>OX439011.1:35389122-36589122 GCA_949316495.1 Amphiduros pacificus | reverse complement strand
ATTGATTTATTGATAGATATCTGCATACAAGATTGATTTATTGATAGATATCTGTATACAAGATTGATTTATTGATACATATCCACATACAAGATTGATTTATTGATAGATATCTACGTACAAGATTGATTTATTGATAGATATCTGCATACATGATTGATTTATTGATAGATATCTGCATACAAGATTGATTAATTGATAGATATCTGTATACAAGATTGAATTATTAATAGATATCTGTATACAAGATTGATTTATTGATATATTTCTACGTACAAGACTGATTTTTTGATAGATATCTGCATACAAGACTGATTTATTGATAGATATCTGTATACAAGATTGATTTATTGATATATTTCTACGTACAAGTCTGATTTTTTGATAGATATCTGCATACAAGATTGATTTATTGATAGATATCTAAGTACAAGATTGATTTAATTATATATATTTAAATACAAGATTGATTTATTGATAGATATCTACGTACAAGATTGATTTTAATGATATATATCTACATACCAGAATGTTTTTTTTGATAGATATCTGCACATAGACATCTATTATTGATAGATATCTGCATAGAATTAATTTATTGATATTGATTTAACATTCAAATATTATAAAAGTCCCCTATTCCATTATTCTCCTAACTACATTTTACTTAAATAATCATACGGCCATCAATAAACATTCAGCCATCTTGGTTTCAACTCTTTCACAGCTTGGCTTTATTTATTTATTATTTTCAATATAATACAAATATCACATAATAAATCAGAACTTTCCAAAAAGTATCTATATATATATCTATCTATATATATATATATATATATATATATATATATATATATATATATATATATATATATATATATATATATATATATATATATATATATATATATATATATATATATATATATATATATATATATATATATATATATATCCACTTTGCATATATATATATATCCACTTTGCAAATCTGGAATCCACAGCATGGGATTACACCAATATATTAATAGTCTAGCCATCAATCTATTAATAGATTAACTAGTCAGAAAATTCATTAGAATAAACCAATCGGAGCGGCTCTTACATAACAAACCTTAGGCCCTGAAGCTCCCATCAAGAAAACTATATAAACATATCATCACATGTTTATTACTCTGCAAATTACTTTCTGGTTACTTTTTGTCTTGAAAAATCACCAAAGAACTGTCTCCAAAGATGATCAGTTCAATGCTGTTCATGAATTTAAGAAGTTTGAAAGAATGGTTCCTGACATAGTGGAAAGGTAACATATTATTATATGTTAACACAATAAATTTGATAACCTTACCACATTACACCGTAATATAGATTCATAGCCTTTAACAAAACCTCTATTTTCTTTTATTGTTTATTCTCATCCCTTTTTAGTTTACCAATTTATGACCTTCCATCACTTCCGGTTATTAACATCCGGTCAATGGTGCGCATAGACAATCCATTTATGACACTTTGCGTTCATATAACGTTATATTGCAATTTATCAGATCTATTTATACTCTAGCGTAGTGATCTGTGTTTTATATGGGTCAGATTTGTCGTTCGGATAACCCATCAAACATGACCCCATCACACAAATATCCTTCCGCAACACTACATACATCATATTACATCCAACAGCAAAACATATCACGCATGTTGCATACGATAGCGGTGTGTCCTCATCGCCCTGAATGTATCTGTATAAAATGTGTACTTCATATCAAATATCCTTGTCCTATTCAAGGAATCTCATGTAATATATATAGCATGATGGCAATCAATTCACAAGTGAGTCTGTCTATACATCACACAGGTCTATACATTACACAGGTCTACATATCACACAAGTCTACACATCATACAAGTCTACACATCACACAAGTCTACACATCACACAAGTCTATATATCATACAAGTCTATACATCACACAGGTCTACACATCACAAAGGTCTACACACCACACAAGTCTACACATCACAAAGGTCTACACAACACACAAGTCTACACATCACAAAGGTCTACACACCACACAAGTCTACAAACCACAAGTCTTCATATCACATAAGTCTATACATCACCTTAGTCTACACATCATACAAGTCTACACATCATACAAGTCTACACATCACACAAGTATTATATCACACAAGTCTACATATCATACAAGTCTACACATCACACAAATCTACACATCACACAGGTCTATACATCACAAGTCTACACATCACACAAGTCTACACACCACACAAGCCTACACATCACATAAGTCTACATATCACACAGGTCTATACATCACACAAGTCTACACATCACGCAAGTCTATACATCACACAAGTCTACATATCACACAAGTCTATATATCACACATGTCTATACATCACACAGGTCTAAACATCACACAGGTCTATACATCACAAAAGTCTATATATCACACAAGTCTATATATCACACAAGTCTACACATCATACAAGTCTATACATCACAAAAGTCTACACATCACACAGGTCTATACATCACACAGGTCTATATATCACACAAGTCTACATATCACACAAGTCTACACATCTCACAGGTCTACACATCTCACAGGTCTACACATAACACAAGTCTATATATTGCATAGAGCTGCACATTACACACTTATGAGTTAAGATATCGCCGTTTTCGGGAGGCACTGTAAAAAGACATTTTCTCTCAAACATTCCGCTAAATAAAATATATCCTGTTGATATTTCTCCGCCATATCGTTTATATTAGACAAATAATGTTGAAGCAAAATGACCCGAGTGGCATAAAGTGAACTAACTGTCTACTGCCCCGCAGATTCATATCTCAGTACAAAGGCATCTAATTGTCAAAAATAAAACATCTCATGAAACAGGGTGGGGCAAACCAGTGTAACTTGCCATAATCAAAAGATCAAAGAATCATTTGACACGAGTTTGTAATTTTTTTATAAAAAAAATTATGATCATTAATGTCTATATGACAAGATGTCACACTCTATCAGCCGACATTCGGTTCATGCGTGACGTCATAGATGATCCATAACATAAGACATACTGTAATACCTTATGTTTCAAATTATGTTCTTTATGCCTTCTTATATGATGGATATTAGAATGGAATCTTGATATGTTTTTCCCCATATGCGAGTACACATTGTATGCCTAGTTTTGGAGGTTATATACTGGAGTAAGGAACAGGGGCGGGAGAGTTATAAGTTGAGAGGCGAAAGCATTCGCACGTATTGCATTACCGTGACAATCATTTGTGATACCTGCAGTCAAGCTGTAAAAAACACAGAGAACAAGATGGCCGAAAGTTGATTGAATGTTGCATCAAAATATATGAAAGGCCTAACATGTAATGATCTGTCTATTGCTTCAATAGGCAGGCCATTTTTCCGGTGTTTTTTGTTGTTTTTTCATATTAAGTGGAAAAGGTGTGATGTATTTGAAACACATTTCTTTTATATCACACTTAAATATCACACACATGAAGCCAAGCAGTAGGATCACTGTCACTTGTTGGACATTATGGGAATGAAACAATTAAGTCTATTAATGCTTCATTTTGAGCTCAGTTGTCAATTAATACAATTAGTTTTATCCTGTAACACGTTTATAAAATAGATGCAAACATTTATCCAAAATGGTTGGTATCTGACAATTTTTTATTTTGACATCTATAAACTGTTTTAGCATCCATTTATGTATTTATATGAGAACTATCATGTTCTGTGGAATGACCTGTCTTGACCTGTCTTGATCCGATAAGGTATTTTGAGAGTCTGATAAAGATTTGTTTGTAAATGTTCCAGTCTATGATGTAAATGATCTGGTGCCTCATATCTCATGATATGACCAGTATTTGACTTGCATCCTCAGTAACGCTTATATTAACTACTTTTCACCGCACGTTCAAATAGGCCAGATGAAAGCCTGCTGCCGGGACGCAATGCCTGACTCTCTATAAAGAGTCGATGGGACCCATCATTTTAAGACGGGCATAGTACAACAACCCTCCCCAATGAGAAACAGACATCTCTCCCACTTTAATCCATAAACATCTCTACCACTTTAATCCATAAAAAGAGGAAATAAGATGAAAACAGTTCTTGACTTTACTTTTTTTGTATTACTTTTAATCCCGTTATTATGATTAGTAACATGTCTTTATGCACCGCCAATGTATTTCTATTTTCAATTACAATTTCATAAATTATCACTGGTACTAGATATACTTATTTTTATACTATACAGCTTTTTGAGCAGTAATAAATATATGTTGTAATATAGACTATATTTTAACATACTGCATTAAAGTTCTGAGTAGACAATATAGTTCAATGTAGACCCACATCATATAACAGGGGCACATAGGATGTCCGCCACACACAGGCCTCCACGTAAACCCCCAATAAAAAAACCCCTACAAGGAGAACCACGTGTGGACCTCAAGCTTGAGTCTGATGAAATAAATACCTGACCCCGTGTTATTGTCGGCCACCCCTCATACACATATGTGGAATTTTATGTACTTGAAAATTGAGGCCAGTGTTTTAAGATCACTGTGGTGTTCCCGGACTCTTCCTCAACCTCACTCTTCACAAATCCCACGTCAAAGAGGGTCACAAACCTTTACATTTTTGTACTGAAAATCTTGTTTTAGATATATGAGAAGCAGTCGGTGATATTGTGCATGAATATCTATTGTACTGGGAATAATAGGTTCACAAATATGTGGAGGAAATTTATAATTTATGAACTAGTGTACAGCACTAAGTAACAATATGCATCGAATTTGTATATAATTATGTAACAATATGTACCTATTTTTACCAATATGTATGTTTCAATGTGTCAAACCGACATGTACTGATATGTACCAATATGGACCAATTTGTACCAATAGGTACCAATATTTACCGATATGTACTGATATGTACCAATATGTACCGATATGTACCAATATGTACCGATATGTACCGATATGTACCGATATGTAATGATATGTACCGATATGTACCGATATGTACTGATATGTACCGATATGTACCGATATGTAATGATATGTACCAATATGTACTGATATGTACTGATATGTACCGATATGTACTGATATGTACTGATATGTACCGATATGTACTGATATGTACTGATATGTACCAATATGTACTGATATGTACTGATTTGTACTGATATGTATCGATATGTACCGATTTGTACTGATATGTACCGATATGTACTGATATGTACCGATATGTACCGATATGTAATGATATGTACCAATATGTACTGATATGTACTGATATGTACCGATATGTACTGATATGTACTGATATGTACCGATATGTACTGATATGTACTGATATGTACCAATATGTACTGATATGTACTGATATGTTCCAATATGTACTAATATGTACTGATATGTATTGATATGCACCGATATATATATATGAATCATTAAGGGTTAATATTTTTCAAGGTGAAAACGTTTATGTTTTATTTTGAAATGCATAACAAACAGTCAAATACTTTCAACTGTTGCCATCTATTCTTTTGTAAATGTGACGCTATTGATTTCTGTAATAAAGGGTTCAAATTAAGTCAATTGTCTCAGTTAAATCGATCATTAGTTTCCATCACAGAGTCATTAGTGAAGTTATTTGTGAATAAAATGTACAATTAAATTTATTCACTTCAACTTAACAATTTAAATCTGTTCCTTTTCAATTGTAGAAATGTTTTGAAAACTGCTGGTAAATATAAGGACTTCCTTTCAATGTTTATTGATGCGCAAACAATCCCGAGGAGTATTAATAAAATGGGACTCTCTCCTTTTTTATGGCCAAATTTTAATTTACCCTGCTAAGCTATTAATTAACCCTATAATGCCCAGGGTCATGACATGAGGAGCTTCCCCGTGTCTCTGTGTGGGTCTCATTCCGGCTAGGGTTGTAACGCTGGGTGGCTATAAGCACTTGGCAATTATAACAAATGCTTAGATATTCATAGAATCGTATCGATCATCAGAAAGACTTAACAATATGTCATAAGACAGAGTTCAGCATCCTTCAGTGTGACACAGACATGCTTAAACATGTGAAGTTTGTCTCTGTGGTATCGAACCAGACTCCTAAAAAGGAGGGAGGGACAGTTAATAAGAATAAGATAGGACAAAGAACTGAATATCAAATAGCAAATACATAATGTAAACCACATCTGGATTTCCATCAGAACAGATACAATCTACAGTCTCATCGGAATTTCTGTTCACAAAATTATGAAATATCACACAAATTTATCTCTCTCTATTTAAGATTTTTAATGGCATTTAGAAGAAGAAAAAAAGAGTGATGCCGTTAAAAATGGTACCGTTAATGTTTGATTACTGCTCCCCACGGTTATGATAAGTAAAATGTCTATCACACTTTCTTTAACTTTTGTGAGGATATATTTGAAATGGACCGTACATTTTGATATAAAACAGACAGTGACAATACTGAAATGATCTAAACGCTAATCTATGGTAAATAAGTACTCCTGTTTTCCTGGCTGGATGCACATTTTTTATAGCAACTTGTCATCTGCTGTTTTGTGAGGCTAAACACAAGTGTTTCTTGATAATGATAGGAGGTGACTCGCTTTTTTCTTGCATGGCTGGACCCTTTAAAGAAGAAAACCATTTTTCAACTGCGGCCATTACCCACCAGTGATCATTTAGGTGTAGAAATCAAACCTAGAAAAATGGAGATTTCTCCCAACTGCACAAAATGTGGCCACAATATTGACAAATATAAGAACCAATGAGACTCTCATAACTTTATCAAATTAAAAAGAAAAAAAAACATATTTAGTGAAGCAAATGAGATAATTATGATTTAATCAACATCTATTAAACATTTATGAAGTGTTTTTTACTCGTTTGTATGCAAATTAATTGAATTGTTTCAGGGCATGTTTGATTTTGAAACCTACTAATTAAAGTAGATGCATGCTTGTATATCTATTCAGTAATAAAAGTCAATTTGTTAAACTGCAAATGTGAGTTTATAGTAACACATTTAAATTTCTTTTCATGCTTGTCGGTTTTATTAGCTGAACATTTGGTATTCAAACCAAATAACAATATGTTATATCAGCAGTTAACAATTTCTGACCACAGGGCGTGGCGCAGTTGGTTCGAGCGCCAGCTTATTAGCACCAGTTCCTCTATGGTGATAGAAACAATTTCACATATGACCCGTGCCTAAACGGTTAACCTTTTGTCTTTGTAAATCTGTGATCGGGCAAGCTGTCATGTCAAGGACCTGCGGCATGACAATTCAGTGAGGCAGCACTCTATCTGCTACAAGTAGGTCTCGTCACAAAATGACTGAAATAATGTTGAAAGTGATGTAAAACCCCAAATAAACAAACAAATTAAGACTTTATAAACCGAGGCCTGTGACTGAAATGTTAACCTGTTGTCCTCGTGATTGTATGATTGAGTAAGTTGTCATGTCAGAGACCGATCATAGGACAAATCACTGAGGCAGCACAATATCTGTTACAAGCAGGTCTCGTCAGGAAATAACTGAAATCGTGTTATAAGTTACGTGAAACCCCAAACAATCAATCAAACGAACAACAATTATGTATTCAATTAACATGTATGGGTTACGTCCATTTGCAATAAAAAAAATCTATTGAATTTAATTTAATAGTGCTATCATAAAACATCTAAAATAAGTGTTGAGTTTCCATGACATATGCTGTGGGTATCTGAGCGTCGTATGCGTTAGGCATCTGGGTAAACGCGTTGGCACATAAAGCATGGTCACTCGGTAACTTGACCAATGCATTATATTCACCACAAACTGACCTGGGGCCAATATCATCCATGATATTGACACTCTACTTTCAATGCCCTGATTAAGATTGATAGATTTAGATTTAGAACCGATTAATTTGTGTTTTTTTTGTCAATAAAATTGAACATGGACACAATACTGATTTCAATATATGGTTCTAGCAGACAAAAAATCAATGTTTCTATATTGAGAAAAACAGCAATGATTTAGCCATGACGACTGTAAACGTTGAGTTATGGCAGCAAAATATTTTTTGGCAGATACGAATTGATCCCACCCCAGGGAACCCCATCCACTTATTCAATATCGACCTTCTCTAACCCCAATAACCTTGTCCACTACCCCCTTAACCCCCGTCCCCCTTGATCACCGCCCTCAAACCAGAGTGACAGTCCACGTTAACGTGATTAAAGCGGCTGCGAGAAACCCGCGGACTGATCTAACGATATGGGCAATTTGACGGATTTAGGTTTTCAGTGCGCAGCGCCTGGCTCCCCCCATCATAGCCAATATTGACTTCCCCCTCTCTCTCTGTCTGTCTCTCTCTGTCTGTCTCTCTCTCATTGCCAGCGTAACAGTCCCCCCAGTATCTACCCGCCATGGAACCATCGCCTCTCACGTGTGGCTTAGTATGGAGGTATTTACTCATGTTGGAGGTAGCGGTGTGTCTGATGGTGCCGACATGGGCTGAGACTAAAGGTACGGTGATTGTTCTTATCGCAGATGGTGCTAAACTATATCATGCCTCCGCGGCGACCCTTCCCGGCGACCACATGGGCTGATAGAATCACCCCCATTGTATTAAAAGCACTGCCGTTAACACTGCCAAAGTGTGACTTTTTTTACTTAAAATAATCCACTTCAGAGAAAGCATTTTGACTTGTCAATTTCGTGGTATATGTTTTTTCTTGAGAAGAAAGTCTATGTATTCAAATTCGGTTTATTCTTTCTCGCTAATTAATGATAGCGTTTCAGTAACAAACAGCTGTCTTACTCAAATAATTAATCATCACATGACGCAAACAATATTAGCATCAATAATATTAAGATAAAGAAGTCTCCACGAAGATACTTATTTTCAATAAAATTATATATGATTAGAAATTAGTTTAATAAGAAACATTAATCGTCAGTATTATCCAAAGAGATCATTGCCTTATTGTGAGGACTCATTGCCTTATTGTGTGGACTCATCGCCTTATTGTAAAGGCTCATTGTCTTATTGTGAGGACTCATTGCCTTATTGTGAGGACTCGTTGCCTTATTGTGGGGACTCATTGCCTAATTGGGAGGACTCACTGCCTTATTGTGAGGACTCGTTGCCTTATTGTGAGGACTCATTACCTTATTGTGGGGACTGATTGACACTGCATTGGTATAGTGGTGAGGTCTTACATTGACACTGCATTGGTAGAGTGGTGAGGTCTTACATTGACACTGCATTGATAGAGTGGTGAGGTCTTACATTGACACTGCATTGGTACAGTGGTGAGGTCTTACATTGACACTGCATTGGTACAGTGGTGAGGTCTTACATTGACACTGCATTGGTACAGTGGTGAGGTCTTACATTGACACTGCATTGGTACAGTGGTGAGGTCTTACATTGACACTGCATTGGTACAGTGGTGAGGTCTTACATTGACACTGCGTTGGTATAGTGGTGAGGTCTTACATTGACACTGCATTGGTACAGTGGTGAGGTCTTACATTGACACTGCATTGGTACAGTGGTGAGGTCTTACATTGACACTGCATTGGTACAGTGGTGGGGTCTTACATTGACACTGCATTGGTATAGTGGTGAGGTCTTACATTGACACTGCATTGGTATAGTGGTGAGGTCTTACATTGACACTGCATTGGTAGAGTGGTGAGGTCTTACATTGACACTGCATTGGTACAGTGATGAGGTCCTACATTGACACTGCATTGGTATAGTGGTGATGTCTTCCATTGTCACTGCATTGGTACAGTGGTGAGGTCCTACATTGACACTGCATTGGTATAGTGGTGAGGTCTTACATTGACTCTACATTGGTACAGTGGTGAGGTCTTACATTCCGTTTCATTTTACAGAGTTATGTACAGTCATGATAAAAACTCACTAAGCGATATTTGTTTCAAAAACATAATTTCAATACAGATGGTTAATTATCGAAATTTTCTCATTAATCAATATTGGTAATGGACAGCTTAAGACAATTTGATCCAAAAAAAATTGTATGAGGAGAAAAGGTTTCTTCAATTGATCCCATGAAAAACACAGCAAGAACATACACACACATAAGCTTATTCCGTATGACCTATTTCATACATTGTAAAATTCTCTCGTTATTCAGCATCACGGTATTTATCCCAACCGGGTCATTCCAGAAAATTAGCAAAGCCTATCCCCTCGAGGGCGATAATGGGTTGATTTCTGATGCATCGTTACACAAGTACGGGATCATTACATGGTTGACTCCAGAAAAAAATGTTGCCAGGGGTGTCCGGATTAAGAAAAACTAAAAAAAAAACAACGTTAAAGATATTTGGCTCATTTATAAAGCAGTTTTGTCTGCACAAATACCAAAAGAAAAAAAAAAGCTCTTTTCCGCCCTGAAATGCAATGGTTCAGCACCGTCTGCATAAAACTTTATATTATTTACACATTATCTATTCTTTATGCAGTAACGCCGGGGGCGACCGTATAAGTGACACGTGTTTTTGTTTTTTTGTTGGCAAACATGAGGAAGATGCACCAATTGCTTGCCAAGCTAATCTCATTATTCTTGTTCTATAAACAAAGAATAAGGTGAAATAATCTCAAATTTTGATACGTTTTGCAAGATTTAATTTTTTTTATAGCTGTAAAGGATCATGTATAATTTTAGAAGAATCGAAAAGTGACAACTCTAAAGTTTAATGTTCAGAACATATACATGCAAATGAAGAGGAAACTGTAAATACTTGTAAAAAAGAAAATGAAATAAATAAGAAAAATAAAAAATAGCATTTTGATTTAAAAAAAGGATGGTTTTTCACTGTTCGTGAGTTTACCACATAGAGACACTGATTCGGTTCAGAAATCAATAAGTAAACCAACTGAAGAGTTATAATTACAATATGGTTCAGAAACCAATAAGTAATGGTTAGAACAGGAGAGTTATAATTACAATATGGTTCAGAAACCAATAAGTAATGTTAAGAACAGGAGAGTTATAATTACAATATGGTTCAGAAACCAATAAGTAATGGTTAGAACAGGAGAGTTATAATTACAATATGGTTCAGAGACCAATAAGTAATGGTTAGAACAGGAGAGTTATAATTACAATATGGTTCAGAGACCAATAAGTATTGGTTAGAACAGGAGAGTTATAATTACAATATGGTTCAGAGACCAATAAGTATTGGTTAGAACAGGAGAGTTATAATTACAATATGGTTTAGAGACCAATAAGTATTGGTTAGAACAGGAGAGTTATAACTACAATATGGTTCAGAGACCAATAAGTAATGGTTAGAACAGGAGAGTTATAACTACAATATGGTTCAGAGACCAATAAGTAATGGTAAGAACAGGAGAGTTATAATTACAATATGGTTCAGAGACCAATAAGTAATGGTTAGAACAGGGGATTTATAATTACAATATGGTTCAGAAACCAATAAGTAATGGTTAGAACAGGAGGGTTATAATTACAATATGGTTCAGAGACCAATAAGTAATGGTAAGAACAGGAGAGTTATAATTACAATATGGTTCAGAAACCAATAAGTAATGGTTAGAACAGGAGAGTTATAATTACAATATGGTTCAGAGACCAATAAGTTTCTGGAGAGTTTGCACTCCCTGATGTTGAGGGCCCAGTCAAATGGAAATCGCTGCATACATTTTGTTCATGTGACTCCTTAATCAAGTGAGCTCCGGGGGATTAAGACAAATATAATGATTAAATTTGTGGTAAATGAATTTTGGTTGAGTTAGCTTTGAGAAGAGAGTAAATTGAATATGGAAAACCCATTCCCTTGGTATATACATAATGTATCATATTATTATGTTCACCATCTTAATTGAAACCTAATGTTAGAGGAGAGAGTAAATTAAATATGGAAAACTTACTTCCCATTGAATGTATATGCGTATTTGATGGTAAATAGGATCACCATGGGAAACCCCTTGGAATAAATACTATACTTTGATGATATAATTTATGATTATATTTTTCTATCAGTGTGCAGATTAAGTGAGGAGATTAGTGGCGTTAATCTTGGCGGATTATCTGGATGCACGGTGATAGATGGAGACTTGAGAATTTCAGCAGATACTTTCAAAAAGTAAGAAACATCAATAATCTCTCTCCCACCCATAGATCCATAGATAGCTTCCTCCTTATATTTGGACCGCGGGCTGGATCATTAACTTGGACATCACAATGTTTTTTTTTTCTTCACAATTATTTTCATTTTTATATTCTTATTTTTTTAGCAGCCCTTGTAATATACTCAGCACAATTTTTTTTTCTTCACAATTATTTTCATCTTTATATTCTCTTTTTTTTAGCAGCCCTTGTAATATACTCAGCACAATGTTTTTTTTTCTTCACAATTATTTTCATTTTTATATTCTTATTTTTTAGCAGCCCTTGTAATATACTCGGCACAAGTTTTTTTTTTCACAATTATATTCATCTTTATATTCTCATCTTTTTAGCAGCCCTTGTGACATACTAGTAGAAACTCTACGCTGCTTTATACGATTTGAAACATAAATAATTATACGTCGTCCACTGAAGCGACCCCAACATTCAGTGAACTGGGTTTGACGTGTCGTCCTGTAAACTAAATATTTGTCGATAGGTGACCAGTCTGTACGGTAGATATTTGGTTATTTGTGCACATATTTAGACTAGGCTGAAACATGACCTGTTCAATAGAACACAAAACACCTCAACATACAACTGTCCAAATGTTCACCCTTCACTGAAAATGCCTGACTGCATATTGTAATTTATATAAATTAAAGGTCCGGCCAGTCGGGCACGATGTAAATATTTGAAGTGATTTATGTGTTTTGAAGTCTGGATGATGTATGTCACCTCAAAAATAGAAATGGATTTATATGCCCCAAAATAGGCCCTCTGCGCGCCTGTACAAGAGCAATGCATTTTATATTTAGAGGGGGAAAATCTTATGTTGGCACTGATCATTTCATATTAAGGGTAGGGTTTTTGTGTACGTTTACCCTTTCTATTGTAAGGCCCCTTTACATAATCACTTTATATAACGAGGCCCCTTGCCAATAGCCCTTTATATAACAGGGAACCTTGCCACTAGCCCTTTATATGATAAGGAAACTTGCCATTAGCCCTTTATATAACAAGGAACCTTGCCATTAGCCCTTTATAAAACAAGGAACCTTGCCATTAGCCCTTATAAAACAAGGCCCCTTGCCATTAGCCCTTTATATAACAAGGCCCCTTGCCATTAGCCCTTTATATACCAAGGAACCTCGCCATTAGCCCTTTATATAACAAGGCCCCTTGCCATTAGCCCTTTATATAACAAGGCCCCTTGCCATTAGCCCTTTATATAGCAAGGTACCTTGCCATTAGCCCTTTATATAACAAGGAACCTTGCCATTAGCCCTTTATATAACAAGGAAACTTGCCATTAGCCCTTTATATAACAAGGCCCCTTGCCATTAGCCCTTTATATACCAAGGAACCTCGCCATTAGCCCTTTATATAACAAGGAAACTTGCCATTAGCCCTTTATATAACAAGGCTCCTTGCCACTAGCCCTTTATATAACAAGGCCCCTTGCCATTAGCCCTTTATATAACAAAGAACCTTACAATTAGCCCTTTATATAACAAGGAAACTTACAATTAGCCCTTCATATAACAAGGAACCTTACAATTAGCCTTTTATATAACAAGAAACCTTGCCATTAGCCCTTTATATAACAAGGAACCTCGCCATTCGCCCTTTATATAACAAGGAACCTTACAATTAGCCCTTTATATAACAAGGCCCCTTGCCATTAGCCCTTTATATACCAAGGAACCTCGCCATTAGCCCTTTATATAACAAGGCTCCTTGCCACTAACCCTTTATATAACAAGGCCCCTTGCCATTAGCCCTTTATATAACAAGGAAACTTACAATTAGCCCTTTATATAACAAGGAACCTTACAATTAGCCCTTTATATAACAAGGAAACTTACAATTAGCACTTTATACAACATATTTATCAAATGACAGATATATTCCAGAGTATCCGTTATTTCCACACTTTTTGAAATGATTGTCTTCAGGAAAGATGGGACACCGGAAGTTACCGTGGCAGACTTAGAGGCTAACTTGGGAGATGTCAGAGAGATAAGAGGAGGAGTTGTCATAGCAACGGCAACTCCAGAACTCCGGGATCTGTCCTTCCTGGGAAACCTACATACCATACACAATGCCACTAAGCAGAGGTAGGTGCCCTCTGATAGTGACCTCTGATAGAACACAGGTAGGTGACCTCTGATAGAACACAGGTAGGTGACCTCAGATAGTGACCTCTGATAGAACACAGGTAGGTGACCTTTAAAAGTGACCTCTGATAGAACACAGGTAGGTGACCTCTGATAGTGACCTCTGATAGAACACAGGTAGGTGACCTCTGATAGAACACAGGTAGGTGACCTCTGATAGAACACAGGTAGGTGACCTCTGATAGAACACAGGTAGATGACCTCTGATAGTGACCTTTGGTAGAACACAGGTAGGTGACCTCTGATAGTGACCTCTGATAGTGACCTCTGATAGAACATGGGTAAGTGACCTCTAATAGTGACCTCTGATAGAACACAGGTAGGTGACCTCTGATAGTGACCTCTAATGGGCCATAGGTAAGTGAACTATAATGGAGCACAGATAGGTGACCTTTGACAGAAAAAGGGTAGGTGACCTCTGATAGTGACCTCTGATAATGACCTCTGACAGAACTCAGAGAGGTGACCTCTAATAGAGCACATGTAGATGACCTCTGACAAAACACAGGTAGGTGACCTCAGAAAGAACACAGGAAGGTGATCTCATACAGTGACCTCTTATAGAACACAGGTAGGTGACCAAAATTACATTTTCTGTGATGTCACAAATTACATGTGAAAATTGTATGATGTAGCAAAATACATGTAAATATTATATGCTGTCAAAATATGTCTATATTATACAGGTGTATATCATGTCAGGTATATATCATGTCAGGTATATATCATGTCAGGTATATATCATGTCAGGTATATATCATGTCAGGTATATATCATGTCAGGTATATTTTTTTCAATATAAAGGTAACTATTGTATGATGTCACAAAAGAGACCTAGCCATTTTATTAAGTTACAACATTTTTGCAAAGCTTTAAGGAAAAAATAACACAAGCATCTTTCTAAAAATATGATTTTATTAATATATAATAATAGCAAAACGTTCAGCTCAAGACCGATTCAAATTGAAGGATGAACGCAAAATAACAACTCCTTGAAACTCAAAAATGTTATATGTCAGAGACAAATATGGGAGAGGTACACGATCTATTGCCGAGGTCCAGGGGCGGATCCAGGAATTTTTACCCGTCGTGGGGCTAAAATGTGCTCTGAAAAAAGCGTGGGGAGGAGGGCTCCAGTTCCCAAAAGCCCCCCTAGCCAAAGACCCCCGGGGGGCTTCAGCCCCAAAGCCCCTCTCTGGATCCGCCACTGAGGTCACCCTATACTCTCACTTTTTCTTCTCCATTGAAAGGAATCCAAGCTCCTTTCAGCCAGTGAGTGGGCTGCTGAACTACCGATTTCAAGGTTTAATCGACCAAGAAAATGGCAAAGCATTTAAGTGACTGTTATTCCTGATTGAGACCGAGTCTACATTGCTTGTGGGTATTCATAGGGGGAGAATGAACATACATGTACAGCTGGCGACAACAAAGCTGTGTACAGCTGGTGACATCAGAGCTGTGTACAGCTGGCGACAACAGAGCTGTGTACAGCTGGCGACATCAGAGCTATGTACAGCTGGCGACATCAGAGCTGTGCACAGCTGGCGAAATAAGAGCTGTGTACAGCTGGCGACATCAGAGCTGTGTACAGCTGGCGACATCAGAGCTGTGTACAGCTGGCGACATCAGAGCTATGTACAGCTGGCGACATCAGAGCTGTGCACAGCTGGCGACATCAGAGCTGTGTACAGCTGGCGACATCAGTGCTGTGTACAGCTGGCGACAACAGTGCCGCATACAACCGGCGACATCATAGCTGCGGACGACATTAGAGCTGTGGTTCCATTTTCAGAGAGCCTTTTAATTGCACATGCGCTTACAGAAATGTACTTATGTTGTTTTCGTATAAGTGCCAACAACTTCAACGGGAATGAATTGATAAACGAATGCAGCTCTGTTGTCGTCGGCTGTACGCAGCCTGTTGTCGTCGGCTGTACGCAGCTCTGTTGTCGTCGGCTGTACGCAGCTCTGTTGTTGTCGGCTGTACGCAGCTCTGTTGTCGTCGGCTGTACGCAGCCTGTTGTCGTCGGCTGTACACAGCTCTGTTGTCGTCGGCTGTACGCAGCCTGTTGTCGTCGGCTGTACGCAGCCTGTTGTCGTCAGCAGTGTTTGCTAAGTGGTGTCCATCTCGCGGGTCATGTTCTACAATGAAGGGAGATATTTTTTTCTAAAATCAGACTTTCATAAGGACACCGTAACATCTCATCTTTAAAGTCATCAGTGTGTAACTTTATTATATATATTAGTTTACAGGAATACTCTCGCCTCAATGTGTTTAGAAACTAAACAAAATGCACCAATTTAGGTGTTTAAATTCTAATAAGCTTGAACTTACATTGTATTGTGGGCATAAGTCATATTAAAAAAAATTGGGATAGGGCTATCCAATGTATAGCTCCTGAACTTGGGAGCAAGTTGCCAGTTGAAATTTAAAAAGTGTTTAGAATAGTGTTTAGCTGGGATGAGAGTGTAGTACATGGAAAATAGTTTCAGTACTTCATGCTCATAGTAAATACTTTCAGTACTTTATGTAAAGGCGACTGTGTTAAGGCAGTTGGAGTTTTGGCTTTGCATTGTTGAGATCAATCAGAATTTAAACCAAAGGATTACGTGCACTGAAGAGATAGGCTCCAGAAGTTTTTCTATAATCTATGAATTTAAACGTAATGTAAATGAAAACATTTGTAATTCTCATTTCTGATTCATAATTTCCTTCAGTTGATTATCTCAAACCTTGTTCTCATTCTTTTATAAAAAGTTGTATTGTTAACACATATGTATTAAAAACAGTTGTGTAATGACTACAAAAAGGCAAATGAAAAACGTCTGAATCGCTTGTATGGGACTAACACAGTTTCAACACAGACCACCCAGGGGATCTTGCTAGATCCTCGGCCACCAGGGGGCGTTCCTTAATTATCTGATAAACACATAGATTCGTGTAGAGATACAAAGCCATGTCACAGATTACACCAGTGAAGCGCGTCTCCTGTTATTTATTTGACAATTGGGAATTTCAGACATAGTTTCTGGTCTGACAAGCTAATGTTCCCGTGTAACATTGTACATGTATTGTTCTATGCGCACTTCACTATGCCATTGTTCTTTGTGTAGCTAGTATCCATGGAAACAGCATAATGCAACCCATTCACAAACTGATTACGTCCCGCACTGTTCATAAAGCCCTTGTTGTTAGACATGTGTACGATAGTGTATTATACGTTAAAGAAATATCCCACACAAGAATTTAAGAATGACATTCAGCAGACTCATTTGCAAGGAATAAATAAGTGAATTTCATTGTTCTTTTCATTGGATTTTCCAAGGTCACATTAAAAGCCGAAGTGGGATTATTGTTTTATGTTAGATATGGTGCACGTTCCTGTGTTGTTATCTGTCCAACAGCCCACGGTGACTTGGTCTATTGGTTAACTGAGGCGTGTTAATTTATTCATTGCGCCTCAGCCAAGAATGTGAGTCATCGTCAGTAAATACAATGTACTCTTGAGATTACAATTGCAGAAACACAAATTATACATCACATTATACATGACAACACACCATTTGTATATAAAAATATAGGATTTGTGTTTACATAACCTAATGTACAGTGTAAACCTTGCATCCCAATGTAAGATAAGATAAGATAAGATATACGTTCTTTATGCAGGGGAACCCATTCAGTACTGATGTACTGGTCTCCCATGGGACCCTGCTTACTATATACATATGTATTGAAGAGATTCAAGGCCTAGTACCATAAGATATGCTTGTTAAGATGCCCAGACGAGAAATATGAGAGACAATACAACAATGTGATGATTTTCACATTGGTAACATGATATATATGTTTTTTGTGAAGACTTTAAGCCGGAAAGCATAAAAAATGGTTGTGATAGCCAGTATACCAGCCAACTCCATCTAGACCGGAAATGCTGACGAGGTCTGTGTTTCCGGTGACCCAGATAAGTTCTGAGAGCCTCTCTCTGGTAACACAGTGAACACTGGTTCTCGCTTCTCGAGTGTACCTCTGGTGGAACACTTAATGTTAGAATGAGCTATCGTTCTGACAGAGTCATTTCTCAAACAAACAAACAATTTCCGCAAAATTTGAACAAACTGAGGGTTAAATAAACAAAAAGATATAAAATTACTTGACCACGAGATCACTTCAAAAACGTTCATTATCATGCGATATATTTCATAGAAGCTTGTTTGGACGGCACATTCACCGAATATGGTTCTGTAGATGGCATAATGGGCGAATGGTTCTATCACATTAGATACAAGGAATATAAATGTGATAGAAAGTAACATGGCGCTCATCCGGTTTTGTTCTCTGATCCTCTGTCTGTGTACAGACGCTGTTTGCATACAGCTCACTTTCTTGTTGGCCTCTCTCACCGCTAGGAGGAGCAAGCCGTTCATAACCGATACCGTTACTATGGGAACGGCTTTCACCACGATCATCCTGAACCATGAGAAAATTATCATGCCTTCTCCATTGCCAAACTTAGTTATTTCCATACCGTCTGTGGTGACCATCTGGTAGAAAACAAATGGTATGTTCATGAAAAATGATGCAAAATAGACCACTGCTACGGTTGCCTTGGCAACCGATCGCTTCATTGTTACCACTGGGATTGAATTTAAACAAACTGTTAGACATCTGTCGGCTGCTATTACCACGGTTAGCCACACACTCGCTGTAGCAAATACATTCACGATGACCATCACGACATATGCTTGATAGAGGTTTAAATAATATTTTGCGACACCCTCCACTTTGAGGCATCGAGATATTCCGAACGGTATGGCGAGCAGACAAGCACATAAGTCAGCTGAGCACAGAGCTCTGAGCAGAATGAGCAGAGACCGCGAGATATGCAGCTCCGACGTGCACAGAACCAAGAGATTTAGGATATTGAAAGCAAAGCCAGTCAGGGCGAGTAATCCGTGGACGTAAATGTACCCTATATATGAAGCCTGTGAGCTGCATTCTCGCGGCGTCTCGGCAGAGCAGTTCCCTATCACATCGCCTTGGACTGGTTCCATATTCTGGCCCTTATTTCTGTTTCACAGGGATGGGGTCCCAGTCCAAGCCCTATGACAATGATCGACAATAATCAATGATCTCTTATCTTGTCCTTCTTAAAGTCTGAGACTTGATCCTTAGTTTTGTCTCATAGTGTTAGAGTCCAACTTCTGGTCCTTATTTCCGTATCCCAGTGAGTGGGTTCTTTTCCTTATCCTTATTTCTGTATCACATGAAGTGGGCTCTTTTCCTTATCCTTATTTATGTATCACATGAAGTGGGCTCTTTTCCTTATCCTTATTTCTGTATCACATGTAGTGGGCTCTTTTCCTTATCCTTATTTCTGTACCACAGGTAGTGGGTCTCAAAGCCTGGTTCTTATTTGTGTACCAGTGATTAAGTCCAAATTCTGGCCCTTAGTTTTGTATCATAATGATTTAGTCCCTTTCCGTTCCTTATTTCCGTATCACATGAAGTGGGCTCTTTTCCTTATCCGTATTTCTGTATCACATGAAATGGGCTCTTTTCCTTATCCTTATATCTGTATCACATGTAGTGGGCTCTTTTCCTTATCCTTATTTCTGTATCGCATGAAGTGGGCTCTTTTCCTTATCCTTATTTCTGTATTACAGGTAGTGGGCTCTTTTCCTTATCTTTATTTCTGTATCGCATGAAATGGGCGCTTTTCCTTATCCTTATTTCCATATCACATGAAGTGGGCTCTTTTCCTTATCCTTATTTCTATATAACATCAAGTGGGCTCTTTTCCTTATCATTATTTCCATATCACAGGAAGTGGGCTCTTTTCCTTATCCTTATTTCCGTATCACATAAAGTGGGCTCTTTTCCTTATCCTTATTTTTGTATCACATCAAGTGGGCTCTTTTCCTTATCATTATTTCCATATCACAGGAAGTGGGCTCTTTTACTTGTCGTTATTTCTGTATCACATCAAGTGGGCTCTTTTCCTTATCCTTATTTCCATATCACATGCAGTGGGCTCTTTTCCTTATTCTTATTTCTGTATCACATGTAGTGGGATCTTTTCCTTATCCTTATTTCCATATCACATGAAGTGGGCTCTTTTCCTTATCATTATTTCCATATCACAGGAAGTGGGCTCTTTTCCTTTTCCTTATTTCTGTATCACCGGAAATGGGTCTCAAAGCCTGGTTCTTTTTTCCAAAGTCCAAACTCTGGCCCTTAGTTTTGTATCATAATGATTTAGTACCTTTCCGTTCCTTATTTCCGTATCACAGGTAGTGTGTCCCTGCTCTGATCCCTTTTCCATATCACAGGGATTGGTTTCAAACATTGAATCAAACATAAAATCGTTATCATACTTTCAAAAGTCTCAGTTTATCATTCCCCAAAGAAAACCTCTTAGCCTTCATACATCATAAAACCCACAAACTATGTGATTACAGGTAGAGTGAGTTGGGTATAATAATTCCTGTAAGTGCTACTGATAACACAGTTTCTCCAGTCTTTACCTCACACTGGATGATCGAGGACATTTTACAATGCGTTTTATAATGTTGATTCACCTGTCCCTCCTAACAAATCACAACTGCTCTGAGGGTGTCAACAGAGATATTTAAACAGAGATTGGAAAGAGAAGGTCTGCCACTAGGTGTCAGACATGCAACTGTTGTGGATCAGCGATAAATAGTTTTGCATTTATTACACAAATTCTTCCATTTTTTATGTCATTGATGTACGATTAATATAGATATGTGAAAAGTAACTAGTTCTTGTAATAATGTCTTGCAAAGATGACATGTGTATATATACAAGTCACTGAGTCTGTGAATCTGGATCTAGGTCTGTGTCATAGGTCTACATTTAGTATTTACCGTGGCGGCGGCGAGATCGGTTCGCCTGAGAGATAATGCAGATTTTTGTTCTTCTGCTTGTTTCCAATCTCTGTGTGAAATGTCTCTTGTGTCAAGAAACTGTTAATATTATGTACATAATCCCCCCAGAAACAATTCCCCCATAAAGGGATCTTAATTAAGAATGATACTCATGAGTTCATCTTTACAATCTTCAAGAGATTCCCTCATTAGCATTAAGATTGATCTCCTCATTTTCGCTCATGATTTTGGTTGATTTTAGTGAGATAGCCTGTTTGTATCACAGATTCGTGGCCGCATATCATTTAAGCATACCCCAAACCTCTGTAAAATTCCCAATGACCTCTGTGATTTCATGGATGCTTTAAGCTGTAAGTCTATGGAGCATACACGTATTATCGGTCAATGTCGGCCATGTTTTGGCACGTAGTTTCTGCTTACACCATCAGATGGCGCTTGTGCATGAGAAGTGATTTGTTAGTGCGTGGAAGAATACAAAGATATTCTATGGATTTCGTGAACTTATGCGAGCGTGATTTTTTAAAAATCAGCACTTGTCACATCTATAAACAGGAACAGACTTTCTTGTTCATTTCCGTTTTCAAGTTGAGCATCTATATCATACATTGATACCCCCTTTCATCCCACATATCTAGATTGTCACCTTTTTTTCAAGGTCAACCAACATGGCTGTTCTATAACCAAAAAGCATGTCCTATCAGAGCAACATCTGAATTTTCTTATCTTTCAATTTCCCTTTCTCGTCAACGAAATAAGATATTAAACTATTTATTAGTTTTTACACAGTCCATATCAACCTTCTGCCAGAACATTGTATTTATCAAAGATTGACATACAGACGTCCCGTGTTTGTTACCTTACTCAATTTCTTACACGTCATCAGTTTGTGAGCTCATTAGTCAAATTTTGGCGCCACATTTGAATAATAAAAATCTACAAATGTTAAAATATATGTTTCAACAGCACAGTATTTTTTTCTTTTTCAAAGAAATATTTCTTGTCACGAATGTATTCCCCTTTTCATCCCCTCATGGTTGTATCTGATATGCCTGTACCACAGAGAAGTATTTATGGTGCTCCGAGGCAGAATTATAGGGCAATTAAACATGCATCAACATTTAACAATATTCAATCTTATCTACAAATGACGCTCTTAACAACTGTATAAGGAACCTCGGGTAAGGCACACTCATGAGTATAAATGTTTGATAGATACAACTTGAAGAGATTTACACCCACTTCTGTCACGTGGTCTCGTTTATATGGGACTTTAAAACAAAAGAAACTCCATGAGCATTTAATTAAATTAATTTATTTTCATAGTTTAATTTATTAATTATAAACATGTCCATTACCAATAAGTGCAAACGTCATTAATATTTTGATTTACTAGGACAAACCTTATAGGGCCTCAGGTGGTACAAATCCCTTACAGGGCCTCAGGTGGTACAAATCCCTTACAGGGCCTCAGGTGGTACAAACCCCTTATAGGGCTTCAGGTAGTAAAAACCCCTTATAGGGCTTCAGGTGGTACAAACCCCTTATAGGGCTTCAGGTGGTACAAACCCCTTATAGGGCCTCAGGTGGTACAAACCCCTTATAGGGCCTCAGGTGGTACAAACCCCTTATAGGGCTTCAGGTGGTACAAACCCCTTATAGGGCTTCAGTTGGTACAAACCCCTTATAGGGCTTCAGGTGGTACAAACCCCTTATAGGGCCTCAGGTGGTGCAAACCCCTTATAGGGCCTCAGGTGGTACAAACCCCTTATAGGGCATCAGGTGGTGCCCGTCAAACAAATCTGGTTCACTAATTCCACATCATACATTTTTCTTATCTTAATCCCAGATAACTCTTTCCACAATAAACATGTCAGAAACACACAAACCAATATTTGTTCTGTGTGACTGGATAGTTTATAGTTTCTTGGCGAAATCCATGTTTAAGACATTGGGTAAATTTATGATGGTCTTCATAGTCTTTATAGAAATAATTGGTGGCAATTTATAAAATACACTCTATGAACTCATTAGATATTATCGCCAATTGAGGTTTAAGGTCTATAATCCACAATCAGTTTGAAGCATCGGGAGAGAACTTCGTGTGGTCTCGTATATTTACGTAACTGCCTTCGGCTCTGCATGCTCTGGGGGATTCCAGGATGAGAGTGAGGCTATGACGTCAGTGGGGGGTATTTCTCATACAGCACACATGGTGTCCAGCTGCAATAACTGAGTCGAACCTGTTTTAACGGTAGTTAAAACGGGTTCAATTTAAATAATAAAAGTTTAAGATTGGCTGGTTAAGTTTACTTTTTCTGTGCTAAATTAACAAATAACATGACCTTGAACACATTTAAGCCAAAAAAACATAAGTCTGTCCCAGTGTTTCATTGTGGATTATAGACCTTAAGTTTAAATGTTCAGGAGTGGGAGAGCTCTGAACCATTCTGGACTGAAATCACAGCATATCTGGATGGTATGACGTCATATCCTTGTTCTGAACCAATCTGTGTGGTTCGGTTATATAACGACTTTTGTATGTCTCACAAAAAGCATCGAAATCATATCAAAATCATCACAAAATTGTAAAAATGTCATTACAATTGAATAGGTAACAGTGGCTTATTATTGAAAGTGAACATTTTACGATAAATTTATAACGTTTTTACGGTAATATATGTGCCCCCCATGTCAGGAATTACCCGTTGTTATGCAATCTTAAACTGGGGCAAATATCTCGTTAAAAATCAGTTTTAGATGATCATATTCTTACATGTGTAACGGATGAGCGTGTTATTGTTTTTAACATTTGGGTATGATAGTCGTTATATAAAGATTAAAGAAAACAGCTTTATCAGTATGGCCATTGTTCACTCTTAGGTACCGTTCAGACTTTTCTCAGATTGACTACGATTTGGTGTCAAGAAATGTTGTGAGTGTCTAGAATGAAGTGAAAGCCATGGGTCGTGGCGCAGTTGGTTAGAGTGCCAGCTTACTAGCACCAGTTCTTCTGTGGTGATCCAAAGGTCGTGGGTTCGAGCCCCAGCCATGGCGGGATTGAACTCATGATACAATTTCCCATACAAGCTGAGGCCCGTGCCTTAAGGGTTAACCCATTGTCCTTGTAAATCTGTGACCGGGTGGGTTGTCATGTCAAGGACCCGCAACATGACAATTCAGTGAGGCAGCACTATACCTACTACAAGTAGGTCTCATCACGAAATGACTGAAATAATGTTGAAAGTGATGTAAAACCCAAAACAAACAAACAAGAATGACGTGAATTATATAGATTGGTTCAGAATTACCGCCCAGAACGGTTCAGAGTTCGCTTACCTGTGATGTTTATATACATATGAATACGTTTGGGTGATTTCATAGGTTAACATAAGTGTAGAGTGGGTTTGGGTGATATCATAGGTTAATATACGTGTAGAGAGGTAAATATACATGTATATGGGTTTGAATTGTTTCATTCATATAAATGTTTTGGATGATTCAATATGTTCACATACTGAAGACTGTTGGTAAGTGTAGAGTCAATACAAGCATAAATACATGTTGATGGATTTAAATCATTTAACACAAGCATACATACATGCTGATGGATTTGGGATAATTTAATACAAGCATACATACATGCTGATGGATTTGGGATAATTTAACACAAGCATACATACATGCTGATGGATTTGGGATAATTTAATACAAGCATACATACATGCTGATGGATTTAAATCATTTAACACAAGCATACATACATGCTGATGGATGTAGATAATTTAATACAAGCATACATACATGCAGATGGATTTAGATAATTTAACACAAGCATACATACATGCTGATGGATTTGGGATAATTTAATACAAGCATACATACATGCTGATGGATTTGGGATAATTTAACACAAGCATACATACATGCTTATGGATTTGGGATAATTTAATACAAGCATACATACATGCTGATGGATTTGGGATAATTTAACACAAGCATACATACATACTGATGGATTTGGGATAATTTAATACAAGCATACATACATGCTGATGGATTTAAATCATTTAACACAAGCATACATACATGCTGATGGATGTAGATAATTTAATACAAGCATACATACATGCAGATGGATTTAGATAATTTAACACAAGCATACATACATGCTTATGGATTTGGGATAATTTAATACAAGCATACATACATGCTGATGGATTTGGGATAATTTAACACAAGCATACATACATGCTTATGGATTTGGGATAATTTAATACAAGCATACATACATGCTGATGGATTTGGGATAATTTAACACAAGCATACATACATGCTGATGGATTTGGGATAATTTAATACAAGCATACATACATGCTGATGGATTTAAATCATTTAACACAAGCATACATACATGCTGATGGATGTAGATAATTTAATACAAGCATACATACATGCAGATGGATTTAGATAATTTAACACAAGCATACATACATGCTGATGGATTTGGGATAATTTAATACAAGCATACATACATGCTGATGGATTTGGGATAATTTAACACAAGCATACATACATGCTGATGGATTTGGGATAATGTAAATACAAGCATACTTACATGCTGATGGATTTGGGATAATTTAATACAAGCATACATACATGCTGATGGATTTGGGATAATTTAATACAAGCATACATACATGCTGATGGATTTGGGATAATTTAATACAAGCATACATACATGCAGATGGATTTAGATAATTTAACACAAGCATACATACATGCTTATGGATTTGGGATAATTTAATACAAGCATAAATACATGTTGATGGATTTATATAATTTAATACAAGCATACATACATGTTGATGGATTTAGATAATTTAATACAAGCATACATACATGCTGATGGATTTGGGATAATGTAAATACAAGCATACATACATGCTGATGGATTTGGGATAATTTAATACAAGCATACATACATGCTGATGGATTTGGGATAATTTAATACAAGCATACATACATGTTGATGGATTTGGGATAATTTAATACAAGCATACATACATGCTGATGGATCTAACACAAACAAATAAGTAGGTATGAGAATAGTTATGTAAATATCCTGTTATATCAAGCAAAGATAACGTTTTTTGATTGGGGTAATTGGTAGCTCAATATGTGCTCAGGTTTGACATACATGTGTTATTGAATGTGTTAAAAACAGGAACCAGTTCATCAATATAAGAAATATGATGTCAACTTCAGTACTTAGTATCTTAGACAATGGGTTATTCTGAACTCTAGTATGCATCCTAAATGAACGGATTTAGATAATGATAATAATCAGGTTTTGACATAGCGTGTCGAATCGCTGTTAATTTGTCTGCGTCTGTTTACCATTTATATCTTTGTTACAAGATGCAAGAGACAAGATCTGGTTAAATAACATCTGGTTCTTTTCATTTTGGTCTGGTTCTTTGCAATTGGGGTATGGTTCTTTTCATTTTGGTCTGGTTCTTTGCAATTTAGTCTGGTTCTTTTCATTTTGGTCTGGTTCTTTGAAATTTAGTCTGGTTCGTTTCATTTGGGTATGGTTCTTTTCATTTTGATCTGGTTCTTTGCAATTTAGTCTGGTTCTTTTCATTTTAATTTGGTTCATTTCATTTGAGTCTGGTTCTATCTATACCTGATATGGCACTAGATATAAACACTTACAGTTTTACAGAAACTATTCACATCCTGGTGGTTTGTGTTTTTGTCACTTTCACGTCAGTTTGACCTTGAGTTTTTGTCACCTTCTCTTCAGTTTGACCTTGCCTTCTGGTGCTTCCCCCTGTCTGACGCCTCGTATTGCACTTAACACGCTTAAACATGGACGTCAGTGTCTCATAGAAGTGTTTATTAAACAAGATATAGAATAGAAAATTACTGGACCAAGAAAACACCTCCAGGGTGTTGTAAAACATCCGGTAGGTGGAGTAAGCGGCCTGGTGTAGTGCACACTGCCCAAAGAAGGAAGCATAAATCTTGGTGTGACTAAAGGGCTCTATAAGGTTACACAGGAGGAAGGTGGTGGAGATACCAACCAACATGGCGGTGATGCGCGTCTGGCTGCGCAGTCGCCTCCTGTGGTTGTCGGCAGAATACAACATGGCGGAGTGGTGATTTGCCTGGCAAATAGTCCTTACAAGTAAGCCGTTAAATATCACTACGCTGACTATAGGACCGATCTTCACTATCATCATTCTTGTCCAGGAAAATATCTCCAAGTTGTCACTTTGACCAAATTGGGTATATTCCATCCCCCACTCTCGCGAGACTTTGGAAACAAAGAAAAAAGGAATGTTAACTAGTAAGGCGGAAACAAATATGATAAAGATAGTGATCTTCACCACAGCTGACTTGCAGAAGTTTGCGATTGTGTTTTTATGGCAAATATGAATGTATCGATCAATAGCTACTGTGACCGTCAACCACGCACTTGCAGTTCCAAAGGAATTGGCAAGAGGCATTAAAACAAATGTATGATAGACATCTCTGGCAAAATATATCTCTCCCTCAACTCGCAGACACCGGAAAGGCCCCATCAGCGAGAATGAGTGACATAGCGCATGTAACGGGTTTATAGCAGTGGGAGGAGCGGACATCCAGAAAGCACCCTGCAGAGCACAGTGTTCGACTTCCATTCACCAAATCTCTCTGTGTTTTCACAGTTTAGCTGCATATATCACAAATGATTTTCATAGTTTTATATTTTATTTCTGTCATGTATTACTAATAGAATTATCCAAATAGTAAAAGGGGTCATAGGCCATTTTAATGATTGGCCACTTTTAGTGATGCGTTTCATAGACATATTCATAAACGGATTTCACTAACTTCCTCATATTGTTGAGAACAATCAAATACATGATTTTTTTTACCAATACATCAGCTACTAAATGTTATAACCCAATTGACTCTACATTCAATATATTTTTTATTATATTTTTTTTAACCATTTCTATTCATGACTAATTTTCTCATATTTTTCAGTGAATATTTCTTCTTTTTTAGGTATTATTATGATAAGAGCAACTTATTGCTGATTATTTTCTGAAATTAGATTGATATTTAATTTATCTAATATCTCAAAAATAAATGTGAGGTCAAATTAAAGTCCGTCAATTTGTCACTTTTGTAACCCTACCGATTTAAGCTATTTTTAATCATTTTAGCTTCATAATAAATCTTGAAATTGACGGACTTTTTTTTCAATTTCTTTTTAGTATTACTGTGTTTTTCTGTGCAGTATTCTATATATTTTCATAAACTAACCCCCGATAATCTGGCATTTTTATATTATTTCAAAAAAACTTAGTATTATAGTATTTTCCTCTGTTTTCCCTTATAGATTGACCAAAAACTATAAACTGCTCTCAAATTGTTAATTATGAACAGATTTTGATGAATAAGGACTCTACGAGCTCATATTTGACAGATGTAGATGATAGGATAATAAAACATGTAGATAATTTCGTGGAAATAGGCTTTCTATTTTCAAGGTCATTGAAAGGTCACTCCAAGGTCATTGGCAATATTTTATCAAAATAGCCTAAGAAGGTTGACATTCGATCACATATCATTTGTAGATGTATTCTGAGTAGTAAAAAAGTTATATCCCTATGTCTGCCATTTCTAGTGATGCCGTAGGGATCGCTAGAAAACAAGCCAACATTTCAGTCAATGCTAAATATTTTAGAAAGCACAAGGTTGAATCTAGCATTTTAAAAGTGGGTCTCGTGAAAACAATTAGATTTGTGATGTTGAATAAGACCCCAAGAATGCAAATGACACTTTGTATATAAACATAACCTATATAGGCTATGCTAGAAAGGCAAGATGGCGGATACCCTGAGCAGTTCGTAGAGGGCGCCACAGATTGTGTAGTATTCATTCTTGTAACATGGACGTTACTTTATTACCTTTGGAAATATGTTCTGTAATGTAACAAAGATTATATTAATTGATGAGGTCTTGACAAATAAAGACCATCGCAAATATTTACACTACAATTTTTTAAATCCTGAGCAGTATATCATTTTTCACTGATGCATGGGTCTATTTAACTGATGCATGGATCTTTTTCACTGATGCATGGATCTCTTTCACTGATGCATGGGTCTCTTTCACAGATACATGGATCTCTTTCACTGATGCACAGATCTCTTTCACTGATGCATGGTTCTTTTTCGCTGATGCATGGGTCTATTTCACTGATGCATGGATCTCTTTCACTGATGCACGGATCTCTTTCACTGATGCACAGATCTATTTCACTAATGCATGGATCTATTTCACTGATGCATGAAAATGGATGAGGATTTTTGTATTTGGTTAGTCCTCCAAATGTTTTAATCATGACTGGCACATTCTGGTTATATGTATCGCTGATGCTTGGATAATGGCTGGTACTTTCTTAGTACAATATCCACGATCCTTGACTGGTTCTATTTTGTCTTATACCCTTAATGCACAGATCATGACTTTCCCAGCTTGATTGCCACTGTCACAAATGAGTTTGCCATTAACTCAATACGTGTGAATTATTTCGCTTTGGCGACGATTCTCCATTCAACTTTTTAATATCCCACGCTAGTTACATGCCAAAGACTTCACTCTCAATGTTTGGTAGTTTGGTATTTTGTCCTGAGGGAATAACACAGCATATGATATTGTTATCCTTTATTTCCAGTTTCCATGTCATGAAATCATCCCAAAGAGGGTGATTGCTCACCGGGATTGTAGCTAAGATAAGCCCAATCTGTGCATTGCAGGGCTTCAAACTAAGACATTTGATCAACAAAAAATACTGAGATGTACATCTGAGCTTTTCTATTCCCATATGACATAAATGGTGAAAATATAGGAACATTTTCTTGAAATCTGGGCCAGTAGAATTTTAAAATCACTGTACTGGCCACAATGGCCCGCCTTAATGTGAAACCCTGGGATTCAATATATCAGGTTGTTCTATGCCGTTTATCAGCATAAATCGTGGCAATGCACACAAAGGAAGTCAGGTTGCGATGCTGCTGAAGAAGATGAGCAAACATATAGACAGTCCACATGTAGTGTGAGGTAAATCATACAGCCAGCCCACATGTAGTGTGAGGTAAATCATACAGCCAGCCCACATGTAGTGTGAGGTAAATCATACAGCCAGCCCACATGTAGTGTGAGGTAAATCATATAGCCCACATGCAGTGTGAGGTAAATCATACAGCCAGCCCACATGTAGTGTGAGATAAATCATACAGCCAGCCCACATGTAGTGTGAGGTAAATCATACAGCTAGCCCACATGTAGTGTGATGTAAACCAATTATTTCATATCCAAAAAAATAAAATGAAACCAAAACCCTAATATTTTAAGTAATAAAGCATAATTCATCTTTAGGGCTAATTCTTTAAATTGTTTCTTATTTCTTCATTAAGGTAGCAACCCATAATTTCTCTTCAAAACGTTTTCCTGCATCTTAAGGTCCCTTATCAAGCTAAAGGAGTTAGTGGCCTCTATCCCGCCTCATATTAACAACGCAAAGATCAGAGCAAATATTATATTAATTACATTAGTTTGATATCAAATATAGTGCATATTTTCATTATTGAAAATTAACTCATCACAGGGTTGGATCACTCAATGATTAATGGGGCCATTTAGATGAACCAGTGTATATGTGGTGATTTTTTTTGTATACAGCTCTCAGAGCACTAAGAGCAGTAATAAATATATGTTATAATATGGATTATATTATAACATGCTGTATACTATATTGATCAGGGACAACGAGGGCTAATGTGTACACGTCAGTTATTTGTGTAGATGCATTCGATACCTACTCTCGTGATCTTAGTTTCCGAGCGGGTTAGCACGTGCTGGTCAATAACGTCTATATATGATTTACCAAAACTTCAAAATGATGAGAAAATATGAATATCATTTTCAAAAAGCCTTTCTTGTTATAACTGGTTTACCAAATATGATAGAGTATTTTTTAGTGCATCAACTTATTTTAAATCGCACTTTCCCTTATTTATTGCTAGTTTTCTTGTATTATTATAATGCATTGTCAAAGTGTGTATATGTGTCATAACTCTATAACCTGAATTTCATGTCCATGTCAAAAACAAAAAGATATATTATTCTTAAAATGAATATATTAAAATATTAAAATATAAAGGTGACATATGGACAAGTAACAAATATCAGGTTTGCCAGAATAAGAGGATATTTCATAATACAAAAGTATTTTTTTTAAATTTGAACGTTTTGAGTATCTTATTGGCGTCATTTATACCAAGTTCTAAACATATGACACACACACACACACACACACACACACACACACCCACACACACAAACACACACACACACACACACAGATATACACCAACACCCACATGCACATGCACATGCACATGCCCTACTCTTTCCGAAGAGTAACTATGGACCTCTACTTTGCATTATCATGTACATGTATGCACTTTTTAACAAACCAGTCTTTAATAACCAGTAAACCAGAAGTTGGATTGAGAAAACTCCATATTCTTCGATCATGCAGCAGAGATGAAAATATAATGAAACATCCACTGATTAATGTAAGGAACAATAAAAGGTCATATATAAGTAACTCAATAGGAAGACCGTTAGCCTTGAGACCCACAGATCACGATTCGGTGCCTTGAAAAGACATTTTCTGATACCTATTATCATTATAAAGTATAGTCTCTCAATGTCTCCAATCTCATTTGTAAGATCCTTAGTTCTGTTATTTTCATTTCAGTGAATTTTCCTTGCGGATCTACAACACGCATATCCTGTATCTTGGCTTGAGGTCCCTTCGACACATTGACACGGGCCGAGTGCTGATCACAAGAAACCAGGACCTCTGTTACGTGGAGAGTATCAACTGGCACAAAATACTGCGCCACCCCCACCACCAGAAAGTCAGGATCAGTAGAAACAGGCAGCCCGAGGAGTGTGGTGAGTACCTGAGGAATGAGTGAAATGAGAACCTGAGGAATGTGGTGAGTACCTGAGGAATGAGTGAAATGAGGAATGTGGTGAGTACCTGAGCAATGAATGAATGACAGGCAGCCTGGATAGTGTGGTGAGTACCTGAGCAATGAATGAATGACAGGTAGCCTGAATAGTGTGGTGAGTACCTGAGGAATGAGTGAATGACAGGCAGCCTGAAGTGTGTGGTGAGTACCTGAGGAATGAGTGAATGACAGGCTGCCTGAAGAGTGTGGTGAGTACTTGAGGAATGAGTATATGACAGGCTGCCTGAAGAGTGTGATGAGTACCTGGGGAATGAGTGAATGACAGGCTGCCTGAAGAGTGTGATGAGTAACTGGGGAATGAGTGAATGACAGGCAGCCTGAAGAGTGTGGTGAGTACCTGAGGAATGAGTGAATAATAGGCAGCCTGAAGAGCGAGGTCAGTACCTGAGGAATGAGTGAATGACAGGCTGCCTGAAGAGTGTGGTGAGTACCTGAGGAATGAGTGAATGACAGGCAGCCTGAAGAGTGTGGTGAGTACCTGAGGAATGAGTGAATGACAGGCAGCCTGAAGTGTGTGGTGAGTACCTGGGGAATGAGTGAATAACAGGCAGCTAAAACAGTGCGGTGAGTCCACAACATAGTCAAAATGTTTTTTGTTATTGGACTTCGCTGAGAAATAATTTTCAGTCACATATGATTGACCAAAAAGGAAAACTATTACCTTCCTGATTTGTCTGTCAAATATATACAGATGTATTTAAGGTCTTATGTATGTATATTGCAGAGGCAGGGGGCGCAGTTTGTGATTATATTTGCCGTCAAGATGGCTGCTGGGGAAGCGGAAATGACCAGTGCGTTTCCTGTGCGGATTTCGTCCAATCAGGACGCTGCATCTCATCATGTGACCAAGGCTTCCATGACGCAGGGAATAAAACATGCCTATCTCCGGATTCTTTTCAAAATGTACTCGAAGAAGACACTGAGGACCAATCCAATAACAAGGATATGAAGAGCAGTAACTCAGAAAGGACTTGGTCAGATGATAACGAAGCAGTTGCCATGTCAACAAATACTGGCTCTATCATTTATTCACCAATCTCGCTAATCTTGGAGGTGACGATTTTCCTATATATCATGAATGTGTACAGTTTATGAACGATTAACCCTTTGGTCCAGAAAACAATAAAAAAAATCAAAACAAAAACAATAATCTTTGTTGGGAGGTGTCAAGGTGAAGATACGCCTTTTAAAACAGGAGGAATGAACAGCTTGAACAGCTTAGCAGTGCGCATGTGTATATGTATACATAGATATGTATATGTATATGTATATGTGTATATATATATATATATATATAAATATATATATATATATATATATATATATATATATATATATATATATATATATATATATATATATATATATATATATATATATACATATACATATATATATATATATATATATATATATATATATATATATATATATATATATATATATATATATATATATATATATTAATATATATAAATATATATATATATATTAATATATATGTTTATTAATATGCATAATGTGTATAAATATGTACAGCTGACGACAACAGAGCTGCGGACGACAACAGAGCTGTGGTTCAGTTTATCAATTGATTACAGATGTTTATCACACCATTTGACTTTGTTTGCACATGCAAGTGTCAGAAAACAACTTGGTGTGAATATTAGCGAGAGTGCAGACGCACTTAAAAGGCTTTGAAAACGAAACCGCAGCTCTGTTGTCGTCCGCAACTCTGTTGTCGTCGGCTGTACAGATATATATGCACACTGTATTTCAACTATGCATTGTTGGACATCATGAAATGCTGTTTGAACAAGAGCAATACTTGTAATGTTTTAAGGTGCTGAATTCATGATAGAAGAATGTGATGTTGATTAATCAAGCAAAGGTCACTCTGTGTTACAAAACTGCAAATACAATTGTTTTGACATGACAGTAAAAATGAAAACATAATGTGAACCTATAATAAAGTATATATATGGAATATAAACTTAGATGGAATATATATTACGTATAACTGGGATACTTTTACTTGTTAGAGACACAGTGCAAGGTCACAGACACATTACAAGGTCACAGACATATTACAAGGTCATAGACACATTACAAGGTCACATACATATTACAAGGTCACAAACATATTACAAGGTCATTTCAATAGGACATGAATGCATGAATGTCATCTGTTAGGTCCAGGGTATATATGCTGGTAAGTTTGTCTGGTGGCTGACTTCTTGTTTGACCTCAATTGAGGCTTTAAGCTGTGTTTCCATATGTGCAGTGCGTAATGCAGTCCGTGATGCAGCGCGTCAAGCAGAGCGTCATGTGGTGTTCACATGTATGCGTCAGTTTTGTGATGTTTTCACGGTCAAACTTCCAATTTGGCATCAAAATTAGGCTTGCAACCTATGGGAAACCTATGCGTCACTCTATGCGTCAGATTTTCATTCGCTATCCTATGCGAAAGGCTATGCGTCAATTTGCTTTCGGACGTCATTACGGACGGCAATACGCATACATGGAAACATCTGCATTGTTCTGTATGGTGTGCGAAAAAAATTGACGCACTGCATGACGCTCTGCATGACGCGCTGCATGACGCACTGCACGTATGGAAACACAGCCTTAAAGTATGGTAGCATTGTTTGACATCATTCTGGCACTATTCAAAGGACAATACATTCCATGACGTCATAATTATATTGCCATACTTTCTGATGTCATTTTACCTTTTGGTGTGTCTGTGATAACACTCCACTTACAAATTTAGGCTATACAGTAAGAGTTGTGTTCAAGTAGATTTCACAGACACTAATTGGATGCATCCATCAAAAAGTTAATAGGTGTGAAAGACAAAAGCATTTGTCACCAATATGTGATTTTTAAACGTTTTTTTTGGTTGCAAAATTGGTGTTCAATCCCTTTAAATGACGTCATGATTGTTACCATTACAAATCAAAGGTTCAGGATTAATCATGTGACTGAACATTTAATAAGCAGTCAATTTGGACGTTGATATGGAACATAAGCGCCAGGCCAATAATCAGATAGAGAAAGCCTAGCATTGCTGGGTTATGTTGTACTAATCTCATTTAATGCCGACCGCTGAGAAATACCATCTATGCTATAATTAATTAAATTATGTTCTGATTGGTATGAATTATCTGCCCAGCTTTACTAGGCCTCTTCCATATAGGCCTAGCACCGACGCGACCAAATGTCGTACTATTTGGGCGCTCATGAATATTAATTAGCAAGAGATTCGAGTTACGTCATCGTATCATGCACGTACTGTCCTACTGAAAGGCTGTAATTACATCATCGCACCGTGCACATGCAGTTGGATACATTCAAGGGGTGGGGCTAATGGAACAGACCCATTTGAACATATCTCATCGCATAAGCGGAGAGGGTGTTATATACTGAGCCCGATGCAAAGGAGAGTATGGTTTAACTACAATGCTGTATTTTAACCATTCTATCTTCAATTTCATGCATTTATTTGCAGTATTCACAATAGAATGTTTTAAATGTCATGATTTATGAAATGCCATGTCCTGATTTATACATGTATTAAAATGAAAAAATGTCTACCTTATATAAACGTTTTTGAGGTTAACATATAAACATCACAAGAGATTATCAATATAAATGAATGCATGAATGAATGAATGAATGAATGCATGAATGAATGAATGAATGAATGGTATATTGAAAAATTAAGTTCATATTTAGTCATTATGGTATGTATTAAAAGCTATTGTAAATGCGGAGGATTGAAAGTGTAAAACATACAATAAATAATGATATAATGACAGCAAATATTGATATAAATGTCAAAACGGTAAATTTATAATTACTGTATTAACAGATCATATGTAAACAGACAATAAACATAACATTTTAAAGACTGAATATGAATAGTATAATGTATTTTGTATTTTATTCCAATCTAAATACAAGTGATTTAATATCAAAAACATGTTTTTTACATTTATATTTAGAGGTGAATGTTTCAAAATCATTTGAGCTTCAATAATTCATACGCCAGATGCATATCTATTTAAACAAAATGTTTAAATTCTATTTTGATGGTATGTCTTGGGATTTATTGTGTATTTTGCATTGCATTTAAGTACCAACATTCTTTCTGACGTTGGTGTCAAATATGTGAACGAGAATATAAACTCTCAGCGAGCAGATGGCACCACCGAGCTTCAGAAGTGTAATATCGGTCCAGCAGATGGCACCACCAAGCACCGGAAGTGTACTATCGGTCCAGCAGATGGCACCACCGAGCACCGGAAGTATAATATCGGTCCAACAGATGGCACCTACGAGCCCCGGAAGTGTAATATTGGTCCAATACCACCAAGCACCGGAAGTGTACTATCGGTCCAGCAGATGGCACCACCGAGCACCGGAAGTATAATATCGGTCCAGCAGACGGCACCACCGAGCACCAGAAGTATAATATTGGTCCAACAGATGGCACCTACGAGCCCCGGAAGTGTAATATTGGTCCAATACCACCGAGCCCCGGAAGCGTAATATTGGTCCAGCAGATGGCATCACCGAGCCCCAGAAGTGTAATATTGGTCCAACAAATGGCACCACTGAGCCCGGAAGCGTAATATCGGTCCAGCAGATGGCACCATTGGGCACCGGAAGTGTACTATCGGTCCAGCAGATGGCACCATCGAGCACCGGAAGTGCACTATCGCTCCAGCAGGTGGCACCAAAGAGCACCGGAAGTGTACTATCGGTCCAGCAGATAATAATAATAATAATAATAATAATAATAATAATAATAATAATAATAATAATAATAATAATAATAATAATAATAATAATAATAATAATAATAATATCATCCCTATCATCCACCGTCTTCAGCCGGGTCTTAGGGACTTGTAGGTGAGTGCCTTCATTTGACCGTAGGCAGCATTCCCCTAGCCTTGTTTAACTAGGAGTAGATCACGCAAGTAAAGCGGAGCCTTACCATTTAGGGCTTTCCAAGTCAAGAGAAGAATTTTAAAGTCAATTCTCGCTTGAACTGGGAGCGAGTGGAATTTCCGTAGTTTTCCTGAGATGGCACCACCGAGTCCCGGAAGTGTACTATTGGTCCATCAGATGTCACCACCAAGCCCTGGAAGTGTAATATTGGTCCAACCGATGGCACCACTGAGCCCCGGAAGCATAATATTGGTAGTCAATTTTTGGAGATCACTTATCTTTATTCAGATAGCTGTTTGCAGGGACGTAAATAATTTAATTTCACTTCCCAAGCAGCTTTTAAATGAATACAGATCTGCGGTTTGATATATAAATAATTCAAATTAATTAATCCATATTGATTTTCTTCCAATCTGCCAGTCTCTCCCTCCCTGTGAACTTACAAATACATCGTATATAGAATCTATTGCAACTTTTGTCACTGATGAAATATGGAATGATTGAAATATGAAATCAAATGATAAGTTCGACTTTGCCTTATTTACAAAATTTACTCCAAGGATATCGATCCTGTATTTTCTATAACTTTTGTTATAGACACCATGCTGTGATGGGAATGCATGATGTTACAATTCAAACTCAATTCCAAATATGGACGATTCCAAATTAAGATGTTTACTCAAAATGGTTTTCATTATTGGACTGTAGTTAAAATTGACTTACACCCTAAAATGCATTTCACATATTATGCATAACTTTAATCCCATTGTTTCAATATGAAATATAAAATACATTTTACTATTTTAGTTATTTTGGGAATTACTGTACGTTTTATTTTGGAGAACACTTTTCAAATTCATTAACATTGAATCAATCTTTATTGTACTGAGGTGTGTACATGTGTTGGCATTTACATGATACTTTCATAAGATTCTCATTACACGTTACATTACCCCTAACGGACGGAAAGGACGGCAACGTCCACCACCGGCAACGGACGGGGGGGACGTTGACGTCCCCATTGTTCTGGCTTGATGACGTCATTTGTAACATTCTGAAGGGCTGCAACTTGTTACAATGTAATCATGATAATGACGTCAGACTGACTGGATCATGAACTTTGACCCCAGCACTTAATTAAGCAAATTTAGTAACCATGGTTATAGATTTTAAAAATTTAGTGTGTGGATACACAGGTCCAGACAAAAATTGGTTAGTCCAGCCAATCAACAAAATTTAGATAGCCTAGTCCCATGGAAAAAAATCACATTTACTCTATGCATATTGCCCTTCAGAGATTTTGATGCAGTCTCCGACCAACGCGGATTCAATGCATTCACGGTTTTGCTACAGGTATCACATAAGGTTTTTACGGTAAAGCATTAAATTGCGAATGTTCCCCCTTATAAATTGCTTTACCTCCTAGCCCCAACCACACCCCCACCCCACCCCACGTACTGTTCCTACCTCCATTGTTTCACCGCCTTAGTCAGGTATATTTGCTTATGGAAAAAACACGCCAAGTGTTGCATATACTGAAGTTCATATGTATTCACATAACAGATAAATCTTTAGTTTTTATATTGACAAAGACAATACATCTTTGTTTAGGAACATTCCCATTATACACATTATACACAACATTTCACTACTACAATGCACACTGTTTAGCTTGTAGAATCTGACCAGAATTTAGGAAATACTATGCAAAACTCTTGACTAACATTCTGGCTGAAACCATTAATACTTGCCAAATATCAGTATTTGATTCAAAATAGTACCAATTATCAAAAAGCGTCAAGAAATGAAGATTCCCATCAGCGCAATCAAAGCTTTATGCACGTCTACAAAAGTAAAAAATAACTGTAGTATCTTAAGATATTCCCATTTACAATGTATCTGTGAGTAAGAAGAAGCATACATGATAAAATTACTTTTTTACAACTCACACAAATAATGGTTGAACAATTCAGTAAGTCTTTTTTTTATTCAAATATGCTTTTTTCATAAGTCTTCTTTGTTCTCCAGTTGGATCTAAAAATATTTATATATTGTTTACATTATTTGCTAATTTTCCTCATTTCAAGTTGTAGCCAAGCATCTCCTTGTTTATGCATAAACGTGACCATATGAGGTGACACAAGGCAATTGTTAGACCTTATTGTGCCTAGTCTCAGATATATGACCAACTATTATGACGCATCCACTCTGAAAACCCCATATTTGACCTCACTTTGACACAGGATAAAGATATATTTGGTACCAAGTTAGTTAATGCAAGTGACAAGAAAACAGTTCAATGCATCTGTCTCCCAGAACGGCCACCAGATGGCCCTGCATAGCGATCCCCTTCATCGCGCCTCGCTGACTCTGATCTGCTAAATTCCATTCAAGAAAACCACGACTGATATTGAGACCCTGGGTGTTCCAGACTGACACCCTATCCGGGGCATCGAATTCTCCACTGACCATTAGGATGTTCCCCTTGTGGTCTGTACACAGGCCCCGTGGTATGGATAAGGTTGTCATGTCCTCCAGATGACTCAAAAGCTCTCCATTTTCTGAAAACATTTTAACTGAAGAAGTGTCATAGTCTGCTATAACAAGCCTATCCCAAGAATCTACGCTCAAACTTCTTGGACAGCTGAGTTGTCCTTCTGCTGGGCCAATAGATCTCAGACATTCCCCCTGATAATTATATATGCATATTTGGTCAGAACCAGCATCACTAATTGCAATATTTCCATCACTGAAAACACCCACTCCACATGGAGAGCTGACCTCAGAAAGGTGAAGGTCGCCCATGTGACCGAGGTCATTTGGGGTCAACATACTCAACCTGCTTGGTGATTGGTCAGAAACCAAAATCGCCCGGAGTAGATGATGAAATGTTATTCCATATGGCTTATTTAATTTAGCCCCCATTGTTCTGGTGTCTGCCAAACACGCCCCCTGGCGGTCATACAGAAGGACGGCCTTGTTGTCAGTGTCAGTGACGGCCATATTGCCGGAGGGTAGGAATGTGACGTCATTTCCTCCCTTGAGTCCAGACCACAGGAGATGCCATAGCTTCTGTGGAGGTTTGGTGTAATCCACACCAGGCAGACCACACATTGTATCGCCTAATGCTTCCCCATTTGAAGCCCAATATCTCATATTCTCAGCAGATCCATTGTGATAAATATCCACTGTGTTTTGATTATTGTGGTTTTCACAATTATCCTCTCCAGTCATGTTAGTTAAAGGTGTTACATTCATAGTTCTCTTTTTCGTGCTTTTAATTATAGAATATTGATTCTTGCCCCTTGTGAATGTGTCAGTTGTATATTCTCTCACATTTAGATCTGTTTCTCCTTTAGAATTAACGTTAACCTTTTCAGCATTTGTGGACTCTGAACCAACTTGAGCTGAGTCTGATTCAACTTGAGCTGTATCTGATTCAACCATAGCTGTATCTGATTCAACCTTAGCTGTATCTGATTCAACCTTAGCTGTATCTGATTCAACCTCAGCTGTATTTGATTCAACCTCAGCTGTATCTGATTCTACATTAGCTGTATCTGATTCAGCCTCAGCTGAATTTGATTCAACCTCAGCTGTATCTGATTCTACATTAGCTGTATCTGATTCTACATTAGCTGTATCCGATTCAACCTTAGCTGTATCTGATTCAACCTCAGCTGTATCTGATTCAACCTCAGCTGTATCTGATTCAACCTCAGCTGTATCAGATTCTACATTAGCTGTATCTGATTCTACATTAGCTGTATCTGATTCTACATTAGCTGTATCTGATTCACCCTGAGCTGTATCTGATTCAACCTCAGCTGTATCTGATTCAACCTCAGCTGTATCTGATTCAACCTTAGCTGTATCTGATTCAACCTCAGCTGAATCTGATTCTACATTAGCTGTATCTGTTTCAACCTTAGCTGTATCTGATTCTACATTAGCTGTATCTAATTCAACCTTAGCTGTATCTGATTCAACCTTAGCTGTATCTGATACTACATTAGCTGTATCTAATTCTACATTAGCTGTACCTGATACAACCTTAGCTGTGTCTGATTCAACCTTAGCTGTGTCTGATTCAACCTTAGCTGTATCTGATTCTATGCTAGCTGTATTTGGTTCAACCTTAGCTGTATCTGTTTCTTCATTAGATGTATCTGATTCAACCATAGCTGTATCTGGTTCAACCTTAGCTGTATCTGTTTCTACATTAGCTGTATCTGACCTAACTTTAGATGTATCTGGATTAACTGAATTTGAATTACCTTTATCTGTACCTGAATTAACTGTAGCTGTTTCTAAATCACTTTTAGCTGAATCTAACTTAACATTAGCTGAACCAAGTTTAATTGTATCTGAATTAACTGTAGTTGTATCTGGACCAATTTGAGCTCTATCTGAACCAATTTTGACTGAATCTGAACCACTTTTAGTTGTATGTGAACCAACCTTAGCTGTATCTGAAATGACCCTAGCTTTATCTGAACCAAGTTTAGCTGTATCTAAATTAACTGTAGCTGGACCTGTATCAATTTGAGCTGTATCTGAATTAACTTTACCTGTATCTGAATTAACTGTAGCTGGATCTGAAGCAATTTCAGGTTTATTTGAATTTACTTTAGCTGTATCTGAGTTAACAGTTGTTGTCTCTGAATCAATTTCAATTGTGCTTGAATCAAAGTGCACAGTAACTGGATCATGTTTTCGTGTGCATACGTCCATTTTATTTGTATTTGAACTGCCCTTAACACTCTCTGAATCGCATTTTATCGTATCTGATTTAGATGTTTGTTTTAAATGAAAGTCGGCTTGACTCTCAGAACAAATAACTTTATGAGGAACTATGCTTTCACATTTTTCTGTAAAATCATCGTCGTCCATCACCAGCTCTCCAAGCGAATAAGAATTATTCGGTTTGAATGTCATAACTTTACTCAGGGTGTGTGAAACCTCCTCCCGTTGGTGGTGTGCCTGCAGAGTATTGTTCAGCCCGCCCTCTATGACAGGAAGCGCAGCCACTATGTAGGCATCGCTCCCCCGCAGAGTGTCGCTGACTGCGGCGGTGAGCAGCTCGTACTCAGCACCCCCCACGTCTCCCAGCCCAGTGCAAGCTGTCAAGAGATTTTTAATTTTCGCTTGATGCTCATTTATTTGTTTCATCAGCTCCTTTTCTTGCACTAGCACTGCTTCTACTATAGTCTTCATTTGAGTCTGTATCTTTGCTTTCTGTTTTTCAAGGTCATCTAGTCTATGCTTAACTAATGTCTTTATTTCATTATTTTTAGTGTTTTGTTTTATCTTCTCAAGTATATCCCAAAGTTTTCTTTGTCTCTGTTTTGCCAGTTGTTTTAGCTCAACAATGTCATGGTTTTCACACCTACCAGCGGTGATACAGATGACGCAAAGAAGTTGTTCGCAATGTGTACACACATATCCAATCCTAGGAATAAAAACATATAATTTTTGAAATTTTCATATTTTTGGAAATCATAATCACATGTTTTTAATTCAACACGATTTTAATTTTTCACAGACAGATTTTCTTTTCTGAAGATATAAACTTGTTGAATATTCATAAAATTATATGAACTAGAATTCTAATCATCAAGCAAGTGCAAGATATTTATTCAAACTTACTTCCATTATCCCTTTATTTTCACTTCTTGTTTTTACTTCTTGTGATGTCTTTAAAAAGCTAGATATCAGTATAAACAAATACCCGGATGTTTGCTTACTTATCAGCATGATCAGTACAGAGGACGTCACTTCCGGTAGATGCCCGGATCTTATGTTTAGAGAATATCTTCTTCTGTACATGTGCTCCTGCGCATGCGTGGCAGACATGTTTGCTGCACTGCTGGCAATGGTGCGTTGCTGGGTGCCGGCTGGCTGCGGGGCACAGCTCACAGCTGAGGCCTGAGTGGAATAAGTTCCAACACTGCTGGATGTCAACTGCAGTTGGAAGCTCATCTACTGCTGCAATATTAAAAAAAAAATGATTCTGTATACAGAATATGTTTCTCACATTCTACTGAGGTCATCGATTTTTCTGGAGGTTTTTGATATATCAAACTATAATTGGCAGAAAACTGTTAATATACACAACTGTCTTTTTACATGTGGAGGCGATTGGGTCAAACAACAAAATAAGAAAATATATAGCAAATAAACCATGGAAAAAAATCACATTTACTCCGCTACTTGATAAACAATTAAGGTCACTCAAGGTCAATATGATTTTATCTTCTTTTAATTAGAATAATTAATCAGACTAAAATAAATGCCTTGTTCTGTGGATTTTATGAACTCAGGTGAGAAAAAAAAACACGAACCTTCTGTGTTGATGCTGATGCGGTTGTTACAGACTGGACATCGTATGGACGGGGTCGCTGAAGGCTCAGTCTAAAATTAGAACATATATCAGACACCTATTAACTTTTTCTCTCCATTATTATGTTTTTCTCCACATCATGTGATATTTCGTGGCATGCAGACCATTTATTGCGTACTATGTGGCATTGCTATTTATCGTGTTTCTATATTTATATAACGTGCTATCTCGATCTATTAGAAATACGTCTTTGAAAAAGTCAGATGTAAACAGCACACTATGTATCGGCACTGGCCTCCTGAACACTGGCACAGCTAGTGCGGAAAACGTCATCAGTTTGTGTGCTCCTAACACCTGCTTCTGATAGTCATGTAAACATTTCGTTCAATTATCTGAGGTTGTGGTTTCTTTTATAAGGAAATCTTTCTTGTTAAACGTACCGCTTTGATGATGTCTCTGACACACATCTGGCACAGCATATGCCGGCAGGGCAGGTACTTAGGCGTTCCTATTGTTTTGTGACATCCGGGACACTGCAACAGACGCTGAAGACTCCGCATATCAGCAGACACCTGTCTCTTTGCTGCGCCCCTCACCATGTCAAATACCGCCTGCAAGAACAAAATCGGACCTCTGCACTGTGACAATGACAAAGCTAGATTGAATATTTTGAATGTGATAACTATGTCTACTTAATCCAATCTACAACAAAATGAGTCAAACCATTGCGTTGCAACTGTAACAACGCCAGATTTAGTATGTGATATTACTTATATCAGGTCAGATAGAAGCCTGTCACCGGATGTCAATGCCCTACTCCTTTCGAAAAGTGACTCTTTTATATTATCACATAGACATAATGATACTAAACCACGGCCTTTGATAACCAGTTGTGGAGCACTGGCTGGAATGGGAAATAATTCAGTCGCAGAATTTTACCCAACTGGGATTCGAACCTTAAGCCCGTGTCACTCTCTCGGTAGAATCGTTCAATATGTTTCTCAACTGTTGTTCCTATTGTAAACATCGTTTGACAATATTATAAATCTGTTACATGTTTTTAGAGGTTAAAAGGCAAGTGTTGAGACCTTTTTGTGTGTACTCAATGTTCAGATCAAGATGTCCACTTTTCTTAAATTATTCACTTCTAGTGTCGACATGTGCATTGAATATTCTGCGAAAACTTACGTCTTTCTTCGCTATTCTAAGAGATAACATCTGACTACATTTTCTATTTCTGTTTACCTGACAGGTCCCCAGTTTCAATTAAAAAATACAGATATTAATGAAAACTGAGTCCCTGAGAAATCAGGATACCCTGTGACCAAAACATTATTACCTGATTTGTTTGTTTGTTTGTTTGGAGTTTGAATTCACTTTCAAACTTATATCAGTCATTTCACAACGAGACCTGCAGATATAGTGCTGCCTCACTGAATTATCATGCACACAGGTCCTTGACATGACAACCCACCCGGTCACAGAATTTACAAGGACAACGGGTTAACCCTTTAGGCACGGTCCTCAGCTCATATGATAAATTATAATATGAATTCAATCTCGGTATGGCCAATTATTACCAATAATTATTATTATTGAGCTCTAGTCCTGCTTTACGCAATTTTGCTAAATCGTTACCTTAGCACTACTCCTATTATGCTAGATTTTGCTAAATCATTATTTTAGCACTACTCCTATTATGCTAGATTTTGCTTAATCATTATTTTAGCACTACTCCTATTATGCTAGATTTTGCTAAATCATTATTTTAGCACTACTCCTATTATGCTAGATTTTGCTAAATCAATATTTTAGCACTACTCCTATTATGCTAGATTTTGCTAAGATCTACTCTTGCCAGGATGAAGTTCAGCAGCTACACGATGTAAACGTAGATATATTCCTTACCTGAAACATAACGGTCACATTTCAACAGATGATCAAAGTCAAAGTTCATCCTTTCTGTTGTGACCCAAAACAAGCGTCCATGAAAGGCTTACATTTTGTACTAAAGCAGCCATCATATCAACTGTGTCTACATTCATCACACCTTATAGAGATTCTCAACTGTTCTGGAGTACCACGTCATGTTTTTTTATCACAGTTTCCTGAAATGCTTGGTAACATAACCTGTGTAAGATATATGACAATGTGTGGGTCAGGGATCAGGGGCGGCCTATGTGCCTAACAGACTGTAACACAGCCAAGTATGCCAACATATAAATATATACACCATCTTAGTTATAAACCTTCTTATTTCCTTTGCTTCAGTGAATCTTGTAACTGATTTATTTATTTTTAACTGCAAAGAATTAGGGAGCTCTGCGCGTGGGCACCTTAAAGCTTTCATGAAATCACAGAAGTTAAAAGAAGTAGTTCTGTAGTAGATTTGGGGTATGTTTGAATTCTGTGTGGTCAAGACACCGTGATTATTGTCCAGCTCATCTTCAGGATCTTTGCCATTATTCCGTTGATTCAAACAAGTTATCTCCCTCAAATCAACCAAAGTACAGGATCAGGATTATTGTGTTGTGTCAAACGTGACTTAGATCACTGGTCAGCAAGGCAAAATATGTTCTCAATCTGTTCAGTGGATGATTCAGATTTTAGCAGAAGATTTATCTACTTTCAAATGGCGCGGTACTATATACAGGGGTAATATGATTGGTAACAACATTTGATCACAATGTTTACAGTCTAAACATATGAAAGGAAAAGGTGCTTGAAAATATAATTTTATAAAAACTTTAACATAGTCATTTTCTAAACTAAATGTTTGTACTTTCTTATGAATTATGTTAAATGTAAACATATATCTCATGAAGACATTATCATTATTTTAAATGTATGCCTCAGAATAACATACTTGGAATAACATAGATGGCTTTGGGTTATGCTGATGGAAATTGGAAACAAGTATAACTTATTTTGAGAGACACTTTAGTCAACCAGAATTATATTTGAAATCAGATTCATAGTTTTGTGATATCGTAGTTGGCATGACTCCAAGATGCTTAAAAGATAGAAATACAGCATGTATTGAAAGATATCACTAACATTCAAAATCATATAATATATCATAATGGGGCCCCCATAGGGTTTTAGGATTATTGGATTTTTGGCCTAAAAAAGAGGGATTATTGGATTTTTGGGGTGAAATATCTGGGATTTTTGGATTTTGAGGAAAAAGTACATTTTGTAATGTGGCATGACCTGTGTGAAACACTAAATATCATGTTATATCATGCATGTTATGTAATTCATTGCCAAATAAATTTGTACTAAATGTAAACATATTTTAGGATTTTTTGTTTTATACTTTTGGATTTTTAGATTTGAGGGGAAAAATATTTAAGGATTTTTGGCTACAAAAGATAAGGATTTTTGGATTTTTAGGTAAAAAAAGGGGGATTATTGGGTTTTTCATACCCCCCCTATGGGGGCCCCCATAATGCTATACGAGCAAACGTCATCACATACAACACCACATTATAATAATAATACTTTTATTGACCATACATATCAATACAGATACAGAGTCCTATTATCTAATTATCTACATGATTCACAGATATTCTATTTTGGTCAGCATTAACATCATCTGATCTTTTCTTAAAAATATAGTATATACATTTTGCAAGTTGTTGTATAAGACTAGTGTCTTGAGACTGTAATATGGCAATAAATTTAGATTCTTGATCTAGACTCTCAAAATTATCAATTGCCAATCTGGCAGTATGAAATAAAAAGGTGCGTGATTCAGTGTTACATTATATTATAGCAACATGCCAACTAGATCATAGCACTATCATAATAAAATCTTTATAATGTAGCACAACCATCATATTATAAAATGAAACCTTAATAATATATAACTATCTTGGTTATTGGTCAAAATGTAGGCCTTAGCAAGATATTGACAAATGAATTACATTTCATCCCATCTCCAATCAGCCGGCCTATATTATAAACATTAGCTGTTTATTGCCTAAAATGAACGAGTGATCATGGTTTTGATAATATAGAGGGCACCACATCTCCGTGACCTGAAAAGAATTGGTTTGTAAAATATGTTCATCAACATTTGTATCAAACATCACATAGATCTGCTAGCAATACCAACAATTATGTATCGAGAAGTTAGGACTTTCATTTATCAATGATTGAAAAGGGATTTATGATTTAAGAGACCAAAACCCAGTTCAGTGCATTTGTTAAGGAATAAATTCTCCCATAAGTGTGATCATGATATCAGTCACAATAAATAAGCTTGTCCTCTCCTGGGTAGTAAGCTGTAATAAGACCCAAGGGACCAAAGTCAACATAGGCCTAGTTTGATGGGAAAATGCACAACTCCTAAAATGGTTCCCAAAGTTCATTTTGTTTGTTTGTTTGTTTGGGGTTTTACAAACAAAGATATAGTGCTGCCTCACTGAATTGTCATGTCGCAGGTCCTTGACATGACAACCCACCCGGTCACAGATTTACAAGGACAACGGGTTAACCCTTAAGGCACGGGCCTCAGCTCATATGGGAAATCGTATCATGAGTTCAATCTCGGCATGGCTGGGGATCGAACCCACGACCTTTGGATCACCACAGAGGAACTGGTGCTAATAAGCTGGTGCTCTTACCAACTGCGCCACGGCCCGTGGCCTCCCAAAGGTCATATAATTGAGATATGTTGATTATGTGATAATGGAAACAAATGATCACATGAACACATGTAACAACATTTAATGTATGGTACCCACTAACAATAGATCCTGGGCACTGGCCTGGTGGGATGACAAACCACAAACACATCAGTATTAGTTGGACACCAGCAGAAAGAAGGCGAGATATTATATAAAATTATATAATTTTATATGTATATTGCAATAAAACATATCTCGCCTTCTTAGTACAGATGTTGTCCTTTTAAATATATATTTATATATATATTTATAAATAGATATATATTTATATATATTTATAAATAAATAAATATTCATAAATTTAGTTTCTCGTGCTATTTAGCACAATTTACATTATAAAATTTTTTCATGTAATGAATCAATATTATTTGAATTACAATAGTCTAAATTAGAGGTAATAAATGCATGCATTAATATATTTGCAGACTTCTCATTTAAATTGTTTCTAATTGATGCAACATTTTAAAGGTAAAAATAACCTTTCTTCCAAATTTGTCCTATTTGATTTTTAAGGTTCATGTTCTCATCAAAAATAATTCCTAAGTCCTTGACCATTTTGGACTTCTGTACTTTAGTTTCACCAATCCTAACATAGTTAGGAATTTTATTAGGATTAAATCTACTTTTAAGTTAATAAAAATTGAGTCTTTCCTTCATTCAATTTCATTTTATTTTTACAAAGCAAGTTACAGATCTGTTGAATACATTTTTCAATCTTATTATAATTAAGTTTAATATTAGTTGAGTCATCAGGGTTAAGGGAGATGTATAATTGCGTATCATCAGCATAGATATGATATTTGAGACCACAGTTTTACATTACGTCAGTGATAGGAGACATATAAATTGTTTTTGAAAATTATCCATTCATTGTTCCATACTGCTCTCTATTTGTTAGATATGGGTAGGATTTCAGGATATCACCCTCAAAACCACATCTAATTTTCAATCTATCCAGTAAAATATCATGATCAATTGTATCAAAAGCAGCTGACAAGTCAAGCAAGACCAGTAAAACTACATGCCCCTTATCCAGGTCCATTAAAATATCATTTTGTACTCTAGGAAGAGCAGTCTACTATGATTAATTTTATAAGCAGATTGAAAAATATCCTTCAAATTAATATTTATCCAGGTATGAGAATAATTGGTTAGTGACTGCTCTTTCAATTAATTTTGATATGTATTTGAGATTAGATTCTGGTCTGTAATTGACAGAATTTGATTTATAAATCGTATTGCTTATTTTTGTTCTCATGGTATTTTTTTTTATTTTGTAGGCTACAATGTCAGTATTTGTATGTGTCATGTTCTAATTGTTTCTAAACATCATATGTATGAACTATCAATGAAAAAAATGTATTTCATTTATTTGTGACTATGTAACAAACTATGTGCATACATGGAAGGACAACAAACAGTTTAATTTAGAAGATATCGTATTCCATGATAGCGCCATCTGTTTTTGATTAATGGGTGTCCTCCTAACCTAGTTTATCAGTGTTAACTATATGTCATTTTTTTAAAGTTGTAATAATGTGATAACTTGGTTAATGAGATTCTGACTTCTGACTTGTGAATATATTTGAAAAAGATATTTACAGTAAACTATAACACCATTACCAGTAAAAAAAAACCCGCTCGATATAATGAGATTCTTGCAGAACTTAGGAGAATCAACAGAGAATAACCTACTCTCCATACAGCAGAAAAATCATTACTTACAAAATATCTATCTTATAGAAAACCATGGTTTCGTTGTGTGAGTCTTTTCACCAAACAGTATTGAATATCGTAACATAATGTTACACAACCGCACCCCAAGAAATTGACTGAAAAACGGTCAAGAACCCAACAAAAAATAAAGGTATTCATCCTATGCACATCTTTATTGCAAACGATCCCGCGACCCACAAAAGAATGAAATGGGAGCAATAAAATTTGTTTTCAAAATGGAGATTCCTACCCCACGCCGGGCCTGTACAAAGTGTAAAATAAACGAAATAGTCAAGTGGCTTCATGGGAGAGGGTCCTTAAATTTAAAAATATTAAATAATGAATCAAATTAGATTCTTATTGACATAAAAAAAGTCATTCCAACCTCAAAAATTAACACGCAAGATGCAGAAATACGCATACAATCTCCCCAAAATCGGGATTACACAATACGCACCATGAAAATAGGGGTTTCCCCACAGCACCTCCGCTTGGTAACCAATGGAAACCAAAATAACACCTCCATCTGGAAGCACCACAGGTGAGGCGCTGAGCACCTCCAGAGGTGCTAGCACCTCCACCCACATCCAATATAAACCAGACGCAGGATAACGCAGTCAGTCCCCATCCAACTGATGAGATCAATACAGATTGAAACCATTACTGTTGGTATTGGCTTGGGACTGCGAACGTTTTCGACCTCGTCTTCTGGATACATTGCCTTTTTCACCATTACCAGTAAGGATAATCAATACATACCTTTTGCATTTTTTGGACTAAAACTCAGCTATTATTGATGAAATTTATTTCTGTGTCTCAAAAAATGTATTTCATTTTTTATATAATGTATGGTTCATTTTTGTTCCATCTGATATTTCTTGTTTTATCTATATGATGTAAGCTATCCACACCTCTTTAACACCCAAGCAGTCTCTGTATCATTTTCATCTGTCAGCTCTCCAAAAAACAGCCATGTCCAAAGTCCTTCTTGTACCAACTCATCAAATGCTATCTTTACCTTATCTTTATATTCCTCTGTTCCAGGGGGGAAATATTCCAGTCCAATGGAGCCATAAAATATACCTCCTGAAATGATGAACAGCAATTAAAAGCTTATAACTATTACTAAACATGCACACAAAATATTTTCACATTTTTTTAGGAAAATGTTAGATAAAGTTATCTATGTCAAATATGTGGTCCATATGTGGTTCATTATCATGTTTTAAATCATGTTTAAAATCTATTGAGACAGACATGAATTTTCCTATAAATTGAATTGAGAAACCTGATTTTGTTATTCTGGCCAATTCTCTGAAACATTCGCTGAATGCTTCAGGTCTGATATGCCCTGGACATAATGCTGCAAGCATCCATATGCCATCATATGTGCCTGAACAAAGAATATTTGTATAATGCGGTGTCTCATAATTCTAAATTATTTCAGTAATCTCATGATAAGACCTACTTATAACAGTGTTGCTTCACTGAAATCTTATATTGCATGTCCTTGACATGACAATTAACTCAGTCACATATCCATCAACTTGAAGAGTTGTAAATAAATGTCTTGGGATAATTATGCATTGTACATTTTAATTTGAAGATATTGATGTGATAAGGAAATTATTTTTGAAAGTAATCATTCTACTCTCTGTTGCTCGACAATTAAACAAACAACAATGAAAATAGAATAGCAACAAACCAGTTTCTACAGCAATTGTTTCTTTTCCAAGCAGAACATTGAAGAAATTCTTATAGATATTCTTTTTCTCCGCTTTTGACATCATTTGCTCATTCCCATCCAAATAATCTATATCTTTGAAGCCAGCATTTTGCAACTGTCAATTATATATCAAAATGTATGTGTTAAGATGATGATATAATCAAATTAATGTACTTTCATTTAGTGGCAAAAAAACCTCTTTACATGCTTTTACCTCTTGTCCAATAAGTCCTGTACCAGCACAAACATCCAAGATTCTAGAACCCTTCAAGGGTAGATACTTGAGAGCTTGACCAGCAGCCAATCTCGGGCCACAATAACCAAATTCCTCACAGTCCTACATATAAAAAGAACTTTGTATTTGCAGATGAATGTCAAAATATATAAAAAAACAACATGTGTTTGATGAGGACAATTATTGTTCAGCATGATTATATATGATTAGGTGGTTCAATTTATTTCAGTGTCTATTTCATGAAATACACTTTTTGACTAACTATATCAAATGGTATTCTTTTTTCATATTATAAACTTTTGACTGTCTGTATCATTTTTATTCCCTTTTTGACTGTTTCATGTAATATGCTATTGGAATGTCTATTTCATATTTTATATATTTGATTGTTTTTTTATACTATAGGCCGACTGCGGGTCACAATACTGCCCCATTGAAAACAATGCACCCGAACTGCACAAATAGAATCAGAAGTGCACAAAAAACTCTCTACATTCATAAGACCTACGACTGTCCAAAGAAATATTATTTTAAACATTTCTGCCAGTATGAAAAAGCACTCTTCGGAGATACCTTGTCATAATCGTCAACAATTTCATTGTACAATTGATTGCGGTCTTCAGCAGAATTGTTTGGATCAAGAAGTCTATTCATTAATTCTTTAATTTCCTCCGTCTTTTCTTTTATGCTGGGAATAATTTCAATTCCTGCAATTACAAAATAACATCATTTTTTTGCTTTTCAAAAGCCTGTTATTTCTTTTTATACAGTTTCATTTCCTTCAAAACACAAGATACCATTATATGTTAGTCGCTACAGAGATTATCATGCAATGTCAACCAACTTTCAATCAACATGTTGAGTGCATTCAAGACTTGGCTGCCAATATCACAAATTATTTTTCTGCCAGGAAAATATATGTGAATGCACTTGTGACTCAACTTCCCTACACCTGATTTGATTTGATTTCAGAAGTTGGCCACTCCACCTATGTGCACACAGCTAGAGTCTGATGTGCTGCCTTATAGGAAAAGCATGCTATGGTTTAATTTTTTTTGATAACAATTCTATACCTACCCTTGCAGACGTTGAATACCCATACCATTTCAGAGTAACCTCGATCAGTGATTTTTCCCTTGCAGATCCAGGTAAACAGACAATCTTTTACTAGTTTGTCCAAATGTTTGTTCAATGTTTCTGTATATTTATCCGTCAGATAATTCTCACCAATAGAGGCATAAAACACTCCTCCTTTTATATTTGATAAAATGAAGAATTATTATTATGAGGAATTATTTTATTATAGTTGATATATAAATGATTAAGCTTTTAGATTGATTTGAATGTGATAAAAACATCAAATGATAGCATTAACACAGATATTGTATCAGATATTATATTAGGTTTAATGACCCTGATTTTTCTTTTACCATTTTATATTACAAATTTTAATGACTAAAATTGTTATGTTACCAGGTTTAATAACTCTGATGATTTCACTGAAGCAGCTGAAGCATTCCTCAGGGATATTGCCATCACACAGTCCCCCAACTAGCATCACAGCATCATATTCATCTTAAATTAAAAATGATAGTACAAAAATAATGAAAACATAATAGATTACTGCAAATAACTCATTCGCGAGAAAGGCTGCACCATTTGGCTGGCTTGATGAAAAATACACACTAAAATTTAGGCAAAAATGAAATTGACATTGTCTACTTTTCCATTGTTTTAATCATGTATCAAACTGTAAATTAAATATGTTTTTAATGATTTCAAATTGTCATCACTAGTTTACATCATGGATGTTAAGCTCCATTAGTTTGGCCTAAATGATTAAGGAAATACAAAAAACATATTTCCAATATTAAAATTGCACAAACGTTCATTAATTGTGTCTCAATACACATACATCAAAATGCATACTGATCTCACGTTGCTGTTTATTTACTCAACAAGTACATGTCAAGATATTCAAGGCGAATATGTCGCACATGACAATCCATGGCATGGCAATATTTGTCAGTAAAGTCAAAGGTTTCAATGGTTAATCAGACCATGACAATAATGGGCATTGCTAATCTGAAGATGGCAATAATGGGTATTTCTAATCTGAATATGGCAATAATGGGTATTTCTAATCTGAATATGGCAAAATTAGGGTATTGCTAATCTGAAGATGGCAATACTGGGCATTGCTATTCCGAATGAGAATGTAAAAAGCCAATTCGGCATGTGACATGAATTGATAGTTTTCATCTCTATATCCAAATAGATATTTATGATAAAATCTCCCTCAAATATATCTATTAATTTACTCCAATACCATTGTTAACTAAGACGAATTATGATAATTACAAAATGAAACACATTTATATATCTTATTTCTTGAAACACATAAAAGCAATATCATAAGTCTTACTTTCTGTGGCATTTATGTTGTCCCGACCAAGGAAACATTTAATAAAGCGTTTGTAGATGTTCTTTTCTTTGGCTTTTTCCCTCAGCTCGTCGTTATCATCAAGATAATCAATATCAGAGAATCCAGCAGCCAGCAACTATGGTGTGCATCAACCAATATTAACAATATATCCAGGATATTCAACCACACAATATTTTTTCTGCTTTATTAACACAAAATTGATATGCCGTTCAGCTTCTTTGTAAGTGTTTATATTTTGTGTAGGGACCAAACATGTTGGAATCAGAGTGAAGCAGTGAATGTCTGAACCAAATTAGTTGAAAAAGCCAACTGACTGAAAATTCTATTCACATTCTGTGATATTTTGAAATTTGGAAAATTTAAGTAGTAAAGTCAATCAATTTAGGTAATAAAGCTCCATTTAATCAAGGCACTGCATTAACCCAGAAAACATGTTGTGATGAGGCAAAGTAAGATACTGTGTCAATTCATTGCCTATATCCCTACCTTTTCTGCAACAAGTCCAGTGCCTGCACACACATCAAGTATTTTAGCATTGAAGTTTTTTTTCAAATGAACGCTTGCTTCCTTAGCAGCAATGTCTGGACCACTGTAGTTGAAACAAGCAACTGACTGAAACAGTTAAAACAGACATTTAATGTCCCATGTTTTAATTTTGTAACTTTTCAATGTGTTTACAATGTTGAAACTGAACATTTGAGATATTTTAGACATGGAATGCATTTTATGACAATGGTACATGTACCCATCTTCACATAAATATGAGCATATACCTATCTTGATATAAAGCAATCAAATTATTATTGTGAAAACAAATTATGAAATGGTGATTTTGCGATCATTTCATCCACAATGATCATATCAAAGGCCACGGGCCGTGGCGCAGTTGGTTAGGGCGCCAGCTTATTAGCACCAGTTCCTGTGTGGTGATCCAAAGGTCGTGGGTTCGAACCCTGGGCTTGCCGGGATTGAACTCATGATACAATTTCCTACATGAGCTGAGGCCTGTGCCAAAGGGTTAACCCGTTGTCCTTGTAAATCTGTGACCGGGTGGGTTGTCATGTCAAGGACCTGCGACATGACAATCCAGTGAGGCAGCACTATATCTGCTACAAGTAGGTCTCATCACGAAATAACTGAAATAACGTTTAAAGTGATGTAAAACCCCATACAAACAAACAAACAAAAAATGATAATATCAGGTCAACTTTGAAGCCTTTAAATCAGTATGGAAGTAACACTACCGACAGTGGGAGTTGAACCCACCATCTCAGGACTTCCACTTCTATAACCAATAAAAGCACAGATACCAACTGTGTATTAGTGGGGCCTTTCACACATGATTGTGATATATATTAATATCATTATGGTATCCATTCAAAATTATACATTCATATCATTAAGAGCAAACATCCAACATTTGTTGTAGTATACATTCACATCATCATCGTCTTATACGTTCATGTCATTACGTCATTCCAAATAGATCCGAATCCAAAATTTATTTAATAAACCCATTATGTTTTAGAAACTTAGAATATTTTGAGTGATCATATATTGAAGATAAATATCAAAAGGGGAAACTGTAAACACTGATTTATTTAAAGACTGCAAATATTTAGTTATTTACAACTCTTAGAAAAAGCAGTGGTTGTGTTACACTGGTTTTGTACTGAGCTGAGCTCTGGGGGCATGGATGGGGATCAGGAACTATACTTGCTGGCGACTGTGAGCTAGGGCCTTAACTTAGCTACCTAATCTACCTATGTGATTTGGGAGGGAATAAGGACTGCAGACACAGCGTATACAATGCACAATAGTCGTCTTTATTCGGTGCTGTATACACTAGAGTCTGGCTAGGAAGGCATGGCAAGAGCGTGATATATGAAATATCAAAATGCTAACACTGACAGAGTCCTGAGGCTGGTTAAAACACCCAAGTCTATACAAGTGGCTGTCACGAGACAGAGTGTCGTGGATCTTCTAGGCAAGTGGTTTCTGCTCCTCGAGTAGCGATTTCGGGGCCTCTTTAACTGGATCCGAGTGCATACTAATAAGCGTCTGCCTGCGTGGCTCCTCTGCAGCGCCTTGGCGTAGTTCCGGCTTGGAGCATCATGTCATCGTCCTGCCATGTGAGTAATGCATCTCATCAACCTGCACTTGTTGGCCTCTACGTTGCACTCTGTAACCTCTGTGATCTCTTGCCAAATCTCATGATTGTCTATACTTGTATATAAGAGTCTATAGATGGGTAATCTATATCCTACAGTTGTGTTGTGATGTCCATGTGATATTGCAATATCCCTTCTAATCGTAATAATGAGTAGGACATTTGAGCCTGATTACAAAATTCCATCTCAAATTATAGTCTTAAATGGGAAGTATGCTGTAAAATCTCTTTTACAGCTAGTTATATTTTAAGTTTTCCTGGCATATTTCTTTAGTCATTTCCTATGGTTGTGCGATATTTCAGATAATTAAAGATAAAAATGGATTGTGATGATTATTTATCTGACACATATGGCATTGTTATTTATGCTGTTCAAATAATGGAGTTTGTACCTTATCATAATGTTCTGAAAACTCGCTGTAGATTTTATTGGTCTCTTCGTGGGTGTTACCTGCTTTAATGCCCTTCTGCAGCATTTCATAATTATACTTTTGTTCATCTGTGAGGCTTGCTTCATCCACTTTACTCATTTTATGATAATCATGAAACCCAATTAAAGAAAAGACTTTGGCAATGTGATCCTGTTCCAAGGTAAACACCTTCTATCCTAAATGGCTGTCACTTAATTTTGAACTATTTTGGTAACATTAGCACTTAACCTATATTTTATATCGGTGTGTACAATACACCTTTTTCAAATAAAGCTAACATAAAGACTGATAATAAATGAATATAACATGCCTACATGTCTGAGAGCTTGTTGATCATCCATAGTTCATTTATATTCTATAATGGATTATCATTTAAAATGTAACTGATATATTCATTTCATACATATAGATATGAATATATCACTAATGCAATTTGTTTTTTTATCAATAGTCCATTTTCATCAAGTAATAGGTTATCATATAAAATGTAACTGACATATTGATTTTAGTTGCACATATATGTTTAATTTTCAAATATCACAGGCCTTGTGATGATTGATGTCTTTATGATCTGAATGTAACATCCCTATAAACATATCCATGACACTACCTTAAAGGCTTGGTCTCACTGTAGCAAACAGGTCAAGCGGACAAGTTGAGGAGAGGAGAAAATCCTATAGGTTTTGTGCGTCCACTTTTGTTCCATTTGTGCACTTTTAAGCACGAAATGAGATATGCAAGAGTCGAAAAAATACATCAGCGAGAATGAGTGACATAGCGCATGTAACGGGTTTATAGCAGTGGGAGGAGCGGACATCCAGAAAGCACCCTACAGAGCACTTTCAATGACATGTAATATTGGCCGTGTTCGCCTTCCATTCACCAAATCAACCACATAGAATGCCATTTTTTCAAAAATTATCAAAATGTTATAACCCAATTGACTCTACATTCAATATATTTTTTATTATATATTTTTTTTAATAATTTCTATTCATGACTAGTTTTCTCTTATTTTTCAGGGAATATTTCTTCTTTTTTAGGTATTCTTATGATAAGAGCAATTTATTGCTGATTATTTTCTGAAATTAAATTAATATATAATTTATGTTATATCTAAAAAATAAATGTGAGGTCAAATTAAAGTCCGTCAATTTGTCACTTTTGTAACCCTACCGATTTAAGCTATTTTTAATCATTTTAGCCTGAGCCTGAATAATTTTTTTTTAAATTTCTTTTTAATATTAATGTGTTTTTCTGTGCAGTATTCTATATATTTTCATAAACTAACCCCCAATAAGCTGGCATTTTTATATTATTTAAAAAAACTAAGTATTGTGCCTATCACGACATAAGGCAATTAGTAGTCCCATTTGCCATCATTTTACCCTCAGTACATCTTTTAAGGACACTCCACTTGGAAATGATGCCCAGCAAGGCGTGTGCTTTGAATAGGGAATTATTTATTGGGCCATGTTGGTGTAAATACAAGACAAATTAATTAATTAATCATCCATACATCAAATTACAATACAATTCATTTAAGAAAATATAAAAGCATATTCATCACTTGATTCTGTTATTTAAGTGCTGTTGTATTTGTCGTTCAATGGAATAGATTAAAGTTGTCAGCAAATAATATGCAATCTGTCCCAGGTCTCTCACATAATATACAATATTGTTGACTTTTATAAGTTATCCACACCTCTTTAACACCCAAACAGCCTCTGTATCATTTTCATCTGTCATCTCTCCAAAAAACAGCCATGTCCAAAGTCCTTCTTCTGCCAACTCGTCAAATGCTTTCTTCACCTTATCTCTATATTCCTCTGTTCCAGGGGGGAAATATTCCAGTCCAATGCAGCCATAAAATATACCTCCTGAAATTATGACAAGGAATTAAAAGCTTTAACTATTATTAAACAAGATAAGAGAATATCATTGGTCTAAAAGTTTGTGTTTAAGATCTATTGAGACAGACAAATGATTATTTCTACAAATTGAATTGAGAAACCTGATTTTGTTATTCTGGCCAATTCTCTGAAACATTCACTGAAATCTTCGGGTCGTATATGCCCTGGACATAATGCTCCAACCATCCATATGCCATCATATGTGCCTGAATAAAAAACATTTGTATAATGCAGTGGCTCATAATTCAATATTATTTCAGTAATCTAGTGACAAGACCAACATGAATCAGATATAGTGCTGCCTCACTGAAATGTTATATTGCATGTCCTTGACATCACAATCCAGTCAGTCACATATCTACCAACTTGACTAGTTGTAAGTAAATATCTTGGGATAATCATGCATTGTACTTCAGACATTTTAATTTGAAGATATTGATGTGATAAGGAAAGTAATCATTCTACTCTCAGTTGCTTGACAATTAAACAAACAACAATGAAAATAGAATAGCGACAAACCATTTTCTGCAGCAATTGTTTCATTTCCAAGCAGAACATTGAAGAAATTCTTGTAGATATTTTTTTTCTCTGCTTTTGACCTCATTTGCTCATTCCCATCCAAATAATCTATATCTTTGAAGCCCAATTTTTGCAACTGTCAATTATATATCGAAATATATATGTTAAGATGATGATATAATTAAATTCATTTACTTTCATTTAGTGGCAAAAAAACCTCTTTGCATGCCTTTACCTCTTCTCCAACTAGTCCAGTACCAGCACAAACATCTAAGATTCTACAACCCTTCTCGGGTAGATACTTGAGAGCTTGACCAGCGGCCAATCTTGGGCCACGATAACCAAATTCCTCACAGTCCTACACATAAAAAGAGCTTTGTAATCGGAGATAAATGTCAAAATATATAAAAAACAAGATGTGTTTGAGGAGGACAATTCTTGTTCAGCAGTCTTTGCTTATACATATTGAAACAAAGCACCCAAACTGCACAAATAGAATCAGAAGTGCTAAAAAAAACTTTCTACAATTATAAGATCTAAGACTGTCCAAAGAAATATTATTTTAAACATTTCTGCCAGTATGAAAAAGCATTCTTCAGAGATACCTTGTCATAACTGTCAGCAGATTCATTGTACAATCGATTGCGGTCTTCAGCAGAATTGTTTGGATCAAGAATGCTATTCAACAATTCTTGAATTTCCTCTGTATTTTCTTTTTTGCTGTGATTAACTTCAGTTCCTGGAATTACAAAATAACATCATTTTTTTTCAAAAGCCTGTTATTTCTTTTTATTCAGTTTCATTTCCTTCAAAACCCAAGATACCATTATATGTTAGTCGCTTCAGAGATTATGATGCAATGTCAACCAACTTTCAACCACCATGTTGGGTGCATTTAAGGCTTGGCTGCCACTATCACAAATTATTTTTCTGCCAGCAAAATATATGTGAATGCACTTGTGACTTAACTTCCCCACACCTGGTTTGTATGGGGTTTTTACATCACTTTCAACATTATTTCAGTCATTTCGTGATGAGACCTACTTGTAGCAGATATAGTGCTGCCTCACTGAATTGTCATGTCGCAGGTCCTTGACATGACAACCCTCCCGGTCACAGATTTACAAGGACAACGGGTTAACCCTTTAGGCACGGGCCTCAGCTCATATGGGAAATTGTATCATGAGTTCAATACCGGCATGGCCGGGGTTCGAACCCACGACCTTTGGATCACCACAGAGGAATTGGTGCTAATAAGCTGGCGCTCTAACCAACTGCGCCACGGCCCGTGGCCCCCCCCACACCTGGTCCTCACTTTAGATTTGATTTGATTTCAGAAGTTGGCCACTCCACTTATGTCTTATGGGCACACAACTAGAGGCACACAGCTAGAGTCTGATGTGCTGCCTTATAGAAAAAGCATGCTATTGTTTAATTATTTTAATAACAATTCTATACATACCCTTGCAGACGCTGAATACCCATACCATTTCAGAGTGCCCTTGATCAGTGATTTTTCCCTTGCAGATCCAGGTAAACAGACCATCTTTTACCAGTTTGTCCAAATGTTTGTTCAATGTTTCTGTATATTTATCCGTCACATAATTCTCACCAATAGAAGCATAAAACACTCCCCCTTTAATATTTGATAAAATGAAGAATTGTTATTATGAAGAATTTTTTTATTATAGTTGATATGTAAATGATTAAGCTTTAAGTTTAGGTTTAATGACTCTGATTTTAAGTTTAGGTTTAATGACCCTGATTTTTCTTTTACCAGGCATATTAATAACTCTAAATTTTAATGACTATAATTGTTATGTTACCAGGTTTAATGACTCTAATGATTTCACTGAAGCAGCTGAAGCATTTCTCAGAGATATTGCCATCACACAATGCCCCAACTAGCATCGCCGCATCATATTCATCTTAAATTAAACATGATAGTACAAATAACTCATTCATAACAAAGGCTGCAACATTTGGCTTGATGAAAAATACACACTAAATTTAAGATATTAGGAAAAAATGAAATTGACATCATCTTTACTTCTCCATAGTTTTAATCATGTATCAAACTAGGAATCAAATATTTTCTTAATGATTTCAAATTTTTATAACTATTTCACATCATGCATGTTAAGCTCCATAAGCCTAAATGATTAAGAAAATACAAAAAACCATATTTCCAATATTACAATTGGCAATGCACAAACGTTCCTTAATTATGTCTCAATATACATATCAAAATACATACTGATTTCATGTTGTCGTTTATTTTCTCAACAAGTACATGTCAAGTTACTTAAGGTGAGTATGTCGCGCATGACAAAACACAGCATGGAATTATTTATAAGTAAAGTCAAAGGTCTCAACAGTTAATCAGTCCATGGCAATAATGGGCATTGCTAATCTGAATATGGCAAAAATGGGTACTGCTTATCTGAATATGGCAAAAATGGGTATCGCTAATCCGAATAAGATGTAAATGCCAATTCGGCAAGCGACATGAACTGATAGTTTTCGTCTCTATATCCAAATAGATATTTATGATAAAATCTCCCTTGAATAAATTTATTAATTTATTCTAAAATCATTGTTGACTAAGACGAAATATGATAATTATATAACGAAACTCATTTATACATCTTATTTCTTAAAACACATAAAAACAATATCATAAGTCTTACTTTCTGTGGCATCTATGTTGTCCCGACCAAGGAAACATTTAATAAAGCGTTTGTAGATGTTCTTTTCTTTGGCTTTTTCCCTCAGCTCGTCATTATCATCAAGATAATCAATATCGGAGAATCCAGCAGCCAGCAACTATGGTGTGCATCAACAAGTATGAACAACATATCCAGAATATTCAACCACACAATATTTTTTCTGCTTTATTAAAACAAAATTGATATGCTGTTCAGCTTCTTTTTAAGTGTTTAAATTTTATGTAGGGACCAAACATGTTGGAATCACAGTGTAGCAGTGAATGTCTGGACCATGTAAGTTGAAAAAAATAACCGACTGAATATTTTATTCAAATTCTGTGATATTTTGAAATTTGGAAAGTTTAAGTAGTGAAATCAATCAATTTAGGTAATAAAGCTCCATTTAACCAAGGTGCTGCATTAACCAAGAACACATGTTGTGATGAGGGAAATTAAATTACTGTGTCAATTCTTTGCCTATAAAATATATAGAAACTCCACAAAACCATTTGTATGAAGGAAAGGAACAACATATTTGTGTCGGGGAAATTAAAAAGATATTATACATGTTACTATCTGAGAATAATATCCCTTCAGACTCACCTTTTCTGCAACAAGTCCGGTGCCTGCACACACATCAAGTATTTTAGCATTGTTGTTTTTTTTCAAAAGAATGCTTGCTTCCTTAGCAGCAATGTCTGGACCACGGTAGTTAAAAAAACCAACTGACTGAAATAGTTTAAAACAGGCACTAAATATCTAGTGTTTTAATTTGTAACTTTTTAATGTTTTTACGATGTTAAAACTGAACATTTGAGATATTTTAGATATGGTATGCATTTTATGACAATGGTACATGTACCATCTTGACATAAATATGTCCATACACCTATCTTGATATAAAGCAATCAAATCATTATTGTGAAAACTAATTATGAAATGGTGATTTTGCGACCATTTTAGCAACAATGGCCATATTAGGTCGACTTTCAAGCATTTAAACCAGTGTGAAAGTAACACTGCCGGCAGTGGGAGTCGAATCAACCACCTCCTATCCACCACTTATATAGACTATAAAGGCTATTTAACAATCAAGATTCATTATTTACAAAACTATATATTCATATCATTAGATTATACAGTCAGATCAGTGTAATTGTTTGTTTGGGGTTTTTCATCACTTTCAACATTATTTCAGTCATTTCGTGATGAGACCTACTTGTTGCAAATATAGTGCTGCCTCACTGAATTGTCATGTCGCAGGTCCTTGACATGACAACCCACCCGGTTACAGATTTATAAGGACAACGGGTTCACCCTTCAAGCACGGGTCTCAGCTCATATGTGAAATTGTGTCATGAATTCAATCTCGACACCAGAGGAACTGGTGCTAATAAGCTGGCGCTCTAACCAACTGCGCCACGGCCCGTTGCCTCAGATCAGTGTAATATCCATTCATATCATTGTAATATACATACAATGATATGAATATATATTACAATGATATGAATGTATATTACAATATATATCATTGCAATATACATTCATATCATTGTAATATACATTCATATCATTGCAGTATATATTTCTATCATTGTAGTACACGTTCACATCAACATTGCCTTATACGTTCATATCATTACAACATTCCAAACAGATCCGAATCCAAAGTCTATTTAATAGACCAATTACGTTTTAGATATTTTGTGAATTTGTGAAATGGTGTTTTTACGACCCTTTCAGCAACTATGGCCATATCAGGTCGACTTTCGAGCCTTTTAACCAGTGTGAAAGCAACACTGCGTGCAGTGGGAGTCGAACCCACCACCTCCCATCCTCCACTTATCACCAACAAAGGCACAGATCCTACACACTACCAACTGTGCTAGTGGGGCCGGTTTTAGATATTTTGAGCGACCTCTTTAATTTAGCTATGGACCCTACAACTGTTAGAAAAAACAGTGGTCGTGATGTGATGTCCATATGATATTGCAATATATCTTCTAATCTTAATAATGAGTAGGACATTTGAGCCTGATCACAAAATTCCATGTCAACTTACAGTCTCAAATGGGAAGTATGCTGTAAAATCCATTTTACAGCTAGCTATAGCTATATTATAAGTTTTGCTGACATATTTCATTGAATTATTGTGATGATTATTTAACCCTGTCTGACACATATGGCACTGCTATTTATGCTGTTCAAATAATGGAGTACTTACCTTATCATAATATTCTGAAAACTCGCTGTAGATTGCATTGGTCTCTTCATGGGTGTTGTCTGCTTTAATGCCCTTCTGCAGCATTTCATAATAATACTTTTGTTCATCTGTGAGGCTTGCTTCATCCACTTTACTCATTTTATAATAATTATGAAACCCAATTACAGAAAAGACTGGCAATGTTAACCTGTTCCAAAGTGAACACCCTCTGTCTCAAGTGCCTGTCACTTAATTTTGAACTAAATATTGGTGATATTTGCACTTAGCCTATATTTTATATCTATGTGTACAGTACACCTTTTTCAGATAAAGCTAACATAAAGACTGATAATAAATGAATATAACGTGCCTACATGTTCAGAGCTTGTTGATCATCCATAGTTCATTTGAATTCTATAAAGGATTATCATTTAAAATGTAATTTATATATTCATTTCATACATATAGATATTAATATATCACTAATGCAATTTGTTTTTCATCATTAGTCCGTTTCCATCAAGTTATAGGTTATCTTATAAAATGTAACAGTACTGATATATTGATTTTAGTTACACATATATATTTAATTTTCAAATATCAAAGGTCCTCTTAATTACATGACTGATGTCTAAATGTGACATCCCCATAGATATATGAGAACGACTGGTTGGTTGTTATGGCTACTGCTGTGGGTGGCTGAGCAGCTGCTGTTGTGTAGGAGGTGCAGCTAAAGTGATTGTCAGAGGCAAATGACGGGGCGTTGAGACTGCTAACTATCAGAGGCAGCTGACTGGGTGTTGAGACTGCTGACTATCAGAGGCGAGACAGCTGACTGGGTGTTGAGACTGCTGACTATCAGAGGCAGCTGACTGGGTGTTGAGACTGCTGACTATCAGAGGCAGCTGACTGGGCGTTGAGACTGCCAACTATCAGAGGCGAGGCAGCTGACTGGGCGTTGAGACTGCTGACTATCAGAGGCAGCTGACTGGGTGTTAAGGCTGCTGACTATCAGAGGCAGCTGACTGGGTGTTGAGACTGCTGACTATCAGAGGCAGCTGACTGGGTGTTGAGACTGCTGACTATCAGAGGCAGCTGACTGGGCGTTGAGACTGCTGACTATCAGAGGCAGCTGACTGGGTGTTGAGACTGCTGACTATCAGAGGCAGCTGACTGGGCGTTGAGACTGCTGACTATCAGAGGCAGCTGACTGGGTGTTGAGATTGCTGACTATCAGAGGCAGCTGACTGGGTGTTGAGACTGCTGACAGCTGATAGGGGCAGCTTGCTATGTGTAGGGCTCACTGCTGGTTGTTTATTTCTTTTGCTCTTATTTTTTCTTCCTCTGGCACTTCTTTTGGTCTGCACATGGCCGTCCTGTGTATGAGATTGGGCTGTGTAGGCTGTTTGCTCACCTGGGTTCTGTGCAGGCCACTGGAAGGTGGGAGTTGGTGACATGGGTGGTGGCAGCATGGATGGTGGTTGCATGAGTGTTGGTCATCATCTGTTGTTGATGGAGGTATGTTGATGCTAGAGGAGCATCTGTTGTTTGATAGTTGACAACCTGTCAGGGATTGTGTTGAACTGGAGTTGAGTTTGTGGTTGTAGGTGCAACATAAGGCTCTGGATATTCATTTCATAGGCGGGAATGGCATTTGGTCTGCATGTGCATGTAGCATTACAAGCATGTTGTTGGACATTGGTTGGTGCCTGCATTGCTGTGAGCCAGTTTATCAGCGTCTGTATGTTCTAATCTCTCAGCTACAGATTGCAGGTGGGTACCATCCAGATCAAGAGTAAGTTTAGCAGTTTGGGTTGTCTGTGTCCTGATTTACTGTTGGGCCTCTTGGAGGCGCTGCTGTAGGCTACCCACATCAGACGTGTTCCTGTTGTTGTCTGCACTGTCTGGTGGCTCTGGCTGTTTGTTTGTTTGTTTGGGGTTTTACATCACTTTCAACATTATTTCAGTCATTTCGTGATGAGACCTACTTGTAGCAGATATAGTGCTGCCTCACTGAATTGTCATGTGGCAGGTCCTTGACATGACAACCCACCGGGTCACAGATTTACAAGGACAACGGGTTAACCCTTTGGCACGGACCTCAGCTCATATATGAAATTGTATTATAAATTCAATCTCGGCATGGCCGGGGATCGAATCCATGACCACAGAGGAACTGGTGCTAATAAGCTGGCACTTTAACCAACTGCGCCATGTCCTGTGGCCCGTGGCTGTGGCTGCATATTTCTTTCCATTTTTCTTATTTGGGTGTTGCCTTTGGTGGTGGCTCCATCTGTGGTCAGGTTGGTTGGGGTAGGTCCGCTGGGTCTGTTCCAGCACCATCAGCATGATTCATCACACCAGTGTGGCTAGTTCTTCCCACTGTTGCCTGTACAGCTGTAGTCCATCTGTTATTTGGGGGCCTGGTGATGTCTACAGTGGCCAAGTTTCCATTTCCTTCAGCCATGCCACTGTTCGCATCACTATTTTTCCACACCTGTATCTCGGTTGATGGTGACTGCAACTACTGAGCCCAGTCTGGATGCTTCTTGGTGCACAGACTCAACTGCTCAACTAGGAGCAATCGATGGATACTCAGACTCAACTGCTCAACTAGTAGCAATCGATGGATGCTCAGACTCAACTGCTCAACTAGGAGCAATCGTTGGATGCTCAGACTCAACTGCAGAGCTAGGAACAATCGCTGGATGCTCAGACTCAACTGCTGAGCTGGGAGCGATTGCTGGATGCTCAGATTCAACTGCTGAACTAGGAGCAATCGCTGGATGCTCAGACTCAACTGCTGAACTAGGAGCGATTGCTAGATGCTCGGGACCAGGTACTGTACCCTATGCAGACGTTTCTTGATGGTGAATTTCATTTGATACACTTGGCTTTCTTTGCTCATCCATGATTGCACTGCCCACAACCTCTGGAGTCCGTTTTCTTGTCTAACTGACATGCACTCTCTTCTCTAAGCTGTGTTAGGATATTCCTGATGGTTTCATTAACCACAGCAGAGTATGGCTGTTGCCTATTGCATCTGCAACTGTGGGTAGGTCTGTGGAAACAAATCCGTTGCTTAATAAGCAATGAGCTGGTCGTATTATAGATGTTTACTGCATAGTTTGCATGCTCAGAGCCCAGTTTGTGCAGCTTTACTGTTGCTTGTACCACATTACCTGGCCACGGGCCGTGGCACAGTTGGTTAGATTGCCAGCTTATTAGCACCAGTTCCTCTGTGGTGATCCAAAGGTCATGGGTTCGAACCCTGACCGTGCTGAGGTTGAACTCATGATACAATTTCCCATATGAGCTGAGGCCCCTGCCTAAAGGGTTAACCCGTTGTCCTTGTAAATCTGTGACCGGGTGGGTTGTCATGTCAAGGACCTGCGACATGACAATTCAGTGAGGCAGTACTATATCTGCTACAAGTAGGTCTCATCACGAAATAACTGAACTAATGTTGAAAGTGATGTAAAATCCCAAATAAACAAACCACATTACCTTCACTGTCTTTGGTTATGTGGAATCTTGGTTTGAGATCGATAGATTTCATAGTGTTGTTGTAGTATTCAAGGAGTCCCCCCTTCAGCATCTCAAAGAGTCCACTCCAACAGACAACACGTACACCCCGCCAGTTTGGCGTATATCATATTCATTGTCTCTCAAGGTAGTGAGTAGCTTTTTCTCCAGATTCCTGTCCTTGTTCAGCTTGTACTGTTGCACTGTGGTTATGTCAGCATCCTGCATATGGTTTGGGGTGATAGAGACCCTGGTCGTTCTTTCAGAGTGTATTTCTGTTCTCAGTGCAGATGCGCTATTACTGGTGTGGGGCATTAGGGTTGTACCCTGTGGAGTGTCCGTTTCCTGGGCACAGACATCAGTCGCTTGTTCTAGTTCTCTTTTCAGTTCGATGGCTCGCGAGCTGTTGCTACCGCGACTGGACCGTCTGTAGCTGGCCATGTTTCGGTATCCGGCATTCCGGTGAGCTCCCAGTGGGTTGTTACCTGAAGGAGGGCGACAGTTGGGTCAAGATGCCTTGAGCAAGGCGGCTATAAGCGGGCAATGTTTGAGGTAAGAACCGAGCAAGCTGGAGACATGTGCATTCAAACACAATTCAGATCAATATGTGACAACCTGACAATCACAAATGTGGGTAAGACCATATCTCTTACCCACAGGTTTTGACCTGCATATAGATATTGAGGGTATATATCCTTATATATCCTTTATATATCCTGTTCTAGACGTGTCTAGGAAGCATGTTTAACCCACCTTTAGACCCTCAAAATTTGTTAAGACAGTGCCAGAACGCTTTGAAACCCACATATCTTTTATAGTATTCAGTTTGTCAGGGTAAAAGGGATATATCCTTTTTAAACAGGATATATATCCTTTGTTTTGCCGTATTTGTCTTGATACTAGATGTTTGCATAGTAATATAAATTTGGGTACATGTTCCAAAAAAAGTCAAATATCCAATATCCAATAAACTTCACGCTCGTATCAAAAGCACACAAACGTCAGATACACTCACCAGACAAATAATCACCAAACAGACACGTTCAGGTCCAGTCACAATCAGGATCATTCGAAACAATCATGTACATCTGAGCCTGGGTAGAAAAGTTGTAAAAGCTAAAAAGACAGAGGCTTGTCCTAATAAAACTGCCAATGTAGCAGGGTAAATGTCCTATGTAGCAAGGTATGCCAGGTAAAAAAGTATAACTAAAAACACTAAGCGTCAGAATGGACTAAAAGGATGTTAAAAGCATGTTAAGAGCCTGCTAAACGCAATCTAAAAACTCAACAAAACCTCAAGATAGTGCAGAGACAAAATGGCGGGAATTCTATGACAAAGATATGCAATACTCGACTGGAACTAACTGGGATTTTTTTTCTAGCTAACTTCTACAAACCTCTACAATCCTCTACAAAACTCTCCAAACCGGCAGCAAAAATTGATACTGACAGTGAGAACCTGAACAGCTCTACAAACCCGTAAGCTCTGACAGTGAGAGGAAGCTGTTGTCAACCCGAAAAACCAGAAAAGTTCAACTAGCTCTCGTATGTTAGTGTGCCATCGGCCATCTTTTGGAAAAGGTGACCAATGCTGTAAGTTTTAAACTACATATTCCCATGTTAACGTTAGGGGGAAGAAGCTCTTTCCAGGCTATGGATTGTGTAGCCATCCAGGAATTGTAGCCGTTGAAGGTAAGTATGCTCCATGATTTGTTATGATATATACCTCAAGCAATGTCTGAAGCATCTATGAAAAATAATTCAGCTGACTCGGCAGGGAACATGCTTACCCCATTGTCACTAGTGATACTCTGATGCCACCACGTCACATCCTTCCTGGCTTGGGGGGTAATGTGAAGTTTATGATGCAACCTATTGCTTCATTTGGCCAGGCGTATTAGCCTGCGAGTGAATATGGAGCCGTACAACCCTAGCACAAAAGGTAAGTTCACGTTTTGTACAGGTGTCTTTTTTGAGCCAGTCCCCGTATCTCCTGTAGCCGGGGGGTCCCTATCGCAAGGGTCCGAGCTGGGATATTAATTTCTATCCCTAAGAACTCAATAACTTGTGTAGGTAGTACCTCTTGGTGGGTTGGATAGTGAATCCTGCTTTTTCACATGTAGAAAGGATGACATCCAGGCTATCCTGGCAAGCCTGGGGGAATCCCCAAAGGTGATGACGTCATCTAGGTAATGTAGGGTGTCTGGGGACGCCCCACTATCCTTATATATAAAATCCAATGCATCGGCATACATATTAAAAAGTTTTGGGGCCGAACGTAAACCAAAAGGCAGAACTGTCATATAATAGTAGTTGGCTGCTCCCTTGAGGTCGTCCCATCTGAAGCCTAATAATGGCTGGTCCTGGGGGTCAACATATATAATATAATATATAATAATAACGATTTATATAGCGCTATATCAGACCAAGTCTGCTCGAAGCGCTTCATTAAGATTGTGTTTTCTAAATAGAAATGTTTTAAGTTTCTTCTTGAAAGTTTCAACAGTTTTACACTTTTTCACTTCAAGGGGCAGCGCATTCCAGTTCCTTGGCGCATACGCCATGAAAGCCCTATCTCCATAAGATTTCATATTAGTCTTAGGTACTACGTATTCATTTTTATCATTAGATCGCAGTCCCATACCCAACTGTTTATATTCTAATAAATCAGACAAATATTTTGGGGCAAAGCCATTTTGCACCTTCCATGTTAATAGAGATATTTTGAAATCAATCCTAGCTTTTACTGGTAACCAGTGAAGTTCCTTAAGTTTTTGCGTGATATGATCTCTCTTTTTGAGCTTCCCAACTACCCTCGCCGCAGCGTTCTGTAATTTTTGTAATTTGGCTAATTCACACTCAGGAAGACCCGCTAGAAGGGCATTTCCAAAGTCAAGGGTAGAAGTGACAAATGCATGAGCAAGGGTGTTGGCTGTTCCCTCATCTAAACAATTTCTTACTCTTGATAAATTTTTTACATGGAAGAAACCGTTTTTACACATTTTTCTGATTTGTGATTTCATAGATAGTTCTTGATCTAGCTAGAATAACCCCTAGATCCTTAACAGAATTTGATCTAGGGATTCTAGTTTCCCCTACTAGAATATCTTCAGGTACATTTTTCTTTCTGAATTCACAGCTTTTACCACATAAAAGCATTTCTGTCTTTCCATCATTTATCTTCATTTTATTCTCTATTAAGAATTTTTTAACCTCTATAATACAATTTTCCATCTCCTTGCAGGACTTAACTCTAGTTTCTTTAGACTTAGGATCAATGGTGATGTAGAGTTGTGTATCGTCAGCATAGATGTGATGCTTGAGATCATAGTTACCAATTATATCTGATAAAGGCTCCATATATGCCGTAAATAATAAAGGTCCCAAAACTGAGCCTTGTGGGACACCATATTTAATCTTAATATTATCAGATCTTTCACCATCTATTACAACACATTGTTTTCTATTAGACAAGTATGATCTAAACCATTTAAGGGCAGTCCCTGTGATACCACATCTTTTTTCCAGTCTATTAAGCAATATTTCATGATCAATAGTGTCAAAAGCCGCTGATAGATCAAGTAGTACCAGCATTACCGTTTTACCATCATCAATATCCATTAAGATGTCATTCTGCACTTTGAGTAATGCAGTTTCAGTACTATGGAACTCCTTATAGGCTGATTGAAATAGGCCTTGAATATCATTTCTAACTAGATGTCCCACAAACTGTTTAGCTACTGCTCTTTCTATTAATTTTGATAAGTAGGCCAGGTTCGAGACTGGTCTATAATTCTTCTTTATCAATTCCAGGCCCAATTTCTTAATTAAGGGTCTAATGATGGCCATCTTCAGGTCATCAGGCATGTCTCCTAATGAGATTGACTTATTTATGATGGCCTTTATTAATGGCAGTAAATTCCCCATGCATTCATTTAGAAGCCATGTAGGGATTGGATCCAGCTCACATGACTTCTTTGCAGATTCTTTAATTATTGTTTTGACTTCAGAATCACTTAACAATGTGAATTTTATCAACTGTGTATCAAATCTGACTTCCTCATTTATTTGTTGATTATTTTTATCAATTTGGTCCATGGACTCTCTAAGATTCGAAATTTTTTCAAGAAAAAAATTATTAAATTCTGAGGCTAACTCTTTTTTGTCATTATGACTAGGGAAAGGGGTGTCCTCTTTAGTATGTAGTAATTTATTTAATATTTTAAATAATTTTTTCGGATCTGATTTATTTGAATTTATTATTCCCGAATAATAATCGTTTTTCGAATTCTTAATGATATTATTACATTTGTTCCTCTGTATTTTAAATTGTATCTTATCTGAGGAGAGGCCAGTTTTATCATGTTTCCTTTCAAGTCTTCTTTTCTTTCTTTTTTCAATCCTTACATCATCAGATAACCATGGTGCCGGTTTCCTAATATTTATGGTTTTCTCCACATTAGGAGCATGTTTGTCAAGTACCATTGTCAATTTGTTATATTTATCAAGTAATTTATTTAGATCTGCATCTTGATATGATTGACTATCGTTGAACATTTCCTCAATGTCTCTTTTAAATTCATCGATATTCATTTTTTGTAATTTCTATATGATACAGTTTTTTTGTTATTGACTTTAGTCTGCAGATTTAAGGTAAGTCTTAGGATATTGTGATCTGATATTTTTTCATCAACTATATGTTCCTTAATTACATTTCTATGTATGCCTGTTATTAATAGGTCGAGCGTATTTCCCATAATATGCGTTGGTTCTGTCACATGATTATGTAAATTATATAGATCTAGGACTTCATTGAATTTTATTACATTAGGCCTCTCGGGTCTATTCATGTGAAAGTTATAGTCGCCCACCAATATAACTTCATGTGTATATGTGCTATAATAAGACAGTAGTTCACTGAATTCTTCGAAAAATTCTGTGTAAGTATATTTGTTCTTATCAGAAGGCTCAGGTCTGTATATTGTAATAATAGTGCATATCTTATTTTTAGTTTTAATATTTATTTCCATCATTTCCATTGTCGATAATTTATGTGTGTGATTAATTTTCTTTATGTCTATTTCAGGTCTATAGATAATCGCCAGACCCCCGCCAGACCTTAGGACACGTGGTACATGTTCAATATCATAGTTGTTACCTTTAATTTCACCTCTTATGATTTGTTCATTCATTTCATTAATCCAAGTTTCAGTTATAAAGAATAAGTCAACATTATTTTCATTAATATATAAATTTATCAGTTCTGTCTTATTTCCAAGACTTTGAACATTGGCTGTTGCAATAGTTAGATCTTTGTTCATTATAATGTGTGTATTTTTTTTAAGGTTATGTTTTACATGTCTATTCATTTTGTTATTAGTTAAGTTTCTATTAAAGTTAATTTTATTTGTATTCTCCTGAGCATTAAGGCAACTTTCAACCGGGAAACCGGCCATTGACCCTATGACGTCATTATGGAGGGAACCTCTTTCACCCCCAGCAGATTGCCCCCCATGACGGCCAATCAGATTACCGGAGGGCGGAGCTAACGTCCGATCGCTTCGAGACTTAGTGCGGTGATTAATAATATAAGGACTATGTTCCTTTTGCCTGAAATTATGGGTTGCAATTTTGTTACTGTCAGAAAGATATTCAAATCGATTTGAGAGTGATATTTCGTTTAATGGCGTAGTAAAACCTGTTCTACTCTTACGGACCATCCTGTGGTGGGTGTGGTTATTTAGACCACGTGACCCAGATAAGGCATTTGATTGGTTCAAGTTTTTTCTTATGTTTCGTATGTTAGAGCTACCATTAAGATGCTTATCATTAAGAGTGTCCAGTTGGGGAAGCCCTTCACCCCTGGCCATGTATTTAATATGATCATTGATTCTCACCATTTTATTTAAAGATGATGTGCTTCCATTAAATTCTTTACACTTGCGTTTTCGGATATTATTGTATAGATTGACTTCTTGATTGTTTGGAATCTTCAATACCTCAGCATATGTGGGCTTTAAAAATTCTACATGTTTATTTGCTGTTTCATATTCTTGGCTATCTTTATTACTTAAAAGATAAAAAACTTTGTTTTGACATTGATTTTTGCATTGGCTACAAGGACATAAGGTATTATTATTACTGAAAAGATAAAAAACTTTGTTTCGACATTGATTTATGCATTGACTACGGGGACATAAGGTATTTATCTTTTCATGTGAAAAAATGACATTATTAAAATCTTTTTCACGTTTGTTTAAATTTATTTTCATGCAATTTTCTTTAAAATCGTCCTGCATCATAAAAACATCTCCATTCATAGAGTTTTTCTCATTTATAAAAACATTTTCATTCATGCTGTAATCTAAGATGCAATCATTTTTTAAAAGTTTCACATTATCGCTAGGTATTATATTTTTTAATGGCACAGAGATATTTTTAGAGCTGCCAATCGTGGTCCAGTAATTCACACTACCATATTCATACCTATAAGCATTATCATTATCTACATGATTTAAATTTTGGTTATATAAGATTCTTTCATTATACATATTTCTCTTCTGAAACCTTATGTCCCCCCGACCCCGTCATTTGTTAAATTTTTGCCTCTTCAATGAATGCAAAAATTTGCATCTATCCCCAAACCTGCACTCCCCATTCTTCTCATAGTTTTGACAGGGAATTGCTTTACTATATAATTGTTGCATATTTTTGTACTTTATGTTAGAATTTCTTCCGAAAATTAATTTTTCATGAAGCGATTCAATAAATTCATTTGATGCCATCAAAAGTCTGTAAGAAGTATACAATGGAAAGAATTCTGTACTTTCTATAAAGTTCTATATTTAACCTTGTAATCTGTTTTCAAACAGGAGATTTCTGTCTGAGTCCAGTATTAGTGTAGTAAGACAGATAGTACCTCCCGCACGAGAAATACTAATTTAGAGCTCCGTCTTATACAAATAATATTAGCCTTAGAATAAATTCAAGATATGTTCTCTACAATTGTGTCTTCACAAAAATAAGATAGATAGTATTCCCCGCACGAGAAATACCAATTTAGAGTTCTATCTTATATATTTATCAAGAACAAAATTATCAGTGTAGTAAGACAGATAGTACCTCCGGCACGAGAAATACTAATTTAGAGCTCCGTCTTATACAAATAATATTAGCCTTAGAATTGTGTGTCTTCGAAAAAATAAGATAGATAGTATTCCCCGCACGAGAAATACCAATTTAGAGTTCTATCTTATATATGTATCAAGAACAAAATTATCAGTGTAGTAAGACAGATAGTACCTCCCGCACGAGAAATACTAATTTAGAGCTCCGTCTTATACAAATAATATTAGCCTTAGAATAAATTCAAGATATGTTCTCAACAATTGTGTGTCTTCAAAAAATAAGATAGATAGTATTCCCCGCACGAGAAATACCAATTTAGAGTTCTATCTTATATATATTAGCTTCTATAATTTTGTGATTAAGTTGCCACCAACTATAGGGGTTCTTAGTGCCACTGTTAATTTGCTCACTTGGGCCAGAACTGTTTGAGGTAGAGCTATTGTCTGGCAGGCCAAGCTTTGTGCACTGACACCCCGGATTAACCTGTCAAATGATGTGGGTCTTATGTTTCAAATTTGTTTTCACTGTTCACTCAATATTTCTTACCAAGAAATATTATATTTAGTGGAGAAATACTATTAGACTTTTGCTTTGTATTTTTAATTCAATGTTATACGCACCTGGTATATATACGTTTATATATACTTATCCAACGATGGTGTTGTCTTCAACTTAAACAAAGATTTGAAGGTGTTAATCAGGAGCTCAGGCTAGGCACGTCTGCACTGCTTGAGAGCAGGCCCTCAATACTGATTGAAAAGCTGACGAAAAGTCACATTTTGCTGCCCAGGGTGAGTTGTACTTGCTGATTAAGGCGACAGCATCCATAACAGTTACGGAACAGTAAGGAACAGAAGTCCTTATCTATCCCGTCATTCACTGACTCTGCGGGGGGCCAAGACAGGTCATGGATGACACGTGTCTTACCGGTGGCTTGTTTTTGGAATGCTCCCAGCGGGGAGGCTCTGTATCCTGCAGGCCTGCCTTCTTCTTGGCCCAAGGCGTCGACCCTGGCGGGGCCTGGCTCGACGCTGAGGGAAGAAAAGGACACTCCAGGGGGGAAACATGGTCAAATTCCCTACACCTGGGTCATCGCGATGCCTACAGCTTTACCTGTGTGGCATCTAGTGTGGTGGTGAGCATGTCTACTGCAATGGAGGCATACCTGACGTGACGACCTCCCATGCTGAGACGGTGCTTAACATCGAGTGCTTCAACAGCTGTCCAATTATAGCGCTTACTATGTTCAGATATCCTAGCACGATACTCATTCATGTTCTCATAGAGATGTACTCCATGCACCTTTATCATCAGCATTTCATAAGCATTCCATGCTTCAAGCCACAGTAAAATGTCAGTAATTCTGCGCTTCTGGCGCCTTGGGCGGTAGCGCACAGTACCAACAGAGTCCAGGTAAGACTGCATTGCCCTATAGTTGTCGGACTGAACATTGAGGTTAGACAAGAAGTCCTCTATCTGTATGTAGTCTCCCCTAATTGCTGCCCTAAGGGTTTTATCAGGTACGTTTGCAGTATTACACAAAGACGTCAGGTCCTCTAGGCCGTCAGTGTTTCTGATGCCTGGTATCCGTCCTCCTAAATTGGGCATGGGTTCCCCTATTTTAACGTAGTCCCCGGCGGGTGCAAAGGGGGTCAATGGGGGCTCTAGGGTGCCCTGGTCCCTGATCCCTTCTTCTACCGGTATACTGGCTAGGGGGTCAAACAGGTTAACCTCCAATGGATCCAACATAAATGGGTTATTACCTGCAGCTGAGGGTCCTCCATGGGTGCGTGGGTGCCTCCTCTAGGGTGGGGCTGGCTGTCAGAAGTCCTGTTGTGCCAGTTGGTAGCTATACCCGCTGGTTGGTTGAGGTGGTATGCCGGTTGGCAAGGTAAGTAGTGCTTCTTACTGTGGCTGGGGAGCTGGCATGGCTTCCCTGGTTTCCCGGACTTCCCTGGCTGTGCTGGCTTCTTTGGGTACTGGCCTGGGTTCTGGCTGAGCTTGCTGAGCTGCAGTGAGGCTTGCTATCTGCACTTGCATGCTGACCATCTTGTTTTGGATTGTCAGAAGCATAACGTTCTGGGCTTCTACGAGGCTCCTTGGAGCTTCTGTTACACTGGTGAGAAGTGAAGCATTCGTACCTGCTTGGTTGGATGGTGGACCTTCCCCGTATTGGTTGGCCGTAAGTGTACCGGGTGATGCTAGCTGCAGCCTCCATCTGCTCCATCTCTGTGATCCAGAGTGGCTGATTGGTGCATTTCTTCCTGCCGTATGGGCCAGGATGCCCCTTGATTTTTCTGCCATAGATGACCGAGGCCCCTATGAACGAGGCTCCCTGTGCTGCCGAGGCGACTCCCGGCCGGTAACTCAAGTTAACTCAGGTTCTATGGTTAAAAGTTCATAGGAACGTTAAAAACTCACGTATAAAATGTTCTCTGGATAAAAGTGCATGTTAAAATTGTCCATGATAAAATTAAGTCCATATAAAAACATAAAATCCATAAAGTTCATTATTATTAAAACGGTAGCTCTCTTCATACGTCTGTTCACCATCAATTCAAATTTCTAATGACCAGTAGGCCCGCGCTACTGGCCCTCTTAATACCAGCGGAGAGGTCTGGCAGAGAGCTGAACACTGAGATTACCCCTGTGGGGGTTGACACAACCCACATAGGCGCTGACCCTCTAACCGAGGTTAATTACCTTTAACCTCTCCTAAAAAAATCTTGTCCTCCACATTTGAACCACCAAAAATGACAAAGTGCAACATAATTGTTTTCTATAAAATAATTACAAAACCAATTTCAGCTTTTAATGTATCAAATGCAAAGGGATGGATTTGGTTTTTAATTTACATTTAAAATTTTATCATTTTTAATCATTTTAGATTAAAGTCGAAGTAAAAATTAGAAAAAGATGTTTTCTTGGTAACAATAAAAAAAAGGATGAAGTTAGCTTGGAAAACATTTTTGGGAGTAACTTCACTATCAATCTGCAAAACTCAGACATTGATCTTTTGCTAGAATGATGCTATTTAGTTTAAATAGACAGAATTTTCAAGAATGTCTCATCACTCAAGTAATTTGCATTTATGTAAATGAAATAATTCAAATAAATGTAAACTTTTGACACCATTTCATAAATTTTGACTTGAAGAAAGTTAGATATCTCAAAATATAGACCATTAATAAAAGTTCCCTCTATTGAATCTAAATAAAATGATATTTTGAGTAAACCTGTCACTAAATTTTGATAATTAAATGTGCAAATGTTTTCATTTTTTTCATAAAAGCATGGGAAATTATGAGAAATATGATATTTTGTTTACTTCTAATTTTGTACCACTGGACAGTGATATGGTCGAATGCAGCAGCTACTGGCTAATGGATTAGTCATAAAAGATCACTAAATGATGTTTGCGTGTGTATATATCAAATACGATCCCCTATGAACAGAAATATTTTTCCTATTTAGCTTGATTTGGTATGTTACAAAGGTGGATTATTTCATGTAGTTCAAGGAGTAATGACATCATAATGGTGCTGTGGCTTTTTATCATGAAATAGTGGTATCATACCTTTTGGTAATTTAGCAACAATCAACAACACATTTCATACAGCTGTGATCCTCTGAATGAAGTGTCCCCATTACGTTAAATGGTAAGAATGTATGTGAACTTTGTTACTAATTCACTAGTCATAGTTCATTATTGAGATTTGTTTCTACGTTTATAGTGGACGATGTCAACATGTCAGATTTCCAAAATTGTCTTCCAAATATCACTGTACTGTTTTTGTGCCATATGATATGAAAGGAAATCATAATAATTATAAAAAAACCTAAATATCATTTAAACAAGGGGCAAAAACAAGTGCAGGTTAATTCAAAGATCACAAAAAATTATTTGTGGGTAGCGCAAGGTCCGATGATGTAATTTATGTTTTCATTTAGATTTTATTAAGTGTTTTTCCAATAGAATGAATGGTCACAAGATGGCGCCACTCACAACTTTGAGAGATTAGTTGTAAATAAGATAACACCAAAATAATGCACCTCAGGAACATGAGAAGCGAAAGAGTGAATTTGTTTTTAAATTCAATGATAGTAATTTCGTCATTGTAGATAAATACAAATATATTTTTAATTTGTTTTTAATGAACATCTAGACTTTAATGTAACATATATTTGCATTAGCTGCAGCAAGCTCTGGGTGCTGTAATTTCAAAATTCAGAGCATTTAGACAGTAAGTAAGTATTTTTTAAAATTTTTAGACATGTAGGTTTTGGCACATTTACTATATGTTATATGAAGTATCAGTTTCTCCAGTACTTGGGCACCAGCCCCACAAGCACAGTTGGTAGAGCATAGGACCTGTGCCTTTAATGGTTATATAAGTGGAGGATGGGAAATAGTGGGTTCAACACCCACTGCCGGCAGTTTTGCTTTCACACTTGTTAAAAGGCTAAAGGTTGACCTGGTATGGCCATAGTTGCAGAGAGGGTCAAAACACACCATTTCCTTCACCAGTCATTGGATATGCCTCTGTTTGGGGTTACCAGGATAATACAAAATTTGAAAGGATAAACCAGATGGCAGCAAGGTACTTTCTTGGTGTTCATCCAAAAACTCCATTGTCAGCTTTGAGACATGCATTGGAAAAAAGTTTGGTATGATTGAAAAAGGACCTTTACCAGTGCATGCAAATTCAGATATAGTTAAATATTTCAGATATAAAAACAGAACATGTACTGTACCAATAAACAAACAGGCCTCTGTTAGCAAATTGGTTTACCAATCTATAGGTGCCTCATTTCTAGCAAATCAAAAATGTTTGACTCTGCCAGTCTGCCTGTTTAAAAAGCATTGCTGTTGGTTTACAATCTACTACAAATATATTATTTGGACCAATGCAACATACCAAGGCTGAGGGGAAGTCAGTGTCAAAATAAAATGTATTCATCTTCACCCTTTAACGAACGGGAAGGACATCAACGTTCACCATTGGCAACGGACAAGAACACATTTACTTCCCCGCAAATCACAATGGATAATAATAATAATAATAAAATTTATATAGCGCTTTTACCAGACAAGTCATAGCGCTGAATTTTACCAATAAACCTGACAAATAAACCTGACCAAATAAAGTAACATTATTTTTATCATTGTAATCTTTGTAAGTACATTTCTACAATATGTAGACCACCGAAATATTAAGAGTAATCCTCTCATTGCTGTCACACAAAAGAAAAAACCTTTTGTTTGTGTGAAATAGAAAAGAACATCTTACATATCAAATGGAATTTTTGTTTTCATTATACACCATTTTGTTTTCATTGTACACCATTTTATGTCAGAAAAACATTCAGTTTAGCTATAAATTCTAGAGTTTTGCTGAAGGTATGAGACAATTAAACTCCTATAGTAAAGCCTTTTTAAGCTTTTCCTCTTCATCAGCAACCAGTTTTGTGTTATAGTCTACTGTATTATTAAAAACTCTCTCAAGCAATGGCTTCAAGATATTTGTTAATCCACAAAATCTCTATCATCACTTTAATATGTTCTATGTCAGCATCCGATATTTATTCCCAGACATCTGATTGGCATGAAGCACATTAATGATAGTTTTCTCTATAAAGCCTCATGCAGTCTTCAAGCATTTTTTTGTTTCTCATGTATTTGTCATAGCAATATACAGCTACTCTGAAATAAAGCAAAAATAGATCTTACTCTCTGAAACTTCTATTGTAAGCCATTTCATTATTATATTTCATCATTTTCTGAAAACATATATTACAATGATTTATCTTTTTATTAAACATTAGATTTAAATTCCTAATTGATAGATTATACCAAAGGTATATGTGACAGAAGAGAATGAAAAATATCAATATTACCACAACAGAGGCAAATAATAATATATTATCATCATGAATTAGATTTTCATTATTTCTGCACTCTTTGAAAAGTATATATCATGTGCTTGATCAACAATGACTCAATCAACAAGATGATACTCATTTCTGTATATATTATTATTTTTTTTTTGATAAGAAACTTTATATTCTGGATTGCCTTTGAATGATCAATGTATGGACAAAAAATATGGTCAAATTACAATATCAGATGTCAAGTAAAGTGAGGATAATATGACAATGGATCTTCAAAAGAGATATATAGCTTTGAAGGAGATGAATATCTTCAAACGAGACACAGCTAAACTGATCTAGCTAATGGGTATGGTGTGAAGTTGGTAAATACAGTCAAATGAACGTAATTCCTCGTTAAAATTAATTTCAAAACACATTATATTTGTGAAATTTAGTGCTCTACATTATGATATGTGGAAATGTATCAATGTTGTATATTATGATGTGTATGTGCACAGTCAATGTCTTTGTGCAGTCAATGTATATTTGTGTTTGACTTATCTAGCAATATTTACCAATTTAATCATTGTATATTTTAAGGTATATTATGATTTTACATGTTGCTGAGGTGACCAAATCTTTTGTAAAGCATTTAAAAAATTACTTTTTCCCATAGCTTTTATATTTTGTGACATGTATTTAAATCTTTCAAAATGCTACACAAATGATTTGGTTACCATAGCAACAGTGATATTTTATAATCTAAACAAACACTATTTTCATGGGAGATAGACCCTTGATATGTTTTCTTAATTTCTATACAAATTTCTACTATGCAGTTTGAGGGAAGAGTGAATTTAATATTTTATTCCCCGGCCTCCCTACAATATATTTATATCTTACTCCATGAAATCCACACCATGTGATGCAACTTGTTCACTGTCTGCCACAGCGAACATTAACAAAGCTCTTTGGAACATATTTGTCTGTCATATTTGCAAGGAAAAAAAAGACAAAATTATAATCATGTAAAAGCTCACAGAATTAGTTAGAATTAAAGCTAAACAAATAGAGCAGGGATTAAAAGTGAGAGATTATAATGAGAACTATTAGCCTATTACAGTTAGATTTTCAATAAATCATCAAATAATGCACAAAAACATTTTTATATTCAATTTTATTGATATTAATTTTAATTAATATATAATTTGTGACTTTGATATGTAAAAATCATGAAATAGATATCAAAGTTTTAATTTTCATCTACTTTTCATCTACTTTCATCAACTAGGATTTTCTAGAAATAATCATTCACAACTTTTATCTTGATACCCACAATGCCCATGATGTTGACCTCTGTTGTATACTTGTTAACTTCATACTGAGATATGGAGGCTGGGTCTCTGCCTTGAACAGATGCTTTTCCCTCACAGCTCCTTATCAGATTTGGAGATGGGTTGACTATTTCAGGCCAAAAATCTTGGTATGTGATAGAGAATATCAAATGAATCAGTGTCGGTTATGCAGAATATAAAAATGAACCAGTGTCACTGATAGAGAATATCAAATGAATCAATGTCGGTTATGCAGAATAAAAAATGAACCAGTGTCACTGATATAGAATATCAAATGAATCAGTGTCGGTTATGCAGAATAAAAAATGAACCAGTGTCACTGATAGAGAATATCAAATGAATCAGTGTCGGTTATGCAGAATAAAAAATGAACCAGTGTCACTGATATAGAATATCAAATGAATCAGTGTCGGTTATGCAGAATAAAAAATGAACCAGTGTCACTGATATAGAATATCAAATGAATCAGTGTCGGTTATGCAGAATAAAAAATGAACCAGTGTCACTGATATAGAATATCAAATGAATCAGTGTCGGTTATGCAGAATAAAAAATGAACCAGTGTCACTGATATAAAATATCAAACGAACCAGTGTCAGTGTACACTGTTTTGGTGGAGGTTTACTTGATGAATACTATCAGATGATCAATTTATAACTATCAGTTGACTCTAGTAATTTGATCCATCATTTGATTTTAAAATGTATATAAAAGGTTAGCATTGCTTCATATATTATTTAATTTAAAGCATTCAAGTTAATTGGGTATTGACAACAGAAAAATTGTGTGTTTTTAAAATGATATTTTACAGAGCCATGTCGCATATGGGATTTTTGAAGACATCAATTCATTTCCATTTATGAAGGTCCTATTGTAATGTTAACAATTTGTTTAATTATTCAAATATCTATCATAATGCATTTTACAAAAAAATCCTCAAAATATTAAATTTTTTCTTCAAAAACATTGTTTGCCCTCTTCAGATGAAAATCTATGCAATATGTTACCTGCCATAATGTGAGCTGTCCTACAAAACAGGGGTAATGTGCAGTCTACAGCTTCATAGCAAAACCCACAGAATTCATGGTCCACCAATGTTGCCTCTCCTGAAAACATGACAGTGCAGTTATTAATGAAATACTAGGCATTAAAACTTACAAAGCAAATATATCACATATTAAGATTAATCAAAATTAATCAAAACTATAAAATGAATAATAATTATCATTACTCTATAGGGAGACTATAACAGAAAAAACATTTTGTTCACTAAATATGGGGCCACAAAATAAAGTGCTTAACAAAACTCAATTTATGTTTATTAGCTTATTTGGCACATGAAAATTGCAGCAGGGGAATATTCTAAATTTAATAGCTTTCTGTCATCTACCCTTGCTTCAATTACACATTTTCTAGGACTCTATAAACATGCTCCCCTGTGGCATGTCATAAATGGTGACTGAAGGGGCATCCTGTCTGTCGTGGGTGGAGAGGATATGGTATCCTGAAAAAATGAGCACTGGACTGGTTTGGCAGTAATATCGATCAATAGTTTGACCATATGGGCAGATGAGATTAGGCCCAGGTCTGATTTAACCGGCTTGTGGTATATCTCTTTCTTCTGGCTATTTAAATTCTAATGTTGACAATTTCAGTGTTTGCAATTTAGGAATAATTGTTCAATTTTAATTATCAATTTAGTGCTGAAAGGAGATTCCTGCAGATTGGATCAATCAAGGGATAAAGATAAGATCTGAAAGGGCTTTTTTTCATTCTAAGTGTATACAATGTTAGATATCTTCACAGCAGGATCTAACTGAGGAAAATTTTAAAAAACACATATGGCACAAAACAAACAAAAATGACCAAGGAATGACATACATGAATGTCCCCATTTGTAATTGCATTTGTGAAATTTCTAAAAACTAAATTGATAACTTAAAAAATAACTTAAAATAATTATAATAACAATATAATAAATCATTCACAATGTCAGATTTGAAACTAGCTTTGTATAAACCTCGTGATACTGTTCCTGGACTTGATTAAATTCACTATCAAATCCTGAAACACCTTCCTGACCAATCAATTGGGCATCTTTTGGATATTTTTGATAAAAGTGGTGAATGTCTCCTTCATGGAGTGAAGCCACTATCATTGTCATTCCCAAACCAGATTCAAATAATTATTTTCCCATTGCAATAACCAGCTGTTTTTTGTAAAAGGCGAACATGCTCTCAGTATTTACTTTGATTTTGAGAAAGCATATGATACTCTGGATAATTTGGGATAATGAGTGATTTTTATGACATGGGATTAAGGGGTTGTTTACCCGTTTTTATTTAAACTTGTTTGTCAAATAAACAATTCAGGGTCCAAGTTGGTTGATCACTTTCTGGTGCATTTGATCAGGAAATGGGTGTTGCAAAGGGTATTATATTATCTGTAACCCTATTTATTATAAGAGTCAACAGTATTGTAAATTGTATGAGACATGGAACAGATTGCTCATTTTAATTTATGTTACAAGCATGCATACTATAGACACTGTAATAGAGTACAAGAATGGGCTGATGATAATGATCATATATAGCTTTGCTAGAATTCAGTTTACTCCTGATTACGTATGAGTAAACATTTATATACACATTTAGTTTACTTTTGGTTATATATGATAAAAATAAACATTTGTGTAAGTTTACTCCTGTTTGTAAAGTTTGTGTGTAAACATTTCTCTACTTTTAAAGTTTACCTCTGGATGTGAAAGACATAAGTTCACATTCATATACAGCATACGTTTAACACTATTTACGCACTGTGTACAAATGTACACCTCTAAACATAACATTTTAACCTCTGATCAAGTATGATAAAGTTTAGCTTTGTTTATGAACTATGTAGTAATTTTTTTACTTTCTAAGTTGACTTCTGGCTATGTTTGATTTGAAATGGAGAACCAATGGGGCATTATATTCTGATAAGAGCTGGTAAATGTGTTTCCTGCCATGCACCCCCTCCTTTAAATAGGTAACTTGAAGTATGTTACTTGAACACTCTTTATGCTTTGACATATATATCATACACTCCCAATTGTGGGTCAAACACGTGCAAAATATCATGACAACCCATCTAGTCTTGGATTGTAAATGATAAGAAAGAGACTTGTATAAAACACCTAAATATAAAATGTCTAAATTATGCCTGATGTTTTTTACACTTTTATGATACTTTATAACATTCAGACCTTTCAGATATCTATAGTTCGATGAGCCTTTTGTTGTTTAGACACTGATAGGACTTTTCAAAGTAAGATTATGTTCAATACAAACCATGATGTTCAAAAATATTTTTTTTTACTATATAACATTCAGATTTATAAAAATAAAAATAAAACACCTGTTTGTTAAAAATTGTGACAAGATGAAGCTTTCAAGTATCCTCTCCAACATTAGAGTAAACCATAACTTCTTACAAATAGCTAGATTATATAAAGGTATCCCGAAAGAATGGTTTACTATGATTAAAAATTCCTCACCAAGCTCAGCCATCGCACAAACTAATCCAAATCTGTTAATACCAAATAATAAAAATAGCATGGAAGATATTTGTAAAGTCACCCCCAAAAGTGTCTATGATGTTATTTTATCCAGAAACTATATAAGACCCACAGCATTGGATAGGTGGCTGGAAATCATTGATATAAATGATAATGACTGGCCTTTGATTTATCAGCCATATATTTCATCCAGAAACAAAACTTCGGGCATTTCAATTAAAAATTATTCACAAGATTGTTCCATGCAATAAATGGTTGTATAATCAAAATGGTTTTTTGTCACCGTTATGTGACTCCTGTGATGGTTATGAAACAGATACAATAATACACCACTTCATTGAATGCTGTGGTGTATATGCTTTCTGGAGGAGCCTTGAGAAATGGTATGATATTACAACATACCATGTTTCTCTGTCAAAGAAGCACATAATCTTTGGAATTTATTATGAAAATGACCATAATATTCACATAAATTACATCATTCTATTGGCTAAATGGTATATCCAAACTCAAATTTATCAAAGTAAGTGTATCGATTTTTATAACTTTTTGCCTTATTTAAAATCACAACTCGAGATGGAAAATCTTATTTGTATATTGAAAAATGAACACAAATTTGACTCAATATGGGGAGAAATATTTGACAGAATATAAAGTCTTAAGACATCCCATTTTTTTAACGTCACAGGATAACATCTTTTGTTACCAAAAACGCTGTAATTTTTAGTTGTATTTTATGTAAATTGTTGATGCAATAAGTAATCCCTGTGTGGATTATGGTAATGTATTCTTTTTTATCACATAGCAGTGCTGTGGTGTTATTGTAATATTGTCCATGTGATGTTATTGTAATGTTGTCTTATTAGTAATAAAAGAAAAACAAAAACATTTAGATTTCTTAAATATACGTCAGCCCATGATCCTTAGGTTGATTATATAATGACAGGACTTTTCAGAGTGAACAAATATGCACTAGAAGCTGAATATTGACAAATCATAATTGTAATAAATCACATATTATAACAAAACAAATTATGAAATGGTGTTTTTATGACCCATTCAGTAACTATGGCCGTATCAGGATGGAGTTGAACCCACCACCACCCGTCCTCCACTTACAAAACCATTAAAGGCACAGATCCTACACTCTACCAACCATAGTGGGACTGGTCACAGATTATAACACTCAGATCTGTTATATATCTACGTATGCATAAGTCTGATAGTTGTAAATATTGAGATATTAGTAAATCCAGGATGTTAAGCATGAGAAAGCGTGCAAAACATGAATCAAATCTCAAAGAATTACAGAATGTATCCTGAGTTTTTCCACTATGGTAATGTTATCATGGATAATTGCAGTATTTTATAAGAGTACTGGATAAACTCCCTCTGAGTTGCCCTAGACCCTTGCACCACAAGTTTTAATCACCAGGCAGGGATTGGCTGGCAGCCAACACTCTGGCCATTGGGTCCTGATGTTTTGAAATCTTAACCTGTGAATTAGTAGCTGGCTTGTTGGTAATTGGGGCATCACCAAGCTGCCCCTACCCCACGTGATGGTCCATGGAGACCTGTCACCATGACAACAAAGGTTAATAAAGTGCTCATCCCAGCCACATCCAGCTGCTTTTTTATATTTTATGATACAGGTGGTGCATGAGACAGCATAGGCATGCAGTGAAACAAATTAAACTTCTTAAATCTGTCTAATGAGATTCAGAGGCCACGGGCCGTGGCGCAGTTGGTTAGAGCGCCAGCTTATTAGCACCAGTTCCTCTGTGGTGATCCAAAGGTCGTGGGTTCGAACCCCGGCCGTGCCGGGATTTGAATTCATGATACAATTTCCCACATGAGCTGAGGCCTGTGCCAAAGGGTTAACCCGTTGTCCTTGTAAATCTGTGACCGGGTGGGTTGTCATGTCAAGGACCTGCGACATGACAATTCAGTGAGGCAGCACTATATCTGCTACAAGTAGGTCTCATCACGAAATAACTGAAATAATGTTGAAAGTGATGTAAAACCCCAAACAAACAAACTAATGAGATTCAAGATTAACCCTGATCATCACCATACTTAGCAAATCTGTAGCGAAAATGTAAGAAGGGTAGGGAAATTAGAATGTTTGTCAATTATAAATTCACTTTGACATAGAGGCAGGATCTTTATGATAGTGTGCTGGCCTGCCCAACAGGACTCAATTAATTGAAGTCAAATGCCACTTAATGCAGTGGCCTGAGTGAACCAACATATCTCAGCGGGAGGTGACAGACATGGAGGCGGAAAAAAACAACTATAGGACATTGGCTGATCAAACATCTGATAAAAATATTTACACAGGATGCCAACCACCGTACAGCAAGATGTTTTTGACTATTTAAACAGGTATATAGGATATCTGTATTTTTGAATTTATGCACTTTTCAGACTTTATTCTCAGCAGCCAAATGCCATATATTTAAGCATTTGACTTCAATGCATTATATCTCAGGGCTGCTTGGTTCCAGGCAATGACCTTTCACCAGGCTAATGGCCTGTGTACCATTCATACCAGGAACCTGATTAAACAAATCACATGGAATTCGAATATATTTTGTTCTCTTTCAGGACAACTTGTCAATAAACAAGTTACAAGTATTGACTATCTCTCATATCTGGGTAATCTGAGGAAGCAGCCTAGCCTTATAGTTCCTTCTCAATTTTTCATCATTCAGTTTATCACTTACTTGATTTATGATTATACAATATATTTCTGCTGTGAAAGTCAAGGTGACACAGAGTAACTGGAAGATTCAATGTGTGAAGTAGTTTAAGCAGTAACTCACTCTCATCTTTCAAATTATCTTTTGATTTAAAACATTTTACAAATCTGAAAAAAAATGGAATACAATTGAAAATATATTTTGCTTGTCAGAAATATATAAAGAAAATGATGGGTAAATTGTATCTTTTTAAAGGGCATGTTGGTGTGAAACCACCCAAACCAAGAAGGCATTGATATCCATATGTAAAATGAAAGTGTGATAAACTTTTTATAAATATATTCAATTTGTTATTGTTCTTAGTTACTGTTCAGAATTACTGTTATTGTTCTTACTGTAAAAAACATTTTCCAATAAAATCTAGTTTTTCTATCATTGCTTTCCTAATATGTGCACCTTATGGTTATCCAATGTTGTATACAAATATACATACTCATCTTGATTAGAAGGTAGCTTGAACCTATCAGGTATCTGTCTGATGAAGTTCTCTATTGCCTTTCTCAATATATTGGCTTTGTCAAATTGTGATATATTTCCTTTCGCATCAACAAGGCTTAATTTGTCTATATTTATGCCATGGAATCTACCAAGGGCCTGCAATACATCTCTGAAAACAATAGTTAGTAAATTATATTCACATGATGGAATGGATATTAACATCTGAACAATAAAATGGATGAGTGGTCAAATAAGTCATAATGATCACATGCACTTAATATAAAAAAACATTTTAATCCCCTTTATTTGCCAATTGGTTAAATATGTGTGCATCATCATGATAACAACTATTAGATATTTTCCCTTATATATGTTGTTTATAAACTTTACCTCATGACTTTATGATCTCAAAAATCCTGATACTGAAGAGTGGATCCGGATGAGTAACCAATGACAACACCATTGTCAAATAGGGCTAGCAGTGGAGTGCCACACCTGGCTGCATTTGCTATCCGCAGCCCCATCACCTCAGAGTCCCTGTCAATGGAGGCTTCCTCTCCAAAGATTCTAACCACCACCCAGTGCCTCACCTCCTCACCTGGCAAACACAAGACCATCTGGTTGAGGAATTCTCCCTGTATAAACTGTGATTAAGGAGCTTTTAGATTACTGTTTTCCTCTACTGCTTTACCAAACTCCTGGCTTCACCAGTGTCCTGAATTTACTAAATAAGAAAATCTCTATAAACCAACCAATACTTTCCCTTTACCAATGTCCAATTTCTCTAACTAATGTCCCCATATAATAGATTTGTCCAGAGTACCCCTCTATCACAATATTATTTTACCACTGAATGTCCCCTCTCCAAAAATGCCCTCCATATTACCCCTCTATCAATATCCTGATTGTATCAGCAATGGCCCATTCTGCACACCATCCATACTATCCTCTATTAGTGTCTTGTTGTCCTTGAATCATATGGACAAACCCACCTTTAATGTGGTGTTGTTCATGTTCCATGATGGGTACATTAATTGCAATAAATCTTTCACTCCAGCCTCTGCATCTTTTATTTCCACCTTAACATCGATATAATGTATTTTGCCTCCCATTATTTCAGATGTTTCATATAAAGTGTTAGTGTTATTATTCAGAAAACATCTTGATTATCTTCATTTGTAGAAAGCAAGATGTTTGTCAAGAATTGTCAAGTACTGATAAGAACTGTCAAGTATTGGCAAAAACTGTTGATGAACGAATGGTTGCTTAGAGGCACATCAACCATTAAAAATGTACCTAAAAAGTGCATAAAAATGGTAAAAAGATAAAGATTTGACGAGATAATAATGTATTACAAGATAAGATATAAACAATCCTTACATCACAGAATTTTAACAAACTCAATTTTGTATATAATAAGTATGTAAGTATGTATAAATTGTTTAAAAGACCTTAAATATCATTTGATGTTTTGTGGTTCTTGATAAATAGATCAATGACCAATGGTAACAAGATCTCACCCCTTAAAATTGGTTATAAAGTCCTATTTGTTTTAAAAACGATACAATCACAGAAGTATCTACAGTATCAAATAATGTTTGTAAATCTTGCACATTAAAATACTGAATCCTAATAATATCAAATTTGTTACATTCAATTAAAACATGTTTGATAGTCAAAGCCCTTTGACATCCAATACATTGAGGCTGATCTTCGCCTTTAAGAAAATAGCGGTGTCAAATGACTATCTGCAATTGCCATTTAGACCGCAAAAAAAACGTTATATATTTCTTTAACTCTATATAGTAATAAGTATATTTATTGGGCGTTTGTCCAATGCTACTTTGGCAGCTTGGTCAGCAGCCTCATTTCCATGGATTCCAATGTGACTGGGGATCCAATATTTCTCTCAGTACAGAGTTTATGATGCCATTCAAGGATTTTATAAATAAAAGGATTTTTCCAATCCTTTGCTTTTAATGCTTGTAAGCAAGACAAAGAATCAGGAAATATTACAAATGTCTGATGTTGAAAAGTCTCCACATGATCTAAGGCAAGATATAAAGCATGTAGTTCAGCAGAAAAAAATGACGATTTATTTAGCAGACATTTTGAATAAAAATGATTGCCCTTAAGACCAGCTGCAGCAGCCTTATCATTGTCAAAAATCCATCAGTGTATACACACTGATATCCAATAAAAATAGATTTAATTTCTTATATCTATTTATATAAATGGATCTGTTGATTATTTCTTTAATTCTGACATGGCTACATTAATATTTAAAGTCACATAGGTTCATGGAGGTGTTTCTGGATATTGCAATTTAGCTATTTGATGTGGATTTATATTTAAAGATTGTAAAGATAGTTTGATGCGAATGCCAAAAGTTGGTATTGTATTTGGTTTATTTTCAAAAAGATCAATATCATTTGGATTAAATATGGTATTATGTGCAGGATTGTCTAGGCAATTTTGCAGCATACTGAAGGGCAGGCTTTTCTCTTCATAAATCAAGAGGCAGTTCATCTGCCAAGCTATCTGCAGGTGACGTGCAAAAAGCATCAAGGCATTGTCTTAAACCTTGATTTTGTACAAGATCGGCATTTTAATATACGATGCAGGTGCTGATCCATATAACATACACCCATAATCAAGTTTGGAACTAGCACTTTATATAATTGTAATAAAACATTACAGTTCACTCCCTAACCAGTACGACCAAGAACCCGTAATAAATCTAGTGCCTTTGCCATTTCTTTTTATCATTTTAAATATGAGGGATAAAAGATAGTGTAATGTATTTATTCCAAACCCTCTGGGCTGTTTCAAGTGCATACATACAGTTTTTAAGAAAACTTGAATCCATTGTTCTCAGCCCATTCTTGTAACCTATTTAGGTGTTGGCATTCTATTGTTTGTTTGACATTCTTTATTCGCAAAAATAATTGCACATTTAAAAATAAATACATTCATATATACAATAGTAAAAAAGGAAAACTCCACCTACTCTGTACACAAATATGTAATTATATCATCACATTCACTCCTAGTTAGAATTCCTTCCAAACATGTGTCTCTCATTCGCACCACCTCCTTTATCTGTTCTGATAATCTTAACACTTCATCATTTTGGGCCATCTCTCTTTTCCATCTATCATTCACATTTGTCACATCCATACCATATAGTTCATTTAGCATTCGGAAATTTCCACCCATTATAGAATACATACCGAATCTGCCCGTATTACTTATTACTTTTACATTTTGACTAGAAGATTGCATAGCCATATTGATATAATTAATACATCTTTTGGCAAACCAATATTTAGGATCCATAACACCAGCAATGTATGCATGCTTTTGGTCCTGTAGCTTAAGTTGAAATCATGAGCAAAACATGAACAATCTGCTCCAGGCCTCATACAATCAACAATGCTGTTAAATTTCATAATAAAAAGGGTAACTGATAATATACTTCCCTGTGGAACACTCATTTCCCGATCAAAAGCATCAGAAAGTGATGCACCTTCTCGAACATTGATATGTCTGTTTTACAGAAAGTTTTAAATTAAAAGGGGTAAACGAACCCTTAATCCCATATCATATAAATCACTCATTATCCCATATTTCCATGTGGGGTTGTATGCCTTCTCTGAAACATAAAATATACTAACCACATGCTCACCTTTCCTAAACCCTTCTCCTATAAATGTTTCTAAACATACCAGATGGTCAATAGAGTTTTTCTAAAGTCACTATGTGCGATTGAAATATAACCCACAGTTTCTAAAAACCAAACTAAAGGGAGATGTTTAAGGATTTGTTACTGTGTTTGATCAGGCCAAGGGGCAGTATCATGAGATTTATCCAAAGAAAGTTTCAAATCTTCTATTGTAAATGATTTATTATATTGTTATATAAGTTATGAGATATGAAATCTAGTTGGTTTTTTTCTTTTCTATTTTTTTGTTTATTGGAATTTTGCAGAATAATTATTAGATGAGGAATTCTTGGAAATAGTTTGACCTATTGTGTTACCTATTTCAGTGGGATTTGTAATTAATTGACCATTATGATTAAGATGTTTGATCCTTGCTTCACCTCCCTTCCAAGTAATTTTACGCACCATATTCCAGCATTTTTTAAGTGGTGAAACGTAATCTTGCCAATTTTTTCTTTTGTTTATTTCAATAATATTACGGACTTTAGCTCTTTTTATATTATATTGGTGCAAATTATATTGAGTTGGCTGTAGATTAATTTTTTTTAAAGCTTTTTTGCACTCCTTGACAGCTTTTTTGCAATCATCATTAAACCAGGGTTTTTCTTTAATTTTTGAATCTGGCTTTTGAGGATCATCTACATCGTTGAAAATTGCTGGAGTTATTTTATTAAAACAGGATGTGTGAAATTTTGCCCAGTCCGCTTTATGAAATTTCCACTTGTGGATTTGTTCCTCTTGTGGAGGAAAATGGTTATTTAAAATAATAGGGTACTGATCACTATCCCACTGATCTTCCTCTACTTCCCAAGTATATCTAAAAATAAATTTGGAGTACACATGGAGAGATCTACTGATGTCAAAGAGCCTGTAGAATGATGTAAATATGTTGGAGAATCATCATTCCAAATGCACAAACTATTGTTAAAATCTTCTGTTATACGACCTTTGGCATCAGTATTATTTTTGGTAACCCTGACTGCAGAAGCTTGTAAATTAGCTAAAGTTACTTTGCTTTGGGGCATGCAGGATTTAACAAAAATAGAAACTCTGTCATATGCTCTGTCCATTGCATCTATTGAACCAACTTCATTCTAAAGTGTATATCCCTTAAATGTTGTTGAGTTATCTTTAAGATTAGTTTCCTGTAAACAAACAACAGATGCATTAATAATAAGGACTTAGTTATATTTATTTTACTTTTAACTTGATCTTTGATATCTGTTTTGTCTGATTTATGTACTGGTCTATTACTATTGATACTTCTATTGTTGGATGATGTAGAGGGAGTTTGTGAAGAGGGTCTAGTGGATGTTGCTGTTGGTTGAATTATAAGTGGGATAGTGTATATCGGAGTCTGAGTAGATGTTGCTGAAGATTTAGAGGTTTTTATAAAAAAGGAATAATTTTTGTCATTGATTGGTCATGTAATTTAGGTTTGAATTGCTATTGATTTTGTTTCTTTATTTTTTACAGAGCTGGCATAAGATGTCTTTGTTGTGTTCAAACTTTATACTCGCATGCATGCCTCTGGAAAAGATATAATTTCAGTTTGTTGTATTTGCCGAATTTCCTTCTCTTTTATAAAGGAAGGACAATTCCATGAATATGAAGCTTTGGGAATTCACACATTTTGTAATAATTATGTTTAAGAACAATCTTCTCCACTATGCTGAGCAGTAGATTTTGGTCATGTCACATCACCTTTACATCGATCAGATCCATGTCCATACCTCCGACACTTGAAAGAGCGCAGAGGGTTTGGAATAAATACATTGACTCTAATGTTCAAATATCCAACTTTAATAGATGTTTGTAGATGTGCTGTTTCAAATGTCAAAAGTGGCTGATGATTAGAACTTTTTCCAAAACAAACAAATTGTTCATTTATTAATGAAAGGTGGAATATAAAACATGAAAACGATATATACTTCACAATTGCATTACAGTACTTCATAAATATATATTAATGATGGCAAAATAGGATATATTAAAACATTATATACATATATCATACATTATAAAAATTAGTATAATTTTTTTTACATATGTTACCCTCTTTTTGGTGCATTGCTTCATTCACTAAGTCTACTGATCTCTTGTGTTTAATGGAATTTTGTCTCAGTAATGACTGCTTTCGGAAGCCTGTGAAGGCTCCTGGTAAAATTTCTTGGTACATTTGATAAGCTTTAAACAAATTCTCGTACCATTCTGCTGATGTCCATTTACCCAGATTGTATAAATGTTTTATACCTTTAACAATTTCAGATTCATTTAAAATATCAAAAGTTTTAACCCTTGTTTCCTGATCCTGATCCTGATCTGAAATAATAAAATCACCATCTAATATTTTCTAACTCTTTATCTGACCCCATATTGACTAAATAACTGTGTTTCAAGGCCTTTGTTTCTCTTCAACAAAAACACATGAATAGTCCAAATAATAGGTAGGTGATCTTTCCTTCAAGCCAGGAATTTACATAATTATATTCATGATTCAAAATTTGTACATGCTTTATTACTTGTGTCTCTTGGGGGTTATTGTGAATGTTTCTATAAGATCATCTTAAGTAGCAACTTTGTCAGGCTTGATATTATAAACTTCCCACCCTGGGTGATTTTATAAAGTGAGAACTTCCCAAATTCTCCCTGCTTGCAAGGAAAGACACAAAGATGTTGGTTGACTGGATACTATTCAGGAACTGATTTTGTTGGTACACAGTAGCATATATACACAAAGTTAAACACTACACATGTGTGGGTGTGGCACTTTTCCACAATAAACACATTTCTTGTTGAGACTCCCAAACTCTCACCTTTCACCTCCATTAATCTAGCAACCACCCAAGAACAAATCTACTTAATCAATGACACCCCAGTAACACTCTCGGAACATGTATAAATGTAGTGACATGCCAAAACAATTCTACAAGCTGCCCATTTATAGTGGGTTTTCACATTCCATGCCAAATACCATATGTGCTCACCTTTCACCTCCATTAATCTAGCAACCAACCAAGTACAAATCTACTTAATCAATGACACCCCAGTAACACTCTCAGGACATGTATAAATGTAGTCCCTGACACCACAGTGACATGTTTAGTGACATGCCAAAACAATTCTACAAGCTGCCCCTTTGTAGTGGGTTTTCACATTCCAAATACCATATGTGCTTAGAAGAAAATAACAAATCCATTTCTCAAGGTTAAATATTCAGAGATGAACAAAATATAATCAGATGAACAAAATATAATCGTTTAAGATATTTGTCATAATTTCTAAATAAATTTCTAAATAATTCCTAAAATAATTAGCACTAAATTCCTGGACTTTACAGTATGTCTGTTGAAAGCATGGAACAGGTCAACACCCTGAACAATTCAAATTTTCTTGTTAATTTTTTATCTTGGATGCAATATTAACATTCAACTATGTTTGTGTTTTTAGTTAAGATATTTTAATATGAATGATTACCAATTATAAACACTATTGTGGAACAATCTTAAGAGGAAAATTAAAATAATGTCTAACTGTGTGTATATCCCTTTGGCAGAAAGCAAAGCTTGATTTCATCAATCAACTCTTTCTCAATCAACATTCAAAGAAAGCCAATGACATACCTATATTTTGTTTCAGATTGAAAAATCTATTTCGTGAAGCTTACCTTTAAGAAATAAATTCTATTGATAGATTCCATAGTTTTACAGGAAAATTGAGCGATAATTTGATAAACATTACTTTATTGTCTCTTGAGCAATTTTCAGCTTGAATGAATACATTTTGGTTGGAGCCAACCACTTCTTTTCTTTTTAGAATCATTTATTGTACACTTTGTCAAAAAAACTTTTCTGACCAGTGAGAAAGTGCAAACACCTGCTTAGTAAAGTTTTGCTAGCTATAGGGCACCTTCAGATTGGGACATTGGATTTGGCTTGCATACTTGATACATGTGACCACCTGCTGGTCAAAGAGTATAACTTGTACTTGGCACTTTCAGCAAAACGTAATAACCATGGTTGGTGTATTCTGGTTGATTTCAATGAGATAGCTTGCTTGTATCACAGGCCACATATCACTTGAGCATGCCTCAAATAACCTTTGACCTCAATCATTTGCTTTTAGGAATGCTTTAAAGAGTGAATGGTATTGATACATTGTTAGAGTGGGGTCCCGAATTAAAGTATCAAAGGCATATCAATAAAAAATCCAGTCAGTGTGGTGTCTCACAAGGATCAGTCCTGTGCTATTTACAGTTTACTTGCCTCCTCTTGCTTGCTGCCATCACAGAAAAGGTTGGACTGACTTACGACATGTCAGATGATGTCAGGTTTACTTATTTATTGAGCCATGGTATAGTTGGAAAGAGTGCAAGCTTATTTGCAACAGGTTGTGGTGTAATTGTTCAGAGTGCCAGCTTATGAGCACCATTTACTCTGTGATGATCTAAAGGTTGTGGGTTCGATCCCCAGTTGTGCCGAGATTGAATTCATGATACAATTTTAAACATGAGCTCAGGCCCATGCCAAAGGGTTAGGTCTCATCATGAAATGACTGAAATAAAGTTAAAAGTGATGTAAAACCCATTGCAAACCAAAGGCCATGGGTTCAATTCCTGGCCATGATCGCATTCATGCTACAATTTCTCAAATGAGCTGATTTCCTAACCTATTGCCTTTGTAAATCTGTGACTATTTGGATTGTCATGCCAAGTGTCCTCTGTGCCTAGGTGGATGTACCTTCTGCCTGACAATCCAGTGGGCAGCACTATATCTGCTTCATGAAGGTCTCATTAGGATAATACTGAAAGTATTGCTGAAAGCAATGTAAATCCTACACAAATTCAAATAAATGAGATTAATAGTAATGGCTTAGTTTGTGTCTTTAAGAAATGTTCAAAGGCACACCTATTCCAGAAACATTACTTTGAAATGTGATCTGAATAGACACCATGATATGAACATTATATACATTTCATTATCAATTATTTTAATTATTTATGAATCCAAAATGATTGTTATATGTTATTCCAAGGTTTTTGACAATACATCATGATACAATGAACATAAATATTTCATAAAACTACTAACTTGAAGACTTTTCTGTGAGAAAGGCAAGTATCCTACAGACGAGGTTGACAACGATCACAGTCCCTAGCAATTACCAACAAACGGTTTTGATAGTTGAATGGGAACTGACTATGTTATTCTACCCCTTGTTTTTATTGGATAAGATGGAGGTGCTGGTCAGAGTTAGCGCCTCTGGTGTGGAGGTGTTTGTGGTTTCTTTTATCCTCCTTGTGGAGGTGCCTGTGGAAACCCTATTTTCTCGGTGTGTGGATTGTTATTTGAGCAGTATAACATTTTGTACATGTCTTTGTGTATTGCACACACTCTCCTGGATTTGATTAGATTTGTTGATTTAATATTTTAAATTTAAGGACCCTTGACATATATTATTGTCCATTTTTATAATTTATGAAGTGGAGGTTGCATATATATATGGTGGGGGATGGTGGCTGAGGTGACACTGATGTCAAGTTGTTACTGATGTCAAGCTATTGCATGGTGCTGGTGGTGGTAGAACATTGCATTATAGTGCTGGTAGAATATTAATGGTGGAATTCCTGAATAATAATCATGACCAGCCGTTACTTTGAGCCAATGTCAATGGGTAAAGTGCTGAACAATTAATAACTGCTGAACAATTAATAACTGCGGGTCCAGGAGCATCATCCAAAGTAGCAAACTGAGAAGTGATAGTATTCATATAGAATTGGAAAAGGCATAGCAGAATACCTGAATTAAATATTAAATGTCACAAAAACTGTGTGTCCACTTACACTTCTAAAACCCATATAAAAAGACATATGGCAACTTGGACACACAGTTAAAAGTTAAATAAGTGAAGAGAAAATGTTGATTGTCGTTGATTTCAAAGTGAATTGTTTATTTTGTGATGGACTATGTGAACTAGAACCTGACCCTCGTCATCCTGAAAGATGGCAAAAGAATGTTAAATGTCAACTGCTGACAATTTTAAAGACTCCATACTAGAGGTGTGTGAGCAAAGGAATGATGATCTAAACAAGGATCTGTCACACATTTGGAACTCAGTGGATAAATTTGAACTACATCAAACTTACAATGGAACTCAACTCAATCGTAGCCAACAAGACTACTAGACTTGCTGAATATTTTAAAGATGAATTGCTTGTTTTCTCAGGCAATGGTGTAGCTAACTTGTTAGTCTTCAAAAGCAAGGCAACAAGTGTCTTAAGTCTTATGCTTGTGGATGATGAAGATGAGTTGGATGCCTCCGATGAGTGCATTGCAAAGATAATTCAGAATGAATGTAAAGGCTTGAAATCATCAGGAAGCAAGAATCACAATGCAAAATGTATTAACAAACTGAAGGTTAAGTATTCCAGCACAGCAGTTGCCCAGCCAGAGGCAGTTATTATGGGTCATACACTGTCCTGCATCTGGTACAGTCACAGAATTTGCAAGAAATGTCCTGGATAACCTTATACCACTTACCATCAGTGTTGATGTTTATCTGGTGTTTGACCATTATCACTCATCCAGCATAACATACCAAACAAGGTCAGCTAGGGAAAGGCAACAACTGTGCAAGTAGAAAACATGCATTGTCACTCCAAACCCTCATTACCTCCACAGAAAGTAGTTCTCTCAGTTACAGAGAACAAACCACAGCTTATTGAAATCATATATCAGTACCTCAAAGATAACTGCAACATGCTGACAGATAGACAGATATGTACAGCCTTAGTTTAAGATCACAAGATCCTATTCCATTTGAGATAGCCATGGTTATGATCTTCCAAAGAGATGATATGTATTACTGATGTTATCATCATCAACCAGGCACTGCAGCTGGCCAAGAATGGTCTTTCCTCATTGAATATTATGAGTGATGACACAGATGTGTTCAGTCTTCTGATACATCACTATATTGAACACAGCTTGAACTGTGATCTTGTGATGGGTGGCACTATACAGGACAGGGCTCTTATTGACATCAAGGCCACAATAAACAAACACATCAACATTGCTGATCAGTTGTTAGCAGCTCATACTCTGGATGTGACACACTAGCACAGATGAATGACATTGGTAAGGGCACTGTGCTGAAAGTCTTCAATGCAGGAAAGAGGCATGACAAGTTAGGAATGTCAAATTCATCACTGGATGAAGTTATCCAAGAAGCAACAGCATTCATAAGTTCTGCTATGGTATGAAAGGCTGTGACATGCCAGATATAGCATGTGGGCAAATAAGATGTCCAACCATAAAAAAAACATCAGCACCACCTCTAAAATCACTACCACCAACCAGTGATGCCTCAGATTTGAAAATATTAACAGCACATCTCCAGACAACAATTTGATGATCAGAACCAGATTCCCAGCCTGTTGTCCAACTGATTATGGGTGGACATTGGATGAAGTGTCAAAGAGGTATAAACCAGTATCACTTTTGGCAGACATTTCGCATGCACCACTCGATATCTTGCAGTTGATCAGATGTGGATCAGATGTGGATGTCAGACAAACCATGCTCAACAGCCTGCTGTGGATGTTTTGTGCCTGTGAGAGTCATATCAAGCTAGAGTTATCGACTTTAATTTCATATTGCTCATTGTTTAAATATTGTTTGATGTTTGATGTTTTAAGGTCAATGAGGTGTCAATTGGGTTTTTTTTTTAAAGAATAAAACATCTATATTTTGTCATGATCGGATATTTGAGAAATGATATAACTGCACTTGAACAAAATACAGAATCTGATGAATTTGATATTCTGTTGCATAATTATAGGACTTTCTTGGGACTACAATTATTTTGGGTTGTCACTAATTCACATTTTGCCTATAAAATACATCCATTGGTGACAAAAAGAATTTTAAAAACTTTATTAATCAAAATATACTATGAACCATTACATTCCTCGGAAAATTTCACCTGAAATTGATGTATTATGTGCCTAATATAGCCTACTGTAGATAAAATGACTTGAAAATTAAAATCTCTTGAATAGATTATGCTAATTTATGCTAATGTTACAAGTACGTTCACACTGTTATTAACATACTACCTTCCTTTAATAGTTTTATGCAATCCATGTTCATTGTCATGAAGAAACATAATGGCAAATACTTGAAATCTGGGTATCTTTAAGAATATAACAGTTTTGGTGGCGGCCATTTTTTATTTTGTGTATCATTTTTTTTCCCGGGCATGACAAGATTGCACCCTCTGGATCTTGGATAGATACATAAATAAGTAGCAGAAAATGCAATAAAACATTGTATATACCCTGAAATGACGTTCAATGAATTTCGGCCAGACTATATCAATGATGTATACATAGGATAAATACCTTAAGTTTTGTTGTGTTCATGAGTGTTTTTCAGTCATTTTTGGGGTGATTATATAATGTGTTTTATAATGTGTTTTACAATTTTTAACTCATTGGGTTAAGTAGACTCAAACATGAAAACTTCACTTTCTAAATATATTTATTTAGGGTTTATCATTTACAAGCTATTACTTTATACATTATTTGCATCAGGTGGAGTTTCTAGTGTTGAGAGTATGCTCAGATGTTGACTGAGTAGAACAGTTTATTCGACTGGGATTTTTAACAGTTCTGCTAATATTTCCCTAAGGGCGGTGCAAATGACACTGTCTTCAGATGATCACAAGAGTTGACCCATATACATAACCAGGAGGTCATGCACACAAGTGATCATATTATGATCTGCATGAGGTAAGCATGGTGAAATGTAGTCATGGATTGTTTTATTGCAAAATAGATGTTTTACACTGACAGTCTGCCTAAAATCCACCTTCACTGGTTGGCAATCAACAGCATAACAAATTATTTTGACTAATACAACATTCCAAGTATAGGGGGAAGTCAGTGTTATAATAAAATATTCAACCCCTAAAGAACGGGAAGGACCACACATATGTATGGTAGTTTGGAATCAAGCTCTGATTTTGGAATCAGATCAATTACACACTGATAAGGGGGATTATCTGATAAGGGGGTCACGTGACTGGTCACGTGACCTCACATTTTGGAATCAGATCAATGACGCGCTGATAAGGTGGTCATGTGACCTCACATTTTGGAAACAGCTGATAAAAGGATCACGTGATATCAAATAACATATATATAAGTAAACATTTATTAAATTTTTATCCATGAAAGTTTTTGTTACTTATCTACACATTAAAAGCAACTATGGCTGAAAAACAACTTAAGGAATTCTATTCATCAAAGGGTGTTGGAATGGTTAAATTGTTAAGCGAACACCTCAGGATCGAAGTGCGTTCGAGAGGCGAGAACAGTCCATATGTAGCATTTTGCAAATATATTGCATCAACAAAAACGTAAGTGAATTCTTTTATATCTAACTATATATATATATATATATATATATATATATATATATATATATATATATATATATATATATATATATATATATATAATACATTGCAAAAATCTGTCTATTTTATTAATTTTTGATGTTATACAAAAATGCATATTCTTGTCTATTCAATTGTAATTATCACTTTTATTCTGATGTATAATAATTTGTTATATTCTATATTTTACAGATGGAAGTCTGTATATGTGTATGGTGGCGTCATGGACAAACTGAATGATCACATTTCAAAACTGACTGATGGTGTTAACGATGGCAGGGACCTGTGGATCAAAATTCACCTCAGACACGCTGCTAGTATATACTATTCACAGGTTGACACAGACTACTGTGTAAAATTTGGTGAAATAGATGAAGAGGGCGAGTTTACGCTGGACCGGACAATCATATTTACAAAAAATGAAATACAAAAACTAAACTCTGTATATGCCGAAATAACTCACAAACTTTCCACACTTCTACAAGAATCCAAGAAGCGAAAACTTGAAAAGACACCTCAAAATTGTTCATCTGAATATGATGGGGTACACTGTCCTGCTGCGCCGTTAAGAAAAAGACCTCTTTATACCAAAAAAAGGTCGCGTGGATTACCCTGGCAAAATGTCTCAACTACTGTATATAAGTACAGACTTAGTGTTGAAGATCAAATTTCAGAGTCCAGAATATTTTTTTCTGAGCAAAATTGTAGAGAGGTAGCGAATAGGGCTCAGAAAAGCCATGCTATCATGACCTCTGATCCCACTGATATCTGGGTCACCATATTGGAAGAGAGGGCACCTATTCCTAGTCTATTTATAATGTGTAAAAATCTACATTTATTTCTGACATACAGAAAACTACAGAAAATGATCCAAGCTACATGCAGGGGGTGTATCGGAGAAGCCGCAGAGCCATCAGCCCACATGGGTGTGTTAGATGGTTGCCTGGCAGAGGGTTGTATTGACCTTCAACTCCCAGAGGCCATTAAATGTATCGATGGAAAAATGTTAACAAAGTATATGCGAATCCTTTTCACTTCACTTAAATTGACTGACAGGTATGATGAAATAGAATTTATTGTTGAGGCGTGTCAGGCGTTTGGATGTTCACACAATACTCTTGACAAGCTTAGGGCAGAATGTTGTATAACTAAATTGTTGAAAATTGAATTTGTGGAGTTATTTCAACAAGTGTGTGATACCCCCTGAAAAAAAAAATGTCCTCAGGGGTCTAAATGTATTGTAGTATAGAAAGCTGATTTTGATGGAAGCAAACCAATCTTTTATTTTAATAAAAATGTCAAATAAAACTATTTTTTAATCTGAAGCATGTCTTTGTGTTGTTACATTTTCTTTCCAAATATAACTCAATCAATTTATAGTAATGAAATTTATAGATAAAGGTATGGATTTAATCAGCTTGTACTGGCAAAGTTCGCACAATTATTTTGCTATCTTAGATATGATTATCTTTAGGCCATGGCTTAGTACACAAAATTCTGACATTCTGTTAGTTTTGCTGCTTTAGATATAGTTATCAGATTAGCTTTGTATACACAATCAAAATTAACTTTTCAGATTCCCAATTCACAATAGCCAATAAACCAAATATGATGCATTTAATATGGTTCAATTATATTTCTCATGTTTCACACAGCCCATGGTTGTATCAACCAACCATAATTAAAAATGTCATTATCAAATTCTAGCTACAAATTCTGCAATTGCGAGCTTAAGATCCATTAACATTTGAATATATATGTACTTATTGTACTGACAAAGTTTATACAATTATTCTCAATTTTTTATTGATTTATTTATTTTTTTGCCCATCTTCGATATGATTATCTTTGTGTCACAGCTCAGTACACAAATAAAATTTGACATTCTGTTAGTTTTGCTGCTTTTAGATATAGTTATCTGATTAGATTTATATACACAATCAAAATTAAATTTTTCAGATTCCCAATTCACAATAAACAATAAACCAAAAATTATGTGCATTTCATATGGTTAAATTATTTTTCTCATGTGTCATACAGCCCATGGTTGTATCCACCTGCCATAATTAAAACATCATTGCCAAATTGCAACACCATTACCAAATTCTAGCTACATGATTGTCATATGCACATGTAAGCTTAAGATCTGTCAACATTTGCACTAGATGTATTTATCAATATACAAACACATGTGATTGATTGAGGGTATTAGAGCGTTAGTGGGGTCCCTCCCCCTGCAGCCAGGACTCGGAGAAGATAAAAACCCCTCCATGTTCCCACAACACAGTAGCAGTCTGACCTCAAGAGACAGAGACTGCAGAGCCTGTCCATGTGCTCTGTAGCTGTTAATTACAGAATACATCATATCAAGGTAAGTTTTGTTTTGTTTTTTGTTTTTTGGTTTTTGTTTAAATATGTTGAGCTCAAAGAGTGTCTTTAGCTAAAATATCAAGAGATTTTGATATAATTCATTTCACAAATCAGCTGATTGCAATAAATAATGAATTCCTTCTGTTTTTATCAGACCAATTTTAATTGGGGTTTATTTCTTTCAAATTGACAATTTTATTAGATATCTTTTAGAAATTAAAATAAAATAAAAGATTTTACTACACAATCAGCATATTTTATTTTTTCCCTAATCTGTTAATTGTGATACAATAACTTTTCAATACATTTTATATATAGCGACTCTGTTATGTAGGAAAAACTAAGCACATATTATTTTCCCCCTCAATATATACTGTTAATACTAAATACAAAGATCATTTTTTTAAAATTTTCCTAAACAGATTGTTAATTGTGAAAAACAAAGTTCACAATATTTATATATCGATATTGTGTTGGGGAAAAGCTAATCACACGTTATTTTCCCCTTAGCAACATACCTTTTTCTTTAATTACATGAAACTTTTTCATAGTTTAAGGACAAATTAACAAAAGATTTCACTTAATTATTATGAATCAAATATATATTTTTTTGATTAGGTGTTAGATATTTCCATAATCTTTTTGACAACTAACTTATCATTTAAATGATGGTCTGTGCTAAATAAAGAAGAAAAATTGTCACTACTTTGAAACAAACTTAGATAGTAAATATATAGTAAACAATAGTATCCTCACACTTCAGAGTCTTTATGCTGAAGCTTTTCATTATTTATGTTATATGACACAGTGTTTGTTTTTAAAAATGTCTTAAGGTACTTATGATATTTACTGGGTTTTCTACCCCCACTACAAAAAAAATTCACCAAATGATAGATCACGAAAATAAAATACCACCCAGTGACCCATACATTTATCCTCTATGAGCGCTGTATTCACAACCCATACACAGGGTCTTTTGACAATTTTTATGTCATATTTTAATGCATCAGCTGAGAATATTTGTATATTCATAGAAGCTGTATTAGGAATAGCAATCAGCTGATTGCAATAAATAATGAATTCCTTCTGTTTTTATCAGACTAATATTAATTGGGGTTTAATTCTTTCAAATTGAAAATTTTTATTAGATATCTTTTAGAAATTAAAATAAAACAAAACAGATTTTACTACACAATCAGCATATTTTATTTTTTCCCTAATCTGTTAATTGTGATACAATAACTTTTCAATACATTTTATATATAGCGACTCTGTTATGTAGGAAAAACTAAGCACATATTATTTTCCCCCTCAATATATACTGTTAATACTAAATACAAAGATCATTTTTTAAAAATTTTCCTAAACAGATTGTTAATTGTGAAAAACAAAGTTCACAATATTTATATATCGATATTGTGTTGGGGAAAAGCTAATCACACGTTATTTTCCCCTTAGCAACATACCTTTTTCTTTAATTACATGAAACTTTTTCATAGTTTAAGGACAAATTAACAAAAGATTTCACTTAATTATTATGAATCAAATATATATTTTTTTGATTAGGTGTTAGATATTTCCATAATCTTTTTGACAACTAACTTATCATTTAAATGATGGTCTGTGCTAAATAAAGAAGAAAAATTGTCACTACTTTGAAACAAACTTAGATAGTAAATATATAGTAAACAATAGTATCCACACACTTCAGAGTCTTTATGCTGAAGCTTTTCATTATTTATGTTATATGACACAGTGTTTGTTTTTAAAAATGTCTTAAGGTACTTATGATATTTACTGGGTTTTCTACCCCCACTACAAAAAAAATTCACCAAATGATAGATCACGAAAATAAAATACCACCCAGTGACCCATACATTTATCCTCTATGAGCGCTGTATTCACAACCCATACACAGGGTCTTTTGACAATTTTTATGTCATATTTTAATGCATCAGCTGAGAATATTTGTATATTCATAGAAGCTGTATTAGGAATAGCAATCAGCTGATTGCAATAAATTATGAATTCCTTCTGTTTTTATCAGACTAATATTAATTGGGGTTTAATTCTTTCAAATTGAAAAATTTTATTAGATATCTTTTAGAAATTAAAATAAAACAAAACAGATTTTACTACACAATCAGCATATTTTATTTTTTCCCTAATCTGTTAATTGTGATACAATAACTTTTCAATACATTTTATATATAGCGACTCTGTTATGTAGGAAAAACTAAGCACATATTATTTTCCCCCTCAATATATACTGTTAATATTAAATACAAAGATCATTTTTTTAAAATTTTCCTAAACAGATTGTTAATTGTGAAAAACAAAGTTCACAATATTTATATATCGGTATTGTGTTGGGGAAAAGCTAATCACACGTTATTTTCCCCTCAGCAATATACTTTTTTCTTTAATTACATGAAACTTTTTCATAGTTTAAGGACAAATTAACAAAAGATTTCACTTAATTATTATGAATCAAATATATATTTTTTTGATTAGGTGTTAGATATTTCCATAATCTTTTTGACAACTAACTTATCATTTAAATGACGGTCTGTGCTAAATAAAGAAAAAAAATTGTCACTACTTTGAAACAAACTTAGATAGTAAATATATAGTAAACAATAGTATCCACACACTTCAGAGTCTTTATGCTGAAGCTTTTCATTATTTATGTTATATGACACAGTGTTTGTTTTTAAAAATGTTTTAAAGTACTTATGATATTTACTGGGTTTTCTACCCCCACTACAAAAAAATTCACCAAATGATAGATCACGAAAATAAAATACAACCCAGTGACCCATACATTTATCCTCTATGAGCGCTGTATTCACAACCCATACACAGGGTCTTTTGAAAATTTTTATGTCATATTTCAATGCATCAGCTGAGAATATTTGTATATTCATAGAGGCTGTATTAGGAATAGCATTAAGCCATTTTCTTAGACACGCTCCATTCATGCTAGATACACGACTCTACTTTTGTCCACTTTGAAAGCACTTGGAAACTTTGCGCATGCAATCAAAACCATAGATTTTTCAAGGGCCTTTGAGAATCTCAAAGTTATACGTACGTTTCCCTTGCGAGTTACTGGAAAAAAGTCATTATCCTCCAGAACTTCATTGTCTATTTGAATGCAATAAAGGCACAGACCTTGAGGATAATTTTCTCTATTAATTCCAAGGTCAGTCTCGCTAGCTTCCAGATTTTGACCTCTATACAAGGTCATAAAGGCATCCATGTAGTCGCCTTTGAAGGAATTGTTGGTTGATGAATAGACAGGCTCTATTGCCTTCTGAGCTGAATCCTGGCCATTAATTGTTAAGTGAAGAAAGTTCAGATTAGCATGGACAAATTCAAAGGGGTTTTCATAGTAATCACCCTGTTGACCCTTCTCAGAAGTAATTCCGAGAATAACCTGTGTAGGTACTGCACCCTGCCAAGGGTCATTCAAATCACAAGAGTAAGAACCCTTAGTCAGGGCAAACTTCTTTATATCTGTTCTTGTGAACGGAAAAAAGGCCATCTGATCTTGTAGGATTTCGCCATGGGCAAGGAGAACCTCTGGTGCAACCTCCACAGTGCATACTCTCAATACAGCGCTTACCAGTTTCACAACATAATTTGGAGTTGTGGAGGCTGACATCAATCGAAATGGTGAAGATGTGGGATAAGTTTTCACCTTCAGCTCTATGCCATTGGGAATCCATTTATCCATTTGACAGATATCGCACAATAGAGGCCCTTCCATATCAAAAGTGTCGGATTCCTGTATGTACCTCATTCGTGTTTGTAATCCTCTATTTCCACCCGCTATGGGGTCAGGATCTCCAAAGAAGCCAGGGGTGTCTTGATAATACAATTGACTTTGTAGATAGCTGTCTTTAGCTTGTTTTGTTGTACCCAATAAAGTGGAAAAGTAACTTTGATATGCATAATTTTGATCTGCAGGTGTCATCAGCTTGTCCTGCATAGAAATGTCTACACGAGACCACAAAGAATGGAAGAAATTGTTCACTGGACCGACTCTCGCTGCTTCTGGTACATTGTCTGGATCGTCCATAGGAATAGCAGGTAAGGGGTCTCCATTTGCTAAAGTTACTTTGCACTTCACTGAGAGATAAGTTCTTTTCAAATCGATATACCTTGTCCCTGTACCGCTTACTCTCCATTCCACCACTCCTTGAGAATAGAATTCATTTGACGGAAAATATGGAATCCAAGATATGTTTCTGACTCCGATATTTTGCACCGGCTTTGAGAAGATGGCTAATTGTTCAGAATATGCAAGATCTGCACCCTGGAGTACAGACGTGTCACCCATTATGTCACCTTTAGTTTCCTAATCTGTAAATATGTCTCTCGCCCTCTTAGTCCTCTTTGCAGCCTTACCGTTAGAGGTGTTGCTTCGTTGAGGTCGATGTTTACCCGACTGACGAATTTTGGGCTCTGTTACTTTTTTTATATCTTGTTTTAGCAAAGCTGCTGCCTGATTGGCTGCCCCTTCCACGGGGTCCACAGTTTCTATTCTAGTAATTTCATTGTTCTTATTTTTCGGTGTACGTGCATGACTCACAATAATAAGACCTTGTTTTTTTCGTTGATTATTCCCGGTTCCATACGAACCGGATATTATTTGACGTTGATGAGATTTTCCTGCCGCCTGCTCTCGGAAATGATGAATGAAAGGCTCAGGATTCATCCCATGAGTACTCCGGTAGTGCATGCTCATCTTTATACTTGGTATTTTTGTCCTTTTTTAAAGTGCAGTGTACAAACTGTTGTTCCGTCTTGAAATGAAGAATATTCACCCGTAGCGCCCTTTATATATATTTCTATGACGTCACATTCTGACAAATTGACAGCTGAGTAATAAATGGGATCAAATATGAGGTTTGACCCATAAACGTCATCTGCATAAATGCGTTTTAGGATAGGCTGCATTTGCTGGTTATGGATGCTTTCTGAACATATGGGCGAGTTAACTGTGATATACGGAGTAGAATAATCCTCAGCGAAATCGGGTAGTTGTATATCCGCAACCCCAACTACCCAATTATCACTAAGTTGAAGTTTCACGGGTAGCTTCACTCGAAAATGCTGAGGCTTATTATTGTCAAAATACTCTGCAGAGTCTGAACTTGATAGGTAGACATACATGTTGACGTCTCGAGGGTCAGGGTCTAATTGAATAGGATGAGAGAGTAGTCTGTCCTTTTTTTTATTTCCCTGTTCTTTTATCCTTTGTTGAGTTCCTAATAGCTTTGACTTTGGAGGTATCAATCCATTCATTGAATTTAGAAGGCCAGCCTACAAATGACACAAGAGTTTGAGGTTTTCCATTCCGAATCCTGGTGGCTAACTCCTTGTCAATATTAAACTTTCCACTAGGATTGTGAATGACTTTCTGCAGTTCAGGTCCATAAAAAATAGAGCCTATATCTTCACCTTTCATATCTTCTAATTTATACACAGGAATGGAATCTCGGTACTCGCGATCTCTTACTCTGAACACTTCCTGAGTCCAACTTTGATCATATCCTCGGTCTAATTTTCCTTTGAGGTATGATGTACGCACCGTGTCATTGATGGCAAACTTGTACGGGTTGCGTTTAATCCCATTCTTAGCTACAGCCTCGTTGAACGCTTTGGCATAAATTTCGGGTTTAAGATACAATTTATCCCAGACGCTTTCTTCGTTTTTCCGGTTCACGTCTTTAGGCGCTATTCCAGTACTGGAATGTGGAGTTGCATTATACGATTTGATTAGGTCTGGAATTATATGAATATATCGTGGAGACTGTCTACTGGTCATATATTTGAAAAGTCGATTTTTAAAGTAGCGTATAAAAGCCTCGGCATAGTTTGCTTTAACTTCAGTAGTGGTAACGTAATGATGAATTCCTTTTGCCTTAAAGAGCTCTTGTACAGGTTTGGCCAAAAATTCTGATCCAGAATCGGTCCTAATTGAATTTGGAACTCGTCCTTGTGCAAATATACGTTTAAAACCTGAAGCGACTGAAGTCCCCGTCTTTGAAGGGAGGGGCTCGGCAAATGCATATCTAGAGAGAAGATCTACAGCTACTAAGATGTATTTCATATTATCATTTTTTGAAGCATACTTCGATTTGGACATGTCAATTAGATCCGCATCAAACTGTGCATCTCTTAATCCTGAGATGACTTGTACCCTCGGAAACTTTCTTTTTATACCTCTGTGTAGAGTATATGTACTTTGTTTCTTTAGCCAATTGGAAATGTCACTTTTAGCAATGTTAAATCGCCCCTCCTGTTTAATGATATTATACAGACGGGTTGCACTACCGTAGCTACCCGGGCGTTTTGGATCGTAATATCGTGTCTGCAGAAAATGGTCAAGGTTTGCAGGCTTATCTCGCCTTTTTCTGGCCATTATTGAGCTATAATCTTACCCAATTCAATTTGGATTTTTGTTTGTAATTTTTAGATTTACTTTGTAGCTGTTTGACTGTTTTTACGCGGGTGCTCCGAAGCGGTGCGTGGTGAAAAGTAAGTGCCTCAACTCGATCTTGAAAGGGTCCGTCTAAATTGGGATCTTCAGGGGTAGTGTCTACCTTTTTCGGTTTTTCCTTTTCCACCTCCAATGGCTCAGTCTCTGATGTGCTTTCTTCGGAATAAAGATCGCCGATAGACCTCACCAGTTTTCTCACATATGGGTTTCCGAGAAGTTGTGGAGGAGTATCAGCATTGGCCAGTACTGCATATATTTCTCTTATACCTGTAGGTTCAGGTTGCCCGCTCATTTGAGTAAAAGCTAATATATCCTTGACTCCATGGTAAAATATGACCGGTTTCTAGGATGACTTCATCCTTTTCATTTACTGTAATCGGCAGGTAATGCAGCAGGGCTTTCGCGACTCTTTTATGAGCCGTTGGCACTTTAGCTACCCACAAATCTGTTTTGTCACCATGATCTGGTAGGTGTTGCCGACTTTGTAGCTTTACATACTTCTCATGAGGTATGATGATATGTTTTTCACTGAATTTCATTGTAGCAGTTCTCGTACTTTAGGCTCTATAATTTCCAGCAGCACTGTGAGAGCTTTAGCGTACTTTACAAGTAGAGTTTGACGCTGACCCCACAGTAATTTGCCCGTCGGTTGAGAAAGTCTTCTATACGCGTCCTTGTATTTGAAAAGGTGCTTTTTATCTTGTTCGGTCACTTCAATATTCCCTTTAAGAAAATTGGTTACAAGCTCTGAAAGCGCTAATGTCTGTTCTTTGGAAGCTCTGCGAAGAAGATGGGTTTTCTGTCTCGAAGTTAGATTTTTGTTCAGCAGTGTCTGGATAAAGTGCATTTGACGTGCAATGCGTGCCGACATCTTAAACGTATACCCTCATTACACTAAATGAGACAAAATAGAATACATTCTCGCTATTTATATACACCCGTATATATATATATATATATATATATATGTATATGTATATATATATATATATATATGTATATGTATATATAGCGCATTGATTTACAGCTCCCTCTATGAAGGTAAATACACTTCAGGGTGTTCTTGCGGGAAAATCTTTGTTCTCAACCGGGTCTGAGGTGAAGCTGTACATGTATTGTCAATAATAAGATACCCTCTTGGATTGTCTGAGGCTATATCTTCCATAACTTCTGCTATCTTCATGGGGGTCTGTGGAAATATCTGTTTGCCTAATGAAAATAACTGTGAAATGTCACGTAGATTTCTGAATAGAACCAGATATTGTGTATTAAGAGCTATACTTCGGCATTTTTTTCCTTGCTCAAAAATGTTCTGCATGATAAATATTAAGGTAAAACCCTTATGGTGAACATCCTTGGTAAACAGTTCCGCCATATCTGATGAAGCCACTACATTTTCCATCATGTCATCCAAAACAACCACAGGGCTATTTCCGATGGCCTGTATGTCCGAAAGGGTGGGAAGTCCTTTGTGTAGCGTGAAACCAGGTATCTCTCGCTCAGCAGCTTCTAAAGATGGTTGGTCAACAGAATAGCAGAAAAGCACTCCGTCTGGAGCTTCCGTAAACATCTTCTCCTTGTTCTTTAACAGATTTAAAACAAATGTGGTTTTACCCATTTGACTCGGTCCCGCGACTGTTATTGCGGTCTTGGCTTGAAAGGGAATTAATACTTTTTCCACTTTATCCATTTTATTGTTTTATTTTGTAAGTTCGTAAGCCTGTTTACTCTTACAGTACTGAGAAGTTACAAGATTTACCCACTATACAGACACACAAACGTGCGCACGCAGACGTCCAAACACACACATGATCTCATAATCCCGCATACACGCACACACGACTATTTAAGATAAAATGATATGTTATTTTCATTGTATTCATTTCTCTTCGGCTATGGACTCGAAACCCTCTTTGGAATCTGAAGTTAACGGGGACAAAATGGTAAATCGGCATGACGAGCAACTGGAAGATATGGTCAATGTGAGTTTGATTTCTTTGTTGTGACATGTATTGTTTAATGTATTGTCAAATGATGTAGAGATATTCTTCCTTCACTGTTTTTTTATTCTATTTTAATCCATTTATTTTATATATTTTTAATTTTTTGATTACGTATCTTTATTTTAACAGCACATGAATGGGGATATTAGTTTAGACAATCTAATGTCCCGTATGTCAAGTCAGAGCACAGAGTTGTCATGCCCGCCGCGTCCTCCAAGAAAAAGTGAACCTGAGGAGTTTGACGCGAGCCCTTTCTTTGACACTCAAACAGATATGCTACTACGTGGCTTATCGAGCCAGGTAACGCGCTTATGACATTCTCTTTTGTTTTTGTAGCATTTCATTTTGCTTTACGACAAAAATAAATAAATAAACCGTTACTCTTCTGTAGGTACAACCGAGGCAACAGGAAACTTTGGAGATTGAGATGTTTGACGGTGTGAGCGATAGTCAACTAGTGGCGTACTGTAATAAGAATGACCCCCCCGGTGGCAATATTCAAAGAGACAACCTAAAAGACATTGAGGATGAGATCTTTGACAGTGAAACTGACAGAGAGTTAGCTACACTCTGCTACAATACAGTGGAGAGAGGCGAACCATACGCTGCGACTCCTGACTGTTCAGAGGAACCTGTTACAGTCTCGACAACTCAGAGTTTGAAGGTGATTACTGTTAGAGGACTGATAAATGTGTCACAAATTACAACCGATTCTTTTTAAGAAAATGTTTTGTTTTATTCTGTCTATATCATTGACATTAAATATCTTTCCAGGCCGCCACAGACGACACCATTCAAAGGCTTCTTAGACTGACTAAGAATTTAGATAGTGGGGTTGAAGATGCCCCGCAAGATGCCGAAAGAGTGATGACTCCATCGCCAACTCCAGGTCCTAGTCGAACTATTTCTAATATTGAAGGAATGGACCTTGTTGAATTAGCTTGGGTATGTGAGTGTAGGTTATTAAGTGCTATTGATAAATTGCAGACATATTTTATATTCTATTCTATTAAAGTATGCAAAATTGTTTAATTCAAACAAACCGCAATTTTTGTATTTTCAGAACATTGCTCAAAATGAAGACCCTAATATTCCAGGCTTGTTGAAAAATGGCGGTTTGTCTACTGTGGATCAACTCCTGAGTACTCCGATTGATGAAAAGGTGATACCTCAAACTGTCGGGGGTGCTGCGAACATTGATGATTTGCTAGACGACATGAATTTTGTAGCCGCTTCAGATACTAGTCTAGGCTTAGATGACTGGAAGTGGTTACAAGATTTTAGCCGTAATATGCAGGGGGGTGCAATAGGGGGGTCTGACTCTGACAAATTTGATACAAATGAAGATGCTGACAGCAATACTTCAAGCGATATCAAATTTGCCACATCCGGAAGTTCCAAAAGAAAACGTTCGGATAGAAATGCGGCTAATAAGAGGAGAAAAGTCACAGGGTTAAAGAATAAAGCTAAAAAATCAATAATAAGCACAAAGGGGGGTAAGAAATCTAATGCGAAAGGGAAAAGGGCATCGCTGCATAAAATGAAGCGCACTTTAAATATTTAAGGGGGTGCAAAAAATTTTTCGAGTGACTCCTCTATTAGCCCGCTGTCCAGTTCTTCTTCTGAGACTGATGGGGGTATGGTGGGCAGGGGGGCCAATTTTAGAGTAGAAAGGCACAAAAAACGAAAATTTAAAATGCGTAGAACTGCTGATCGTCAATTTCAAAATAAATTGGTGGTGGAAAGAGTGTATGATGTTAGCATGAATGCCGACTTTGAAAATAGAACTGTGAGACAAAATATGGAATCTCTCCGCTCTATGTTTACAGCCGTAATATCGCGGATGCGTCGAAATAGACCTAGTTCTGACCTCGGTAGGATATATATCAACTCTGACAATCTTCACCGCCCAATCATATGGGGTCCATCACCACTGAAAAACTTGTCAGTGCAAAAAATCATGCAACTGATTGAAAATGTTTTACAGTCAGATGAAGAACTGAAATTTGGTCAGCGGTTCACAATTCATGTAGCTGTGGCCTCATTGCCCAAAGGCGGTGTGCTGAACCCCATCTGCCGTGTGTACGGTCCGAATAACGACAGAGAGAAAAAAAAATCAATAGTACATATCAGAAACACTGACGACAATCTCTGTTTCGACAGGGCACTCGCTGTAGGTCAAGCACGACTTATTTGGAATAAGGCGAAAAACTCAAAAACCTTAACTCACGCACAAAAAAATCAGATCAAGAACAGATATAAGAGCATGACAGCTCATAACAGATCCATTCAGAAATCTAGGGCTGTATATCTACGGTCTGTTGTGGGACTACCTGCGGAAGAATTTGTGTCATTGAATGATATACACAGGTACGAAGAAGTCTTGGGGCTGCAGATTATTGTCGTATCAGCAGCTCATTTTAACCAAATCGTTTACACGGGTAGCGTAGAGTCTGAAAATAAGGTATTTCTTTATATGACAAAATCTACAGCTACTGACAACCCGAAAGGGGATGACATTGCCGAGCTTATTGAAGACGATGATGACAGCGTAGACGGTGACGATGACGATGCGGGGCACTTTGACTGTATTGTTTCTATTACAGGGTTTTTTGCTCGAAGTTACTTTTGCGAGCGTTGCTTAAAATCATTTTCAAACAAAGGGGATCACAAATGTTTTGACTTTTGCAAAACGTGTGAAACCTCACCCTGCGTGCTTGAAGGTAATCGAAAACGTAGATGCCTTGATTGCAATAAAAATATAAATTCGAGCATGTGCGATTTCAGACACAAAGCACCGAGACAGGTGATGATTGATGGTGAAGAAGTTGCACTACCCTCACTCTGTGATAGTTATCACCAGTGTAAAACGTGCTTTAGGTTTTATGAGAATAAGTCAGAGAAGCCCCATGTGTGCGGCAGATGGACATGTAGGGTTTGTGACACTGATGATATTTTGGGGCAGCACATCTGTCATATGAGGGCTAAAAGTAGGGTCAAACCCGGCACAAATTTTGCCTCATTTGATTTTGAATGTGATACTTCTGATGTGAAGCACAAACCCATTTTCGTGTCAGCTGCATGGTGCTGCGCAGAATGCATTGACACTCCGCATAGAGTTAATCCGTATTGTAGTTCGTGTGGGGAAAGGTGCACCCTCTGCAAAGGAGCAGGTAAGAAATCTAAATGTTGCATGAGATCTGACCTGTGTGGCTTACGAGTCAGGAATTTTGCAGGTGAGAACACAGCTAGAGATTTTGGGATGTGGTTCTTTAGTAAAGAACACAAAAATTGGATTGGATTTGCCCATAATAACCAAGGGTATGATGGGTATTTTCTGATGAACTACATTTTTGAACAGGGGATAATGCCCCGCATGATTTTCAGAGGCACAAAAGTGCTCTCAATTACGGTACCAAATGGCCTGAATATAAAGGTGATTGACACTTTGTCTTTTTTGCCTATGAGACTGGCCGACATGCCAAAAGCCTTCGACCTCCAATCGGGTGACAAAGGTTGGTTTCCGCATTTCTTTACCAGGCCGGAGAACTATGATTACAGAGGTGAGTATCCCGATACAGAGTTTTATGGTGTAGATCAGATGTCCATTAAGGAGAGAGATGAATTTCTCCAATGGCATAGCCAGATGAGGAATGAAAGGAAGGTCTTCTGTTTCCGCAGTGAACTTCAGAAATATTGTATTCAGGACACCCTAATATTAATGGAGGGCGCCCTGAAGTTCAGAAAAGAAATTCTGGAAATCACAGGTAAGGAGCTGTCTGACGGGGTGGATCCTATCACAGGTGAGTCAAAAACTAAGTTTGTTGGCATTGATCCTTTTGGTCAGACAACTCTGGCGGGGCTCTGTCAGACTATTTATAGGACAATGTTTTTAGAGGAACACTACAAGCTCACTCTCAAAGATGGACGAGTGATAGACGGTGTGAAGAGAGATGGGTCCATGTTTGCTCTTATTGACAACAACGAGGTATGTATAACAACGCTGAAAGGTGAGAACCTAGTAAGCGGTAGAGAGTTTGTTCGCTCACCCATAATTAGAGTACCCTCTGGAGGTCTAACCTGCATTGATAACTTCAGTAAGGCCTCCATTGGTTGGTTAGAATGGGAGGCTCTTCAGAAGGGCATTCACATACAACACGCTCGAAATGGCCGTGAACATGTTGTGCCCAATTGTGACGGTACAGGCGTCTATCGGCTCGATGGCTATTATAAAGAACCCTCTACAGGTCAGGAATATTGTTGGGAGTACTATGGCGATATTTACCATGGATGTCCCAAACATTTCCCCATCATGAGGGACAACCAGCAAGACTTTGAGAGTGAAGCTGATGACTCCAATGATGATGATGATAAGTTCCCTAAATTAAGTAGGAAACTTAAGCATCCGCATATAGGCCAGAGTATGGCAGAATTGTATGCTCTCACCATGAAGAAAAAGCGCCACCTGATGGAAAACCTAGGGTTCATAGTCATTGAGAAATGGGAATGCGAATGGGCCGCACAGTATAAAGAAAACGATAAGATAAGAGAATTCCTAGAGCTGCTCAATTTGCAGGAGCGACTGGATCCGAGATCCGCGTTTATGGGAGGTCGAACAAATGCTACAAAATTATATTATTGTGTCCCGGGGCATGAAAGTGATGACCTTCCTAGCGCGGATAATCTCGGGGAAAAGAAAAGCCAGTTGCCTCTCACCCCCCAACTAGAATGTAATGAATGGATTTCATACTTGGACTTTACATCTTTGTACCCATATTTCAATAAATATGGCGTCTACCCCATAGGTAGTCCACGAATTATAACCCGTGATTTTACAAAATTAGAAGATTACTTTGGTTTAGCACAAGTTAAAGTTTTGCCGCCCCGAAGATTATATCACCCTGTTCTCCCCTCAAAAATAAACAACAAACTGTTTTTTACACTGTGTCGGACTTGTGCCATGGCCGAATCAAAAGAGCCATGCACTTGTAATGATGATGAGCGGGCGCTCACCGGTTGCTGGACTACGTGCGAGTTAGAGCTGGCTGCCCGAAAGGGTTACAAAATCCTGGACTGGTATGAAGTGTATCACTTTGATGAAAGATCAAAATACTGTCCAGGATCAAACACCGGGGGGCTAATGGCCCATTATGTGAACTGCTTTTTGAAAATAAAGCAAGAAGCTAGTGGTTGGCCCGACAAATGTACATCGAATGCGCAAGCTGAGGGGGTTCCTGTCCAGCCCCTAAGCGAACGCAAGAAAAAGTACATTGACGACTATCACAGAAAAGAAGGAATTCTGTTAGACCCTGCACGAATAGTCAAAAACGAATCTCGACGCCGTGTAAGCAAATTAATTCTAAATTCTCTGTGGGGGCGATTTGGCATGAGGGAAAATATGCCTTCACACACTTATGTCAAATCGGCTCCTGACTTTTTTGACTACGTTTCAAACCCAGCCTACGAAGTGACAGACTTTCACGTGTGTTCAGAAAACTTGCTGCAACTAGAATATAAGCGCAGTACGGGGTTCGAGTCAGAAAACCCGTCAGCAAATATTTTTATAGCGGTCTTCACGACAAGTCTTGCACGAATCAAGTTATACGACGTTTTAGACAGATTAGGGGACCGGGTACTTTATTATGACACAGACTCTGTAATTTTTATAACAAAACGAGGACAGACAGAACCTAGCACAGGTGTATACTTGGGGGAACTAACGTCGGAATTAGCTCCGGGCGAATATATAGTCGAGTTTGTAAGTGGGGGGCCTAAAAATTATGCATACCGAACAAATAGAGGTAAGGTAATTTGTAAGATTAAAGGCTTTAGTCTCAACTATGCCAATTCTAAGTTGTTGAATTTTGCCTCTGTGAAAAATTTAGTCTTGAGTACCCTAGATACTCAGAAGTACCCAATTACGCACAATCAAATCGAAACTCTGGCAGATATCAAAGCTAGAAAAGGAAAAACCAAAATCACCGACAGCGATATGTCTACCTTTAAAATATGTACGGTAAACCCCTCAAAAATATGTAGAAATAAAAAAGAAGCTACAGTATTCAGCCGAAGGGAGGAAAGGCTTTATGGGATGGTATATAGTAAGCGTGTCATAAACACATCAACAATGGATACCCTGCCTTATGGCTACTAACGTTTTACTAGCATTATGTATCAATTTCAGGTAATTTTTATTAGTGTTGGGGAATCATTGATTAATATCACTGATTAGTGTTAGAATTGATTAGAATTCTAAAAATGTATTTTTGTGTGATGCAGATTTGAGAATTTTTTCTTGTTCAAATGTAGGTTAAAGAGTATTTGTAAAATAATGACTATTTTTTGTAATGTAAAGTTTGACAATTGTTCTAGAGTTGATGTAATTTTTTAGTAATTGTATAAGGAGCTTTTTTGTGAGGCCGATGGGTTGCTGTTTATCTTTGTTTGCGCACATTGATATACTAAGAGAATATATGTACCCTTGTAATATAATCGTATTAGTTTATTATTGATATCTTAAAGTAGGCTATTTTGAAAGGATATAATAACATGATTGTTTAAATGACCAATATTTTATTTTCTGTATGTTGTTCATGTACACTTGAAGAATTATTAAATATCATGATAGTATATTTTTATTGCAATCTGTGTTTTGAACTTTATCTTTTTTATAGATAAGTAAAATCTGTTACCCGTTAATTTACTCCTGTAATAATAATATTCTGAAGAAAAAATCATAGGTTTAGTCACAGAGCCTCCTTTACGTGCTCAATTAAGCGCCTTATGGATTTTGACATGTCACGTATTTGCTGAAATTCCCATGGCGAGTCACCATATACAGACTCTATGCTCCCTATGCCCACAAAGGCCAATGCCATATCTGACGCCTTATCAGTGTCCTCTTCAGCTATGCCCAATTTAATGATCTCTGTCGTAGCCTTAACAAGTTTTCTTACATCCTCCTTAGTGATTTGCTGCTGTACCCTCCATGCATAGTTTGTAAACCGCATACCATAGTCTTTCATGCAGCCTTCAAGATGTTTCTCAGTTTCTTGAACATTCCTAACACACGCCTTACAGTCAGCCTTCAGGGCAGTGTCTATCAGGTCATTCAATAGAACGGCATATGCAACTCGGGCAAGCTCATAAGCTGAAGGAGCTTCACCTCTACCCTGATCTATCGCATAAGAGCAGTCATAATCCCCTTCATAATTAGCGATACTCTGCTCAGCATCCCGCTCACACATGCTCTTCACCAAGTAGTAGAATGGGGACTCCTGCACAACTGTGTCTCCATGATACGTTCTCCATGTATAATAAGTGACGATGTTAAGCTTTGTGTTTCTGAAGGGCTGTAACTTCAGACTGCTAGGCCTTTTCAGAGGTTTCTGTAAAAATGGCACAAATACAAATTAATGTTAGTGGGGTGGTGAAGGTAGGGGGTTTTTGAACGCTTACATTCTTAAACACACTTAATTTTTAAATAATACTTGAAAACAATTTAAATAGCGCTTTAAAAAATAATCTTAATCGCGCATTGTCGAGAAAATGTTCTCAGACATACCTTTGTTGTTTCGAGTTCTTTGAGAATATTGTCCATCTTGTCTTTCACACTGTTCCATTCGTCGGTGTTCAGATTTATGCACTGTGTCATTTTCTTTTCACCATCATTATCCAAAGGAATCAGCCCTACATACATCTTCTCCTTAAAGCCATTCACGGATACGACATATTTTTGTCGAATAAGTTCCAAATCCTCGAGAACGTTCTTCGTCTCCAAAGCTTTCTCAATTTCCGGTATTAATTCCTTTAATTTCATCCACGCATCCTTGGGAAAGTTTGTATGCCTCCATGTTCCCTTTTGATTAAGACGACGAAGAACTACATAGTTGGATCTGTTTCCAACTCCATATTTAACATGCAATGCACACTTTTCGCTGATAAGAATTTCCATCTTTGTGAGTGTGTGTGTGTGTGTGTGTGTATGCGTGTGAGTTGAAAGTTATAGATACAACAATGTGCATACATGTACTGAGTCACAAAATGTCTAAGACTTTATACATACATTATTTAGTCACATGACCCGCTATCAGCTGTTTCCAAAATGTGAGGTCACGTGACCACCTTATCGCGTAATCCCAGCCTTATCAGCGTGTCACTGATCTGATTCCAAAATGTGAGGTCACGTGACCAGTCACGTGACCCCCTTATCAGATAATCCCCCTTATCAGTGTGTAATTGATCTGATTCCAAAATCAGAGCTTGATTCCAAACTACCATACATATGTGTGAAGGACGCCAACATCCACCATTGGCAACCGCAAAACATAATAAGAAGAATGTTCACATGCCCATTGCTCTGGCTTAACAACATCATATTGTCATATAGTACCACTCATGTATTATGGTATTAGAGTATGTGTACACTGCACAGCATGCAGCAGTTATATCATTTGCATATTCATGTGATTAATTCACTATATAAGATAAAGGATTTCCTCATTTTGAGAGTAGAGGAGAGGAGAGGAAGAGAAGAGAGAGAAACACATTGATATGTAACACCAGCTTATGTATATTGGCATATGATAAAAGATATAACAAGTATTGTGACTCTTGTTTATTATTCAGACACTATTTGCAAAAGAAGACCAACCCTATACTACAATATGTAACATTCCTTTAAGCAATAAATTTTCTTACCAGACAATAATTCTAGCACTTATAATTTCTTTCATTGACCAAACAGGCAATATATTAAATACAGTAATGTAATCAGACTCAATCCAAGTCATTTGGGACATCCCAGCAAACACAATAATTTTCAAAAACATCTTGGAAATGTCTTGATAAAACATAATACAAAACATTTTGATTTGGTCTTGGTTTTGCTTAGTTATAGAAATTATGGTTGGTAAATAGTTTAATAATGTTGGGCACTAATTATGGAAAGTGACATTATGAAACTGACGTGAAAATGGTTTGGCTCGGTTACAGAAATTATGGTTGGTAAATATTTTAATAATGTTGGACACTAATTATTGAAAGTGACATTATGAAACTGACGTGAAAATGGTTTGGCTCGGTTATAGAAATTATGGTTGGTAAATATTTTAATAATGTTGGACACTAATTATTGAAAGTGACATTATGAAACTGGCATGAAAAAAGTTTAACTGAATGTTTTCGTGTTATTTGGTGAGGTCATAATCACATTTTTGGAAAATCAATAATGTTTGACCTTGATGTATTATTTTCATATTTTATACTGAATCCTTCAACAACTTACAAAGTTGTCTTTTTGACAGTTATTTCAAACCAATGTACAACGGACTGGGTTAATTGGTTATTAATAGCCCCTCAACCTCCATGAGATGGAGTCCTACTTCACACCCCTGCAAATATTATTTTCATATTCATGCCGCATATTATAAGAAAAATAGGTTAACACTACTAATTTTGTCATTATTTTACATGATGATATGATTAATAATTATACTATTCAGGTCAGGTAATATACATACACCTGTATAAGAAATAACTCCAAATACAGAATGCATGAAGTATAAGTGTAATTAATGCTGACTCTGTCACCACTCAAATTTGAAAAGTGAAGACTTGGTTCTCCAACAGCAGACATCAACTCAAGGCCAAATCTTTGGGAATTAAGGTATATACATGAATGTGTTAATTATTGTGAGACGTATAGCATGAATCATCATGAATATATATTTAATCGTTGAGTTCAGACATTGAGTATTTATCTGTTACATGTGCATGTAATTAGGCTTAGCTAATTGACCCAATTACATGAGGGTTACACAAGGCCTGTTTGACCCCAGTTAGGCCAACAAGCTGTGACCCACATGTGGCTATTTCTGTACTGGCCTGCCAACCCCACCTTATACTCAAGCTTCTGTGAAGTGTGATAAATATAGGGAAAACCAATTCATATGAAATCTATTTATGTGTAACCTCACATAAAATGTTTGGCACAATCAAAGAATTCTGAGCTCTATTATTTTTTGTCATTATACATTTGTCTCTGAAAGTTTATGACTTAATCTAGTCAATGAATTTGACTTGATTATAAACCATATGTTTTCAGATTGTGTAATTTAATTTTCTATATTCTTATCTTAGGTCTTATTGATATGTTTATATTTTTGATGAAGACCTTTTAAATCTGTGAATTTGATAATTGCAGGAGCATGTTGTAGGATTTATCCTAAACTACATGAAGGACAATATGATACCAATTTGGGGCAAAGCCTAAGAATGCCCCAAACCGAGTTGGAGGAGCAAAATATCAGGTAGGATATTTTAGAATATCTGTACAAAATGGGGCTTTTTGGGGGAGGGTTGTTTGATGAATATGGTATGTTAAATATTTAAATAAGTATTTCTTTTGGTATCAAAAGTTTGACATTGAATTTTAAAAAAATGTTTTTTTCTGTTTCAGAAAGGTGCAGCAAAGAGTGTCTGCTCCCAGCACACCAGCTTCCTCATGTCTCGACTCATCTGAAGAGGACTCCTCACAAACTTCACACTATCAGAAATCATGGTCATTTTCAACAATTATCAGATATATGTAGATATAGATAGTAACATTGAGTTCAAAATTGAAATGATGTTAATAAATATTTAAAAAAAAAGAAAATAAATGTTTTTTCTATGTTTTTTTTATACAGATTTTGAGGTAAGCTGACACTATATTGTTAGGACTTGTGGGCAGTTCTCAGGAAGGTCCTATCAAAATATTTCCAAGATGTTTTGTCAAAAATGTTTCCAAGTTATTTTAAAACTTTTTCAACAGGTTTTGGCGTGTCTACACAATTACGTTTTCAAAATGTTTTGTCAAAACATTTTGGAAACCAAATCAAAACGTTTTCAAGATGTTTAAAAACGTATAATTGTTTGCTGGGATGTTCACAGATATTGCACTAATGGGTCTTAAAAATATGTGTTCAACAAAATTAGACATGCTGAGAGTTTGTCTGATAATTATTTCATAAGTCATCCATAGCAAGACATTCACTATGAAAATATTTATTTTAAATCTATACACTTCTACTTTTTAAATCTATAGGCACTCAAAGGTAACATGCAGGATGGCCATATGGTTTCATCCAGTTACTCAAAGCAGTTAATTTGGTCATCCATTCCTTGTATATGGCACGGTAGAGTGACATATTGGCCCTGCATTTTGGTAAATTTGTGAAGGACTAAATGAATGAAATCTAAGCTTACACAAACCTCTGATTACACCACCCTCTGATTGAACAGGGCTCTGATTGAACAACCAAAGTCACATGCAATATATATCATATAGTGTAAATTGCACATTTTGACTTCTCAAAGGCTACTATAATGAAGATGACAGTTATGGCCTTGCATGATTTCATTTGGTAAAGTAGTGAAGGACCAAATAGTGTGGATCTGTCTTGATAGTTTTCTAAGTGCTTGATGCACTGTCAAGGGGGAAATTAACACCACCAATAATGATTAGCAATCCATGTGCAATTCATCATGATAAAGTGATTAAGTATCATGCAGTATACTGCTATGCTCCCTAAAATATGCATATAGAACTAGTTCTGTCCAATTAAATTAACCTGAAGCAAATGAATTAACAATAAATCACAATGGCGAAGAGTAAATAATAAACTTGATGTCCAAATAAACATGTATGTTATATTTTTTTACATTTTGAACGTTGCAGGTACATTACCTCAAAACATTATTATTGCTGTCATATAACAGAAATAAATGTTTGTTTCTGTCAAATAGCAAGGTTCATCTTATATATCAAATAGAGTTTTTCTGTTTTTGTTTTATTTTGTATTCCATTTTATCTCAAGAAAAACATTTATTTTACCAATAATTTCTAGAGTTTTCCTAAGGGTATATTTTATCAATAATATTCTAGCTCTAACATCTAGGATAATCAAAATCCTATAGTATAGTAGTGCCTTTTTCAACATTTTTCTCTTCATCAGCACCCATTCCTGTGTTATAATCTACTCTATTATTAAAAACACTAAAGTATCTCCATAAATCTCTACCAAAATCTCTATCATTTTTATATGTATATCAATTTATTCATCAATGTTTTCTGTATCAGCATCTGATTTTTATTCCCTGACTTCTGATTGATGAAAAACACAATATTTAATACTTCTCTCTATAAAGCCTCATGTACTCTTCAAGCATTTCTTTGTTTCTCTGGTATTTGTCAAAGCTGTATTTGGCAACTCTAAAATAAAGAAAAATTAGATCTCAATGTCTTAAACTTCTATCGAAAGCCAATATCATATAAATTTATTGTAAGCCATTATATTTAATCATTCTCAAGCAAAGCAGGTAAAATAATATATTTTTTATACACACAATATCTAAATGTTAGTTAATATTTCATGTTTTAAATTAAATATGCTTTGAGCCTAATTTTTTTAATTGTTTGATGAACATCAAACAGACTTTCATTGACTCTTCACTTTGGTTCATTCAACAAAATATTTATTTAAATAATTGCAAATGAATGGATTGATTAACTGCCCAGATGTTGGCACAGAATTATGATATCATTAATTGAGATTTTCTTTTTTGAATTTGCACTTTTCGTTCAAAAATATAGACCATGTGCTTGATAAGATTCAATCAACAAGGTGATACTCATCTGTGAAATATCTGACAGACGCATGCTTTATATATTTAAAAAAAATAATTTCATGTTCTGGATTGCCTTTGAATGATCAATGTATCAACAAAAACCTATAGTCAATTTACAAAACGGGATGTCAAATAAGGTTAGGATAATGTGATAATGGGTTTTTAAATAACATAAATATCTCCAAATGAGTTGTTTCTTCACTCTCACACCAAAAACTGGTATCAAAAACTATGGTATCTGTTAGCATGCAAGTCATCTGATATATTGTGTTTATTTACAACCCAAAAACATAGACCATGTCAGGTTGTGTAGGGTTTGGTCAAGTCTGATCCCGCCACCACAAAATGGGTTTGTAAGGCCAAACAAACAAAATTCCTTGTTGAAATTGCCTTGAGTATAAATTCCAAATCACTTTCTATTTGTGATATTTAGTGCTCTATATTATATGTGGAGATGTATTAATGCTCTGTATTATAATGTGTGGAGCTGTATTGATGCTCTATATTATAATATGTTTAGAAGAATGTGCTCATTCAATGGACAACTAAATGATTTTTAGACAAAACATTTTTAGACTATTGGGTTTGATATAAAACCTCTATATATGTCAGGTTTTTTGTGAAGAGATGGACAAATGCACAGATACATACATTTCAGTAAACAGCAAAACAAAGATCTTTTCTTTGGACATCTATATGTGTGCACAGTCAATGTCTTTGTGTCGTCAATGTATTTCTGTCATTAAATTGTGTGAAGTAAGTTTTTATCTGCTTAGTTAATTTATGTCTGCTTCATTTAGCAATATGCATCAATAAAAACAATATATATATTAAGGTATATTTATGATTTTACATAATATATTTAAAAATATATCTTACTCCATTATATCCACACCATGTGATGCAACTTTTTCACTGTCTGCTATGGATAGAATTAGCAAAGCTCTTTGGAAAATATTTGTCTGTAATATTTGCATTCAAAAAGCATTGGAAACCACAAATATAATCATGTAAGAAGTTTTAAAATTGCTTATAAATTTATATTCTATGAAATATAATTTGTGATTTTAACATGTAAAACTCATGAAAGAATTGTTTTATTTTACACAAGTTTTCTTGGATTTTCTAGAAATAATCGTTTACAACTTTTATCTTGATACACACAATGCCCATGATGTTGACCTCTGTCGTGAACTTGTTAACTTCATACTGAGAGATGGAGGCTGGGTCTCTGCCTTGAACAGATGCTTTTCCCTCCAGGTACCAAAGAGACCACAGCTCCTTGTCCGATTCAGAGATGGGCTGACTATTTTCAGGCCAAATACCTTGGAATGTGACACAAAATAACAAATGAATCATTGCCAGTAAAACAAAATATCAACTGAACCTGTGTCAGTAATAAAAAAAATATCAAATGAGGCAGCATTACTGATCCGGAGTTTCAAATGAACCATTGTCAGTGTATACCATTTGATGGAAAATCCCTATGAAAAATACAATTAGATGATAAATATCAGTTGCCTTTAATAATTCGATCCACTAGTTGATTTAAAATTGGCAAATTAAAGGGTTACAAGCATCGCTTCATTTATTTTTTTCATTTGAAGAATTCAAGGTATTGGCAATATGAAAATCTATGCACCATGTTACCTGCGAAAATGTGAGCTGTTCTACAAAACAGGGGTACTGTACAGTCTACAGCTTCATAGCAAAACCCACAGAACTCATGGTCCACCAATGTTACCTCTCCTGAAAACATGACAGTGCAGTTATTAATGAAAGTTCAAAGCAAATATATCACAGATTACGATTAAACAACATTGGGCAAAAATATAATAGGAATTATCATAGTTTTACTCTAATGGGAGAGTATGTCAAAAAGGCTGTTTTTGTTCACTTAGTATTGTGCTACAAAATAAAGGGCTTAATGATATTTTCTCTTCACTAATTTTTATAATAACATGATTATTGCAGCAGGAGAATATTCTAAACTTGCAATTACACAAAAATCAACCTGTTTTTCAAATTTAATATAGATCCGTGTGTGCCAGTGGTGTGTGTTGACCATCTCGTATGTTTGAGTCGGTAATCTGAGGAAACAGCCTGTCCCTTTACTTACTTCTTTATTCATTTTTCATCACTCAGTTTATCACTTACCTGATTTATGATTATACATTATATTTCTGCTATGAAAGTCAAGATGACAGAGAGTAACTGGAAGATTTAATCTGCGAAGTGATTTAAGCAGAAATTCGCTCTCATCTTTCAAATTATCTTTTGATTTAAAACATCTTTCAAATCTGAAAAAAAAACACAATTTATTCAAATAATTTAACAATTTAAATTTAACAATTTAAAATTTCTGTCATTGTTCTTATCTCTTCCTATATTTTTGCTCTATATATGCAGTTAAGTTTAGCTGCTGGTGTATGTAAATATTATACATACTCATCTTGATTAGAAGTTAGTTTGAACTTGTCAGGTATCTGCCTTATAAAGTTCTCCATTGCCTTTCTCAATTTATTTGTTTTGTCAAACTGTGATATATTTCCTTTCACATCAACAAGGCTTAAACTGTCCAAATCTATGCCATGGAATCTACCAAGGGCCTGAAATACATCTCTAAAAATAATAGTTTGAATATTATGATCACTAGATGGAATGGATATCAACATCAATACAATAAAATGAATGAGTGGTCAAATAAGTCATGATAACCCCACACACTTTATATAAAATTCAACCTAAATTCTCTCTATTTTGTTCACTGATCAAAATGATTCGAAAAATATCTGGGCTTAAAATCAGAAAAAGTGTAACTTAAAGCTTACTTTATGCATCTGAGCTAGAAATGTAAAAGATGATTCCAAATAGATATGACAGCACTTGATATTTGAGAAAAGGCCATTTGATTACAAACATATATCAGAATGGAGAGTGACTCAAAAGTGCACACATTTATTATCATGAATGGCAATGACCTTCAGAATATTTGGTTTATAAGCAATTCTGTAAATTGTGGAAGAATTAAGATGCTCTGATTATATCAAGTAATTAAAACACACATATTCTATTATATAATTCTAATGTCAAAAGGAACCTTCAAAATGTCTCAGAATGGAAATACAGTTGCTGCCACAACATTAACAACACATATTTGGGTAAATGTACAATTAAATACTTTTCCGTTATCAATAAATGTTGGTATCAGGGCTATGTTGGTATCACCACTTAGATTTTATTATTATTATTATTATTATTATTATTATTATTATTATTATTATTATTATTATTATTATTATTATTATTATTATTATTATTATTATTATTATTATTATTATTATTATTATTATTATTATTATTATTATTTTAAACTTTACCTCATGACTTTATGGTCTCTATAATCCTGATACTGTAAAGTTGAACCTGATGAATAACCAATGACAAAACCATTGACAAATAGGGCTAGTAGTGGAGTGCCACACCTGGCTGCATGTGCTATCTGCAGCCCCATCACCTCAGAGTCCCTGTTAAGGGAAACTTCCTCTCCAAAGATTCTAACCACTACCCAGTCCCTCACCTCCTCACCTGGCATACACTGGATCATCTGGTTGAGGAATCCTCCCTGTATAAACTGTGATTAAAGGTATTAAGCACCAATCCTGTTTTATTGGTTTTGCAACAGCATAATATGAACACCATGACGTACCTAAGTCTGACATCAAGCAAAAAGAAAAGTTACTACAAGACATAGAAGTTGCATGGTCTGTATAAGATTTTCTCAGCCCAAGACTGCACGTGACGGGTAAACACGGGTAACATGAACTCTGTTTCACCTTTGGTGATGCTCAATGGGGGAGCGTAATTTTATAATGATCACAGTATGAAGTCATAATCTTGATAGATACGCTTTTCGTTTCATGCAATTAAGAGTGTTGAATCATTTCTTTCAGCACCTCCTTCTGATACTCCACATGAAAATGATACCAAACAGTGTGCTTTTAAAAGGGGGCTATTAATTAGGGTGTTGTTAAATAGATTTCACAGATACTGATTGGGATGCATCAATGAAAAAGTTAATGGACATGAAAGACAAATACATTTAGGACCAAGATGTGAATTTTTAATGGTTTCTTTCAAAATCACTGCTTATTCCCTTTAAGAAGCTTTTTAATTACTGTTTGCCTCTACTACTTTTACCTCCTGGCTAAATCTCTATTTGCCCTATTTCTCCAACTAATGCCCCCATATGTAAAATTTGTCCAGAGTTCCCAACAATCAATATATTATTTTGTAGGATATGGATTACCGACCTATAGACTCTTATAAACAAATATAGACAATCATAGACAATCACGATCTTTGGCAAGAAACGATATGGGTTACTGAGTGGTATGTGAGGCCAACAAGTGCAGGCCGAGGAGACACATTACTTGCCCCGAGTAGAGATGACGTGATCCTCCAAGCCACGCAGGCAGGACATGCGCAACCCCGAGGCCGGAGAAGACGCTACGCAGGCAGCCCTCACACAGATGCCAGTTTCCCTTAAAGAAATCCACTTGCCTAGAAGATCCACGACACTCAGCATCGTGACAGCCACACTTGTATAGACTTGGGTGTTTTATGCATTCTCAGGACTTTGTCAGTATCATGCATTTAGGTATTCCATATGTATGCCTCGCTCTTTACCATGCCAACCTAGCCAGACCAGTGTATACAGCACCGAATAAAGGAGATCCTTGTGCATTGTATACCCTGTGTCTGCAGTCCTTATTACCTCCCAACTCATAGAGGTAGATAGGGTAGATGGGTTAAAGCCCCGTTCACAGCCAGCGAGTATTATATGTCTGATTCCCATCCACGTTCCCCAACGACGGAGACATTCCCCATACACCAGTAGGGTTACAAACCATACGTAACAAGTGGTGTCCAGAGAATATCCTAATCGATCTATGGCATAGAGCATTGCTGATACTGTATGGAGGTCCTGTTGGCCACCCTGTTACTTGATTTTAAATCTATGTGGCTCCGATCTTCGAAACAGCTTTCCACTAAGCTGCAAGTTTCACACGACGCGCCGGAACAGGGCCCAGATGATTCTACACCGCAAGGTAAGTCACTTTCAAAAGTTACCTGGTCGACAGAGGGATCATTCGGTTGACTCTTTGAGAGTTGCACCCTCCTCTGTTTCCCCGTTGTCAGATCTCACTGCCACATCTGGTGCCGGTAATTCCCCTCTCACAAGTGGTGATAACGTCCCATTGTCTCATACTTCCACGAGTGGAGATAGCGAGAATTCACCTAGGTCCCAAACTTTAAGACCACAGGCTTTCGACTTACCTGGCTCATATACAGACGTTCGTTTAGACCATCTCCCCCAAGTGGACAGTGACCAAGAATCTTTCACTTTGTCTGAAATTTCTGATCTCCATATTGACCCTGATCACCCAGGCTCCGAACGTGCCGTTTCCCCTGATATCGAGATGGCTGAACCTGAAAACGTACAGGATATGCTTGGTCACCTGTGCAAAATTGATTTAGGCGGTACTAAAACAGATATCGTAGATATACTTCAGGCTCAGTCCCGAGATAATAAAATACACCAACAGAGACAAGGGTCTAAAGCACTTCTACCACCCCCATTTTTTGGCAAATCTGCAGATGATCCCCTCCGTTTCATGAACAAATTTCTCACATATGCCCAGCTTTCACACACGCCAGAAGAATTGAGAGTCCCAGCTTGTCGTATGTTATTACACGGCGCAGCAGATGTGTGGAACGCTTCGTTACCTGCAGATGTCACTAGTTCTTGGTTAACGCTCCATACAGTTTTTTGGTAGTGAGACGAATGCTTGGTTGTTAGAACAATCTTTAGACAATCAAGTCCAGAAAAAGACTGAAACCGCCGAAACCTATATTAAAGATGTCCTGAGTCAATGTCAGAGGCTACAAAAAGACGATATGGAGACCAAGAAAATTTTAATTTGAGGCCTTCTGCCTAAATTGAAGGCTTTCGTAGTCGGCAAATAGCCGAAATTGCTTGAGGACGCTTGCTGAGACGGTTTGTACAATGTCTGGTGATTCGTCTGTGCCTTTAAACGGTCTAGAGACGCCTAACATGACCTCCCAATATCTGTCTCAGCAAAGCTCCACCCTCACGGCCATCAGGGAGGTCCAGAGCCTCAAACTGCCACAAGAGCCCAGAGAGTCTTTCTGGGTTTTTTTTTGCAAAAATCCTGGCCATTGGGTTCGCGATTGCAAGGCGCGCCATGATTGCATGCATTGTGGCAGAAACAACCATATGTCTGTCAACTGCATGATGAAATCCCGCGGACCACGAAACCAATTCCTCCGTGGCCCCGCAAGGTTTGGAAACAGGCCTTATAGGTTTAATGATCGCTATGAGCCCCGAGATAGTCGTGACCGTCAGCGCCCTTTCCAAAACAGGTCTTATTAGGGAAATAGGTCAGGAGGTGACGGTAGAAATAACTTCAGGCGCCCTTCCTGGAATGATCAGCGTTGTCCTATTAACCGACCTGATAATAGGCCATGGTGGCAGGAAAACTCCTGTCCCGACCCGTGAGCCACGCGATAGGAGTAGTGATTCATTTAATATAGCACAAATTCAGAGCAAATCAGAAATATTGAACGAGGTTCACTGTTATTTTGCAGAGATGCCCTCGAGTTCTCTTTGCTCGCAGGACACTCAAGAGGTGCCTGTCAATCCGTTAGTGACAGAGGAGTCAATGCCTGACGTTTCGGTTGTTGACATTGATTTCATCCCTCTCTCCCAGGATAGTCGAATTGAGACCAGTACCAAATTCTGTACTATTTTTGCTTTATTGGACACAGGTGCACAACGCAGCATTATCACTTTTGTCTCTTTACACAGATTGTATCCAGATAAATCATTCTCTGAAGAATTATCACGAAGTAAGCAAGTAGTTGTTGCCGAAGGAAGCTCTATTCCCATTCATTTCCAAACTCTCATAGACATAAATTTTGGAAATCAGCTGTGCAATGTTTGTTTTCAAGTGGTACAGGACCTACAATATCCCATAATTCTGGGAAGAGATTTCTTTGTTGCCTATGGTGTGGTTTTAGACTACGCACAGCGAGGTGTCGCTTTAAAATTGAAACCCAAGTTACGTTTGTCAGAGACCATCAAGATCCCTGCAAAGTCTGAGTATATCACCCAAGCACGCGTTATACCAGCAAATATGTCAGGTATTTTGCACTATAGATAGTGAGTATGCATTATAGATAGTGAATTGCCTTTGTATCCTGAGATTGCTATGGCACGGGTTTTTGCGCCAGTCCGAAACCAACGTGTACCTGTCAGGTTAATGAATATCAGTGACAGAGCAGTCACTCTACAACGCGGTGTTTCAGTCGGATATTTTGACCCGATCCCTCTTGGATCCGAACCACAAGAACTTCCCTCACTTGATCTTGCATGGGGAGATGTCAGCTCCGCAGACCATAACGACATCGAGGCAGCTCCAATTTCCGCACCCCCCCCCCTATCGATTCTAGCTCTCATCATAAAATTGAGCTCACTGATTCGGATTTAACTCCTGAACAGAAAGATTCTATAAAATGTCTTATTTCATCGTTTAGTGACATATTCACAACTAAAGATTGTGAATTTGGCGATACTAGCGTTGTTCAGCATACTATTTACTTGAAGGGTTCGGTTAGCCCTATCAAACTAAGACCTTACCGAGCTGGATACAAACAACAAGGTATCATCAATAAAGAGGTCCAGAGATGTCTTGATAAGGACATTATACGACATTCAAATAGCCCCTGGGCTTTCCCAGCGGTTCTGGTCGAGAAACCGGCCCCAGACGGCACTGTTTCATATCGCAAGTGCACAGATTTCAGGAAATTGAACGAAGTCACAGTCCACAATTCTTTTCCACTACCTCATATACAGGACACTTTGGACAGTTTAGGTGCTCGTAAATTAAGTCATATCAGTACAATTGACCTCATGGGTGGCTTTCACCAAGTGAGCGTTCATCCTGACTCCCGCCCACTCACTGCATTCATAACCCACCATGGGCTTTACGAATACAAACGTCTTCCATTTGGCGTTATCAATGGTCCTCCTACTTTTCAAAGATTAATGGAAACCTTGTTACAAGGTCTTACTGACCTTTGCCTCATATATCTGGACGATGTCCTCGTCCCCAGTCCATCTTTCGAACGCCATCTGGCAGACCTCACTCAGGTTTTCACACGCTTCCGGAAGGCTAAGTTGAAGCTCAGAACCGATAAGTGTTTCTTTGCTAGGAAACATGTCAATTATCTGGGACACATTATTTCCAAGAATGGCATAGAAGTTGACCCCGGAAAAATGAAGGCTGTCGACGATTACCCCGTCCCTACGTCTTGTAAAGACGTTAGAGCTTTCTTAGGTTTGTCAGGTTATTACCGTCGGTTTGTTGAAGGCTATGCAAGAATTGCGCAACCTCTCAACATCCTCACCAGCAAGAAGAGTACTTTTGTGTAGGGTGATGCTAAGCAGTCAGCTTTCGAGGCTCTCAAAGCTAAGTTGGTTTCCGTACCGATTTTGGCTTTCACTCGAATTGAGGATAACAACCCCTTCATTATCACCACGGATGCTAGCCTTTTTGCTATTGGCAATGTTTTGAGTCAAATGCAGGACAGTATTGAACAGGTTATAGCATACGGAGGTCGTGCCCCAAACCCGGCAGAACAGAATTACACGTGCACTGAACTGGAATGCCTCAGCATAGTAGCTGCTTGCAATATGCACGAACCCTATCTCAAATTTGATAAATTCACTATAGTCACCAATCACTCAGCTTTGCAGTGGTTATTTCGGTCTGAACCGAAAGGACGCTTGGGAAGGTGGATGTTGACCTTACAGCAGTTTCGTTACGAAATCATCCATAAACGGGGTAATTCTATCCCACACGCTGACAGCTTGAGCCATCGCATGTATCCTCCTGAATCCAGTCCCACCCCAGAGCTAGAACTCAAACTAGCAGCTGTGTCTGATATGATTCATAACGACGATACGCCTCACAACATCCCGAACAATGACAATTCTTGTCTAAATGATTTTAATCAGACTGTTAGAGAAAATTACACATTTGATGCTATTAGTGCAAAACAAATGAGAGATCCAACTCTTCAACCCCTCATCACTTATTTCAAGAAGTCTGCCCTTCCCTCTACCCAACGCGAGACAAGGAAATTTCTTGCCCAGGTTGATGATTATTACCTGAAAGAAGGTGTTTTGTTTCATCTCTATATCATGCCAGGTAGAGGTCCTGTGAAGGTAGGTTACAAACCATACGTAACAGTTTTACCACTTAATGTTCAATCTCTCCATATAACCCCTCTATCAATATCCTAATTGTATCACTAATGGCCCATTCTACACACCATTCACACTACCCCTTTACTAATGTCCTCTTGTCCTAGTATCATATGGTCCCATTGTCGTCGGATTATATGGACAAACCCACCTTTAATGTGGTGTTTTGTGTGTTCCATGATGGGTACATTAATTGCAATAAATCTTTCACTCCAGCCTCTGCATCTTCTATGTCCACCTTTAAATCAAAATAACGTATTTTACTTCCCATTATTTAAGATGTTTCATATACAGTATTTGTGCTATTATTCAGAAAACATCTTGATTATCTTCATTTGTAGAATGCAAGATATGCTTGTCAAGAGATGTCAAGTATTGAGAATAAATGTCAAGTATTAATAAGATAAACATAAGAACTGAAGTTTACAAGGTCACTGTTGATGAATTTATTCACTGATAAAATGCAGGGGTCATGTATTTGGGTCATGTGGCATAACATTTACAACATTATTATCATTGTGGTTACTTGTTTCTCAAATGACAATTTTTTAGTTTTAGACAGGAAACAGTTTTAGACAGGAAAAACATTGGAAAGTTATATAATGATTTTTTTTTAAAGGGCGATTGCCTTTATCAGTTTATACAAATTCAGGTATAGTAAAATGATTCAGATGTAAAAACAAAACATGTTGTCTGTACCAATAAGCAAACAGGCCCTTTCTAGCAAATTTACTCTGGTTTTCCAATCTATAGGTGCTTCATTTTTAGCAAATCGTACCAGACCTTTTCACTAGTACACTGATCAGCTCTCAAACTATTGTTTTTTTATTAAAACTTTTGTTGACATTTCGATAATTTCTGAATTTTGTTTAGTGCAATCACGTCAAGTGATGCATAATTATGTTTTGTTTCAAAGATAAGGCAAATAATGAATATCTATTAAAAGTTTCCACGATGAATATTTAGTTTCCATGATTTTCAATCATTTTTCCGGCATCGGTCAGGTCCATTCTAAATATGTTTACTTCATTATTTTCTGCACACTTGTCATCCAAATAAAGTCTGATTTCAAATCATCACAAGATTTGCCCAAGATTTAAAATCACATGAGATCTTCAAAATGCTAACTGGATAACAAATTGTATTTAAGACTATCGTATTATTTTTCTCAGTGGATTGCAAAAAGAATCATTGTGATTCTAGTGATATATTTCATGACTGAGATAAATATTAGTGTGCAAATAAAACTAGTATGCAGGTATACATCAATAAAGGTGAATATATCTGAATAAACATGAATATGTATACTTCTCTTAATGTGCAGATGTACTTCACTTATTGTGGGTTTTGTTGCATGGGTTATAAGCATACATCAGCAATACATCCACAAACACTTCCCAAATACATCCTTGCATCCATGCTGCATTCAGGCTAACTAATAATAATAATAATAATAATAATAATAATAATAATAATAATAATAATAATAATAATAATAATAATAATAATAATAATAATAATAATAATAATAATAATATATCCTTTATTTATAAGTAGTTCTCATCATGGCCCACGGTCAGTTTAACTTAATGCCTATTGTAAAGTATGATGAGAAAATATATTCTGCCTCAATGCCTATTGTAAAGTATGATGAGAAAATATATTCTGCCTGAACAACACTATTATTCATATTATGACATCATTTTTACCTTCCTTAAAGACTGAATGTTATATACAAGATACTAACATTAAAAATAATATTTCTGAACATAAATAAAGTTATTCACAATGTTGTGTTCTTGATTTGAATTTTTGTTTGTCTGTTTGGGGTTTTACATCACTTTCAAAATTATTTCAGTAATTTCATGATGAGATCTACTTGTAACAGATTTAGTGCTGCTTCACTGAATTGCAGGTCTTTGTAAGAAGGGCAATAGGTTAACCCTTTACAGGCCTTAGCTCATATGGCCTCAGAAATCGTATTATGAGTTCAATCGTGGCATGGCTGGTGATCAAACCTACGACCTTGTGCCAATAACATTGTGCACAAACTATCAAAAAAATCCTTTCCATATATCAGTTATAGACATAAAAAATTTGGTTAAATAAATTCAATTTAAAAGAGTTTCTTGATAAATAGGTCAATGACCTAAGTAAACAAGAGCCTATTTGGTTTTAAAACGATACTATCACAGACGTATCAACAGTATCAAATAACGAATGTAAATCTTGCACATCAAAATATTGAGTCCTGATTATATCAAAATGAATATAATCAATTAAAGTATGATTAACAGTCATAGCTCTATGACAACCAATACACTTAGGTTTATCGTCGCCTTTAAGGAGCATGTCAACCAACTATGTCCTATTCTACTACAAGTACAAGTTAAAACAGACTCTTCTCTTCAGTTCTTTAGTTTGACCAAGAATAGGCTTGATTTCATGTACTTTGTTAAAAATGTTTTGGTCCCAGCATAATTGCCATTTAGAGCACACAAAACAGTAATGTGTTTCTTAAATTCTGTACATGGAATAAGCATATTTATTGGGCATTTGTCCAATGCTGCTTTGGCAGCTTGGTCAGCAGCCTCATTTTCCTGGATACCAATGTGACTAGGGATCCAATAAAACAAATTTCTTTAATTTCCTCAGTACAGAGTCTATGATGGCGCTCAAGGATATTGTAAATAAAAGGATATTTCCAATTATATGCTTTCAATGCTTGTTAACAAGACAAAGAATCAGAAAATATTAAAAATGTCTGATGTGGAGAAGTTTCCACATGATCTATAGCTAGGTACAAGGCATAAACAAATTGAAAATTGACTTAGGTAGACATTCTGAATAGATATGGTAGTAGGTAGACATTCTGAATAGATATGATTGTCCAAAACAGCAGCTGCAGCAGCCTTATCATCATCAAATGATACATCAGTGTATATGCACTGATATCCAGTGAAAATAGATTTAATTTCTTTTTATCTATTTATATAACTGTATGGATCTGTTGAGTATTTACTTAATTCTGACATGGCTATTTTAAAATTAAAGTTGCATAGGTCCATGGAGGTGTTTCTGGATATTGAAATTTAGCTTTAAATTTAAAGATTGTAAAGATTCTTTAATGCGAATAGCAAATGTTGGTATTATATTAGGCTTACTTTCAAAAGGGTCAACATAATTTGGAATAAATATGTACAGGATTGTCTGGACAAGCAGCAAATACTGCAGCATACTGAAGGGCAAGTTTTTCTCTTCTTAAATCAAGAGGAAGTTCATCTATCTGCAGGCAATGTACGAAATGCGCCAAGGCATAGTCTTAAACTTTGAATTTGTACAGGATCGAGCCTTTTAATATACAATGGACGTGCTGATCCATATACCATACACCCATAATCAAGCTTTGAACGTTCCAGTGCTCTATATAATTGCAATAAAACATTACGGTCCCCTCCCCAATCGGTATGGGCAAGAATTTGTAATAAATCGAATGCCTTCTTGCATTTCTTTTTAACATATTAATGTGAGGAATAAAAGATAATTTCCTGTCAAAAATAAGTAAAGAAACTTGGTTTCTTCAACAACAGGTATCCAAGTTTGGCCTAAATAAAGATTAGGATCTGTGTGAACCTTCCAATTTTTACAAAAGTGCATATACATACACACAGTTTTCTTTAAAGAAAACTTAAATCCGTAATGATCAGCCCATTCTTGTATACTTTTAAGATGTTGTTGGAGCTGTCTTTCTATAGTATGCATGGTTGTGGACTGGTAACATAAATTCAAATCATCAACAAATAATGAAGAATCTATTCCAGGTCTCACACAATTTACAATACTGTTGAATTTTATTTTAAGTAGGGTTACAGATAATGTACTACCCTGTGGAACACCCATTTCCTGATCAAATGCATCAGAAAGTGATGAACCAACTCTCACCCTGAATTGTCTATTTGACAAGATATTTTGAATAAAAGGGGGTAAAAGACCCCTTAATCCCATATCATATAAATCACTCATTATCCCAAATTTCTATGTGGTGTCATATGCCTTCTTTAAATCAGAAAATATACTAACCACATGCTCGCCTTTTATAAAACCCTCTTGTATAAATGTTTCTGAACATACTAGATAGTCAATAGTAATTCGAGTTTTTCTAAAGCCACTGTGTGCAACTGAAATAAAAGCCGCAGATTTTCAAACTAAATGCTCGTTAATAATTCTGATGAGTCTTTGCCAGATTTGGGAATGGGAATGATAGTGGCTTCACTCCATGAAGGAGGAAAATCACCACTTTCCCAAATATTATTAAAAATATCTAAAAGACGCCCAAGTGAATGATTAGGGAGGTGTTTAAGGATTAGGTAGTGAATTTGATCAGGCCCAGGAGCGGTATCATGAAATTTATCCAAAGCAAGTTTCAATCTTCTATAATTGTAAAAATTTATTATATTCTTCCAAGTTATGAGATATGAAATTTAATTGGTTTCTTTCTTTTCTATTTTTATTTGATGTGAGCTTTAATATGAACCTAAGATCAGGTCTATACTCCCAAAATTTTTGTTTATACTAGGATGAACTAAAAGGTCGTGGGGGGCAAGGATTCAAAGGTCAAAAAAATATAAAAAAATTTCTGTGAGCTATTTGGGCCAAGGATCAACTATGGTTCACTATGATAGTTTGAACTCCAATAAAGTGTTATTATGGAACACCCTATGCCACCCCAAAGATAGTTGTGAGAATTAAAGTCACCAACTAGAATATATTGTTGTGGCAGCTCAGTTGTTAAGTTATTTAAATCTGTAATATTACTTGGTTCACTTGGTGGCAAATATACTGAACATATTGTTAAATTATTGTGCAGAGTAAACCTGACTGCATGTTTTCTGCACAAGTGAGTTTTAAATTTATATTTAAAACCACTCAGTGTATTGCAGTGTATTCCAAACTTTGGGCGCAAATACCTCAAAAGCCATATCACCATGTGTTTTCATGTTGGTTCTGGGAACTAAATATTCAGAACTGTTATTGGACGGAAGGGATCTAAAATATAACTTTTTTATGAGATGGTTGACAAACTGTTTGGTTACCGCTCTTTCAATAAGTTTGGATAAGTAGGCCAGATTTGACACAAGTCTGTAATTATTTTTCAATAGTTCTAGACCCAATTTTTTAATTAGAGGTCTAATAATGGCTACTTTTAAGGAGTCAGGCATGTTGCCAAGTAGGATTGATTTATTTATAAATACCATTATTATCAGCAACAGTTGTCCTATGCACTCTGAGAGTTACCATGTGGGGATAGGGTCAAGCTCACAAGACTTCTTTGCTGGTTCTTTGAGTAATTTTTTAATGTCTCATTCACTTAGGGGAGTCAATTCCTTTAGACATTGAGTAAATTTAGACTTTTCTTCACATCCAATATTACCGGCCCCACTAGCACAGTTGTTAGCGTGTAGGATCTGTGCCTTTAATGGTAATATAAGTGGAGGACGGGAGGTGGTGGGTTTCGACTCCCACTGCTGGCAGTGTTACTTTCACACTGGTTAAAAGGCTCGAAAGTCGACCTGATATGGCCATAGTTGCTGAAAGGGTTGTAAAAACACCATTTCAATTTTTGTTTTCACATCCAATATTATTGTCATTCTTATCCATTTCTTTTCTTAGTTTTAGGATTTTGTCTGAAAAGATATTAAATTCAGTCGCTAATATTTATGTATCTTCGTCAAAAACTTTTTCAGGTGCTCTTGCATAGTCAGTGGTTATTTTGAGCATTCATGATTAAATGTAGGTCATTAGGCCAGTGTCTATAAGATACAGCAAGATATAGCAAAATGAGATTTTGGTTACAATTTAAAGCTTGCATGTGTGGTGAAAATGTGAAGCCTGTATTTAGATAGCTGAAGATAGAGCCAAATGTGTTTGGTAACAATTTGAACCATGTGACCTTGAAAAACAAGTCAAGGTCATGATTGAGATCATCATATACAGGCCTTCATGGGATGCACATGTGTTTAATATTTGGAGCTTGTACCTCAAACAACTGATAAGATAGCAAAATGTCGATATTTTTGTTGACAGGTGGATCCACAGACCCACACATATGAATTTTAACATTAGGCATCAACATATAGATATATAACTATCTAGAGGGCTAGATACTATTATACATATGCTTATGTCTCATAGAAAGCTGATATTCTAGATTGATAGTGTGACCAGGCAACAATTTTAACATCTTTCAGACTTGTATCACAATAAGTCTGTTTTCCAGTGATTTCATCCACAGGTATGTACATGTAGACACAATAAGATTGGACCAATTTTAGCCATATTTTAAAATGTTTTACAGTAATATATTAAGTGATTTCAGTATCAGATATGAAGATATAATGAAATGTTTACTGTTTCAGACATACTTAACTAAATTGGAAGATAAATCTTTGGCATCAGAACTCAAAATTTTGCGTGATCACCATAAGAATGCTGAAATTAGATTCATTGAATTTTTAAAATCTGCATATGATTAGGCCTCACAATGGGTATGATATGTGCTCCCTAACTGAACTAGGAAATGGGTAAGGTTCACAACTTTCACTCTGTAATTAAACCCCTGCCATCAGTGATATCTAAATTTACCAGCAGCCTGCCTGAATGCCATGCCTGCCCCCTCCCCATATCATCTTTGACCACCTATCTGTGGTCAGTGTACTCTTTCCACAACCTGCAACCTAACACCACATCAAAATGTGACTTTATACACAATGTAGCATTCTGACCATGATCACCTGGTACAAGGACTTATCCTGTTATCTGTGGTACAACTTTACATGCTTCATTTATTGATTTAAAATTTTCTGTGCAAAGATTCATCCCAAATCAATTTACTGTCAAAGTTTAAACACTGTGACCCTTTTCTTCACCACTGAACTATTCATCCCTCGCCACTATGTGACCCTCTCCCCTCATCACTGGCCTGTCCATTCCACACCACTATGTGACCTCCCTTATTACTGAACTGCCCTTCCTTCACCACTTCATACCTACATGGTGTAAATATCCTTTATATTTCTTATAATCTGGGCTTAATGACTTTCAAACAGTTATACTGTGATATATAGGGGCCCCGGGCCGTGGCGCAGTTGGTTAGAGTGCCAGATTATTAGCACCAGTTCCTCTGTGGCGATCCAAAGGTCGTGGGTTCGAACCCCGGCCATGCCGAGATTGAACTCATGATATAACTTCCCATATGAGCTGAGGTCCGTGCCTAAAGGGTTAACCCGTTGTCCTTGTAAATCTGTGACCGGGAAGATATAGTGCTGCCTCACTGAATTGTCATGTCGCAGGTCCTTGACATGACAATTCAGTGAGGCAGCACTATATGCAGTTTCAGACTCAATTTCACTAGCATTAACAGGCAAATCAGTTGTCTATATGTGAAATTATTTACCTCAAACTCTTGGGCTAGCTTCTTTGCATTTGGGTTGGAAAACCTCAATAATGTGTCACAATTCCTGTGATCACGACCCTTGCGTTACTTGATATGATAATTGTTGCCATCAATATTAAAACCCATCTTTGCAGTCTTGCTGCTGCCAATTTTGGCACTCCAGTTTTTGGACCAAACATTTTACCAAGGGTTTATGGTCAGTGACTTCTCTACCATGCAAATATTTGTGAAAATGTGTAATCCCATACACTAATGATAGAGCTTCTCTCTCAGTTTGAGAGTAATTTCTTTCAACAGTTGTCAGGGTTCTGGAGCCAAAAGCTATGGGCCTGTCAGTGCCATCTGGTATCACGTGAGACAACACTGCACCCACGCCATCTGGTGACGCATCAATAGCCATTGCGATTTTTAGGTTTGGACCATAATGCAATAGAACTTGGTTGCCTGACAGTACTTCTTTCGTTCTGACACTTTGCTGTCCATTCCAACTCTGTCTTAGCTCTGACGAAATTGTACAGAGGAGCTAGAAATGTGCACAGGTTTGGAATGAATTTACCATATTAGTTCATAATACCCAAATACATTCTCAACTCAGGTACATTTTTGGGTGTTGGTGCTACCCAAATAGCATCTACTTTCTCTTTCAGGGGATGCAGCCTATCACCATCAACCATATGACCAAGATACCCTGCTTTGGGTTGCATTAACATACACTTTGGTAGGTTTGCTCTAATATTGTTCTTGTGCAACCTCAACAGTACCTTACAAATGATTTTGAGGTGCAAATTGCGACCCCAGGGTTACGACCCTATTGATCATCATCTGTACCAATTAAACAATCATCTTGAAAATGCACTGTATTTTCTACACTTGCCAGTACCATGCCCATAGTTCTTTGGAATATTGCTCATGCTGTTTTCACCCCATAGGTCAATCTTTTATATCTGTACAGACCCTTGTCAGGGGGGACACCATCTATCTGATATACAAAATATCTGATATTCACCCTGCCTGGTTCATGGTGATAAATTGATGGACATATCTAGCTGGTAAAATCTTATTTGTAGAAAATAGATCAATGTAACAGATGTAATACTCCTGAATTTCACTAAATATCTGTACATAATATTATATAATGTTCAACACTGAAGGACTTGCATAATATTGTTGCTGGTAAATGGTTTCATCTTAATTGATAGTTCTTCACAAGCTGGTAGTTTGCCTGTTAAATGTCTTGTACTAAATGTGCCTATAAAAGGAAAAATGAAGGCCTAACAAGGTAAAATAAAGGCTAGTTGAACGCTATCCCCATATTCATCATGAAAATACTTAAAATCCACTCTTTCCAAGAACACCAAGCTCTGTCCATCATATCTCAGTGACAACGCATTCCTTTCATTTTATCTTCACACACATGGCTTGTAAGAAAAAAATGTTTTTCTTGATCTCAGCATCATTTCGCCATTGTTTCTGAGTTTGCACAATGAGGTGAAAATGGGTCAGTCTATTCATAGGCGTGACAACAATCAGAAGCTTCACAACATAGTGGTGCTTATGATGTCACATAACATTTCCCCCTTTTTGTGTCCATGATGTCATCACTCTTGTAAATGCCATTTTATATCAAGCTAAATGTCAGATAAAAAGCTGAGGAATAGATGCTACACATAACACACACTATTTACACAGATCTTAAGTAGCCCCCTAGTGTCAATATTACACTGTGTCACTGAATGCACTACACTGTAGTCTTAATATGGGGCCCAGGTAGCAGCACCAGATGGGCTACATCTTTTTGTATTGTATATGTTATAAGAAAGGCTCTGCACTGTTAATCTGTATACTATATTACTCAGAGATGACGAGGGCTATTGTGGTGGGGGGGGGGGGGGGGTATTTCTATAATTTTAATATCCATTGGTATCCTGATTTAGGATTGGCTTTAATTTTGATATCTTAATTTAGGGATGACGCAAAGTTAAAATGATACCCTGACTTTGGGGGATGCAATAAGAAAGTGATACCCTATTTTTTGGAGTTCTATGAAAGTAACCCCCACGGTCAGCCAGCCCAGCGATTTCTGTGTACATGTCACAAATTTGTAGCAGTGTTGAATTTCTGATGAGGGTGCAGATCCAGGGTTAAGGTGTGGGAATTAGGTCACACATGTCTCGACCTCCACCACAGGCAGCCAGAGCAACATCACTACTTTTATGTAGGTTAATAGTTAGTATATAGGACAGAGAGTGGCTGGGGACTTTCTCTTGTGGTATGAAAACAAATAAACACTTTTAACATTTTGAAAGACAGTGGAATTACAAGATGACATGTGAGACACAACATTCAGCTCAATTGCAATTAGTGCTAGGTATTATACGAGAATTTTGGAGTGATATGTACTTCTGAGGGGCCTGCAGATGGACCTGGCTGTCAGTGTCACAGACCAGACTGGCGGACACTTCAACTGCATAAATAAACATAGAATTGAAATATTTTTTTGCAAACATAAAATATATGCCAGTCAGTGTAGTCTACATTTACGACAACTTCAAAATGATGAGAAGATATAAATATCATTTTCAAAAAGGAAACTATACAAATTCTTTTTTAAAGAAAAAGACTTTCTTGTTACTTATTGTTTTGGAAATAGTACACTGATTCATGGTTTATTTTTTTTATCTTAAAGGTATTATTCAGCTTGTTATCATAAGCAACATCTTAAATGTTTGGTGACATCAAAAAATATTTTATTGCATTGTAATACTGCCGAGTGTACATTCAGACCTTGATGAAGCTCATCCCAATACTGTAACAGAATTATTTGATGCTCAAGAAGATATCTAAGTATTAAAATTTATGGAATGTCAATTGCAAGTCAATTCAAAATAAAAATCAGTTTTGTAAATATTTCAATTTCATTTTTGTTGTGAAGTCAGTGTTGTTTCTGTGTTAGTTTATGTGTAGAGTACGTACCCCAGGTAATATCAATTTTTTCAAAACAATAAGAAGTGAAATACTTAGGCAGTTGCATATTATATCTTTCACAAATATTCTTTCTTTATCTGCAGTTGATAAGCATTATGAGTCGAGATTCATTTGAAGTTAATTTGTTGTCATAATCTTTGCTTGGAGCAGTACTGAAAATATCAAAATGTTATTTCCCTGTCTCAACATTTTTTCTCTATATATTTAAAATTTTGGTTGTCCAAATTTAGTTTTAACTATGTTAGAACATTATATACACTATATTAAATTATTTGCTTTATATTTGTTTCATTAATATAACTAATTTGGATAAGATTTCTTAATTATCCAAAATCAGTGTATACAGTTTGTAGAGTACGTACCCCCTGCAACACACGTATGTTAAGCAGCCATAAAATTTTAATGGTATGTCCTTGTGCAAAAAGATTTTGGATTTAGGACAAGGAGACCTTGCATTTTAATAAAACATAAGTTAAAAATGCAGGTCACAAGTTTGATTTTTCATGTTAAGTGACTGCCTCTAGTGACCTTGATTGTGTCCAACCCGTTAATGAAGTGCTGGGGTCAAAAGTTCATAATCCGGTAAGTCTGACATCATTATCATGATTACATTGTAACAAGGTGCAACCCTTCAGAATTTTACAAATGATGTCATCGAGACAGAACAATGGGGACGTCAATGTCTTTCTCGTCCATTACTGGTGGTTATGAAGCTCTGGAGGTATCATTCGTGCTTCGTACATCGCCTCTAACTTAGCCCTTCTACTTCGCTATCTTCGCCCTTCTACTTCGCTACCTTCGCCTTTCTTATCTTCGCACTTCATATTCAAGTAGCCAATCAGTGAGCAGCTTACTGTAGTGTATAAAGTTTGCTAAAGGCGAAGGGAGAAGATTAGAAGACGAAGGCCGAAAATAACAAAGTAGAAATGCGAAAATAGCGAAGTAGAAGGGCGAAAAAGCAAAGTGGAAATGTGAATACAGCGAAGTAGAAATGCGAATATGGCGAAGTAGAAGTACGAATATAGCGAAGCTTGAAAAGCGAAGTGCGAGGCACGAATGATACCTCCAGAGCTTCATAGGTGGTGGAAGTTGCTCCCTTCCCATCCGTTAGGGGTTAAACATGTCTCTGCGACAAGGCAGGGGCTCACTACCAATATATCATGTCTGTTATTGGCTTCTTGTGAAAAGGCGACCTTTTTAAAAATTAACTGGCAAAAATAATCTGATATTCATTTGTGTTGTCTTTCACGAGGTACCGGGAAATTTGTGTCATAAAATCTGCCAGCTGTTTAATCATAGTTAGATGAGAATTGTGAAAACTTTATCTTTTTTACCAGCTGGTAGATATTAACCAGTTTGTCATGGCATTTTGCAAAGTCCAATGCCTGGTGATCCTATGGTTATTTGGTTTATGTTATTTCTAGACATTTTTGGGACATAATATTTGAAATTAAAAAGAATGTCATAGATTACTATATTTACAAAAAGTGAATTTGAATGAGGAACAGCCTTCGCTCTAAAATTCAATGTAAAGATCCAAAACAAGGGAGTTATTTTGAATTTTATAGAATTTTGGCATGGACTTGTCGGCCATGTTGATATGTTAATATACATCTATTCAGCAGAAGGGATGATGCTAACAGTAATATTTTGATGTCCTATACTTATTAAAAATAAACTGTTATGAATGTGCATTGCGTGCTGTACCTTTTTGTCAAGTTGTACTATTTCCAAAACAATAAATATTTTGATGTCCTATACTTATTAAAGATAAACTGTTATGAATGTGCATTGTGTGCTGTATCTTTTTGTCAAGTTAAAGTTAACAACTAATATAAAGGATACATTGCACAAACAAGGTATATTTTGACTAATTATAATCCATTTGGTTGTTTAGGATTGTCTGATGTATGACATCATGGCAAACCTGGATATTTCACAATACCTCAGAAAAAAATGTGTTTTTTTAAAGGAATTTCTGGTTTTAACCCCTGTAATAAAAAAATCTACATTTCTAATAATAATTGATTGATTATATTTTATAGTTGTTTATACACGTACAATATAGGTACAAAAATATATTTGACCAATGTTGAGTATTGTAAGTGTAATAATTTTATATCATTTATGTTGTTTGTAAAGTGAGGAGATGTCAAGTGGACAACTCTGTTAAAAAACCAGGTTTGATAATTATGCTTTGCCTTTTAACACAAAATTTCTAAAGATATGAAACATGACGTTGCCTCCATATTTTTAATTGTATTCTTGTTTAATTTACTCATTTTGGCTATGTTCTTTTAATAAGAAGTCCACAAACTTTTATACTTGATGGATTCCTTGCTCTGTTTAGTTCATAAATTGTTATGAGCCACCTAGTCCAAGGGTGATCAGTATTTGGTAAATATTACTCAAATGTTGTAGTGTACGTACCCCAGAAGGAATTACATTTAGTAAGTTCATGGAGTAGACTATACAGACTTTTATGATACTCATTTTACAGTTAAATAATTATCAAACCATTTGTATTTACTTTTTATATACTTATTCAAGATTAACTTCAAAGTTTCACTTGGTCTGGCTAATGAATTTGGTAGAAATCAAATATTACCAAAATTATTGTAAGAAATTTTGTGTAGAGAGCAAACACATAATTATTAAACAATTTCTAAAACTGTTGTTTTGTTAAACAGAGATGACCACTTGACATCTCATCACTTTACAAACAATATAAATGATTTTAAAGTCAATCAAGTCCAACACTAACACCTCTGTGAACAAGGGGGTACGTACTCTACAAGGGGGTACGTACACTACAATACAGACTTCACATCTCATTTTCTGGTTTTGGGAGCATGCTTTCAACCAATAATTATCTCACTAATAATACTCAACAGTAGCTCAATATGACTGTATAATATGAATCAGTTATCTTTTCTGGAACTACCAATTCACATGGGGGTACGTACTCTACGCATTTTTGTTGAAATTCTCCTCAAAACATGATATGGCATAATATTCACATAACAATGATTTGACTAACTTAAAATATTTATTTGTTTATTCCTTCATATGATATTGTCAAATGAAGGTATTTATTAATCCATTTGTGTTATTAATATTAGAAATGTAGACAGTGTTTTATTATTGGGGTTTTAAACCAGAAATTCCGTAACAAAACACATATTTTTCAGTGGTATCGTGGAATATGCAATTTGCAGTGATACCATACACCAGACAATCTTAAAAAACTAGAGAAATAATTAGTCAAAATATGACTTATTTTTGCAATGTAACCTTTAAATCAATTGTGAAATTTACCTTGACAGAAAGGTACAACACATAATGAACATTCGTAACAGTTGATTTTTCATAAATTTCGGACGTTAAAATATTCACTGTGTTGGAAGTAATGCACCGATTCGTGATTTCTTTTTTTTATTTAAAAGGTATCATTCAGCTTGTTGTCATAAGTGGCATCTTGAATGTTTGGTGATGTCAAAAAATATTTCATTGCATTGTAACACTGTCAAATGTACATTCAGACCTTAATTGTGTCCAACCCGTAAGCATATTGAATAACCATGATTTTAAATTTTATTTATTTAGTATGTAGACACACTAGTCCAGAAAAAAGGTTACATGTAATCCTGCAAATCAACCAAATTTAGATAGGCTATCGTCCACCAGGGGTTAAATATCTCTGCTTGTGGTAAAGTAAGGTAATCTGCTTCAGGCAGTGAGATATCTTTTTCGGGCCATGAGATATTTGATTTTAAGACCGGGAGATATCTTATTTTCGCTGTGAGATATCTGATTCGGGCTGCGAAATGTCTAATTCACACTGTAGGATATCTAATTCAAGCAGTGAGATATTTTATGCTTGTCATGTCAGAGTAGCTGGAGTAGGCTCTGTCACAATTTTCAGATAACTCTCTCTCACACACACACACACACACACACACACACTATATAGTGTCTTGTAGAAAACCTTTAATAAAAACTTTAAATTTACTCATTGATTAAAAATAAGCAATGACCAAATTTACCAAAACATGATTGCAATTTGCAGGGTCGGTTCATCAGGCTACGGCCCTCTTGCAATTTAATATTGTATAGATTGCATTCATTCATTCATTCAAAACCTTTAAATTCGCTTTAACAAAACTGATGACAAATGACAATGACAAATTACCTAAAAATAGATCACATTTCTTATCTAGGTCATGACTGGATCCGCCAGTGTTTCTCCCGGGATATCACCTTAAAAGCCGACGTGGGAACGGGTGTGAGAGTCATTGTCATATATGGCGTGACACTTCTGTGCCCCTAAATGTGTTTATACAATACGTCCTCGTTGACTTAAGGTTGATGAATCATAGCTATACATGTTCCCGCGTATCTGTGCACTCGCTTCGTGTCTCCAAGCCGGCACGGGTCCTGGAAATTCGATGGGAAGCAAAGTCTTCAAAATTACCAGACTGAGAGTATTTAATGACAGCAAAGTCGCCTAAAATATCAACCAAACAGGCGGATATCTGGTCACGGGAACTCAAATCTGACTGACAGTTGAAATTAACCAGGTGAGTGTCAAATCAATGAATATCATTTTGCAAATTCTTACATAAAGACCGAAATGTTGAGTTACATAAAAGGTTTGCTCTATGACTCTGAGTATGACGATTCCTGACTAGATATGGTACAGTTGTGAAAATTTATGTAAAAAATGGGCTTGAATTTTGCCTCTGGACCATTGACAGAAGCATGGATAACATAGAAATTGTCTGTTAATTCCATGACAGCAGACGTCTGGTATTTGCAAAGCTTCACGGAATATGTCTAAAAATAGACCATTTGATTGTTAATTCCTTATTGACAATTGACATAATGATATTATTCAATAAACATGTAGTTCAGTTAAATCAATGTGAAACAATGTAAAACTAAAAATTGACAAGTTTAACAGTCAGTCAAGATATTTCAAGTGAAACTGGAATTTGGAAATACGTTCATCATTGGTTAATGCCAATAATGGTGCTGTTGAAATATTAAACCTGAAATGGCAATGGACCATAAATGGAAATGTTAGTCTCATTTATTTATTCCATGCTAGACACAGCATGGGGAGTGTTTACATATCACCTAGAAACTGGCATATATATATATATATATATATGTATATGTATTTATGTATATATGAATATGTATCTACTATGGGAAGACTGGGATCACTCAGGCGAGAAATCAGGAACTTTGCAGCTGTTCAGATCTGTAGAATATCGTATGTATACCTACTGTTACAGGCAGATGATTTTGCAAGCCTTTGGCAAGCTGGTTATTTTTTGACAGCTGGAAATTTATCATACCAATGATAACTATATATTTAGTTTCTTAACAACAAATTGGACCCAAACACATATATGGACACACAAAAATGGGACTATATTATGTTTCATAAAGTCATGCAAGCATCTAGATATGACCAAAAGGTGTTTGGCTACAATTGATAAAAATATGTGATAGCATCTGGAGAGCCCCAGCTGCAGAGATGTTATGAAGTATGGAGAGCCCCAGTCATAGAGATGCAATGAAGTATGGAGAGCCCCAGCCACAGAGATGTTATGAAGTATGGAGATCCCCAGCCACAGAGATGTAATGAAGTATGGAGAGCCACAGAGATGTAATGAAGTATGGAGAGCCCCAGCCACAGAGATGTTATGAAGTATGGAGAGCCCCAGCTACAGAGATGTTATGAAGTATGGAGAGCTCCAGCCTCAGAGATGTTATGAAGTATGGAGAGCCCCAGCCACAGAGATGTTGTGAAGTATGGAGAGCCCCAGCCACAGAGATGTTATGAAGTATGGAGAGCCCCAGCCACAGAGATGTTGTGAAGTATGGAGAGCCCCAGCCACAGAGATGTTATAAAGTATGGAGATCCCCAGCCACAGAGATGTTATAAAGTATGGAGATCCCCAGCCACAGAGATGATATGAAGTATGGAGAGCCACAGAGATGTTATGAAGTATGGAGAGCCCCAGCCATACAGATGTTGTGAGGTATGGAGGGCCCCAGTCACAGAGATGTCATGAAGTATGGAGAGCCACAGCCACAGATATGTTATGAAGTATGGAGATCCCCAGCCACAGAGATGTAATGAAGTATGGAGAGCCCCAGCCATACAGATGTTGTGAGGTATGGAGAGCCCCAGTCACAGAGATGTTATGAAGTATGGAGAGCCACAGCCACAGAGATGTTATGAAGTATGGAGAGCCCCAGCCACAGAGATGTAATGAAGTATGGAGAGCCCCAGCCATACAGATGTTGTGAGGTATGGAGAGCCCCAGTCACAGAGATGTTATGAAGTATGGAGAGCCACAGCCACAGAGATGTTATGAAGTATGGAGATCCCTAGCCACAGAGATGTAATGAAGTATGGAGAGCCCCAGTCACAGATATGTTATGAAGTATGGAGATCCCCAGCCACAGAGATGTAATGAAGTATGGAGAGCCCCAGCCATACAGATGTTGTGAGGTATGGAAAGCCCCAGTCACAGAGATGTTATGAAGTATGGAGAGCCACAGCCACAGAGATGTTATGAAGTATGGAGAGCCCCAACCACAGAGATGTAATGAAGTATGGAGAGCCCCAGCCATACAGATGTTGTGAGGTATGGAGAGCCCCAGTCACAGAGATGTTATGAAGTATGGAGAGCCACAGCCACAGAGATGTTATGAAGTATGGAGATCCCTAGCCACAGAGATGTAATGAAGTATGGAGAGCCACAGCCACAGAGATGTTATGAAGTATGGAGAGCCCCAACCATAGAAATGTTAGGGTTTGTGTGATGAAAGGGAGAAACAATGCCTCATGCCTCAAAGTTTCTATTTTTATGGAGAAATTAATTTCTACTGCTCATATCTGATTATGAATACCTGATAAAAACTTTGATTAAGGTCTACTCAATTATTTAGTGGTCGATGATATTTAATGCAAACAATTTTATTTCAACTGCTTTAAAGCAATCATGATTGACCTTAAACCTTCATTTGGGTGAAGTGAGAAAGTCAAAATGTGATAAGATGGCCGTATTATGTCATCCAATTATATAATATTGAATAATTGTGAGATCTGCAGCTGATTTTATTTCAAATTCCATCACTCTTGTTTCCTAACATTGAATTTAATCATAAAAACGAATAAGATAATAAGGCCAAAAAAATGTTGTGTAAGCACTTTCCCTACCTATATTAACTCAAATCCCTACCTATATTAACTCAAATCAAATTTTATGGGATTTCCAAAATGTAACTGAATTACAACTATTTTTAGATGGACAATTAGATGTAATATTATAAAAGTCAGTTTAAATTTTGTACACTGGGTACAGTTTGATCTAATACCAATTTGCTTGTAAACAAAAAAAATAAATAGAATATGCAAACAGACCCAAATGTATTTGCTCATGTATGTTCAATGTATGGTTTTTTGCCTTAGTGTTGATATATTTAAAATTCTTTTTACCAATCAACATCTGTCATGATTCTTTGCGTCTGTCATGACTCTTTGAGCCTGTCATGACTCTTTGCCTCTGTCATGACTCTTTACCTCTGTCATGACTCTTTACCTCTGTCATGACTCTTTGCCTCTGTCATGACTCTTTGCCTCTGTCATGACTCTTTGCGTCTGTCATGACTGAGTCTGTCATGACTCTTTGCCTCTGTCATGACTCTTTGCCTCTGTCATGACTCTTTGCCTCTGTCATGACTCTTTGCGTCTGTCCAGAGGTTAATTAATACTATCAAATCCCCATCTACAACAGTCTCTATTAATCAAAAGATTTCCATTTTCTTTACATTTTCTTTATATTTTTGTAGCGATGGGACGTGGGGGACAGAAAGTGGTGGCTTCCGGCGAGGAAGTCTTCACCTGGGACGAAGTCAAGAAACACCAGAGCAGAGAGGACAAGTGGATCGTCATCGACGGGGAGGTACTGGACATCACGCGCTGGGCCAGCAAGCACCCCGGAGGTTCTCGAGTCATCAGCCACTACGCCGGCCAGGACGCCTCGGTCAGTCAAATATTGTCAGCACTATGCTCAAGTTAGAAATAGACCAATTGGTAGAGTACTTGATTTGTCTTTAGATCCAGGGATTCCTGGTTCAAATCCTGATTCGAATATATAAGTGTGTGTGTGTGTGTGTATAGATATAGATATTATGTGTGTGTGTGTGTATATATAGATATATATGTGTATATATAGATATATATGTGTATATATAGATATATGTGTGTATATATAGATATATGTGTGTATATATAGATATATGTTATCACCTACTCACAATAGAGCAGAGCAACTGATCTAAGTGCCTTTGGTCCTCTAGTTGCCTTGTCCTTCTCCTCAACAAAGTGCCACAGAGGGGGACTTAAATTTGGGTGCGGTTCGTTCGTTTGTTAGTTTGTTCGTTCGTCCGCATATAGTGTTAGTGCGATTAAGTCCCAGGGATTGCTCGGATTGTTGCACAGACATCGTATATATATACATGTACATATATGTGTGTGTGTGTATATATATATATATATATGGGCTCGGCCAAGCGGTAACGGAGGGACAGCATCACTGAACAGCATAATATAAATGCATTTATTCCAGAAATACAAAATTTTTAGAAATACTTAATTATTGTTTTTGACAAAGCCCACTGAACATTACAATATGTCAAAGTATTGAGGATCATACTGTAACAGTTTATGTATGATATCAAAATATGTTTTCTGTAACGGAGGGACACTTTTGAACAGCAGCTTTGGAGTCATGTAGCAAAATGGGCTTAACATAAAGTTCTTATGAATATTCTTAAAAATCACTATGTCATATATCATCTACACATACCTAAGTAGTAAATACCAAAATATCAAGTTTATAACCTTAACACTGTTTTATTTATTAAAGAAATATTGTCGTAACGGAGGGACAACAGAAAATAGTAATGGAGGGACACAAATGTTCAGCTGTAATCTTGTCAACAAGTAACTTCTGTAGCAAACTGTACATGTACTATTTAGGTGCTAAATCTTTATGAACTTGACAGAATAAATTTACAGAATAAATTGAATGAAATAACATAAGTAACAAAGACCAAATACACACCACAAATGACAACTGGGTACTAAGGATTGATTATGGTCAAAATAACCATGTGACAAAGGTGACCGTGGTACTGAACCGCCACATTAGACAGAATTTGGACATTTTATGAATCTAAATTATCCACAAGTGTAAATTATCTACAAGTTGGAGAAAATATTAGTTTAACAATGCTTAGAAATGCATACTATTTATGTTTTTGAAGACTAAGACTTAAAATGGACACCAAGCTTTAAAGGTTATGCTAATGTCCAGGCCTGAGTGGAAAGTGAAAATATTAACAGAAAGATATGACGGACATGAGGTATAATGATGTCAGAAAGAAGCTGAATAAGATTAAGATTGGCAGCTATGTTCAGGTTTTAGATAAGAGGAGGGAATATATAGCTATCAAATGAAATGCACATGCGGTCCACTTCGTATCATGGTCATTTTGACCATGGTCATTTTGGTCATCATAAGGATGACACACACAACTCATTCCATTACATCATCATGTTCTTAGCCTTGTGTTATCCTAACTGTAAGCCAGGAACACTGCATTATCCCTAAGAATGGATTTGTCAGGTAAATTAGACACTTTGACAAGATCAAACGGTTACGTAGTGTCACAAGGAATCACACCTATCAAACAGCAATTGTGTTGTCTCAGATGGGACAGCTTGTGTACCCAGTGCAGGTCAGCTGGTGGCTTTCTTCCTCTGACTAAAGTACCAATGCAAACAAATATGATTTTTTTGCCATAAACTCAGACAGTATTGAAAACCAGTGTTTATAATACATGAGTATGTAGACAGGGAAATAGAATTATGTATCAATGACCATGTTGATTGATGCATGAGTATAAACACGAAGTGTCTATTGTCTCTCAGGTGACAGACCACATATTAGCCAACCAATACATGTTTAACCAAATAAATTGTTTGTGTCCATTTCCACTTGACATAAACCACTTTAAGAAATAAAAATTTCTGGCAAATAACTGAAATAATAACAACTTGCATGAACCTGAACATTTGTCCCTCCGTTACTAGTAACGGAGGGACAGGTTTTCTTCATATAAAATCAACCCAAAATTAAATGAGTTTCATAAAGCATACAGAAGGTTATGATACTTCACTATAAGCACCTTACTTCTAGAAAGTTTCACATTCCTTGTGATATGCATTATAGCATGAGGTAAAAATTTCAATATTTTTTGTAACGGAGGGACATGTAACGGAGGGACAAATTCATATTTTAAAGTTTTTCCCCAAAAACATCTTTAGACTTGTGTGCCAAGAATTTGACTTTAAATAATGATAACATAGCATCTCAACTTCATTAAAGTCCCATTTCCACTACTTTGCATGTGATTTCTAATAAAATACACCATATTTTCTAAATTGATAGAAAAACGACGACAGACAGCAAAATGAACCAACAAAATAGGGTCTTAAACAAATTGTGATTATTTCGCAACCAATAAGGGTAGAGAAAAAAATAAAACAGTTTCAGAAACTACAGTTTTTAGTTTATAAGGTACAATTTAAAATAAGCACATATTTTTAGTTTCACTTTTTCATGTTAATGTTCACTTCCCCTTGGCTGAGCATAATATATATATATATATATATATATATATATATATATATATATATATATATATATATATATATATATATATATATATATATATATATATATATATATATATTATATAATACATATTATATATATATATATATATATATATATATTATATAATACATATTATATATATTATATATATAACTTGGAGTCTATCACTGGTTGATCAATAACTTCAGAATATGCCATTTGATATCGGTTAAGCCTTTAAAACCGACTAGTTATGATGTTGATCAGTCATATTATCAAACGTGTTGTTACATGCCCAAGTTGGATCTCTGTTGACATTAAAGAATGATGTTTTGATTAATTCCTGATGTAATTAATTTGGTGTGATCAGTTGCAGTACCTCTTCTGCTTGTACAAATATAATATCTATCTCATGGAAGCAAATAGAATTCTCTCCTGTCATATTTGAGCTTTTTGGCAGTTTTGAATTTTGTGATTAAAACTTCACTATTTGCATTTTAACCTCTTAATTTCTGACTGTAACTTTCAAAAAAGAGACCTCAAAAAATTTAGGTTTCAAATAACTTGCGAAGAGTGATAAAAAGTTTGAACTTTTATGGAGCAGTGCCAAAGGACAAAATGAATCTCTATGAAGACAATGCAATAAAATTATTAATAAATGTTTATCGTATATTGATATATAGCACTCTGAAACTTGAGTCTACTCAAAACGTTCTGAACAGTTGTCTTATCCAGAGATGTTACAAAACGAAGTCAAGGATGATGTTCGTGGTCATCATTAATCACTTTGTTTGCAAATATCGTTATCTTCTCTAATAGAGTTAAACACGATGAAAGTCGACATATGAGGACAAAGTTAAGTCCAAGGTTTGCCAGTCGTGTACTTTGTACATCGGCTGATAAAGGCAAGAAAATTTTGATTAATTGGAAAAGTTTTGCGCATCAAACAATTGAGAGAGAACCGGAACAATCAGGTTGAATAGAAATTATCAAGTACTCCGCTAAACATCTAAACATCTGTTCCTAGGTAAAAGCCTCTCATTGTTTTTACAAGGAATATGAAAACCCCCAGGTTATTATACCGTATCCGCTCGGGTTAGCGCCCATGGGCGGCTAATTGGGGACAAAGTAAAAGAGGGGGGTGGGCATTTACCCAAGCATGGGCGTTTATAAAGATGGGTGGGCTCTTACACAATCATAAATCTTTGTAAAATGTACACAAACTTGCCTCTTTCATCATCGTACTTAGTGACACCTGTGACGTCATCAGTTTCAGTGCAGAAATTTGAATAAGAGCGCATAAAGCGATGACGAGTACACAACACAATGCTGGAGAAGATGCAAACTTTGCAGCTTTGCAAGCACATTTCTGTCAATTTTCACGAAACTCTACACAACTTTCACAAATAAATACACGTGAACACTGTGATAGGACATGATTTAACAGAATATTGGGGTAAGCTTCAAAGATTTCACTTGTTCATACTGTACAGGCCTCGACATTAGCCAGTTGCCCGCTTGCCCGAGGTATATTTCACACCTGTCGGGCAAGTCCGGGCAACTTGATACATCTGTTCCACTTGCCCGGTGGTCAAGTACTCTAATCTGTCCCCAATCAAAGTACCCCACAGAGAACAGAGAGAGCTGCTGACCACATCACAGGGATGACACCTGATTAGAGATAACTTTGTGTCCAAGCTCCGTTGCCCTTGGTATTACCCCTGCCTCCCAAACCCTGACCAAGATAAAGTTATGGCATGCTGCTAAATATATATATTCCTCAAGATGGTATTTCACACAAAGCACTGTATCGGGAGGTAGAGCTTATCAATTTCGCACATTTTGGTCTTTGTCAATCATTATATTATCCAGGAAACATGTACAGTTGATTTTAAGTATGATGAGTAACAGTGGGGTATATCCATCAGTAACACTTGACATTACTTAATCTTATAAAGTGATAATTGTAGGTTATATTCTTACAAGATTGACAATTCAGGGTGACATTTTTAGTCACAAGCTCAAAGTCTTCATGTATTTCTCTGCTTAAAAATTGAACTCCTGAGTTAGAAAAGGCCCTATTCCTATTGTTTTTATATCCAAGGAACTAAAATAAGAGTTATCACTGATATAAATTGGTCAAGAATTGACTGAGCATTGCCAATTTTTATGTTTTCGTAAGAATTTGGTACTTATGCATATGCACAAAAAATTGTAACAAACTTGAGGTCACTGCATGCTATTTTAAATAAAAACATGTACTATTCATTTCAACTTTTTCAAGCCAAATATTGTGTATTCTATGGGTTATATGGGCATTTTTTCTAATTATCAGCCAATGTTTGAATGTACAAATCCTATAAGCTTTAGTCCTATACCGTATTCAAATATTGGGACAAAAATTCAGGGCAAGTGAATCGTAATTCAGGGCAAGTAGATTTTAAAATTTACTTGCCCGGTGGGCAAGTGGATCACAAATGTTAATGTCAAGGCCTGCTGTAGGAAGATGTTAAAAGTCAGATCTGTAGAGACCAATATGACATGATGGCGGACATCCAGGGAAGGTGGGCGTTTAATGATTTCTTCCTAAAAAGGGGGGTGGGCGTTGGGCCAAGCATGGGCGCTAACCCGAGCGGATACGGTATATGCAGATACGCTCAGGCCTTGATATAAAGAGAAAAATGTTGGTTGCCCAGTTGGGCTAACAGAGCATGAGAAGTGGTGGCCCAAAATGTCTAAGGATAAGAGGACGTGTGATACATTACATCCTCATACATTATACATAAGGCTGTACATAACGCTGTACATAAGGCTGTATAATGACTGGTGTCTGAGTGAGGGTTACTTGTCCTAAATATTAAGTCCATTGATCATGATATGAGACAAATATATGAGACAATATAATCAAGATAATTTGGGCCACTAAAAGACCAAAAATATGGTTGCCCAACTGGGCCACTACAACAGGGCATTCATTCATTGGCCCAAACAGAAGATCTGGTTGCATATGTCAAGACTTAAGGCTCCTCCCCCTATGCACACCAAACAGACCTGTACTTCTTTATGCATGTAGTCTAGTAACGTCTTGACACTTGTGAGACTAGGCCGAAATAACTTAATTGGTGGACTCTTCACCGCAAGAACCAGGGATTCCCGGTTCAAGTCCTGGCCAGTTACTATCAACTGCTATGAGCAGACATTGTCTGGAATCAGCCGGATATAAACGTCAGCTGCTTTACAATTTAGGACAATGAGAAAAACATTCCTCATACAGTGTTTGGTATTGGCATTAGTTATTTTTGGCCTGGTCAAAGACAAAAAATAACCGGTGCAATTCGGCCATTCTGAAAGTGATCTGCTTGGAAGCATGAAGATATGATGATGTCTCGTCTGTATTTAGTATCTCCACCCAAAGCCTTGGATCATGACCACAATTTATATCATTATTTCCAAAAATATATTCAGATAAACGTGGTGATAGAAATTAGTTGTAACGCTTGTCAGATTTCAATGCCCTAATTTCTGGCCTGGGTTTTTCTGTGGTGATAATGATGCTAGGTTTTGATAGCATATGATACTATGATAACGTTTCACTCCAGATGAATCACACTGTTATATACTAGGTGCCAATGTACTCTCGGCGTCTCTGTGGTTTATCTCGGTTCAACAGTTGGAGCCAAATATTTTTTGGTCACACAAACTTTACCAAATGTGATCATGCATCAGCATTGTGTGGCACTGTCTGGTCATTGTGTGGCACTGTCGGGTCATCGTGTGGCACTGTCTGGTCATCGTGTGGCACTGTCTGGCCATTGTGTGGCACTGTCTGGTCATTGTGTGGCACTGTCTGGCCATTGTGTGGCACTGTCTGGCCATTGTGTGGCACTGTCTGGCCATTGTGCGGCACTGTCTGGTCATTCTGTGGCACTGTCTGGTCATTCTGTGGCACTGTCTGGTCATCGTGTGGCACTGTCTGGTCATCGTGTGGCACTGTCTGGTCATCGTGTGGTACTGTCTGGTCATCATGTGGCACTGTCTGGTCATTCTGTGGCACTGTCTGGTCATCGTGTGGCACTGTCTGGTCATCGTGTGGCACTGTCTGGTCATTGTGTGGCACTGTCTGACATGATATGGTCACACAAGGACCCCACATTTCCTTACGCCAAAAAGAATATTAACTTTGTTTCTGATTATGTGCCCTCTGAAAAAATATCCTCATTTATTTTTTTGTTAAAATGTATGATATATATTGTGCATTGATACATGTAAATGAAAATATAACTGAAATCAGGTATTTTCACCAAGAGAGTAAAAAAAAAAACAAAAAAAAACTAAGGAAATCAACTTTAAAGTTGGTTGATTATAACAAGGGTAGGTAGGGGAGTCAGAATCTAGCTTCTTTTTTTTAGGCCTTAATATGTTTATGTGTGACCAAATAGTTGTTTGCCACCAACTGTTCAAGTAGTTCTTATCAAGGCTCTTTACCTTAATATACTTGTAAGCTGGCCAATATAAGGTACAAACGGTTGAAGTACATTTTCTTTATCTTCGTTTCCTTTCTTCCCATTTGGCGTGTAGCCATGTCATGTTTTTTTAATTATGTTGTGAATCCTGAACCCAAGCTGAGCTTGTTAAATAAATCTCACCGCAAAATTGAATATTATTATTTCATATTTCTTACTGGCATATTTACATACCGGCATATATTTTTTCTCAAAGATAAACTATTGAGAATTGTCCAACCAACATATGTTAATAAATGTAAATTTCTTTGTTCTCATGAACCTTTGTGTAAGTTCGCAAGTTTTGAAATAAAAAAGTGACTTACCCACTATGAATATATCTCGTCCTGATATAACTGAAAAATGCTTAAGTGACGGAAAACTCCAAATAAACAAACTATTTGGTCATTATCAAACATGACTTGATAAACACACTGCTGGTCACTGCATGATTCCATTCATTCACTCATCTTGCAGGCCACGTGGCGTGGCACAGTTGGTTAGAGCGCCAGCTTATTAGCACCAGTTCCTCTGTGGTGATCCAAAGGTCGAGGCTTCGAACCCTGGCCGTGCCGAGATTGAACTCCTGATACAATTTCCCAGATGAGCTGAGGCCCATGCCTAAAGGGTTAACCCGTTGTCCTTGTAAATCGCTGACCAGGTGGTCATGTCAAGGACCCGCGACATGACAATTCAGTGAGGCAGCACTATATCTGCTACAAGTAGGTCTCATCACGAAATGACTGGAATAATGTTGAGTGATGTAAAACCCCAAACAAACAAACAAACAAACAAACAAATCACTCATCTTGTATAGACTGATTTAGTCATGCATTGCATGAACCCTGTGTGATATTATTGTGTGACCATATTGTGTCACATTCAAGGTCATTAAAAGCCAGGAATTACCTAGTGTTGTGTGATCAGATGAAATCATATGATGGTCAAATTTGACCTTATTAAGCGACATTTATCAGTGAACCAATAGATGCATGGTTCAAACTTTTGAGGCAGATTGATTTTCTGTTGGTAGTGTGAGTAGCTTGCCAAAATTATACTAGTTATTAAATGCTATAATTGCAGGACTTAACATTAAGGAATTTAGTTACTGGCCCAAAAAGGTATACTGCCCTCAGTTCCACTAGCCATACTGGCCCAGAGGCTAAAAAAGACCTTCAGGGCTACCGGGCCAGTTTTTATGTGAAGCCCTCAATTGCATATATATATAAAACTTGGAGTCAGTTGAAGGGTTCACTATGAACATAACGAAGGGATTAACCTTAATACTACCGGTAATCCAGCTGATGGAAACTCATTAAGAGTACAGTGTTATGAAATGCGCCTGATACAGACATTAGGATTATTGGCCGAACACGCGTCTTAATTTTACGTCACAGTTTTTGACCAGGTAGTCACATAACGGCTGCAGCAAAACATGGATAGGTCCTGTTTATGAAGTGGGATGTTTGGGAGGTATGCTTGTTGACCTAACAGCCCTATTCTGCGTACAATCCCATTATTCCATTCAGTGTCACAGATACACTTGTATGAACAATTCACTGTTAATGGGATTGCTAATATTAAAATAGCACTCAGTGAAATAGTTTATGTCATAATATGTAGTCTTATACTGTCTTCATTAGGCCAAGCAAAAAAATTAACTGTGTTTCTGATAACGTGCCCTGAAAAGGGGGATATGGCAAATAATATAATTTTAATTTTATTTTGTTATTTTGTGTCCAGTGGTAAAATAGATTGAGAATGGATAGCAATAAGAGTCACAGTGATTGGATCAAGTCACACTCAAGTCACATGACCCAATAAAGTCACGTTTAAGTACTTAGTCCAGCCATTAAAGGGTTCATAATTGAATTGATTAAAAAGTGAAATAATGACATGACTGTTTGCATTGCATCAACCATCATGATCACCCCTCTACCGAATGTGGTACATTTATTCATTGATTTTCCATCATTTTGTGGTGTAAACCATTAAGTCATCCCAACATGTTTAAGAAAGACTTAGTTTTCAGAGGACATTACGATTTGAGCAGACTTGTATTTACATGAAAAGTAGGATGGAATAGAGACAAAGTACCAGTAGAAGGATGGTATAGAGATGTGGTACCAGTAGAAGGATGGTATAGAGACGTGGTACCAGTAGAAGGATGGTATAGAGACGTGGTACCAGTAGAAGGATGGTATAGAGACGTGGTACCAGTAGAAGGATGGTATAGAGACGTGGTACCAGTAGAAGGATGGTATAGAGACGTGGTACCAGTAGAAGGATGGTATAGAGACGTGGTACCAGTAGAAGGATGGTATAGAGACGTGGTACCAGTAGAAGGATGGTATAGAGACGTGGTACCAGTAGAAGGATGGTATAGAGACGTGGTACCAGTAGAAGGATGGTATAGAGACGTGGTACCAGTAGAAGGATGGTATAGAGACGTGGTACCAGTAGAAGGATGGCATAGAGACGTGGTACCAGTAGAAGGATGGTATAGAGACGTGGTACCAGTAGAAGGATGGTATAGAGACGTTGGTACCAGTAGAAGGATGGCATAGAGACGTGGTACCAGTAGAAGGATGGTATAGAGACATGGTACCAGTATAGAGACGTGGTACCAGTAGAAGGACGATATAGAGACAAGGTACCAGTAGAAGGACGGTATAGAGACATGGTACCAGTAACAGGATGGTATAGAGACGTTGTACCAGTAGCAGGATGGTATAGAGACGTGGTACCAGTTGCAGGATGGTATAGAGACGTGGTACCAGTAGAAGGATGGTATAGAGACGTGGTACCAGTAGAAGGATGGTATAGAGATGTGGTACCAGTAGAAGGACGATATAGAGACATGGTACCAGTAAGATGGTATAGAGACATGGTACCAGTAGAAGGATGGTATAGAGACAAGGTACCAGTAGATGGCTAACTATAGAGACAAGATACCAGTAGAAGGATGCTATAGAGACAAGGTACCAGTAGAAGGATGGTATAGAGACAAGGTACCAGTAGAAGGATGGTATAGAGATCTATGTGGTACCAGTAATAGAGACCTGATACTAGTTTCAAATCATTGAATCTTAATAATCAGGTAGATCCAAACATTTATACTTTCAATGGAAATGACACTATAAGTGTTTGTTTCAGTCCAATGTGGCAAGTCGGTGGGGTCATGTGCTGCCTTGTATAACCTCAAAAACAAAACATGTGACATCATCTGTCTGTGTACATGTCAACAGGAGACTTTAACCTTTAGACTCTCATTTGCGGTCTGTGGCACATGATTACTGAGATAATCTTTAACCCCTGGAGTATGTGTCCCCTCTTCATAGCAATCATGGCCGCCAGTACTGAACATCTGGGCCAAGCTTAATGATAAGGCCAGGTCAAGAATTTTATTATTTCTTTACTTTTTTTCGCTCACATTTGTTTGCCTTTAGGGCTAGATGTTCGAGGTTTCAATATGGTTAAGCCCTTAGTCTATGGAGCATACACATATAGATCCATGGCGGCCATGGTTTTTGGCAGATAGTTTCTGTTTACACCATCAGATGGCGCTTTCGATCGAGAAAAGATTTGTAAGTGGTTGGTAGAGTAAGAAGATTTCCTTATTTTGCAAAATTATGCGAGCTTGATTTTGTGTAAAAATAAACACTTGTTTTTTGTTTGTTTTTATGTTATTATCATTTGAGACTTTCAATTTGAAATAATCTTTGGGTCACAGACTCACAGTTGTACAAAACACTTTTTTTTTTACTTGCTTAAAGCTTAGAGTAATATACTACACTAAGCTTAAAGGAAAGCATAAAATATGCCTGCTTTGAGAAACAATATTTCTATAGTCCTGGCCTAATAGTTTGTTGTGTCAGATATTGAAGATAATCTCTATAGATCCTTAATTTATTTGCACCAGGATTTATGCCATTATATCAATATACGTTATATATGTCTGGGTCATGTTATACAAAACTGGTCTATTGATTTAGATCAAGAGAAAATGCATCGCTTATCTTACTTTTATGTATATTATACAACTCCTGGGGCGGTGGGGGGGGGGGGGGGGGGGGGGGTTTACATATTGTGTTAAAATGCAGTTAACTGGTTAGTGCATTATAGTGGTGAAGAATTATATGCACGAGGCCATATCTGGTATATTTTGATCTGGTATATTTTGCCTGCTAGAGATACTGTATGTTAAGTGATATATGCATAACTCCCAGGCAGACTTTGCCTATGAGATGTTTGTGTTTTCTTCCCAATAATCATTGATTTTTTAAGTATCTGTAAATATATTGTTTTGTCATTTGATTAATCTTACGAAATATAAATTGCCCTAACCAAGTACAGTAATGGTTCGGGCTAGTACATTTATATTTCGGGCAAGTGTAAATATCCACTTACTAGCCCAAATGCCTAGTAGCCTAAAAAGTATTTGGCCTTAATTCAGACCTTGACTTTGTTTTCAGGAAGCATTCCGAGCCTTCCATAATGATGTCGACAACATCAAGAAGTACATGAGAGCGATAAAGCGGGGAACTTTACAGGAGAATACGACACAGCAAGACCACGACACAGACATCAAGCACGACTTCGAACAACTCAGACAAACTGCTGAGAAACTTGTGAGTTCAATAGAGGAAAACAGCAAAATCCTACTTTCTTTTTTTTTTTTCTTTTTTTTTTACCCTTCAGCTTTTTTTTTTGGGGGGGGGGGATTATTCCTGTATATTGTCTGTGCTACTTTTCTGTCAGTCGGTCTATATTCTGTTGGACACAATATCTGGTCACTGCTACATCTGATAATGATATATTCAGTCACCAAACGATCATTTGGCATGTACATGTAGGTCCCCCTTATTTGAATAGATGGATGACCTTGACCCATTTCAAGGTCACAGGTCAACATTGAAAATACAGTCCCCCCCCCAAAAAAAAAAAATTGATGCGATTTTGCTTGAAAAGGCCAATTTCTAAATTAACTAAAGGTTTGGGTCCTTGTCCTATATTTGTAAATATGGTAAGTGGAATGACAAAGAGATATTCCGATGGATCAGGTGATAAGACCAGGTTAAATGATGAGTTTGGAATATTGACCCCTGCCTGACCTTTCCGCTTCACTGCACGGATCAGACCGGACATGTCCGTGTCATGGTTACGAAGCCATGACTTTTATCTAGGTCAACCAGCACAGAACAACACTGAACCAAATACTATGGTCATCAATCATTTAATCCAAAAGCGTCCTTTTATTCAAGACCAAACATCAATTTGATCATGTATGAACGTGACCAATTTAAGAGGATATTGTGCCATGCATGACGCGCAACAATGTTCAGGATGTATACCATATTTACTCAAATATAAGATGACGCTGTGTATAAGACAACCCCCCATTTTGGTTCCCTCTAACGTGACCGATTTAGACGATATTGTGGCATGCATGACGTGCATCAGTTATGCATGACCAGATGACGTCATGGGTAAGCCTTGCATGACCTTATTTGGTCACTATTATGTGTGACTAAATACATGCTTGGTTCCAACTTTTGATATATTATCGAGCATGAATATTTTGGTTACCTCTAAATTGACTTGAAAAAATCTTCAATAATTTCATCTTTCATATTTAAAATGTTACAAACCTTGATAAAGATATTAATCAATAATGAACGTTTATGTTTATTTCAGTGTCTGTTTCAGTCGAGCGTTGCATTTTTTCTGCTTATTAAGGTTTTGTTGGTTATTTCAGTGTCTGTTTCAAACATGTCATTTTTTCGGCATATTAAACCTTGACAAAGATGCTGCGCTGGTTGACTCAGAATAAGATCATAGCTTCAATGGTGGATGTTAATGTATGTTTCGTTGGTTGTTTCAGGGTCTGTTTCGACCAAGTGTGGCATTTTTCCTGCTGTCGCTGGGTCACATAATCTTATTGGAGGTCCTCTCCTATGTCAATCTGTGGTATTTTGGTACGGGCTGGCTCCCGTTCGTCCTATCAACCCTCATGTTTGCCACAGTGCAGGTACGTATTACAGCCTAGCTTTTCCTCATTCAGTGATGAAAGTCTTCAGGAAATAACCTGAATTCAGTTTTTTTTTTTTTTCAAATATGAAATTCAAAATGGTCTCAACTCAGTCTGAAACATACAAAAATGACTTTTCTGAAAGGGGGTAGAGGTATCTTCAGGTTAATTTTTAAGGGTTTCAGGTTTTCTTTCCTGAATGCTGACTTTCATCACTGCTCATTGTAACCTAATATGGTTAAATAGCTTGATATAGCCATTGTAATCCAGAATGTACCGTAGTCTGCCTTGCATAGACATCAACAAAATATTTTAGATATTGAAAATGAAATTATTTGTATAATTTAATAATATTTGTATAATTTAATAGTAAGTAGACGATGCTGCTTAAGACGATCTGAACAACGATCACAGTCCCAACCAGATAAAATGTACCTTGAATAACAAATTTCACCAAATAGGTGATTTTTAAGTGTAAACATTCCGTAGTTTGGCTGCGAATTCTGGGTTTCTTTAATTCTTCCTTTGCTGTTAGGATGCAATGATCATGTAAAAAGGTCAGTTAATTTACCATTTCTAAAAAGGTAGTGACCACAATTTCCAAAAATGTCAGTTATTTTACGATTTACACGAAAGTCAGTCATTGTACAATTTACAAAAAATTACAATTTGCAAATAAGTCACTGACTGTACAATTTAAAAAAAAAGTCAATGACTGCAATTTACAAAAAAGTCAGTCAGTGACTGCTCAAGTTACAAAAAAATGTCACTGATTGTACATTTAACCAAAAAAGTCAGGGTAATTTACAAGATGCCCTGAAGTAATGGTGCAGAGAATCAGAAAGTGACATTTAATGATTAATTTTAATACAAAGCTATGAATACAAAGTGCCCCCCACCCAGTCCTGATTCAACATTAGTGTCAACCCCCACCAACTTTGAATATATATTAAAGATCACAAAAGTGGTTAAATAAATTATTAGGTGCAAAATGGAATTAAAACCTTCAGAACAGTGCATCTGGCAGGAAACAAAGAAACCTTCAATTCATCTGACTAAGTACTAACAGCAGAGATAGAAGAATACTTATTGCTTGCTGATATTGTATGAGGTATGGTTGGATTGGTGCCTGCCTTGAGCCTGTTTGGATATGTCAGATAAATGGAAATAATGGGGAAAAAATCAAGAGATGCTGGCCCAGGTTAAAAAAATACTTGTTTAGGCCCACAGGGCAAGTTCAAATTTCAAACATTGCTTGGTTAGCGATGTATATTCAAACATGGATAGTCATGAAGGGATGCATTGTTGGTAACTATGAAGAGATGCATCGTGGGTAATATGAAGGGATGCAGCATGGGTAATTATGAAGTAATGCAGCATGGGTAATTATGAAGGGATGCATCATGGGTATTTATGAAGGGATGCATCTTGGGTAATTATGGAAGGATGCATCATGGGTAATATGAAGGGATGCATTATGGGTAGTTATGAAGGGATGCATTATGGGTAATTATGAAGGGATGCATTATGGGTAATTATGAAGGGATGTATATTTGATGATTATGAAGGGATGCAGCATGGGTAAATTATGATGGGATGTATTATGGGTAATTATGAAGGGATGTATTATGGGTAATTATGAAGGGATGCATCATTGGTAATTATGAAGGGATGTATTGTGGGTAACTATGAAGGGATGCATCATGGGTAATTATCACGGGATGTATCCTTGATAATTATGAAGGGATGCATCATGGGTAATTATGAAGGGATATATAGTGACGTACAGAGGACTAATTTTGCAGATTCTGCCAATGCTTTCAAGAGATGCCTAGAACGGCTATAACATCATTAATATTGAATATTTGCATTATGAGTATTTATGGATCTTTTCAATGAGTGCCCCCTAGTGACAGAGGAGAAAATAAACAATTTGAAAATACTGTACTTGATGGGAATTGGTACATTTACAGTGTAAAAATACATTCCCTATTAATATAAAAGCATTAGCGACATTAATCAGTATTTAAACACTACAGTATTTGAATTATAAGGTATGATTACAAGTATATTTCTTTCAAGATCGTGATTTGTCCTAATTTCCCTTGATGATAGTTTTGATGAGAAATGAAGAGAACAATCAAATTAGTTCTGCAGGTTACACAGCAGGAGTAGGCTTGTGTTTAGCTGTGTTCATTTCATTTCATTGGGAAGAAAATTCACTGTGATCCTAGTGAAACAGATTTTCTCATTTTGACTTGTATAATTTGGAAGTAATAAGAAAGTCTGCAGAACTTTTTCCCTTTAACATTTTGATATGACAAAATAAATTTTAGAGCAGTGACATATTACTACGCCACTTTTTATGAGTTAAAAAGATATGAAGCTTTCAATATTTCAAAGAAATTCCACTGTGTTTTTCAAATAATAAATGAATAGTTTTATTACAAAAATAAATATAAATCATTTCATGACTTCAACTCTTTTTCACAGTTGAGCATTTTTTCCGTACTTTTTTAAAAACGTTCCATTTTGGCGTAAAAAGAAAGTAGTTCCCTCAGAAAATCTGCCATGAGAGGACACTCACTACCAACACCCATAAATTCAAATTCTTGAATTCAATGTGATTTAAACATCTTAACTCCTATAATTCAGCATATATTACTAATATTGGCAACTATACTCACTTTTAACATCGAAATCATCAGAAATTAACAATTTGACATAATTAGATCATTTTGAAAGATTCTAATTTGAAAGAAAGGAAAGGAAATGCATTTGGCCGTTTTGGATTTTTTTTTTTTTTTTTTTTTTTTTTGTGCTATCTCTTTCTTTTCTTCAGGCCCAGGCAGGATGGACCCAGCATGACTTTGGACATCTGTCGGTGTTCCACAACTCCACGCTCGATCATCTTGCCCATCAGTTTGTCATTGGTTTCACAAAGGTAAACTTTACTAAAATCTTTGAACCGTGTACGATTAAATGGTATTTTCTCTCCCGTTCTTAAAGGCCCAGTCGTCGTGGAGCCAACACGATTACGGACACTTGTCCGTGTTTCAAAGTAGCACATTAAACCACCTGGCCCACCGTTATTTGATGAATTTTACCAAGGTAGGAGACAGGTAGTGTTGTAAGTCTTAACATCATGTGTAGTCGCCACCCATCACCTCATTAAGCAAGTTATTTTCATCATTTTTCACATTTTCTTTGGGAAAAGTGATGTTTTCCACTTGAAAGAATTTTTTTTTTTTTTTTTTTTCTGTTTTTCTTTTGTTTTCTTAATTTTCCATTTTCGTATTATTTTTTTTATTTTTTTTTCATAGTTGTTGTCTGATATCTCTTGCTTTGATTTCAAGAACATAGAAAGAGCAAAAGGCACTGGAAATGCTATAAGAATATTGCTAAAAAAATATAGACTTTATTTACATCTCCTGCAGTTTAATGCGTCCATCTTGATGAGTGCACTAACAGGGTTAATCACAACCTTGGCCAGTGTAATATGCATATCCAGTGCCTTGTCATGGCTGCATCAGATTGCATCTAGTGTTGTCAGCAATAGAATAGTGCATGTCAACAGTGAACTGTGAATTGACAGATTTAAGTATTGCTTCAGTGTTGGCACAACAGAGCCTGTTCTGTGCTTATGATTCCTTAAATTGGTAAATTGTTATTTTTTTTTTTTTTTTTTTTTTTTTTTTTTTCTATCTCTTAAAATAGTGTATGATTCCTGCAGATATCTTGCTTGGCAGTGTACATGGGAATATGTGGTGTCTACATTGATGTGAAGGGTTGTAGTGTATGGAAGCACCTTGCCATAAATACACTTCTTAAGAACTGATCCTTCACGTTTCTGGTACTAACCGTTAAGATATGGCATGTTTACAGTCACTTAAGTTTCATAAGATTGCTGATCAAAAAAAACTTTTAACTATGACTCGCGGAAATCAGTCATGCGAGTTGGATTGCATTGGACAGTCTGTCACACAGGCTAGATGGCACTGGACAGTCGGTCACGCAGGCTAGATGGCATTGGACAGTCTGTCACGCAGGTTAGTGGCATTGGACAGTGTCATGCAGGTTAATGTCATTCTGTAGTCTGTCATGCAGGCTAATGGCATTCTATAGTCTGTCCCTCAGACTAATGTCATTCTATAGTCTGTCACACAGGCTAATGGCATTCTATAGTCTGTCATGCAGGCTAATGGCATTCTATAGTCTGTCACTGAGACTAATGGCATTCTATAATCTGTCACGCAGGCTAGATGGCATTCTATAGTCTGTCACGCAGGCTAATGGCATTCTATAGTCTGTCACTCAGACTAATGTCATTCTATAGTCTGTCACGCAGGCTAATGGCATTCTATAGTCTGTCACTCAGACTAATGGCATTCTATAGTCTGTCATGCAGGCTAATGGCATTCTATAGTCTGTCACTCAGACTAATGGCATTCTATAGTCTGTCACTCAGGCTAGATGGCATTCTATAGTCTGTCACTCAGACTAATGTCATTCTATAGTCTGTCACGCAGGCTAATGGCATTCTTTAGTCTGTCACTCAGACTAATGTCATTCTATAGTCTGTCACTCAGACTAATGGCATTCTATAGTCTGTCACTCAGACTAATGGCATTCTATAGTCTGTCACGCAGGCTAATGGCATTCTATAGTCTGTCACTCAGACTAATGGCATTCTATAGTCTGTCACTCAGACTAATGGCATTCTATAGTCTGTCATGCAGGCTAATGGCATTCTATAGTCTGTCACTGAGACTAATGGCATTCTATAATCTGTCACGCAGGCTAGATGGCATTCTATAGTCTGTCACTCAGGCTAATGGCATTCTATAGTCTGTCACTCAGACTAATGGCATTCTACAGTCTGTCATGCAGGCTAATGGCATTCTATAGTCTGTCACTCAGACTAATGTCATTCTATAGTCTGTCATGTAGGCTAATGGCATTCTATAGTCTGTCATGCAGGCTAATGGCATTCTATAGTCTGTCACTCAGACTAATGTCATTCTATAGTCTGTCATGTAGGCTAATGGCATTCTATAGTCTGTCACGCAGGCTAATGGCATTCTATAGTCTACCATGCAGGCTAATGGCATTCTATAGTCTGTCACTCAGACTAATGTCATTCTATAGTCTGTCATGTAGGCTAATGGCATTCTATAGTCTGTCACGCAGGCTAATGGCATTCTATAGTCTGTCACTCAGACTAATGGCATTCTATAGTCTGTCATGCAGGCTAATGGCATTCTATAGTCTGTCACTGAGACTAATGGCATTCTATAATCTGTCACGCAGGCTAGATGGCATTCTATAGTCTGTCACTCAGACTAATGTCATTCTATAGTCTGTCACGCAGGCTAATGGCATTATATAGTCTGTCACTCAGACTAATGGCATTCTACAGTCTGTCATGCAGGCTAATGGCATTCTATAGTCTGTCATGTAGGCTAATGGCATTCTATAGTCTGTCACGCAGGCTAATGGCATTCTATAGTCTACCATGCAGGCTAATGGCATTCTATAGTCTGTCACTCAGACTAATGTCATTCTATAGTCTGTCATGTAGGCTAATGGCATTCTATAGTCTGTCACGCAGGCTAATGGCATTCTATAGTCTACCATGCAGGCTAATGGCATTCTATAATCTGTCACGCAGGCTAAATGGCATTAGGATGTCTGTCACGCAGGCCAGATGACCCACATTGAACATGGCATAGGAAGTTTGTAGAAGATAGGAAGTCTGCTACACAGGCCAAGTCACATAGTCTGTCACATAGGCTAGCATACCGGGGAGGTCTGTCACATAGGCTAGCATACTGGGGAGGTCTGTCACATAGGCCAGCATACTGGGGAGGTCTGTCACATAGGCCAGCATACTGGGGAGGTCTGTCACATAGGCCAGCATACTGGGGAGGTCTGTCACATAGGCTAGCATACTGGGGAAGTTTGTCACATAGGCTAGCATACCGGGGAAGTTTGTCACATAGGCTAGCATACTGGGGAGGTCTGTCACATAGGCTAGCATACTGGGGAGGTCTGTCACATAGGCCAGCATACTGGGGAGGTCTGTCACACAGGCTAGCATACTGGGTAAGTCTGTCACATAGGCTAGCATACCGGGGAGGTCTGTCACATAGGCTAGCATACTGGGGAGGTCTGTCACATAGGCTAGCATACTGGGGAAGTTTGTCACATAGGCTAGCATACTGGGGAAGTCTGTCACATAGGCTAGCATACTGGGTAAGTCTGTCACATAGGCTAGCATACTGGGGAAGTCTGTCACATAGGCTAGCATACTGGGGAGGTCTGTCACACAGGCTAGCATACTGGGGAGGTCTGTCACACAAGCTAGCATACTGGGGAGGTCTGTCACATAGGCTAGCATACTGGGGAAGTTTGTCACATAGGCTAGCATACTGGGGAAGTCTGTCACATAGGCTAGCATACTGGGGAGGTCTGTCACATAGGCTAGCATACTGGGGAGGTCTGTCACACAGGCTAGCATACTGGGGAGGTCTGTCACATAGGCTAGCATACAGGGGAAGTCTGTCACATAGGCTATATCATCTCGGTAGTTTGTCATTCATGCTAGATCACTTAAGGATTGTGTCATTCGTGCCAGAAATGCTTTGCAAATTTGATAATGCAGACTAGATCATCTGGGAAGCTTTTCATGCAGGCTAGACTGTCTGAAGAGCCACAAATTCAAAATTCTAAAAATTAAACCATATATATATATTAGGAATGTTTTAAGACTACGGGAAAGATTTAAGGCGACACTCACATTTTTACATATAAAACCACCTATTGTCAGGTATTAATCTTTTAAGATGGTTGAGATCTTTGTCGTAAAGTTTGGCGATGCCCAAAAGGGCTGCCACTTCTTTATTCATGACTGGTGCTAATTTTCATGAGATCGGTTTTTTTCTGAAAATTAACTTTTCTCTGGTTTTGTATTTTCTCTGGAATGATCTCGCTGTGTTTTAATTGTAACGTAATTAATATTTGTGCATTTATTCAAATACTATGAAATGTACATGTAAAAGAAGTGATTAAATTGCTGCTAAGGTAGATATTCAAAAGATGAAAAAGGTAAAATTTTGATACATATTAATAATGAGCATCGAAGGCTGCTACAGTCATACATGTGATTAACTAAGGACAGCTCTGTTCAGTCAAGTGTGGATTCTATATGGCTTATTGTGATCACAAAGCTTCCAGATTTTCCCCATTTAATCATGTTCATAGTTCAATGAAAATGTTTGGTCCAAGAGATATGTTTTATTATACCCTTTGATATGGACTTTTCTAATATTTTTAAACCCCTTAATATGAACTTCATCTGACATTTTTTAAACTCCTTAATATAAACTTAATATCATTTTTTTTATTAAACCCCTTAATTTTTACTTCAAATTAAATATTTCCTCAGGTTAAATTATCTTGTTTTATCATAAATGATCAAAACATTACGCATGACAGAGAATTTGGAACATTCAATGATGCATCGCTAAAATCCCACTGAGTACTTGTCATGTTTATGTTAACATGCCTATAGGATCATGCAAATGAAAGATTCCTAGATTTTCTTTCAAAGGAAACAAGGCATTAGGTCTTGATGGCAGGCTTCTACATGTATATGTAGGTTATCAGATTCAGCATAAATTATGCCATAGCATTTACCACAAAGAAACAATCACTCCCCTGGCACTGTAAGTAAATTTATGTAGAAACACTGCATATTGTCAGAATAAAGTCAACTTTAAAATAGCTTTTATTCTAATGCACGGCATAAATGCCAAAATTGGTTTAGTCATTATTAAATGTTTGTCTGAACAGAATGGACTGCTTAAGTCCAATATAAGAAAAGAATAGAATGTCAGATCTCGCATCGTATTAGCTTCATTCTCAGTACACTTGCAGTGATGAAAGTCGTCAGGAAATAACCTGAATTCAGTTTTTTTTTCTTCAAATGTGAAATTCAAAATGGTCTGAACTCAATCTGAAACATCCAAAAAATGACATTTCTGAAAGGGGGTAGAGGTATCTTCAGGTTAATTTTTAAGGGTTTCAGGTTTTTCCTGAATGCTGACTTTCATCACTGCACTTGATACTCAACACATGATATTATGTTTTACACTATGATTATAATAGTAAATTCTAACATCAGATTGTAGTGTTTACTTAAATTATATCTTTGTTTCTAAAATTTGAACAGCTTTTGGCATGTCTCAGGCAAGTAGGAACACGTAAGTTCACGTGAATCCAGAGCATGACCAAATGCAGTCACGCATGGTTGCCGTCACTGTACGTATGTCTGTTGACTTTCAGGGAGCTGCGTCTGATTGGTGGAATCATCTGCATTATCAACATCACGCCAAACCGAACGTGGTAAGTACCTTTGTTTTCCTTATCATATTCTCTCTTCTTTTTTTCCTTTTTTTATTTGATTTTTGTTGTGAATTATCATCTGGCCATCAAGTGCAGTGTAGTTTATGATTTACATCACGTAGTGGAGATTATATGTATTGTGCCTTGATGAGAACCAAACAAGCGATAACCTGATTGGTAGACATGCTTACCAAAGGTCAGGGAAAAGTCAGGAATTTTTTTTTTCCGTGAGGTCAGGAGAAGGCCAGTGGATTTTTCCATTAGTCCTGAAAGCATTTCACATTTTGGTTAAGGAAAACTGTTTTTTTTTTTTTTTTTTAATTGAGACAAGTTCAGGGGCTGTCATATATCTTGATGAGAATAAAGGAAGGGACCTCATAAAAGATAGAGATAGACATGCAAAAATGAGGATTTTTTTTTTTCTTTTTTTTTTTGATCATGGTTCTGTCTCGTTGATTATCCTGGACAAACGATTATGGAAGAAATATGGAAATGAAACATTGAATGCCTATGATGATTATGAATACAAACACAAAAGAATTTAGGCTACTAGACAGCCAAGCTAGTAAGGGGAGATTTTCACTAGCCCGAACTTTTTTAGGTTTATGCACTGCAGTCCTGTACTTGGATAGGACAATTTATATTAAGTAAGATTAGTCAAATAACAAACGGACATTTCACCAATACTCAAAAAAAATCATATTAGCTACAGGCTAGCATCAGGAAAAGGTGTACTATTCTGACAGTGTTTCTACTGGTCTGGGACTATGGGCTGGCATCAGGGGAAGGTGTACTAGCCTGACAGTGTTTCTACTAGTCTGGGACCATGGGCTAGCATCAGGGGAAGGTGTACTTGCCTGACAGTGTTTCTACTAGTCTCGGACTATGGGCAAGCATCAGGGGAAGGTGTACTAGCCTGACAGTGTTTCTACTAGTCTGGGACTACGGGCTGGCATCAGGGGAAGGTGTACTAGCCTGACAGTGTTTCTACTAGTCTGGGATTACGGGCTTGCATCAGAGGAAGGTGTACTAGCCTGACAGTGTTTCTACTGGTCTGGGACTATGGGCTGGCATCAGGGGAAGTGTACTAGCCTGACAGTGTTTCTACTAGTCTGGGATTACGGGCTTGCATCAGAGGAAGGTGTACTAGCCTGACAGTGTTTCTACTGGTCTGGGACTAACATTAACATTTGTATTGATTAATTTATTCCTATTTATTTTGAGTTATTTGTTTGATTGATTTTCCTTGATTATCAAAAAAAATATTTTTAAAAAATATCCTGACTTTTTGGTTACCTTGGATGAGCATGTCTATCTGTCACGCTATCCTTTCTTTGTATTTTTATTACTTTTAACGGTTTATTTTTATTGATTTATTTGTAAGATTTATTTTTTATTTATTTATTTGTATTTATTTGTTTGTATTTCTTTTTTACTTTTATTGGTTTATTTGTTTGATTTTTTTATAAATTTATTTGTGATTTATTTGTGATGATTTATTTGTGATGATTTATTTGTGTTGATTTATTTGTGATGATTTATTTGCTAGACTTATTTGCTAGATTTATTTGTGATGATTTATTTGTGTTGATTTATTTGTGTTGATTTATTTGTGTTGATTTATTTGTGTTGATTTATTTGTGATGATTTATTTGTGATGATTTATTTGTGATGATTTATTTATGTTGATTTATTTGTAGATGGACAAGGATCCAGATGTAAGATTGGAGGCCTTGTTTGTCGTAGGTGAAGAGATGCCAAAAAAAGTTGCCAAAAACAAAAACTATAAAATGCCATATAACCACCAACACAAATACTTTTCTGCATGTGAGTATTCACCTAGTTTTTATTATTTCTTTTTTGGGTGATTTTAGTTTCATAAATTGTTTTTTTTTTTTTTTGGTCATAAGGTTCTTTATTGAACATTAATTTTTCACGTGTACCTGAAAAATAGTAAGTTATTGTCAAAAAGAATTGCTACAGATATTTGATTTTTTGGGGAGTTTTCTCCATCTCTGGCTATTTTAAAGATTTGACATTTAATGTATTTTTGTAGATTCATGTTTGTGGGCCATAAAGGATGACATTTCATTCTCATTCATTATTTGTGAGCGCAAAAGCTTAACAAAGACCTTTCATTTTCATTCATTATTTGTGAGCGCAAAAGCTTAACAAAGACCTTTCATTTTCATTCATTATTTGTGAGCGCAAAAGCTTAACAAAGACCTTTCATTTTCATTCATTATTTGTGAGCGCAAAAGCTTAACAAAGACCTTTCATTTTCATTCACTATTTGTGAGCGCAAAAGCTTAACAAAGACCTTTCATTCTCATTCATTATTTGTGAGCGCAAAAGCTTAACAAAGACCTTTCATTTTCATTCATGTTTTCTGGGCCATACAAGGAGGATCTCTCATTCTCATTCTCATTCATTGTCTTTGAGCTGACCAACAAGGGCCTCATTCTCATTGATGTTTTGTGAACTCTACGAAGAGTTTCTCTATGGTGATCCACAGATTGTTACAGTACCTTTTGTGACATTTGTCACAAGGTATCAAATTGTATTAGTGCTACCACCACTATTGTTTTATTGTTTCAGTGCTGCCCCCTTTGATGATTCATAGTTTCAATATCACCACCTGTTACTGCTATTGTTTCATTGCTGCCACCTTTGGTGATTCATAGTTTCAATATCACCACCTGTTACTGCTATTGTTTCAGTGCTGCCACCTTTGGTGATTTATAGTTTCAATATTACCACCTGTCGCCGTTATTGTTTCAGTGCTGCCACCTTTGGTGATTTATAGTTTCAATATTACAACCTGTCCTGGTTATTGTTCCAGTGCTGCCACCTTTGGTGATTCATAGTTTCAATATCACCACCTGTTACTGTTATTGTTTCAGTGCTGCCACCTTTGGTGATTTATAGTTTCAATATTACCACCTATCACCGTTATTGTTTCAGTGCTGCCACCTTTGGTGATTCATAGTTTCAATATCACCACCTGTTACTGTTATTGTTTCAGTGCTGCCACCTTTGGTGATTCATAGTTTCAATATCACCACCTGTTACTGTAATTGTTTCAGTGCTGCCACCTTTGGTGATTCATAGTTTCAATATCACCACCTGTTACTGTTATTGTTTCAGTGCTGCCACCTCTGCTGTTTCCGCTGTACTTTCAAGTGATGCTGTTCAGACATACAATAACCAGGAGGAAGTGGGTAGTAAGTAGAATTTATGTCATTTTGAATATTAATTGATTAGCACAGGGATTGGGAAGGTGCCATGGTCGCATTCAAAGGGATTAAGCACCGATTTTGAAAAAAAAACGTTTAAAAATCACATAATGGTGATAAATGTATTTGTCTTCCATGTCTATTAACTTTTTGAAAAATGCATCCACATCATTGTCTGTAAAACCTATTTGAACAAGACCTTAATATATAGGCCCCTAATGAAAGCACACTCCTTTCTTGGTGTCATTTTTATGTGGAGTGTCATCATAGAGGCACTGAAAGGTAAAATGACATCCTAAGAGTATGGCAATATGCTTATGATGCCATGAAATGTATTGTCCTTTGAATAGTACCAAAATGACGTCAAACAGTGATACCCTACTTTGAGCCTCAATTGAGGTCACGCTACCCTTGTTTACCCGTCATGTCTCATAGCAACATATCTTATTACTCTATTATAATTTCAATCTGTCATTATGTTCATATGTGGCTAAGCTTTCAATACACCAAACTGTAAAATTGATGTTTAATACCTTTAAATTAAAATTGTTTCATAACTTTACCCAATATGTGTGCCAACCCTGCCAAGTGTCTGAATAGCAGGATGTTCTGTATTTGTTTATGATGTATAAACTTCTGTATGTGCTCAGTACATATTTATGCCCTTTATTTCAGGACTTAGTGTGGACTTCGGCTTTTTACGTCAAGTTTTTCCTCCTTTACAGTCCACTGCTTGGCTTTGGCTGGGCCTTTGTCTTATATTTCTTTGCACGGTAAGTTGATTTGGATCCGTCCTTCAGAAGTTATGTAATGAGTTTCACATTTATAATTTGCACCTGGAAATAATTATCACAGCTCAAGACAAAACCCTCAAAGATTTGAATGTGACACCCGTAATAAAATGATTTATGCTTTCCAAATTTATTGATTTATTTATTGATGTTTTATATCTCAAAGAGTACTACATAAATATTTTTAGATATATTATTTTTCAAAGAATGCAACATAAATATTTTTAGATGTTACAATCTCAAAGACTACAACAAAACTATTTTTAGATATATTATATCTCAAGAATACAACATAAATATTTTTAGATGTATTGTATCTTAAAGAATACAACATAAATAGTTTAGATGTTACAATCTCAAAGAATACAACATGAATATTTTTAAGCATTAAGCTACAAATCTATTTGACACAAGTATAATCTCGTGCCCCAATTTTGATAAGCAATAATAAGGTATTGAGGTACAGTCAAGCCCCGCCAGTCCGTCATGGTCTGTCACACATAATTCTGCCGGTTTCACGAGTCTGACGGTTTGATGAAACGGACATCAAATGAATACAAATAAAGAAAGATTAGAATGGTTGCAGCCAAATCACTGTCGGTAATTGATATGCCGGATTATCGGGGGACGGTCCGGCGAGGTCTGACTGTATTAACATTACAGCAATGCTTATTGGATATGGAAGTTCCTATAGATATGGTAGTATCAACCAGTAGTTTATAATGATTATTATATAATGAGGAAAGACCCATGCACTTTTCATGAACCGTTATATATAATAAAGACTAATCTTAATTATGTATGAACTCTTTATAACCGATTTTGTTCATAACTGATATTTATGTATATGATTATACAAGATCAATATTCAGTATTTTTCACAGTCAAGAATCAAATCATGAATTAAACATATCAGGACTATTTCTGGAGTTTTACAAGGTTGAAATGGGAGACGGATCTTGTTGGCCATTTCCAGCCATTGATATTGCGAGCCTCCAGCTTTGCTCATAAGCTGGTCCCTGATTATTTGAAGAAAAAAATTGCTCCTCAACCCTACCATTGTTTTTACACTGTCCACCAGAGGCATACATAAACTATTACATGATAGGTTCACCACTTCACCCTCTGGTGGAGTTTGCATTGTTTTAACACCAGAGATTGGTCAGCAAACAACAGTCATAATAGTATTAGTTTTAGTATATGTTATTATCTTTTCAGAGTTGTGGAGAGTATTTGGTTTACCTGGGTGAGCCAGTCTAACCACATTCCTATGGAGATAGCGTCCGATAAGGAGAGACCGTGGCTCCCCCTACAGGTCAGAAACAATGCCCTAGCTACTTAAGCTGCTGCATATTCAATATGATTCTCTGTAATTTACAGTACAGTGCTGCACGTTTACCTGCAGATGTGGCATCTTTTTGTTTTTTTTATTAATTGGATACTGAGGAACTGGAGATATTTACCTGAATTATGAATGTAGTTACTATGGTTACTCTCTCACAATTAATAAGAATGAAACGCCCCGAAATAGCATTATATAAGGGTTTTATATACACATATATATATATATGGTTATGTTTCTATGGTTGTATATTTTCTATGGTTGTATATTTTCTATGGTTGTATATTTTCAATGGTTGTATATTTTCAATGGTTGTATATTTTCTATGGTTGTATATTTTCTATGGTTGTATATTTTCTATGGTTGCATATTTTCTATGGTTGCATATTTTCTATGGTTGTATATTTTTGTTGACAGTTATCTGCTACATGTGATGTGGAACAGTCCTTCTTCAATGATTGGTTCACGGGACATCTCAACTTCCAAATCGAACACCAGTACGTTTTTATTTTTTATTTTATAAAAATATTGTTTCAGTGTTATTTTTCATTTATTTTCATGTATGTTAACTTTTTTTAGCTCTGCAGCCTGAAGGGTGCAGGAGCTATGGTATTAATCACTGTCCGTGTGTTCTTGTGTGCGTATATGAACACATACTTTGATAGTTTGTTATATCTTTTTGGCTATTAAAGTTACATGCTCAAAATAAAGGCCTATAATTGGGTGACCTCAAACATGATGATGAACTGTTTTTCAAGGTTACAGATGTCAAAATAGTAACAAAAACTTTGAAATTTTCCTTAATGCTATCACCTACTTACAATAGAGACTGAGCAACTGGTGTAAGTGGGCCTCTAGTTGCCTTGTTGTCCTTCTCCTCGACAAAGTCAAAGAGAGGGACTATAGCCATGTACACTATTATTGTTAACACAACAGATTGTGACATTTGTCACAAGGTATCTCGTTATTAACCTTTTTGATACTCTGGTATATTTACTTGTGTGATCTTCACAATTATTCATGAAATTGCCTGATTTGTTTTCAGTTTGTTCCCGAGAATGCCCCGCCACAATCTTTACAAGGTGGCGCCACTGGTCAAGTCTCTATGCCAAAAACATAACATACCGTACGTGGTGAAGCCGCTGATGACAGCATTCGCTGATATCCTAAGGTAATTGCCCATCCGGTCGCATTGACCTTAAAGCTGTGTTTCCATGTGTACAATGCACGGTGCAGAGCGTCATGCAGTGTAATATGGCCATCCGGTCGCGTTGACCTTAAAGCTGTGTTTCCATATGTACAATGCACGGTGCAGAGCGTCATGCAGTGTAATATGGCCATCCGGTCGCATTGACCTTAAAGCTGTGTTTCCATGTGTACAATGCACGGTGCAGAGCGTCATGCAGTGTAATATGGCCATCCGGTCGCATTGACCTTAAAGCTGTGTTTCCATGTGTACAATGCGCGGTGCAGAGCGTCATGCAGTGTAATATGGCCATCCGGTCGCATTGACCTTAAAGCTGTGTTTCCATATGTACAATGCGCGGTGCAGAGCATCATGCAGTGTCAGTTTTGGGATGTTTTTGTGGTCAAACTGCCAAAAAATCAAATTTAGAATTCAAATGGTACCAACATTAGATTTGCAGACTATGAGAAGCCTTTCCACTCAATACGTCAGATTTTGGCCTTTAACTGTTTTAACTTTAACTCTGTACTCAGTCTATTTGACCCCAGATTTACATAAGATGTCTCAGAACTCAATCTATTTGACCCCAGATTTACGTAAGATGTCTCAGAACTCAATTTATTTGACCCCAGATTTACATAAGATGTCTCAGAACTCAATTTATTTGACCCCAGATTTACGTAAGATGTCTCAGAACTCAATTTATTTGACCCCAGATTTACATAAGATGTCTCAGAACTCAATTTATTTGACCCCAGATTTACATAAGATGTCTCAGAACTCAATCTATTTGACCCCAGATTTACATAAGATATTCAAAACTCAATTTACTTGACCTAAGTTTTGCATTAAGATGCCAAAAGTATTTTTCATATTTCTTTTCACAACAAGTATCATATATGGGTCAGGGAGAGGTTCTATATATTGTAGGCCACAGGCCATGGCGCAGTTGGTTAGAGCGCCAGCTTATTAGCACCAGTTCCTCTGTGGTGATCCAAAGGTCGTGGGTTAGAATCCCGGCCATGCCGAGATTGAGCTCATGATACAATTTCCCATATGAGCCGAGGCCCGTGCCTAAAGGGTAAACCTGTCGTCCTTGTAAATCTGTGACCGGGCGGGTTGTCATGTCAAGGACCTGCTACTTGAAAATTCAGTGAGGTAGCACTATATCTGCTACAAGTAGGTCTCATCACAAAATGGCCGAAATAATGTTGAAAGTGATGTAAAACACCAAATAAACAAACAAACAAATCTCTATATTGTGATGTTGATGTTGCAGGTCACTGAAGCATTCCGGGGAGATCTGGAGTACCTACGTCAAGGCCCACGACATGGATCACTGAAAACGCACCACAGCCTCGCCTCGCACAATAAACTGCTAACTTATTCTTATCCATAATTATAACACCAGAAATCAAAAAGAGTCTTGTTTCTCATTTTGGTGTTAAGAAAAAAAATAAAAAATATCCCTAACCCCACCTCAGAAGTGGAGTTTGGGCCAATGAGAATATATAATTCCGTTACAACGGAAATCGTATCAGTGAGCCATCGTAGCAAAAGCAAAATACAAACAATCATGTTAATCTCTGTTGCAAAAAGAACACGAAATATCTCCCTCCTAGTCCATTTTTAAAAAAAATTATTGATGACAAACAAGACTTTTTTTCTCCTTGTCCTGGGCAAGTGAGCATTGTTATGAGATTAGTGATAAATGCCAGGATGTAATGCAAGCAAGATGTAGCAGGATGCCTGGATCTGGGGCAGACGTGGTCGAAAATCAATTTTCATGACCTTTGACCCGAGTTAGGCTAACCTTTTCTCTATCCGTGATCTGCTATAAGCCAAGGTCACATCTAAACATGCCAAGGTCACACGAAAAGTTTTGTGACTCTCTTTTTTGTGCTTCACTTTCGCATAGTGAAGTATGTATTATTTGTAATTTTCCCTGTTAAAGCTGGCCACTTTTTGAATGCAGGTTGGAACGCATCCTGGGTTCTGGATATGTTTTTTTGATATTCTCTGTAATTGGCAGGTTCACTGGGAGGGCAGTGATTTGAATTGATTGGAGGAAAAAAAAGATTAAAAAAAGGAAAAAAAATATTACAAATCAGGAAAACTTGCCTCCTCAGGCGGCGTTGATCGTTAGGAATTACGATACATTTTGAACAAGAAAAGCTTTAGTTGAATTTATGCTCAGTTCTAGCAGTTTCTGGAAAACTCGGCAACTACGTTTGTGATAATATTAAATAAGAAATTAGTGGCGTCATAGTAGACTGATTATGATGGGGTTTTTTATAACTAAATGTGATCTTTTGTGTGCTTAATGGGTGAGAGGTGATCTTAGATATGCTTTATGGGTGAGAGGTGATCTTAAATGTGTTTAATGGATCAGAGGTGATCTTAGATATGCTTTATGGGTGAGAGGTGATCTTAAATGTGTTTAATGGATCAGAGGTGATCTTAGATGTGTTAACTGGGTCAAAGATGATCTTAGATGTGTTTACAGGGTCAAAGATGATCTTAGATGTGTTTACTGGGTCAAAGATGATCTTAGATGTGTTTACTGGGTCCAAGATGATCTTGGATGTGTTTAATGGGTCCAAGATGATTTTGGATGTGTTTAATGGATCAGAGGTGATATTAGATGTGTTTAATGGATCAGAGGTGATATCAGATGTGCTTAATGGATCAGAGGTGATCTGAGATGTGTTAACTGGGTCAAAGATGATCTTAGATGTGTTTACTGGGTCAAAGATGATCTTAGATGTGTTAACTGGGTCAAAGATGATCTTAGATGTGTTTACTGGGTCAAAGATGATCTTAGATGTGTTTAATGGGTCCAAGATGATCTTGGATGTGTTTAATGGATCAGAGGTGATATTAGATGTGTTTAATGGATCAGATGTGCTTAATGGATCAGAGGTGATCTTAGATGTGTTTGATGGGCAGAGGTGATCGTAGATGGTTTTTGTGTGAAAGAAATGACATTAAATATAATTAAGCATTGCAAACAAATAATGATCTTTATCTCTCTTCTTTTTCTTGACATTCCTGCTGAGTTTGATACAGACAAAAATAAATTCAATGTAAAATTAAAATCATGACAATATTTTCAGAGGTATTTAGACCAAGTTTTCACAAATTATTTTACCAAAATTGATCTTGTTAAGTAATTGTTTTTTTTTTTTTTTTGTTTTTTTTTTTTTTTTTTTGTTTTTTTTTTTTGGGGGGGGGTGGTTTTTTAGTGTTTACTAAGAATCTTTTTTCAAAGAATAAGTTCAGTTAAGATGATAGTAGCACAAAAATCAGCAGATATGGGAGAGCAGGTACCAATAATTCTTGCCTGTTTTTGTTCTTTTTACACATCTTTTTCAGATGTGTAAAAGGATCAAAGAATCTTCTCTCACTTGGAATCCACGATGAATCAATTTGTTGAATGAGGTTACCTTATTATATTGTGAATTTTCTTCGGAAAATGTGATTTATTTTTTCTTCTATATATGTTTTACATTAAGGATTTATTACAAGTAAATTGTGAACGAAATTGCTTGCCATATCTTTAATCAAAACTGTTTGAGCATACCAAGGTCCAAACTTCAAACTGAACTTTTCTGTTACTCATCCAAACATCAAGCTGAATTCTTCTGTTTCTCATCCAAACTTCAAGCTGAATTCTTCTGTTACTCATCCAAACTTCAAGCTGAATTCTTCTGTTTCTCATCCAAACTTCAAACTGAATTCTTCTGTTACTCATCCAGACTTCAAGCTGAATTCTTCTGTTACTCATCTAGACTTGAAGCTGAACTTTTCTGTTTCTCATCCAAACTTCAAGCTGAATTCTTCTGTTACTCATCCAAACTTCAAGCTGAATTCTTCTGTTACTCATCCAAACTTGAAGCTGAATTCTTCTGTTTCTCATCCAAACTTCAAGCTGAATTCTTCTGTTACTCATCCAAACTTCAAGCTGAATTCTTCTGTTACTCATCCAAACTTGAAGCTGAATTCTTCTGTTTCTCATCCAAACTTCAAGCTGAATTCTTCTGTTACTCATCCAAACTTGAAGCTGAATTCTTCTGTTTCTCATCCAAACTTCAAGCTGAATTCTTCTGTTACTCATTTCACGTGAGGTTACAAATAGTTTTGACTTTTGATCTCTTTCTAGATTTGTTCCATGATTGAATTTCTGTAAAATCACAGAACTATTTTGTTTATTCAGATGGCCATAAATAAGCTTTATTTTTCTTAATTATTTTTATATACTGTAGATGTTAACCGATAGTCATGATTTATTTTGTTCAGCTTAAACATTGAGAACACCAGGTCACGTAGGGTCACGTAGGTTCATAATATTTTGCCATTTTTCAATGACCATACATGACTTAAATTGATCGCAACCAAATGGATGTTTGACAAAACGGATGTTTGAAAAAACTGGATGTTTGACAAACAAGTGTTTGATCAAGCGGATCGTTGACAAAACAGATGTTTGACCAAACGGATGTTTGACCAAGTGGAACGTTGACAAAACATATTTGAACAAACGGATGTTTGACAAAATGGATGCTTGACAAAATGGATGTTTGACAAAATAGATGTTTGATAAAACAGATGTTTGACTCCAACTGGTTATAGATGGTTATGAAATATTATTATATTGGATGTATTATTTATAAATGGATTCATTCCTAATGTGATAAATATGGATATTTTATACAATTTCTTTTCATATCAACACAAAAATTTCTTTGTTCATGAATATACCTTAAAGTTGATTAAAAGTTTTTTTATTAAGATAAAGTACAATTTATTGATGACAAATATATACTGTATACAAAGATGACCATATGTTTATTCATCATTCTATGATAAAATAACATTAAATAGGTCAGTAGGTCACCGTTGGGTCAGGATTGCCCATCACATTTGTAAGTGATATTTTTGCAAATGTAAAAAAAAAAAATATGTAAATTTTTTACCTCCGTAAATAAAACTATATCATACTTGGTGATGTCGATATAGGTGTGATGAAACCACTCTAAATATTTTATTACAAAAATATCTTTGAAATATTGCTTAACCCTCTATTTGAAATTATTGGAATAGAATTTTAATAGAATTTTGTAAACATCACCTGCCCCCATATTTTAGTAGGGGGATTTGTAGTCGCCAAGAAAAAGAAAATAAAAAGTTCTTGTTGCCTGTGAGCTTCCAGGCTTGTAATTATTACGATAGGGAAGCACCCATGGGCCCATACAAGAAGTCATGAAAAGTTTCAAACATGACATTAGTTAAATCCTTATTTAAAATAAAATTAAATAAAAATGATGAGAAACTTTATTTAATGCCCGACCCAGCTTAGAAATGGTTCTCATAATTGGGTTGTCAGCAAAACTGCAGTTGGATAAAAGTAAGCTTCAAGTTCAACAGAGAAGGGTCCTTTGGCCATGGCACAGTTAGAGCACCAGTTTATTAGCACCAGTTCCTCTGTGGTGATCCAAAGGTTGTGGGTTCAATCCCCGGCTGTGCCGAGATTGAAATCATGACTCAATTTCACACATGAGCATAGGGCAGTGCCTCAAGGGTGAACCTGTTGTCCTTGTTAATCTATGACCGCGTGTGTTTTCATGTCCAGGACCTGCAACATGACAATTCAATGAGGCAGCTCTATATCTGCTACAAGTAGGTCTCATCACGAAATGACTGAAATAATGTTTAAAAGTGATGTAAAACCCAAAACAAACAAAACAAATGAACGGAGAAGTGCATGGGTAATAGACACAAAGTTAAAACCCCAAAGTAAGAAAATATATTGTGTTATCTTCCACTCACATTTTATATAATGCATGACACTCCACCAGAGGCACGTGTAAAATATATATGGGTCCACTATGTCAACCTCTGGTGGAGTGTGATAATGCCGTGGAACAAATGATTTTCTCAAAATCTGATGGCTTGATAGTACAATGTCTGAAGAATTCATTAGAAAGCTGATTCGTACACATACATTTGTATTTGAACTTTTGTGATAAAAGCATAGACAATAAATTTGTAATGATAAACACCATTTTGATTATTGTTTTTTTTCACCCATAAAAAAAAAGATATTTGTCACAAAGATCTCCACAGGGGCTTGTTCTAAATTATTCATTCTTGAGGGGAGCATTCACACGATGGTGAATACTTTCAAGAGTTTTGTACTCGTCCAAACTTGTACTCATCAGATCAGAAGTCATTTTGACTTAAATTAAGGGCCACAGGCAATTTGTTTGAGTGCCAGCTTATTATTACCAGTTCCTCTGTTGGTGATCCAAAGGTCGTGGGTTCAATCACCAGCCGTGAATTCATGACACAATTTCATACATGAGATGAGCAGAGGCATGTGCCAAAGAGTAAACCCATTGTCCTTGTAAATCTGTGAGTTAACCTGTTGTCCTTGTAAATCTGTGACTGGATGGGTTGTCATATCAAGGACGTGTGACGTGAGAATTCAGTGAGGCAGCAATGTATCTACTACAAGTTGGTCTCATCACGAAATGACTGAAATAATTTTGAAAGTAATATAAACCCCAAAGCAAACAAACAGAAGGAAGTCTTCATGGTTATTATTATTTCATGTCCAAAATAATTACATCCTCCTTTTTACAGTTGCTGAGAAATAACAAATTAATCAGGGATGACATGCTTTGAAAAGGTTGTTTAGCAGCATGCTTTAAAAAGTAAAATGGTGGCTGAAGGAGTTTTAGTTCCCTTGTGTCACCCCTTAATATGACCTTGGAAACAAATTGTCAAGAGGAAAGGAAAATGGTGACCCAGTGTCACTTGTTATATCAATATGTACAACAAGCACCTTCTTCCAGATTTGGTTTTTGTTCATGTTGCCGAGATTGAATTCATGATACAATTTCATACGTGAGCTGAGGTCCGTGCCAAAGGGTTAACCCGTTGTCCTTGTAAATCTGTGACCGGGTGGGTTGTCATGTCAAGGAGCTACGACATGACAATTCAGTGAGGCAGCATTATATCTGTTACAAGTAGGTCTCATCATGAAATGACTGAAATGACTTGAAAGTGATGTAAAACCCAAAGCAAACTGATATATACCGGGTAAGTATTCTAAGTCACGTATATATGCAGGGCCACAAATCGAAGTGATAAGGCAAGAACATGTGAGTGCAGTCTTCAGGGAGACAGATCTCTCAAGTTGGTTCTGGTGGAAGGATCTCAAGAGTCCAAAGAGAGAGATCTGTCTCCCTGAACACTGCACAAACTCATGTTCTTGTCTTTATCTCATACTTATCCACTGCAGATAGATGCTTTATCCTCAAAGCAAAGCAGTGAAAACATGGTAATAAGTACAGAACTATGTTGTGTGTGGCTCATTTAAGTTCTCAGCTCATTGACATAATGTAATCAATTTTATATTACTACATGCAGTGAACTAGGCCACCTATAAAGCACTATATGAAATGGGTGTAATTCTGTTTCAACTGCGTGAACAGTCATCAGTTTCGAGATTCCCACAAAAGGTTGCAGTCTCTGTCAACAGGGGTCCCACCTGTCTGTGTTTCAAGGTCCCCATGACCCAAATCTGAAATGTCGTCTGCTCCAGGTCAAAACAAACCTGGACAGTCATCATGTTCATTTCAGAGAAATCAACGCATGATTTGTTGAAGAACTGGCCTAAGACATGATTACATTTACTTTATAATTGACAAATATTATGACATTTGTGCATAAACATATTTAATTAAACATTTTATTCATTTCAAAAGTATGTAAATATGAAAAGAATCTTTAAAAAAGATAAAAGGAAAGTAGTTCGGCAGAGGGGTGATCTGTGAAAGTAGTTCGGCAGAGGGGTGATCTGCAAAAAATATCTCATAGGTGCAGAACACTCTCTTGAGGCACCAAGTATGAGATAAAGTCTAAGAACATACTATCTAACTATCCAATTAGGGCACTGTATACAAAAAGAAAAAAAGAAAAGAAAAAAGAAAATAAAAAGGAAAAAAGAAAAAGAAAACTGAATACATAACTGACGAAAAGTGAACTCCGCAAAATCTAAGATCCATTCCTCCTACCGCTATTATTATTACATAAGTTTCTTGAACTTGAAGGTAAATATAATTCTTGCATACCTGAGCACAGGTGTGTTCAAATAGTTTTGCGTATATATATATATATATATATATATATATATATATATATATATATATATATATATATATATATATATATATATATATATATATATATATATATATATATATATATATATATTTATCTCAGGGGTAATACCTCTTAAGACCCATCTGTCAACCCTGAGTTGAACACTAAATCAATCTAAATCTAAATCAATTTCACTGGGTATATAAGACCCCAGGGCACAGCACATTATCAGTAGCGCCGCAACCCAGTTACCAATTGACCAGTAGACCGGCCGAGGACAACGAAACCCTGGCAGTGAATGTTTTGTGTTTTTAACCGTTTTTACTGATTTTTTTACAACTATTGGATTTGAAGTATTATGGACTGGATTTTAAGCAATACATCGTGCTACTGGAATTTTTCAGTTTACAGACACATGATGTTTTTTCTGGGATATCACTGCAATTAAAGCAATTTTCTATACATTCAGTACATTTTGTATCAAGAGTTTGTATACATAATTGACAATCTCCATCAGGGTTAGGTATTTTTCGATATTTTACTAAAGCCCCGCCTTTTTCTTCTGTCATTTGTCGATGTGGACCCCCAGCTGAGAAGCTGACCTGGCTGAACGTATATGATCACGTGACGTCTGCTGTCCCAGACGACCATGTGGTCCCGAACTTAAGCTTTAGGAAACAAGACTGAACATGTAAATCAATATAAATATGAAAATGAGATTGACATTTTCTTTCTCACAGAGACATGGATAAATGAAATAAATGAAAAAGAAATACTATCAGAATTAAAGAAAAATAATTATGATGTTAAACAAGTGCCCCGCCCTCTAAGGTCTGAATTAAGGGGGTCTGGCGGCAGCCTACCGAGAGGAGATGGATATTACTGAAATTAAAAACATAATCACAATATCACTACTTTTGAAATAATGGAAATTAAAATCACTACAACTGATAGAATATGTACTATTATCACTATTTATAGGCCTTAACCTTTAGAAAAAAATAGATATGTATATAGACAGTTTTTTGAAGAATTTTCGGAAATTCTATCCTATTATAGTATATATACGCATGAAGTCTTATTTATTGGTGATTACAATTTCCATCTAAACAAACCTGATAGACCAAATGTTATTAAATTCAATGACATACTGGATCTATTTAATCTAAAAAATCATGTTAAGGAACCAACACACATTCTTGGAAATACGCTAGATTTATTAATATCAAATATACATAGCAACATTATTAAACATCATATAGTTGATAATAAATTATCGGATCACAATATTTAAAAAAACTTAATATCAAAAAATTCATAACTGCTGTTGAGGAAAATTTGGAAATAATAATTCATATAGCGTATATGAACTTGATGATTACTTAAACAAATACAATAAATTAACAGAAATTCTGGATAAACATGCTCCATTAGTCAGGAGAACCATAAACGTCAGAAAACCAGCTCCATGGTTATCGGTTAATTCTGGATAAACATGCTCCATTAGTTAGGAGAACCATAAACGTCAGAAAACCAGCTCAATGGTTATCAGTTGCAATACATTCTGAAAAGAGACACAAACGGAAGCTTGAAAGGAAATATAACAAAACAAAACTTGAGGGTGATAAAATACAATTTCAAATACACCGTAACAAATAAAACAACACGATAAGAAAGGCCAAATGCAATTTCTTCTCTGAAAAGATAGATGAAAATAAATCAGACCCAAAAAAACTTTTCAAAATATTAGATAAACTACTTCACACAAATGAGGATATCTGCATAAGTGAGGGATAGCTGAATATGCGAGAGATTAATACAACTGTGAGAGATAGATGTATAAGTGACAGATAGCTGCATGTGCGAGAAATAGCTGCATGTGTGAGCGGTAGCTGCATATGTGAGAGGTAGCTACAACAGTGAGATAGCTGCATGTGCGAGAAATAGCTGCATATGTGAGAGATTGCAACCCCTCCCAGCCGAAGGCACTTGTGTAGTAAAAGTATAAATGGGTGTTATAGTGTCTGCTGTGTGAAAATCAGGTGGCACCACAAGATGGGCAGTAAACTAAGTTGTCAGCAAAATAACATGCTTACTGATGGTTTCTCTTCACTCCCCAAAACCACTTGAGGTTCAGGTGTGTCCAAACTTTTATACGTTTTTGGAAAGATATCAGGAATAGACAGATTAATAATATTCATTCATTCATTCATTTATTCATTCATTCATTCATTCATTCATTCATTCATTCATTCATTCATCCGTCCATATTTATTTAGTTATTCATTTATTTATTTATTATTTTCAGAAGGTTAAGACAAGTGAAAAGATGATCTACACAGTGAAAGTGGGCTATAACAATAACAAATAATAATAATAAAATTTGTGGCACTGACACCAAAGAATATCTGCTCATAGCAATTTGTCTAAGGAGGTCTTCCTATATAGGTAAGCTTTAATTTAGTTTTGAAGACAGTCACAGAAGTCCTAATATCTTAAAAATTGAGACTATCAGATTTGCAGAAAAGAAAATAGTTGGAAAGGTAGAAATTTTGAGAATCAAAATGGAGTTTCAAGTTTGTCACAGAAACCCATCTGTCACCTGCTGGAACAGTTTTGCCAGTTGGCAATGGTGTGTCTACAACACTGGACCCACATCTTTGTAGCTCTAAAGAGGCTCTGCCTGTAAAAACTGCCTGTCAAGTAAAGGTCAAATATGAATATCTGAAGACTGGTTCTACATAATAAATACATGCATCATAGACCAATAAAATTTCATTAAGAAATATTTTGATGCAAATATTGAAGAATTTAGTGTTTTTATTTTTCAAATGTGTTTTTTTTTATGTTAAAAAGGGGTACCCTGACTTTGAGGTGTTTAAATGAAGTTACCATGGCAACCATAAATTTCTGAGAAAAAAAATCCCTTGGCAAAAATCTTAGACCCTACCCTTTCGAATGACATATGGCTTGTCTTGATCTGTGAGAACACCCTTCACCACATTTTGCAGATTTTGATGGTTTTTACAGGCAGAGCCTCTTAAGCATATATCGGATCTTATACCCCAGTCACGATTTGTTCCAATTTCAAAAGGCACTCAGGTGATGGATATATTGTAGAAAAGTAGCACACTGTCTGTGTCTAAAAGTTTGACCCTATTCATTGCAAAGAGGATAAAACTTCCTGGCAGAACTTTAAAAGCGGATGGCAATAAATGGCTACTTGAAATATGTACTGTAACCCAACAAATATTTAAAGTTATCAAAGTTAAAACAATTATATATAAAAGCTCATATTAATTAAGTTTTAATGGTTGAACTCAGTGCACACGTAGGCCCTGGTGACAAACAACATTTTGAGATTTAAACGCCCACTGGATAAAGTGCTGATCACTAGGTGCAACCCCTTTCCCAACCAATCACGAAAAGGCACTCAAAGAAAATAGCTGAAATAATGAAGTTCAACCAGTTCTCCAGGGCATATTTAGTTATGGGTAAGCCGATTATGTATTTGTATACTTTTTATTTAAGTCTGCCGGCCAACAATCTAGGGCCAGGGGTTTAAAAGAGGTCCTCCCTGGTTGACCGGTGGGCCAGCCTGGAACGGCTTTGTATATTGATTTTGTTTGTTTGTTTGGGGTTTTACATCACTTTCAACATTATTTCAGTCATTTCGTGATGAGACCTACTTGTAGCAGATATAGTGCTGCCTCACTGAAGTGTCATGTCGCAGGTCCTTGAGATGCCAACCCACCTGGTCACAGATTTACAAGAACAACGGGTTAACCCTTTAGGCATGGGCCTCAGCTCATGTGGGAAATTGTATCATGAGTTCAATCTCGGCACGGCCGGGGTTCGAACCCACGACCTTTGGATCACCACAGAGGAACTGGTGCTAATAAGCTGGCGCTCTAACCAACTGCGCCACGGCCCGTGGCCTTTGTATATTGAGGAAATAAATGTTGAAACTGATGGCACCGTGTAGTGTGGAATTTCTTCCGTGACATTATTGCAAATAAAGCATTGTATCTTAAAGTCTTATGTCACAAATACACATATACATATACAAATTAAGATGTGTGCACCATAGGAACAAGAAATTGGTGGCCCAACCGACTGAGAAAAAATAAATTGGAGATATGTTTTGCTCTGTAAAAACGATATTGGCAAAATTATTTTCCTATTTAATTATTTCATGAATTTGTCGATTAAAGTTTTCAGTGCATCAACTTTTTAAAAATATCTCCTTTAGTATGAGGGTTTCCTTTTTAAGAATATTTATCATTTGTGTTTATTTCTCATATTGAAATGCCCTTTTCACTTATGCTGTGCATACTAACTTCTGTGACCGATATATAAATGTACTGAAGCATTTCATGGCAGATGATGATGATAAATAAGTGTATGTCACAAGTTTAAAGAAAGATATATTTAGCTTGACACACATTTTCATTTTGTGTGCCAAAGTAAGACCTGGCCGACACATATGTATTGTGGGGTTGTACTTATATTTCATATTATCTCCAGGGAAATGTTATGGCTGAAAAGGTATGGAGAAAGCAGGTGGTTAAGGGTCTGGTTACCCAGTTAAGGGTCTGGTTACCCAGTTAAGGGTCTGGTTACCCAGTTAAGGGTTTGGTAACCCATATAAGGGTCTGATAACCCATATAAGGGTCTGGTAACCCATATAAGGGTCTGGTAACCCATATAAGGGTCTGGTAACCCATATGAGGGTCTGATAACCCATATAAGGTTCCGGTAACCCATATAAGGGTCTGTAGCACAATTAAGGTCTGGTTACCCAGCTAAGGGTCTGGTAACTCTTATAAGGGTCTGGTTACCCATATATGGGTCTGGTTACCCAGCTAAGGGTCTGGTAACCCATATAAGGGTCTGGTAACCCATATGAGGGTCTGATAACCCATATAAGGTTCTGGTAACCCATATAAGGGTCTGTAGCACAATTAAGGTCTGGTTACCCAGCTAAGGGTCTGGTAACTCTTATAAGGGTCTGGTTACCCATATATGGGTCTGGTTTCCCAGCTAAGGGTCTGGTAACCCATATAAGGGTCTGGTAACCCATATGAGGGTCTGATAACCCATATAAGGTTCCGGTAACCCATATAAGGGTCTGTAGCACAATTTAGGTCTGGTTACCCAGCTAAGGGTCTGGTAACTCTTATAAGGGTCTGGTTACCCATATATGGGTCTGGTTACCCAGCTAAGGGTCTGGTAACCCATATAAGGGTCTGGTAACCCATATGAGGGTCTGATAACCCATATAAGGTTCCGGTAACCCATATAAGGGTCTGTAGCACAATTAAGGTCTGGTTACCCAGCTAAGGGTCTGGTAACTCTTATAAGGGTCTGGTTACCCATATATGGGTCTGGTTACCCAGCTAAGGGTCTGGTAACTCTTATAAGGGTCTGGTTACCCATATATGGGTCTGGTTACCCAGCTAAGGGTCTGGTAACCCAGGTAAGGGTTTGGTTACCCAAATAAGTATCTAGTAACGCAGCTAAGAGCCTGGTTAAACATATAAGGTTCTGATAACCTAGCTAAGGTTCTGGTTACCCTATAAGTGTTTGGTAAGCCAGCTAAGGATCCAGTAATTCACCTAAGGGTCTGGTAACCCAGCTAGTCATTTTTTTCATCTGTATACATTTAGCTGTGAACAAAATCTTTTGCCATTTTTAGTTATTCAGTTGGGATTCTCCCTTCAGGAATCTCTTCTAGCATATCAACTGGCATGGTATGCTGAATTGTTGACATTGTCTGAAAGTATGTAGATATATATTGCAGTTGATAACAACAATAAACCTGTATCACAACAAAATGAAATAAAAACAAAATTTGATACATTGTTTATAGCATATCTATCAGATCAAGTCACATCTATAATATAGATTGGGTACTATAATCACCTTTATAGTACCTAATCTATATTATAGATATGGCTCGATCTGATAGATGTGCTATTGTAGGATATAGATTACCTACCCATAGACTCTTAAGAACATATAGACAATCATAGACAATCACGGTCTCTGGCAGAACATCATGTATAGAGATTGTGTGCCGTGTGAAGTCAACGAGTGCAGGTTGATGCATCGCCTTAACCACCACACCTGGAGATGACTCACCGGACATAAGAGATCACGTGCAGGCAGACGAGCCCATGCAAAACCCCCGTGTCGCAAAAGGAAGGCGAGGAAAAATATATGCGAAGACAGTGTGGAAACTCTTAGAATGTGCTGTATTGGATATGCACATTTTGCCACGGGAAAAGGGCCATATTTCCTACTCATATATTTTCCTCGCCTTCTAATGTCACTAGATATGTTCTAGACATGTCTAGCAAGTATGTCTGACCCCTCATTAGTCCCTCAAAATCTGCAAAGACATTGCGACAACTCTTAGAATGTGCCGTATTGGATAAGCACATTTTGCCAAGAGAAAAGGGCCATAACTCCTACTCATATATTTTTCCTCGCCTTCTAATGTCACTAGATATGTTCTAGACATGTCTAGCAAGTATATCTGACCCCTCATTAGTCCCTAAAAATCTGCGAAGACAGTGTGGCAACTCTTAGAATGTTGGCATTTGAAAAATCAAAAGATGTTGAAATATGTGAATTTTAGCAGAGTAAAAGGGCCATATCTCCTACTCATTTATTTTTCCTCGCCTTCTAATGTCACAAGATATGTTCTAGACATGTCTAGCAAGTATGTCTGACCCCTCATTATTCCATTAAAATCTGCGAAGACATTGCGACAACTCTTAGAATGTGCCGTATTGGATATGCACATTTTGCCAAGGGAAAAGGGCCATAACTCCTACTCATATATTTTTCCTCGCCTTCTAATGTCACTAGATATGTTCTAGACATGTCTAGCAAGTATGTCTGACCCCTCATTAGTCCCTAAAAATCTGCGAAGACAGTGTGGCAACTCTTAGAATGTTCGCATTTGAAAAATAAAAAAATGTTGAAATATGTGAATTTTAGCAGAGTAAAAGGGCCATATCTCCTACTCATTTATTTTTCCTCGCCTTCTAATGTCACTAGATATGTTCTACACATGATTAGTAAGTATGTCTGACACCTCATTAGTCCCTCAAAATCTGCAAAGACATTGCGACAACGCTTAGAATGTGCCGTATTGGATATGCACATCTTGCCACGGGAAAAGGGCCATATTTCCTACTCATATATTTTTCCTCGCCTTCTAATGTCACTAGATATGTTCTAGACATGTCTAGCAAGTATGTCTGACCCCTCATTAGTCCCTCAAAATCTGCGAAGACATTGCGACAACTCTTAGAATGTGCCGTATTGGATATGCACATTTTGCCAAGAGAAAAGGGCCATATCTCCTACTCATTTATTTTTCCTCGCCTTCTAATGTCACTAGATATGTTCTAGACATGTCAAGCAAGTATGTCTGACCCCTCATTAGTCCCTCAAAATCTGCAAAGACAGTGCGGCAACTCTTAGAATGTGCTGTATTGGATATGCACATTTTGCCACGGGAAAAGGGCCATATTTCCTACTCATATATTTTCCTCACCTTCTATTGTCACTAGATGTGTTCTAGACATGTCTAGCAAGTATGTCTGACCCCTCATTAGTCCCTAAAAATCTGCGAAGACAGTGTGGCAACTCTTAGAATGTTCGCATTTGAAAAATAAAAAAATGTTGAAATATGTGAATTTTAGCAGAGTAAAAGGGCCATATCTCCTACTCATTTATTTTTCCTCGCCTTCTAATGTCACTAGATATGTTCTACACATGCCTAGTAAGTATGTCTGACACCTCATTAGTCCCTCAAAATCTGCAAAGACATTGCGACAACGGTTAGAATGTGCCGTATTGGATATGCACATTTTGCCAAGGGAAAAGGGCCATAACTCCTACTCATATATTTTTCCTCGCCTTCTAATGTCACTAGATATGTTCTAGACATGTCTAGCAAGTATGTCTGACCCCTCATTAGTCCATTAAAATCTGCGAAGACATTGCGGCAACTCTTAGAATGTGCTGTATTGGATATGCACATTTTGCCACGGGAAAAGGGCCATATTTCCTACTCATATATTTTCCTCACCTTCTATTGTCACTAGATGTGTTCTAGACATGTCTAGCAAGTATGTCTGACCCCTCATTAGTCCCTAAAAATCTGCGAAGACAGTGTGGCAACTCTTAGAATGTTCGCATTTGAAAAATAAAAAAATGTTGAAATATGTGAATTTTAGCAGAGTAAAAGGGCCATATCTCCTACTCATTTATTTTTCCTCGCCTTCTAATGTCACTAGATATGTTCTACACATGCCTAGTAAGTATGTCTGACACCTCATTAGTCCCTCAAAATCTGCAAAGACATTGCGACAACGCTTAGAATGTGCTGTATTGGATATGCACATTTTGCCACGGGAAAAGGGCCATATTTCCTACTCATATATTTTTCCTCGCCTTCTAATGTCACTAGATATGTTCTAGACATGTCTAGCAAGTATGTCTGACCCCTCATTAGTCCCTCAAAATCTGCGAAGACAGTGTGGCAACTCTTAGAATGTTGGCATTTGAAAAATCAAAAAATGTTGAAATATGTGAATTTTAGCAGAGTAAAAGGGCCATAACTCCTACTCATATATTTTTCCTCGCCTTCTAATGTCACTAGATATGTTCTAGACATGCCTAGCAAGTATGTCTGACCCCTCATTAGTCCCTCAAAATCTGTGAAGACATTGCGACAACTCTTAGAATGTGCCGTATTGGATATGCACATTTTGCCAAGGGAAAAGGGCCATATCTCCTACTCATATATTTTTCCTCGCCTTTTAATGTCTCTAGATGTGTTCTAGACATGCCTAGCAAGTATGTCTAATCCTTTATTAGTATATCCATGTTTGGGAAAGCTCTGCAACAATGCTTGTTAATCATTATCATGCTAAAAAATGTGTTTGTGATAGCTAAAGGTACATTTTAGTGTTTTAAAGGATATATATCCTTTTACATAACGTTTCTTTCCCAAATACCAAAAGGGTGTATGAAGGTGTATACAGTTATTCCCCATTAATATATTGATAATAAATGATTAAGACTGTGCTACAAGGTTGAGAAGGCCATTAATCATACTGAAAAACTCATTTGTCACAGGAAAAGGGATATATCCGTTTTTGACAGGATATATATCCTTTTACATAACTTTTTTCACCATGTCCCAAAAGGGTACACTTATACATACTTGTTGAAACCTTTTGAAAAAAACGTCAAATATCAAATATCAAATATCAAAAGATATAAACGCTCGTTTATATATGACATATTTTCTTTTTGAGAATGTTCTAAGGGGCGATCCATTTGATTTTTGTGGGGTGGGGTGGGAGATTTTGGAAAAAAAATTTATTCACCCACCCCATCCCAGAAAAAAAATTTATTCATTCACCCTACCAAAGAAAAAAAAATTATTCATCCACCTCCTTCCAGTTTTTCTATCTTCTATATGGATTGCTTGAAATGAAGGATCAGAGTCTGGGGAAGCAACAAGAAAAAAAAATTATTCACCCACCCCACACCAGAAAAAAAATTTATTCACCCACCCCACACCAGAAAAAAAAATTATTCATCCACCCTACCAAAGAAAAAAAAATTATTCATCCAGTACTGCTGTCCCACCCCACCCCACAAAAATCAAATGGATCGCCCCTACACTAGAAAATGTGCGCCGCATGGCTACCGGCTGAAAACCAGGCAGGTAACCAGGTGGTTTCCAACAGCTGGTTTTCACAAAAAAGTAAGACGCATGGTAACCAGGCGGTTTTAGATTTGCCAGCCGCATGGTTTCCAGCTGGCTGCCATGTGAATTCCATGCGATTTACTAACCATGTGGATACCGCATGGCAGGGACCAGGTGGTTTTCATGCGATTTTCATAGATATCCTAGGTTAGCTCAGGTGGGCTATTGCTGGATTATTATTGGGCTTATATTATTTCCTGGTGATTATTGTGTGGTTTTCATATGGTTTATTGAGGATATGGCATTAGGGTGGTTCATGCTCGCTGGGATATTGGTTGAAATTATCAATTAAAATTACTAAATTACTAGTTTTATGAAAGTTATTATAGTTGCTGATTGATTTTTTTTATTAATGACAAAAGCATCATTTTTATTTCAACAGAGAGATCTTTATTGGAACAATCTTCATCACAATATAGTATTCAAATGTTTTAATCTTGATACATCACAATACCAATATTATAACTTAAGCAATGTACAAATATTTAAATAACAATTTATCTTAGTACACATTTGGATAATTACAGTTATTAAAATATTCGAATCATTTTGTTAGAACATAGATTAAGCAGTTCTTGATGTTTAAGAAAATTATTATGCAGCATGAATGAATGTTTAATTTCATGACATAATATTTATTTCAGGGAGCTCAAAACAGCTCTTGGGGCACATTTCTGCCTTTGTTAACCTAGAGGTTAACATTAAAGTTGGCATAGTAACCAGCCTATTTTGACATCATTCCTTGGTGATCTTGAATTACAATATAAGCACTTGTTGGTCACAAGTAATGAATCACATTTCAACTTTCAATATCTTAACAGTTCAGGTAGTCCTAGATTTAAAGGTCCATTCATCATATTCGTGACTTATCATCTAATACTTAGTCCATTCTGCAATTTTGTGACATGCCATACTGAATTGTCACTCTTTTTTTTGTAATTGTACTGTACTTAGTCCCTTATATTCCGTACTTTGTCCCTTCTATGGTAATGTGAATACTCAGGCCTCACATGACCCTTTATTTATGCTCATTCTGCACTGAATCATTCCTGCTAATATCTTATGTAAGATAGTGGTACACATCAAAATGTGCTCATGTGATTCCTTAAGTCCTGCATGGATGGTTGTCTGCTCATTCTGCACTGAATCCTTCCTGCATGGATGGGTATCTGTTCATTCTGCATTGAATCCTTCCTGCATGGATGGTTGTCTGTCTCATTCTGCACTGAATCCTTCCTGCATGGATGAGTATCTGCTCATTCTGCACTGAATCCTTCCTGTATGGATGTGTGTCTGCTCATTCTGCACTGAATCCTTCCTGCATGGATGTGTGTCTGCTCATTCTGCACTGAATCCTTCCTGCATGGATGTGTGTCTGCTCATTCTGCACTGAATCCTTCCTGCATGGATGGGTATCTGTTCATTCTGCATTGAATCCTTCCTGCATGGATGGTTGTCTGTCTCATTCTGCATTGAATCCTTCCTGCATGGATGTGTGTCTGCTCATTCTGCACTGAATCCTTCCTGCATGGATGGGTATCTGCTCATTCTGTACTAAAACCTTCCTGCATGGTTGGTTGTGACTGCTCATTCTGGATTAGTCCTTCCTGCATAGATGGGTAGACTACACATTCTGCATCGAGTCCTTCCTGTATGGATGGGTGTCTGCTCATTCTGCATGGATGGTTCTGACTGCTCGTCCTGTAAAAAAATGTGACATATAGTATCATACTTGGTGCTTCAAGAGGATCTGAACCTACTAGATATCTTTAAGTATTTTTATCAAATTTAGTGAAAAAAGACTAACAGTATCATTATCTTCATCAGAAAAAAGACATTACATTCATGAATTTTATATATATGTGAGATCCCCAAAACAAGGATGTGTCAGAGTAATTTTAAAGTGCTCTCTCATAAGTGATATGGAACCTCACAAGGGATGGAGAACCTCACAAGTGATAGGGTACCTCACAAGTGATGGAGAATCTTACAAGTGATAGGGTACCTCACAAGTGATGGAGAACCTCACAAATGATGGAGAACCTCACAAGTGATGGAGAACCTCTCAAGTGATGGGGAATCTCACAAGTGGTGGGGAACCTCATAAGTGACGGGGAACCTCACAAGTGATAGGGAACCTCACAAGTGATAGGGTGCCACACAAGTGATAAAGTACCTCACAAGTGATAAAGTACCTTACAAGTGATAAAGCACCTCACAAGTGATGGAGAACCTCAAAAGTGATAGAGTACCTCACAAGTGATAGAGTACCTCACAAGTGAGAGGGAAGCTCACGAGTGTTAGGGAACCTCACAAGTGATAGGGTACCTCATAAGTGATGGGAAACCTCACAAGTGATAGGGAACCTCACAAGTGTTGGAGTACCTCACAAGTGATGGAGAACCTCACAAGTGATGGAGAACCTCACAAGTGATAGGGTACCTCACAAGTGATAGGGTGCCTCACAAGTGATAGAGTACCTCACAAGTGTTGGGAACCTCACAAGTGATGGGAAACCTCACAAGTGATGGGAAACCTCACAAGTGATGGAGAACCTCACAAGTGATAGGGTACCTCACAAGTGATAGAGTACCTCACAAGTGATAGGGAACCTCACAAGTGTTGGGGAACCTCACAAGTGATGGGGAACCTCACAAGTGATAGGGAACCTCACAAGTGATGGAGAACCTCACAAGTGATAGGGTACCTCACAAGTGATAGAGTACCTCACAAGTGATAGTGTACCTCACAAGTGATGGGTGACCCCATGAGTGCTAGGGTGCCACACAAGTGATAAAGTACCTCACAAGTGATAAAGTACCTCACAAGTGATAAAGCACCTCACAAATGATGAAGAACCTCACAAGTGATAGGGTACCTCACAAGTGATAGGGTGCCTCATAAGTGATAAAGTACCTCACAAGTGATGGAGAACTTCAAAATTTATGGAGAACCTGATAAGTGATAGGGAACCTCACAAGTGATGGGGAACCTCACAAGTGATGGGGAACCTCACAATTGATGTGGAACCTCACAAGTGATGGAGAACCTCACTAGTGATAGGGTACCTCACAAGTGATAGGGAACCTCACAAGTGATGGAGAACCTCACAAGTGATAGGGTACCTCACAAGTTATAGGGTGACCTTACGAGTGATAGGGTGCCACACAAGTGATAAAGTACCTCACAAGTGATAAAGCACCTCACAAATGATGAAGAACCTCACAAGTGATAGGGTACCTCACAAGTGATAGGGTGCCTCATAAGTGATAAAGTACCTCACAAGTGATGGAGAACTTCAAAATTTATGGAGAACCTGATAAGTGATAGGGAACCTCACAAGTGATGGGGAACCTCACAAGTGATGGGGAACCTCACAATTGATGTGGAACCTCACAAGTGATGGAGAACCTCACTAGTGATAGGGTACCTCACAAGTGATAGGGAACCTCACAAGTGATGGAGAACCTCACAAGTGATAGGGTACCTCACAAGTTATAGGGTGACCTTACGAGTGATAGGGTGCCACACAAGTGATAAAGTACCTCACAAGTGATAGAGTACCTCACAAATGATAGGAAACCTCACAAGTGTTGGGGAACCTCACAAGTGATGGGTGACCTCACGAGTGATAGGGTGCCACACAAGTGATAAAGTACCTCACAAGTGATAAAGCACCTCACAAGTGATGGAGAACCTCAAAAGTGATGGAGAACCTCACAAGTGATAGGGTACCTCACAAGTGATAGAGTACCTCACAAGTGATAGAGTACCTCACAAGTGATAGGGAACCTCACAAGTGTTGGGGAACCTCACAAGTGATGGGGAACCTCACAAGTGATAGGGAACCTCACAAGTGTTGGGGAACCTCACAAGTGATGGGTGACCTCACGAGTGATAGGGTGCCACACAAGTGATAAAGTACCTCACAAGTGATGGGAAACCTCACAAGTGATGGGAAACCTCACAAGTGATGGAGAACCTCACAAGTGATAGGGTACCTCACAAGTGATAGGGAACCTCACAAGTGATAGGGAACCTCACAAGTGATAGGGAACCTCACAAGTGTTGGGGAACCTCACAAATGATGGGGAACCTCACAAATGATGGGGAACCTCAAAACTTGACATATGTGATGCACAAACCACATGAATGGTGTTAAAAGCACACAAGTGATGTAACCACCCAAGTGATGTTCAAACCATATGGGTAACATACAAACACATAAAACATCTACAATACAAGTGATGCTCAATCACAAATTATGGGAGAGGGTAGTGATTCTCCCATGCATGCATGATATCCTGTAACTTTTACTCACAATTTGTCCAACTTTCATATTGTAGTCTTTCTTCATTCTGTTCCATTTGAAATTTGTTCCATTTGAAGTTATAAATCTGTATATAAATAGACTCAAAACAATGGAGACGTTTCTCATACAGCAAGACCTGATAATTGCTGCCTTCTCTTCAATGTCGTCTGCTCAATGTGTCAGAGGCTTGAAATGAACACACAACCCAAGCTGTCAACTTTTCACAGGGAGATCAGGACAAACCAAATATCTCCAAATAATTTTCTGACAGCACAATAATTTCCGAAGGGTGATGATATTTTAGGGCAATAATTTTCCAAGGGATATATTTTCCAAGGACTACAACTTTCCAAGGGTTATATTTTCCAAGGGCAAACATTTTCCAAGGGTTAATTTTCCCAAGGGCTAAATTTTCCAAGGGTAACATTTTGCAGGGTTATAAGTTTTCCAAGGGTGATATTTTCCAAGGGTAATATTTTCCAAGGGTAATATTTTCCAAGGGTTAATTTTTCCAAGGGCTAAAATTTTCCAAGGATGATATCTGAATATAATTTCTGAGAGCAATAATTTTCCAAGGGTGATAATTTTCTAAGGGCGATACTTTCCAAGGGCTATAATTTTCCAAAGGTGATATTTCCCAGGCCCATAATTTCTCCAAGGGTTATATTTTCCAAGGGCAAACATTTTCCAGGGGTGATATTTCCCAGGGCTATAATTTTCCAAGGACAAACATTTTCCAAGGGCTAAAATTTTCCAAGGGTAACATTTTCCAAGGGTAATTTTTTCCTAGGGTAACATTTCCTAGGGCTAAAATTTTCCAAGGGCTAAAATTTTCCAAGGGCTAAAATTTTCCAAGGGTAACATTTTCCAAGGGTAATTTTTTTCCTAGGGTAACATTTCCTAGGGCTATAATTTTCCAAGGGCTAAAATTTTCCAAGGGCTAACATTTTCCAAGGGTAACATTTTCTAAGGGTAACATTTTCTAAGGGTAATTTTTTCCTAGGGTAACATTTCCTAGGGCTATAATTTTCCAAGGGATAAATTTTCCAAGGGCTAAAATTTTCCAAGGGTAACATTTTCCAAGGGTAATTTTTTCCTAGGGTAACATTTCCTAGGACTATAATTTTCCAAGGGTGATATTTTCCAAGGGCAAAAATTTTCCAAGGGCTAAAATTTTCCAAGGGTAATTTTTTCATAGGGTAACATTTTCTAGGGCTATAATTTTCCAAGGGTGATATTTTTCAAGGGTAATATTTTCCACGTGTAATATTTTCCAAATGTGATATTTTCCAAGGGCTAAAGGTGAGAGAGCTGAGGTGTGGGAGGTGAGGTGAGGGAGCTGAGGTGAGGTGAGGGAGCTTAGGTGAGGGAGGTGAGGCGTGGGAGCTGAGATGAGAGAGGCGAGACGAGGGAGCTAAGGTGAGAGAGGCGAGATGAGGGAGCTGAGGTGAAGGAGGTGAGGTAAAGGAGTTGAGGTGAGGGAGCTGTGTGGGAGGTGAGGTGAGAGAGGTGAGTAGTGGGAGGTGAGGTGAGGGAGTTGAGGTGAGGGAGCTGTGTGGGAGCTGAGGTGAGGGAGCTGTATGGGAGCTGAGGTGAGGGAGCTGTGAGGGAGGGGAGGTGAGGGAGCTGAGGTGAGGGAGATGAGGTGAGGAAGCTGTGTGGGAGCTGAGGTGAGAGAGGTGAGGTGTGGGAGCTGAGGTGTGGGAGGGGAGGTGTGGGAGCTGAGGTGAGGGAGCTGAGGTGTGTGAGCTGAGGTGAGAGAGGTGAGGTGAGGGAGGTGAGGTGAGGGAGATGAGGTGTAAGAGCTGTGTAAGATACAATTAGACAGCCCTCATCCCTCATCTCAGCCCTCATTCCTCAGTTCAGCCCTCTTCCCTCATCTCAGCCCTCATTCCTCAGTTCAGCCCTCTTCCCTCATTTCAGCCCCCATTCCTCAGTTCAGCCCTCATTCCTCAGTTCAGCCCTCTTCCCTCATCTCAGCCCTATTTCCTCATTTACCATGTCACAACCCATGTATTTAGCCATAGTTCAATCATAATACCCTTTTAAAAAAAGACCAATGCTAAAATGTTGGCCTTCAGCTTTGATTTTTTACAAGTCCTTTTCATATGAAAACCACCTGGCTTAATTCACATGGAAATCACCTTTTGTCAATTCTCCTGGCATTCTCCTGGTTTTTACCTGGTTTACGCATGATAACCACATGGAAATCATCTGGTTCAATTCCATGTGGTTACCGCCTGACTTTTTGCCGTGCGGTTACCACCTGTCCAACCAGGCAATATCCATGTGATATTTGCCAGGTGGTAACCGCCTGGCATAAAACCAGGCGAAAACCGCCTGGCAGCCACATGGCAGACACATGATTTACCTGCCATGCGGTTGCCAGGCGGGGAACATTTGGCCATGTAACTGTTACAATCTAAAAGAATAGCTTATTGTTAATTTTGAACAGTATGCTGACTAGAATTTGGTAATTTTGTCTTTTAATTCTATCATATTTCTGTATAGCGATATAGAATCATTAATATATTTTGGGTGTGTTGGATGCAGGAATATTTGTAGTGATACAAATTAATCAAATTCAGAGCAAACTGAAAGAGCACAGATATACAGATAGAAATTGTTCATGGTTATTGTCATATTCTTAAAAGCTTTTTTTTATAAATAGCTTAGTGCAATATTATTGATTGGCCCAACATTTTAATATCAGTTTGGATGAATATCTTCCATACCCAGAAGCTTAACAATATATAAATAATAATACGTTTGTGCATGGTGTATTTCGTTGTGTGACTTATTGGTTTATTCACATCTAAACGACTGGAGCAAAAACGACTGGAGCAAAAACAGTACACAGTAATGCTATTGAATTTACTGCATGAAAATCGTGACAAATTTGGTTTCATTGTAATAATTGAGTTAAAGGTTTTCAAACGCCTCTCTCATGACCTTTCCTGTCCACCAAGGGTTCTGTTTGAGGCCAAGGGCATAGGTCGCCGTGGGCACCATGTCTCTATTCTCCACTGTGTGCTCTAAGGTGTGGTTATGCCTTATACCAGGACCTTTCAGGAACATTGGGATAAGAAGATCTGAGTCCTGCATCCTGCCATGGCCATTCCCCTCTCCCCCGTGGTCTGCACTTAGCAATATCATCACCTCATCGTCCATGCCCTCCTCCTCTATGACGTCAAGCATTAAACCAACCAGATAGTCCATGTACGCCACGCTTACGTCATAGAACAGACTGCACCAGTTAAACCCGTGGCCAATCCCATCCACAGTTCCCAGATATATAAAGGAATAAGATTTCTCGGTTGCATGTAGAATATTTCTTAAATATTCGTTCATTTCCCACGTGAGTGGTGCATCACATATGGGATACAGATCAAAGAGACAAACGCGGTCCTTGTCCACATAATCAGGAAATCCTTTTGCAGACATGTATTTAATCCAGTACCAGTCATAGAATGATGCTGTATGGAGGGTGGCGTCTTGTGCTTTCATAGTTTGAAATCCACAAGGTATAGGTGTATTTCTCCCTGGAAATATGAATAATTTCATGGTGAGTAGTGATATATATATATATATATATATATATATATATATATATATATGTCACAGTAATATATATATATATATATATATATATATATATATATATATATATATATATATATATATATATATATATATATATATATATATATATATATATATATATATATATATATATATATATATATATATATATATATATATATATATATATATTTAACAAAATGTGACCATTTAATTTTCTTTTGTGGTATTAAGTTTTGTGAGCACCTATTAGTAAAATCTCACGAGATCACCTGCAATGCTTTTTAAACAATGGATTGGAACTGGGCCTTATTATGTAGGGTTCCATCATAAAAATAGCCATCCCTTTTAAACTATATGGTACTTTAATTAATTGATTTACCTTGGGCAGGTGATATTGCCTGGTTGCTGCCTTGCCATGGGGGGAGCCACCCGTTCCCAGTTATCCCTGTCGATTCTATACCCATCCCACACATTGTAGCACTCCAGCCCGGGGCAGACACTGTCTGGAGCACAGTCCGGGCATTGGTCAGGGTGTAACTTCCGCCCAATGCTAACCGCTCTAACATGTTCGGAGCGCCACCTATGGCGTTTGCCATGCAATCCGGACGTAATCCGTCGATTCCGATGTGCAGCACGTGCCTAGCAATTGGCACGCGATGGATATCGTCATCAGAGGTACCTGAAAGATAAAAGATAATCAATTATAAAAAGCCATCTGGTATAATTTTATAAACCTCCTTTTAAAATCTCATTTGAAAAAATATTCACAAGGATGTTATACTTTCAAATCCTTCTATAACCAAGTAATGCATTGCCCGTTTATTACATGTTTTATTTCCTTTATAGTCATTGGCTCTTCAGTTGATTACATTATATGTGCATACCATTTAACATTGAAATCAATAAAGATTAGCCAATGTGAAACATTTAACAACCACAAATGCAAAGCGCTATGTTATGTCAGAAAAATATTCTCGTTCTCTCACGATTTACCACTTCACACATATATGCGAGTTACAGACATCAACATTTACCATCACACAAAGGTATGTCACAGTAATCCCACTCCACAAAGTCGTCCTGAGTATAGCACCAAGGTCCTCCCTCCTTCCTGTCCGGATTCCGGCAGAAGTTCTCAGTCATAACTAAGTTAGCATCCGGGAACCTGTTAGGATCTGTCATGTGATGTGGATGGGGTGTTTGTTGATCCCATCTCTGGCAGGGAAGTCCTGATCTACTAGTGTCCAATCGTCCACTGTAGTCTCGTCCCAGTGAAGATGTCTTACAGTCTGTAAATACCAATTAACAAGTCACAGATCCAATAAACAAGTCACAGATCCAATTCCCGTTAAAGATCCAATTCCCGTTATTGATATAGATTAACTACTCATTAAGCAAATATTAAACAGGTATGTCAGACTCCAGTGAAAGAGTATTTATATGTGTACACTTTGAGTTAGAACCTAAATATAGGATTATTAAATATATGAACTATATGAAATTACAATCACCTTGTTCCTTAGCAAAGGCATTATATAAATGATGTCAATGCTTTTGCTTTGTGGAGAATATCTCTGCATCTCATTACCAACAAAATGTCAGCTGGGCTGTTCACTGATTGGTCAACACAAAATTTCATATTTTTTTTCTACTGATTGTTGTTCACCATAATTACTTATTCACGTTGAAGGGGAGGGTGGCTGAGTATGTGGAAATGGAGGGTGGCTGAGTATGTAGAAATAGACGGCAGCTGAGTATGTGGACATAGAGGGTGGCTGAGTATGTGGAAATAGAGTGTGGCTGAGTATGTAGAAATAGACGGCAGCTGAGTATGTGGACATAGAGGGTGGCTGAGTATGTGGAAATAGAGTGTGGCTGAGTATGTGGAAATGGAGGTGGCTGAGTTTGTGGAAATGGAGGGTGGCTGAGTATGTGGAAATAGAGGGTGGCTGAGTATGTGGAAATGGAAGGTGGCTGAGTATGTGGAAATGGAAGGTGGCTGAAAATGTGGAAATAGAGGGTGGCTGAGTATGTGGACATGGAGGGTGGCTGAGTATGTGGAAATGGAGGGTGGCTGAGTATGTGCAATATGGGACAACTATCAGGCCAACTCAGAGGCAGGTAAAGGTAGAAATGTGGGTTACAAACCAAAAGACGTTCATGCTGGTCAAAGTACAGTCATATTCTAACCTTGGCAGACACATTCTAACCTTGGCAGTCGTATTCTAACCTTGGCAGTCACATTCTAACATTGACAGTCATATTCTAACCTTGCCAGGCATATTCTACCCTTGACAGGCATATTCTAACCTTGACAGTCATATTCTAACCTTGCCAGGCACATTCTAACCATGGCAGTCATATTCTAACCTTGGCAGTCATATTCTAACCTTGACAGTCATATTCTAACCTTGGCAGTCATATTCTAACCTTGACAGTCATATTCTAACCTTGGCAGTCGTATTCTAACCTTGGCAGTCATATTCTAACATTGGCAGTCATATTCTAACCTTGGCAGGCACATTCTAACCATGGCAGTCATATTCTAACATTGGCAGTCATATTCTAACCTTGACAGTCATATTCTAACCTTAACAGTCATATTCTAACCTTGGCAGGCACATTCTAACCATGGCAGTCATAATCTAACCTTGGCAGTCATATTCTAACCTTGACAGGCATATTCTAACCTTGACAGTCATATTCTAACCTTGGCAGGCACATTCTAACCATGGCAGTCATATTCTAACCTTGGCAGGCACATTCTAACCATGGCAGTCATATTCTAACCTTGGCAGTCATATTCTAACCTTGACAGTCATATTCTAACCTTGGCAGACGTATTCTAACCTTGGCAGTCATATTCTAACATTGGCAGTCATATTCTAACCTTGGCAGTCGTATTCTAACCTTGCCAGGCATATTCTAACCTTGACAGTCATATTCTAACCTTGGCAGTCGTATTCTAACCTTGACAGTCATATTCTAACCTTGGCAGTCATAATCTAACCTTGACAGTCATATTATAACCTTGACAGTCATATTCTAACCTTGCCAGGCACATTCTAACCATGGCAGTCATATTCTAACCTTGGCAGTCATATTCTAATCTTGGCAGTCATATTCTAACCTTGACAGTCATATTCTAACCTTGACAGTCATATTCTAACCTTGGCAGGCATATTCTAACCTTGACAGTCATATTCTAACCTTGCCAGGCACATTCTAACCATGGCAGTCATATTCTAACCTTGCCAGGCACATTCTAACCATGGCAGTCATATTCTAACCTTGGCAGTCGTATTCTAACCATGGCAGTCATATTCTAACCTTGACAGTCATATTCTAACCTTGGCAGTCGTATTCTAACCTTGACAGTCATATTATAACCTTGACAGTCATATTCTAACCTTGGCAGGCATATTCTAACCATGGCAGTCATATTCTAACCTTGACAGGCATATTCTAACCTTGACAGTCATATTCTAACCTTGGCAGGCACATTCTAACCATGGCAGTCATATTCTAACCTTGGCAGGCACATTCTAACCATGGCAGTCATATTCTAACCTTGGCAGTCATATTCTAACCTTGACAGTCATATTCTAACCTTGGCAGACGTATTCTAACCTTGGCAGTCATATTCTAACATTGGCAGTCATATTCTAACCTTGGCAGTCGTATTCTAACCTTGCCAGGCATATTCTAACCTTGACAGTCATATTCTAACCTTGGCAGTCGTATTCTAACCTTGACAGTCATATTCTAACCTTGGCAGTCATATTCTAACCTTGGCAGGCACATTCTAACCTTGACAGTCATATTCTAACCTTGACAGGCATATTCTAACCTTGACAGGCATATTCTAACCTTGACAGTCATATTCTAACCTTGGCAGGCACATTCTAACCATGGCAGTCATATTCTAACCTTGGCAGGCACATTCTAACCATGGCAGTCATATTCTAACATTGGCAGTCATATTCTAACCTTGGCAGTCGTATTCTAACCTTGCCAGGCATATTCTAACCATGGCAGTCATATTCTAACCTTGCCAGGCACATTCTAACCATGGCAGTCATATTCTAACCTTGCCAGGCACATTCTAACCTTGGCAGTCATATTCTAACCTTGACAGTCATATTCTAACCTTGGCAGTCGTATTCTAACCTTGCCAGGCATATTCTAACCTTGACAGTCATATTCTAACCTTGGCAGGCACATTCTAACCTTGACAGTCATATTCTAACCTTGGCAGTCATACTTAACCTTGGCAGGCACATTCTAACCTTGACAGTCATATTCTAACCTTGGCAGGCATATTCTAACCTTGACAGTCATATTCTAACCTTGCCAGGCACATTGTAACCATGGCAGTCATATTCTAACCTTGCCAGGCACATTCTAACCTTGCCAGGCATATTTTAACCTTGACAGTCATATTCCAACTTTGGCAGGCACATTCTAACCTTGGCAGTCGTATTCTAACCTTGCCAGGCATATTCTAACCATGGCAGTCATATTCTAACCTTGGCAGTCGTATTCTAACCTTGCCAGGCATATTCTAACCTTGACAGTCATATTCTAACCTTGACAGTCATATTCTAACCTTGCCAGGCACATTCTAACCATGGCAGTCATATTCTAACCTTGGCAGTCATATTCTAATCTTGGCAGTCATATTCTAACCTTGACAGTCATATTCTAACCTTGACAGTCATATTCTAACCTTGACAGTCATATTCTAACCTTGGCAGGCATATTCTAACCTTGACAGTCGTATTCTAACATTGACAGTCATATTCTAACCTTGGCAGTCATATTCTAACCTTGCCAGGCACATTCTAACCATGGCAGTCATATTCTAACCTTGGCAGTCATATTCTAACCTTGGCAGTCATATTCTAACCTTGGCAGTCATATTCTAACCTTGCCAGGCACATTCTAACCTTGGCAGTCATATTCTAACCTTGCCAGGCACATTCTAACCATGGCAGTCATATTCTAACCTTGGCAAGTTTGTATGTTGCAGGATTCTCTGGGGATGTCAGGGTCTGTGGTGAAGCACCAGGGTCCATCCGGAGAGTGGTCCGGATTCCTGCAGTAGTTGACAGCATCTTCCAGAGTTGCATCAGGGAACAGACTGACATCAGTGAAATCATGTTCATGCGGGGCTTGGCGGTCCCAACGCTGACAGACGCCACCACTTCCGGTCAAACTTATAGTCCCAACATATTCTGTCCCTGAGTCTGTCTGCTTGCAGCTCATAGATGCTGGAAATCAGACAAATATATGTGTTGTATATGTGTGGATTATGTTGTGTTTTATTTAACATTTGATAAAGTAGATTTATCCTATGAGCTTTTATTATCAACTCTATTTTCTTTTCAGTCATTCTTAACTCTTTAACCCCTAAAGGACGGGAAGGACGTCAGCATCCGCCACGGGCTTAAGTAGTGACGTCACTTTGAACATTCCCTTGTAACAACCTATTGTAATGTAATCGTGATAGTGAGGACAGGCAGCTTGGATCATGAACTTGTGAACCGAGCACTTTGTTCAGCATATTGAATAACCATGCTTACACATTTATTAATTCAGCATGCAGAAAAATAAAAAAAATTGGTTTAAGACATGCCTGTCAAACTTTTGTTGATTGAGTGGACTTACCAATTTTTTTCTGGACTAGTGTATCTGCATATTGAAATTTAAAAAATAATAACCATGGTTATTAAGTATGTTCAACAAAGTTGCAGCCCATCAGAATGTTACAAAATGACGTCATTAAGCCAGAGCAATGGGGACGCTGGCGTTCTTCCCGTTCGTTAAGGATTAGAAAAGGACAATGTACGTTTGCATATAGGGACCTGACAATGTTCCCACTCCGCTTCCTCAGAAACATAGCACCACGGGCCACCATCTTTGTCATCAGGGTTACGGCAGAAATTCTCCTGCAGAAAGGAGCTATTCAGTGAGGGAAACGTTTGCCAAGCCAGACATGATCGACCAGATGCTGTGACGCCCAGGGATCCCCTGTACTCCGATCCCATGTCTGTTAATTTGCACTCAGGATAATCTACAACAATCATTGGGATGGATATTGGTACAGCAAAACAGTTAACAATCATTGGTATGGACATTGGTCCGGCAAAACAGTCAGTCTCAGGCCAAACTCATCTTAAAGTGACGAGATGTCAAAGTTTATGCATACACAGAATGGAGTCAATATTACATTACCTTTTTTTTGTCTTTTTTTGTATTTTTTTGTATTTTTTTCTTTTCTTCTTTTTCTTTTATTATTATTATTATTTTTTTAAATAACGTTATATGCACAGTTATTATGTAACACATAACATGGACAAATATCATGCAGAGCATTAATGAATTCATTAAAGAATTCTCTCAAATCTTCTCAAATCACATTCAAAATATATTTTTCCATGACTAACCAAAATATATAAAGTTGTGAAAAAAAGCCATATGCGTGTCTTCACATAACCTCAATCCTAATCTAACTTATTTTTCAGGCAATATGTGTAATCTTCTACCGTGACATCTGGGTATTTCACATCTTTCCCACTCAGTATCTGGGTCAGTTGTGAAGCACCAGGGGCCAGCCAGGCGGTCATCCGGGTTCCGGCAATGGTTGGCCACATAGTCCATACTGGGGTCGGGGAACATGTTAGACTCATTAAAGTTATGAGCATGTGGGAACTGAGAACTCCATGATTGGCAGGTTCGCCCCGATATTGTCTTACTCACTTCTCCTTGATAGTCAAATCCCAAGAACGAGACCCTGCATTCTGTAATATATTATTAACCATTTTGGCCTGTCATCAAAATCATTTAAAAAATCATCAAAAACATTTAAAAAGTCATCAAAAACATTTTAAGACCTTGCCTTCTGTAATATATTAACCATTTTAAAACGTATTTATGTGATCTGACCTTTAATAAATCATAAAGTAACAAAAAAACTAAATCATCAAGAAAAATCATCAAAAACATTTCAAAAATCATCAAAAACATTTAAAAAGTCATCAAAAACATTTTAAAACCTTGCATTCTGTAATATATTAACCATTTTAAAAAGTATTTATGTGATCTGACCTTTCATAAATCATAAAGTAACAACAAAAAAACTAAATCATCAAAACAAATCATCAAAAACATTTAAAAAATCATCAAAAACATTTAAAAAGTCATCAAAAACATTTTAAAACCTTGCATTCTGTAATATATTAACAATTTTAAAAAGTATTTATGTGATCTGACCTTTAATAAATCATAAAGTAATAAAAAAAACTAAATCATGATACAAAGAAAAAATCGTAAAGATAAATTATAAAAATCATCTGCATTCTGCAATATTAACCATTCTTAATACTATTTATGTGATCTGACCTTTAATAAAATCATAAAGAAACAAAAAACTAAATCATAAAGAAAAATCATCAAAATCATTTAAAAAATCACGAAAAAATACAACTTTTAGACATTTTGTATTGTACAGAATAGGTGAAAACATACAGAACGTTGACGGATCTAACATACCTTTTACTGCAAGAATGCATGGCATTAGCAGAACCAATGCCCAAGTCAACTCTCTTCTCATTATCAGTATCATTTGCATGTGCACCACTGAAATGAATAAATCCAGTTTTTGTTGCTTATCTTACATTTGTATCAGTTTAACCTCAAATGTGAACAATGAGCTATATGACATACATGAAATAATGTTGAATAGGCCTATGCACATTTTAATCATCGTTGTAATCTTTTACAAATATGGCATATTTCAGGCCTTGACATACATGGTGGCCCGGGACCACCAGATTATCTGTTTGGGCCAGTGAATGGTCTGTTGTAGTGGCCCAGTTGGACAACCTTTTTTTTGTTCTTTTAGTGACCTAAACTATCTTGATTTTATTTTAATCCTTGATACATATCTGTTTTATATCACAAACCGATATATTATGATTGGGACAGGTAACCCACACTCAGACACTAATCACTATACAGCCTTATATATATGCTCTTTATTGTAACACACATCTTATTATCCTTAGAAACTACGGGCCACCACTTCCCATGCCCTGGTGGCCCAACTGGGCAACCAATAATTTTCTCTTGATGTCAAGGCCTGATATTTTAACAAAGAGTGCATCATGTGTGGTCCTAGAATCGTGTAGGTTAATATCCTACTTAAATACAGAGAACCAAGGCCAAAAACATGATATTCTTGTTTGTTTGTTTTTGGTTTGCTTGTTTGGGGATCTACATCACTTTCAACATTATTTCAGTCATTTCGTGATGAGACCTACTTCTAGCAGAATTGTCATGTCGCAGGTCTTTGATATGACAACCCACCTGGTCACAGATTTACAAGGATTAAACCTTTAGGCATATGGGAATCTGTATCATGATTTCAATCTCGGCATCGCCAGGGTTCGAACCCACGGCCTTTGTAACTGGTGCTAATAAGCTGGCCCTCTAACCAACTGCGCCACGGCCCGTGGATCAACATGTCCAGCAGCATGGAATGAAAAGTGTGTAGAAAAGAAATTAGACTATATGTGTAGTATTTTAGTTATATCAACTGGCACTCCAACAACAAAATCCAGAGGAAAACGTAATTTATACAAGGAAATAAGGCCTAAAAGATTCTACTCAATCACTGCATATAATTGTATAAAAATATATTAATAAGATGTTAATAAAATGTAAATAATTTATTTCAATTGATAACAAGCAAATTAATAGTCTATGAAATTAGATAATACATCCCTGGCTGGAACTGCAGAAAGTCATACAGACCCTCATAACATAACATATCTGGACGCTAAATCGTGTCATTCCAGACCCTCATAACATAACATATCTGGACGCTAAATCGTGTCATTCCAGACCCTCATAACATATCTGGACGCTAAATCGTGTCATTCCACGACACCCACTATTGGTGGGTATCTTAAAACTTATACTTTTCTTTATCTGTTGCAGAACCTCTGATTTATAGCCAGCATGGTTTACTATGTAAGTCAACCATCATACTCATATTCTCCTGGTGTATTAAATGTTTCCTTCAATATTACCTACAAATGCCTGTCCAAAAATGTTAAATGTTAACCTAAAGATTCAAATTCCAGAGGATGTCAACTTAGTCACTCGTATATTTCTGATCATAATCAAGATAAAGCAGTTTATGTAGTAGAACTCACCATATGCTTAGCCAATCAGAGGCCACCTGTCACGTGATATATGTTTTTGTTTGTTTGTTTGGGGCTTTACATCACTTTCAACATTATTTTGGTCATTTCGTGATGAGACCTACTTGTAGCAGATATAGTGCTGCCTCACTGAATTGTAATGTCGCAGGTCCTTGACATGACAACCCACCTGGTCACAGATTTACAAGGACAACGGGTTAACCCTTCGCACACGGGCCTCAGCTCATGTGTGAAATTGTATCAGGAATTCAACCTCGGCACGGCCGGGGATCGAACCCACAACCTCTGGATCACCACAGAGGAACTGGTGCTATTAAGCTGGCACTCTAACCAACTGCGCCACGGCCCGTGGCACACGTGATATATGTGTAACAATATAAGGTAAAGAGATATTCCTTGGAAAGGAAATCATATTTTACTGTAAAAGGAATGCCATTTACACATTTAGATTTCCCTGTGTCAAATTATTATTTTGTCAACAATGAAATTATTAAAATCATATATAGCACAATTTTCTCTCATCAATGTAATCTATGTATAATATCATCTCTGACCCCTGTCAACCCTACCACCACCCTCCAGTGTGAACTCCTTGTTGGCTTTTTTTTGGACCAAATTTCATCTGTTTAAAACATGATGTCCTATGGTGGTATAGATTTGGTTAGAGAAGTAGTTTCAGAGAGTGTGTTATATGTTTTTATGTTCAGGGACTATTTCACACCATCATGTGAGCAATTTGTGTGGCTGCATAATAGAATCTGCATTATCTAAATGGTCATTCAAAGTTTATAATCAAATTCCCCTAGAAACCCTGAAAAAATAAATTTTTAACGATGTCATACCAACTTGTACCCAAAGGGCTACTCTCTCATGGTTTACCTAGGTATTTTCTATTTAGGATATAAATAGAATAGGTTTCTAAGAATCCTTATATATACCACAAATTCTTTTGTTCAATTGTGGAGAAATGCTTTCTGGATGAATGATTTCCTAAACATACTCTCTTTCACCTATTACATACAAAGAATACTTTTCTTACATTTTATCCTGTCTTTGTATATTTAAGTAGCAACTCTAGCAAGAATAATGGATTTCTATGATGAGGGAGTGGGTCACATACTGGTATGGGATGGATTTCTATGATAAGGGAGTGGGTCACATACTGGTATGGGATGGATTTCTATGATAAGGGAGTGGGTCACATACTGGTATGGGATGGATTTCTATGATAAGGGAGTGGGTCACATACTGGTATGGGATGGATTTCTATAAGGGAGTGGGTCACATACTGGTATGGGATGGATTTCTATGATAAGGGAGTGGGTCACATACTGGTATGGGATGGATTTCTATGATAAGGGAGTGGGTCACATACTGGTACGGGATGGATTTCTATGATAAGGGAGTGGGTCACATACTGGTATGGGATGGATTTCTATAAGGGAGTGGGTCACATACTGGTATGGGATGGATTTATATAAGGGAGTGGGTCACATAAGGGAGTGGGTCACTGGTGTGGGTGAATACATCACCCCATGTTTACATTTTGATTGGGTGAATACTTGACCTGAGATGACTCAGAAATATGTTAAAATTGATGCTAATATTTACTATCTGACTGAAATATCAGATTTACATAATCATGATATTGTCTTGTCATGACTACCAATATATTCTGATTTGCACTATGAATATTCAGTTATTGAAGGAGTTTAAATCATTTCTCCTTTTGGACAGATATGGGCCAGTTACCACACATCAGTTTATGGTTAGATGCCATGAGACTTTGATAAAACAAGCCTGAATGTTTATATTTCATTGTGTTTACATTCATGAGGGTGAAAATAAGTGAATTGAGTTTAAGAGATGTTAACATTGATGCCTGATCATGATGGGACTTAAATATCAACATTATATCAGACATACATTATATAGATAAAATCATGACCTACATGTGAAATCTCTTAATTTTGAAATGCAATGTTAATATTAAATATATGTGGATATTGAAATATGTTTTTTTGCGATTTTGATAGGGCTGACAGATGACAACCTTCCCAAACAGGGCTGACAGATGACAAACTTCCCAAACAGGGCTGACAGATGACAAACTTCCCAAACAGGGCTGACAGATGACAAACTTCCCAAACAGGACTGACAGATGACAATCTTCCCAAACAAGGGTGACAGATGACAAACTTCCCAAACAGGGCTGACAGATGACAAACTTCCCAAACAGGACTGACAGATGACAGACTTCCCAAACAGGGCTGACAGATGACAGACTTCCCAAACAAGGGTGACACATGACAAACTTCCCAAACAGGGCTGACAGATGACAAACTTCCCAAACAAGGGTGACAGATGACAGACTTCCCAAACAAGGGTGACAGATGACAAACTTCCCAAACAGGACTGACAGATGACAATCTTCCCAAACAAGGGTGACAGATGACAAACTTCCCAAACAGGGCTGACAGATGACAAACTTCCCAAACAGGACTGACAGATGACAGACTTCCCAAACAGGGCTGACAGATGACAGACTTCCCAAACAAGGGTGACACATGACAAACTTCCCAAACAGGGCTGACAGATGACAAACTTCCCAAACAAGGGTGACAGATGACAGACTTCCAAAACAAGGGTGACAGATGAAAAACTTCCCAAACAGGACTGACAGATGACAGACTTCCCAAACAAGGGTGACAGATGACAGACTTCCCAAACAGGGCTGACAGATGACAAACTTCCCAAACAAGAGTGACAGATGACAGACTTCCCAAACAAGGGTGACAGATGACAAACTTCCCAAACAGGACTGACAGATGACAGACTTCCCAAACAAGGGTGACAGATGACAGACTTCCCAAACAAGGGTGACAGATGACAAACTTCCCAAACAGGGCTGACAGATGACAAACTTCCCAAACAGGACTGACAGATGACAGACTTCCCAAACAGGGCTGACAGATGACAGACTTCCCAAACAAGGGTGACACATGACAAACTTCCCAAACAGGGCTGACAGATGACAAACTTCCCAAACAGGACTGACAGATGACAGACTTCCCAAACAGGGCTGACAGATGACAGACTTCCCAAACAAGGGTGACACATGACAAACTTCCCAAACAGGGCTGACAGATGACAAACTTCCCAAACAGGGCTGACAGATGACAATCTTCCCAAACAAGGGTGACAGATGACAAACTTCCCAAACAGGGCTGACAGATGACAAACTTCCCAAACAGGGCTGACAGATGACAGACTTCCCAAACAGGGCTGACAGATGACAAACTTCCCAAACAGGACTGACAGATGACAATCTTCCCAAACAAGGGTGACAGATGACAGACTTCCCAAACAAGGGTGACAGATGACAAACTTCTTAAATAGGGCTGACAGATGACAAACTTCCCAAACAGGACTGACAGATGACAAACTTCCCAAACAGGAATGACAGATGACAATCTTCCCAAACAAGGGTGACAGATGACAGACTTCCCAAACAGGGCTGACAGATAAGAAACTCCCCAAATATGGCTCTATTTTGAGTTGCCTCTGACATTTATGTACCACACCACATATATTTAATATTAACATTGCATTTCAAAATTAAGAGATTTCACATGTAGGTCATGATTTTATCTATATAATGTATGTCTGATATAATGTTGATATTTAAGTCCCATCATGATCAGGCATCAATGTTAACATCTCTTAAACTCAATTCACTTATTTTCACCCTCATGAATGTAAACACAATGAAATATAAACATTCAGGCTTGTTTTATCAAAGTCTCATGGCATCTAACCATAAACTGATGTGTGGTAACTGGCCCATATCTGTCCAAAAGGAGAAATGATTTAAACTCCTTCAATAACTGAATATTCATAGTGCAAATCAGAATATATTGGTAGTCATGACAAGACAATATCATGATTATGTAAATCTGATATTTCAGTCAGATAGTAAATATTAGCATCAATTTTAACATATTTCTGAGTCATCTCAGGTCAAGTATTCACCCAATCAAAATGTAAACATGGGGTGATGTATTCACCCACACCAGTGACCCACTCCCTTATGTTACCCACTCCCTTATATAAATCCATCCCATACCAGTATGTGACCCACTCCCTTATAGAAATCCATCCCATACCAGTATGTGACCCACTCCCTTATCATAGAAATCCATCCCGTACCAGTATGTGACCCACTCCCTTATCATAGAAATCCATCCCATACCAGTATGTGACCCACTCCCTTATCATAGAAATCCATCCCATACCAGTATGTGACCCACTCCCTTATAGAAATCCATCCCATACCAGTATGTGACCCACTCCCTTATCATAGAAATCCATCCCATACCAGTATGTGACCCACTCCCTTATCATAGAAATCCATCCCATACCAGTATGTGACCCACTCCCTTATCATAGAAATCCATCCCATACCAGTATGTGACCCACTCCCTTATCATAGAAATCCATCCCATACCAGTATGTGACCCACTCCCTTATCATAGAAATCCATTATTCTTGCTAGAGTTGCTACTTAAATATACAAAGACAGGATAAAATGTAAGAAAAGTATTCTTTGTATGTAATAGGTGAAAGAGAGTATGTTTAGGAAATCATTCATCCAGAAAGCATTTCTCCACAATTGAACAAAAGATTTTTGTGGTATATATAAGGATTCTTAGAAACCTATTCTATTTATATCCTAAATAGAAAATACCTAGGTAAACCATGAGAGAGTAGCCCTTTGGGTACAAGTTGGTATGACATCGTTAAAGATTTATTTTTTCAGGGTTTCTAGGGGAATTTGATTATAAACTTTGAATGACCATTTAGATAATGCAGATTCTATTATGCAGCCACACAAATTGCTCACATGATGGTGTGAAATAGTCCCTGAACATAAAAACATATAACACACTCTCTGAAACTACTTCTCTAACCAAATCTATACCACCATAGGACATCATGTTTTAAACAGATGAAATTTGGTCCAAAAAAAAGCCAACAAGGAGTTCACACTGGAGGGTGGTGGTAGGGTTGACAGGGGTCAGAGATGATATTATACATAGATTACATTGATGAGAGAAAATTGTGCTATATATGATTTTAATAATTTCATTGTTGACAAAATAATAATTTGACACAGGGAAATCTAAATGTGTAAATGGCATTCCTTTTACAGTAAAATATGATTTCCTTTCCAAGGAATATCTCTTTACCTTATATTGTTACACATATATCACGTGTGCCACGGGCCGTGGCGCAGTTGGTTAGAGTGCCAGCTTAATAGCACCAGTTCCTCTGTGGTGATCCAGAGGTTGTGGGTTCGATCCCCGGCCGTGCCGAGGTTGAATTCCTGATACAATTTCACACATGAGCTGAGGCCCGTGTGCGAAGGGTTAACCCGTTGTCCTTGTAAATCTGTGACGGGGTGGGTTGTCATGTCAAGGACCTGCGACATTACAATTCAGTGAGGCAGCACTATATCTGCTACAAGTAGGTCTCATCACGAAATGACCAAAATAATGTTGAAAGTGATGTAAAGCCCCAAACAAACAAACAAAAACATATATCACGTGACAGGTGGCCTCTGATTGGCTAAGCATATGGTGAGTTCTACTACATAAACTGCTTTATCTTGATTATGATCAGAAATATACGAGTGACTAAGTTGACATCCTCTGGAATTTGAATCTTTAGGTTAACATTTAACATTTTTGGACAGGCATTTGTAGGTAATATTGAAGGAAACATTTAATACACCAGGAGAATATGAGTATGATGGTTTACTTACATAGTAAACCATGCTGGCTATAAATCAGAGGTTCTGCAACAGATAAAGTTTCAAGATGGTGAAACTATTGTAATAGGTAAGAAACTCTTGCTCAATATCAAATATGGGTATTGAAGCAATTTTAAATAGTGTCTTATCGGGCTCTTGCCATGATCTTTATTGCCCGATACAGAGTATATGATTGTGGTGTGAGAGGGAAAACATGATGCATACAGTTCTGGTCTAGCACCAATCTCCAACTCTCTCGAGCAACGGAGTGGCTGCACATTTATTGATACTATATTACAGGCAGTGAGAGTGCTGCTGGTTTCCATAGCAACCACCCTAGCAACAAGCATGCAGGGAGATCTTGCCTGCTTGTTGCCAGGCTGATATACTACAATAGTAGTTTGAGACAAATGGATCTTAAATTCTTGCAAATGTAGTTCTGTGACCATATAGGGAAGTTTCAATATATTTATGATCACAGATGTAATTCTCGCTATCTGCTCTCCCGGATTTTTAGCTGGTCCGTGAAAATATGACGAAATTGGCGCGAGAGAGCGGTGCATGATGGGAAAGATGTTGCATTGTAAACTTCCGCCTGCCTTGCTTCAAGATGGGAGGGAAATTTCACACTGACATCGTACATTGACACGCTAATGTCAGCGCTAAAGTGTGTTTGTTGTGTAATCTTTATATAAGTATATTGCAATCTATGTAATTTATGTCAACATTACGGAGGCAAAACTGACAAAAACGACGATGGAAAGATGAAAGGCAGAGGCGACAATGCCCCAATCAGGCTGTAGCCGCTGTTCCCGGATGTGCCGTGTGCAAAGAATTGAGTCAAATACGATCGCAGCACTCTGAAAATGCAGCGTATATGGTAGAGCAGATAGGGAGAATTGATTCTTTGTCCTGGTTTGCTCGCTTACAGTAGTTTGTGGTGGAAATACCATACCAAATATAATTGATAAAGAGTAAGATATAGCTTACTAGTTATCCTCATAGTATAATTAATCATGACAACAAAATTATTTTCCACTTGGCTAAAATAAGACTATTAGAAACTTCTTATCATACTTAATTTACACCACAATAGGACAGTATTGTGAGTTAGCCAAGCACTGAGAATTGCAAATTGCAATCACTCAGCATCACACATATCCACACTATGATGTATTCCAAACATTATTCTTGAAATATCAACTGCAAGACTTGAAGCCATGCGAGACAATCTGAAGTAATCGTTCATTGAAATGAACTTGTTCCTTAATTTTATCGTCTATGAATTATCCTCTTATTAAAAACAATGGGAGGCAATGTAAGATATTTTGTGGATATTTTACATTGAACATAGTTTCTGGTAAGGGAATTAACTTATTATGATGTTTGCCCAGACAGTAGGAATGGGGCCAATAACCCAATAATCCCCCTTTTTTTACCTAAAAATCCAAAAATCCTTATCTTTTGTAGCCAAAAATCCTTAAATATTTTTCCCCTCAAATCTAAAAATCCAAAAGTATAAAACAAAAAATCCTAAAATATGTTTACATTTAGTACAAATTTATTTGGCAATGAATTACATAACATGCATGATATAACATGATATTTAGTGTTTCACACAGGTCATGCCACATTACAAAATGTACTTGCAGAGTCCACTTGAGCCCACAGAGTTTGAAATTAACAGTAATCTCACTATTATAGTGATACGGAGACACCCAATCCTTTTGAGCATATTCAAAATTAGTAAAAAAAGTAATCTGTGTCTTTCCTTTTTTTTGAAACTCTTTTAGGCCTAGTGGCCCTTGTGTCACTAGTAAATGACAACTGAGATAATTCCTCACTAATTAACTCTTGCTGCTCATTGGGTGTCTCCGTATCACCCTGATCCTTTATCAGGTCCAAAAGATTGATCAAAACCTCCTCATTCAGAACAATTATATCATCCTTTGGAACATATTCATAGTTAGTATCATCTAAAACAGTGATGACATTTTCTCTATCTATGACACATTGTTTTTGATTTGAGAACTCTGTGGGCTCAAGTGGGCTCTGCAAGTAGATTTCCCCTTTACATTTTCCCTTCTCAAGCATATCTTGCCTCAGTTTACATATATGCACATGTTTGATTGTGTTAATAACTACAACAGAACCTTTTTTGACATAGACACTTCTCCCTTGTGAGGGCTCCAACACACTCTGGCCACCAGTTGATGATTCAAAATCAACTGGTATTGGTATGACTCTGTCACTCACATAAACATTGAGTGGCAAGGTACCAGGCTTATCCTTTGTGCTAAACACTTTCCTCAAAATCCAAAAATCCCAGATATTTCACCCCAAAAATCCAATAATCCCTCTTTTTTAGGCCAAAAATCTAATAATCCTAAAACCCTATGGGGGCCCCAGGAATGAACTTGGTATTACCTGAACTTGGTATTACTTTGTAGTAGTGTTCCTCTCAGTATATTATATTAGGGGGAAGCTTATACAAGTTCAAGTGTGCATTGTACACAATGCTTTTCTGATGGGATGGAGATGCCTATAACTTATGGTTCATATACCTTATTATTCAGTCAATTATATATCCCAGCCAGGTGCCTGTCAGCTGGTCCATAGGTAAGTAAAACATCAATTGACTCATGCCATTACAGCTGTGTGGATAGTATGTTCTATGGTGGTGCTATATATATATGGGCTTGTAAGAATGGACCAGTCACACTATATACATTGTATGATACAGATCCAGGCTGCATTCGGTTTTTAAACCCTGTATATATATGTTTCATTATTTGCCTATAATTTTGTATCATTATTGTATTTTTTGACAATGCACTCATTTTTAGCAGCTGCTGATAGTGTGTGGTTATAAAAACTGTGGTAAAAAGAAACAATCCTCCTGAAATCAACCAGACAAGATATGCCCTGATTATTATTACATCTTGATGAAAGTGCCAAGCACTGTGCCAAGTAAGGTACTCCTGTGTTAGGTTGATTTCCTTAAAATCAACTACAATACACCTGCCATTTATTATTGTGCTATGTTAAAAATCCCAAGTACTGCGCAGTATCTTGTGACCACTGCTGCTTGTTCCAATAGATAAAAACGCAAAATTTGTGAATGAATGTTCAATGGACGATTTGGATGTTTTTTCTACTGGAAAATGGAAAAAGAATGGAAAATTTATCTAGGGTAATATGTGGAATGAAAATTGCAAAATGAAGTTTTTGTAATGTACCATTGAGCAACATTGGCCATATCAGGTCAATAGTCAAGTTTAACATGTGTGAAAGTAAGAACTCCAGCAGTGGGAGTTGAACCCATCACCTCTCATCCTCCACTAATAGATTTGGAATATACTTGCAACCTTGTTCACAAATACTAGATGGAATGCACATATACCCTAAAATAGGAGTACTTTATTTGGCACAGTACTTGGTACTTTCACCAAAAAGCAGCCATTCATCCATTTATTGATGACTGTAGTGCTAATATCACTGTATAATATTTGAATACAATATCTCAGAAGTGAAGATATTACTTAAAAAATACCAAAGAAGTCAATTTTACTTGGTATCATGCCAGCTTCTTTAAAGCTGGCCATTATTAGACCACCAATTAAAAAATTGGGACTAGAATTGTTGAAAAAGAATTATAAACCGGTGTCCAATCTGGCTTACTTGTCAAAACTCATTGAGAGAGCAGTAGCCAAACAGTTTGTCAATCATCTTGTGATTAATGATATTCAAAGCATGTTCCAATCAGCATACAAAGAGTTGCACAGCACTAAAACTGCATTGAACAGCACTGAAACTGCATTGCACAGCACTGAAATTGCATTGCTAAGTACAAAATGATATATTAATGGATATTGATGATGCCAAAACTGAAATGCTAGTATTGCTTGACCTCTCTGTGGCTTTTGACACTATAGATCACAAAATATTATTGAATAGACTGGAGCACAGATGTGGTATAAGGGGAACAGTACTGGAGTGGTTTAGATCATATCTGTCAAACAGAAAACAATGTGTTATCATTAATGGGAAAATGTCTGAAAATATGGATATTAATGATGGTGTTGCCCAGGGCTCTGTGCTGGGTCCCATCTTATTCACAACATATATGGAACATTTGGCTGAAAAACTCTGAAAATGACACTAAAATATCATGTGATGAAATGGAAAGATGTATAAAAAGTGTTAGAAATTACATCTGAAATCAAGGTTGGTGATGAAAAAATATCAAGATCTGATATAGTCAGACTTAGGTCTTATTGATCTTTGATCAAGAATTTACTATGAGGCAACAGATAAAGAAAATGTGTAAAAATGGCTTTTTCATATTAAGAACATATCACAAATTAGAAATTGTATGGTTGAAAAAACTTTTATTATTATTATAATTATTATTATTATTATTATTATTATTATTATTATTATTATTATTATTATTATTATTATTATTATTTGTAAGCGCCTCCCTCCACTTTGCTTGAAATTCAGTATTGGCTATTTTAACTTATAATAAAAGAAATTACAAGTGAACAAACAATAATATGAAATGAAAAGTTATAATAATGAAATAGTGACAATACTGACAAAGAAGCATATGTGAAAGTTTGTCAGGGTAAAAGGGATACATCCAATTTAATTAGGGTATATTTCCAAGATAAACACAGTTGCGTGAGGCTACGAGATGCACACTTCTTTCAACTGAATATTTTATATACAAAAGACCATACCTTTCTCAATAATTAGAGTAGAAAGATCATATTGATATTGCAAGATAAACATGATGACGTCATACAGGAAAGTGTCATCATAGTGATGTCAGACATGGAACTGTCAACAAAATGACGTCATGGCAACATCATAAATATGATCATGTACAATATTGCTGTTACCTTTTGGTGAGCTCCTCCCTCTGTACTGCTTGAAATACCAGTTTTTGGATATTCTGACTAATAATAAAAGAAATGTATGCTATGACCCTTCCACTTTTCTTAATATTTCATCTTTTTCTTTCCAGTGAGTCCAAGATCAAGCCGATTGGTGCAGCGGATGCCGCATATGAATTAACTAGTGACTTTATCATTCCTATTCATGTCATTGATAATTATAAAACTCTTTTAAATTGAAGTCATTTATAATTATTTATTATATCTATAACTGATCTCCCCTGTGGGTGCGGGGATTAAAGAATAGCCCCACTGCCCCCCAGCATGTCGTAAAAGGCGACTAAAGGGGCGTCCTGTTTGCCGTGGGATGCGACCTGTGTCGGGGAGGATATGGAATCCTGACGGGCTGAGCACTGGGCTGGTTTGGCAGTAATACCGGTCCAGTTGCAACACGCCTGTCTTGGATCCAAATGTTCACCAGACAGGCAGATCAGATTAGGCCTGGATCTGATTTAACCGGCTTGTAGTATATTTCCTTATATTCTATATATTTGATTTTTATTAATGATAATTTATATGTTTGAAATTTAGGAATAATTTAAAAAAATTTTGATAAATATTTGCTGAAAGGAGATTACTGCTGATTGGGTCAATCGAGGGATAAAAATAAGAATCGAAAGGATGGAGTTTTTATTCTAAGAGTATGTCATGTTGGGTATCCTCAAGGCGTCAGGGCTTGGAGTTACCGGCCCAGAAAGGTGTCCCCTTGTTGGGCTCCGTGGTGGGTAGGGGACCTAGCTGATGAAAAATAACAAAACACATATGGCACAAAAACAAAAAAGACCAAGGAATGAAACTGACAGCGATGATGATTCAATTAAAGAAAAATGGCCCAGATTTTTTATGGCAGAAAGTTTAGACAGTGAACATACCCTGGCAAAAATGTCCCCCTTTGCAATTGCAAAGGCGATACAAGGCATTGCCGGGGTCCCCAAAACAATGAAAAAAATGGGAAGTCGTCTGTTGATTGAGGTGGAAAGAAAAAGCCATGCGGAAAATCTCCTGAGATGCCGAATGTTGGCCACAGTCCCAGTTTCAATAACGGCCCATAAAACCCTAAATAACAAGAAAGGTGTTATCAGATGCCCCGACTTAGCGGGAGTTTCCGAAGAAGAAATAGCCAATGAATTGAAGGATCAGGATGTCGTCCATTGCAAGAGAATTTATATTAAAAAGGATGGGACAAAAGTTCCAATAAATACATTCATCCTGACATTTGAAGCGGCGCAGCTTCCAACATCTATTAAGGTTGGATATTTAAACGTCAGAGTTGATGTTTTTATTCCAAACCCTCTGCGCTGCTTAAAGTGTCAGAGATATGGACATGGATCTGACAGATGTAAAGGGAATGTAACATGCCCAAAGTGTACTGCCCAACATAATGGAGAAGATTGTTTATCAAATAATGTCAAATGTGTGAATTGTGAAGGCGATCACCCATCATATTCGCGGAATTGTCCTTCTTTTTTAAAAGAGAAGGTAATTCAGCGAATACGACACACAGAAAACATATCTTTTCCAGAGGCACGTAAGCGTGTAGAATCATTCAACACAACAAAATCATCCTATGCTAGCACTTTAAAGAACAAAGAGACTAAATCAATAGCAATTCAGACTGAAATTACATGGCCAATTAATGACAAAAATTATTTCTTTTTCACAAAAACTTCCAAATCTTCGGCAACATCTACTCAGACTACCCCAGCAATAGCTCTACCAACAATAACACCAACAATAACATCGACTAAAACCTCTTCACAGACTCCCTCCACATCATCTAGTAATAAAAACGTAAATACCAATAGACCATTTAATAAATCAGACAAAAAAGAAATCAAAGACCAAAGCAAAAGTAAAATAAATAGAACTAAATCCTTAGAAAGGATGGATACAGGTGATCCTTCTGATATACATTTTACACCTGTTCAGTCAAAACATAATCGTAAACCTAACAAATGATTATGTTAAATCCTATATTCATTATACTCATTATTTTTAATATGGCTATCAGCAATATCATACAATGGAATTGTAGAGGATTTGAGGCAAACAGGCCAGAACAGGAGTTATTAGCCCAAAAATATAATGCATCTGTAATTTGTTTACAAGAAACTAAATTCAAAGATGATTCCACAACATTTAAGGGATATGTGATTTATAATAAAGTCGGTTCAATTGACATTATGGACCGAGCACATGGCGGAGTTTCTGTTTTTGTTAAATCCTGTATACCCCAAAGTAAAGTAACATTAAAAACTAATTTACAAGCTTCTGCAGTCAGGATTACCCTGCACAATACATTAACTATATGTTCAATATATTTACCACCTAGTGAGCCAGTTAATATTGCAGATTTAAATAATTTGATAACCCAGCTGCCACAACCATATATGTTAGTTGGTGACTTTAATGCTCACAACTATCTTTGGGGTGGCAGAAATAATACTGATGCCAAAGGACGTATAATAGAAGATTTCTTAAATAACAATAGTTTGTGCCTTTGGAATGACGATTCTCCAACCTATTTACATCCTGCTACAGGCTCTTTAACATCAATAGATCTCTCCATGTGCACTCCAAATTTATTTTTAGACTATTCCTGGGAAGTAGAGGAAGATCAATGGGGTAGTGATCATTACCCCATTATTTTGAATAACCATTTTCCTCCACTAGACGAACGAATTCCCAAGTAGAAATTTCATAAAGCCGATTGGGCAAAATTTCAAACTTCCTGTTTTAATAAAATAACTCCCGAAATTTTTAACAATGTAGATGATCCTCTTCAAGTTTTTACGGATACATTGTATGATATTGCTGATGGGTGTATTCCCAAATCAAAGCCAAATTCTAAAATTAAAGAAAAACCCTGGTTTAATGATGAGTGCAAAAAAGCTGTCAAGGAGCGGAAAAAAGCTTTAAAAATATTTAATCGACAGCCAACTCAATATAATTTGCACCAATTTCGTATAAAAAGAGCTAAAGCCCGTTATATTATTAAAATAAGCAAAAGAAAAAGTTGGAAAGATTACGTTTCTAAATTAAATACACGTTCACCAATTAAAAAATGCTGGGATATGGTGCGTAAAATTACTGGGAAGGGAGGTGGAGCAAGGATCAAACATCTAAATCATAATGGCCAATTAATTACAAATCCCACCGAAATAGGTAACACAATAGGTCAAACAATTTCCAAGAATTCCTCATCCAATAATTATTCTGCCAAATTTCAACAAATAAAAAATAGAAAAGAAAGAAACCAATTAAATTTCATATCTAATAACTTGGAACAATATAATAAGCCATTCACAATATCAGATTTAAAACTTGCTTTAGATAAATCCCATGATACCGCTCCTGGACCTGATCATATACACTATCAAATCCTCAAACACTTCCCTGACCAAACACTTCTTTTGGATATTTTTAATAATATTTGGGAAAGTGGTTATTTTCCTCCTTCATGGAGTGAAGCCACTATCATTCCTATTCCCAAACCTGGCAAAGACTCGTCAGATTCAAATAATTATCGTCCCATTGCGTTAACAAGTTGTATTTGTAAATCAATGGAACGAATGATTAACGAGCGTTTAGTTTGGTTTTTAGAAACTGCGGCTTATATTTCTGTTGCACAGAGTGGTTTTAGAAAAACGCGAAGTACTGTTGACCATCTGGTACGTTTAGAAACGTTCATACAAGAGGGTTTTATGAAAGGCAAACATGTGGTTAGTATATTTTTTGATTTAGAGAAAGCATACGACACCACATGGAAATATGGAAAAATGAGTGATTTATATGATATGGGATTAAGGGGTCGTTTACCCCTTTTTATTCAAAATTTTCTATCAAACAGACATTTTAAAGTTCGAGTGGGTGCATCACTTTCTGATGCTTTTGATCAGGAAATGGGTGTTCCACAGGGTAGTATATTATCAGTGACCCTTTTTATCATTAAAATTAACAGCATTGTAGATTGTATGAGGCCTGGAGCAGATTGCTCTCTTTTTGTTGATGATTTCAACTTAAGCTACAGGTCAGCAAGCATGCATACAATAGAACAACAGCTTCAACAACACCTAAATAGATTACAAGAATGGGATGATAACAATGGATTTAAGTTTTCTTTGAAAAAGACCATATGTATGCACTTTTGTAAAAAGTGGAAAGCTCACCCAGATCCTGATCTACACCTTGGCCAAACTCGAATCCCTGTTGTCGAAGAAACCAAGTTTCTTGGACTTATATTTGATAGAAAATTATCTTTTATTCCTCATATTAAATATGTAAAAAAGAAATGCCAGAAGGCATTAGATTTATTACGGGTTCTCGCCCATACCGATTGGGGAGGGGACCGTAATGTTTTATTACAATTATATAGAGCGCTGGTACGTTCCAAACTTGATTATGGGTGTATGGTATATGGATCAGCACGTCCATCGTATATTAAAATGCTCGATCCTATACAAAATCAAGGGTTAAGACTATGCCTTGGTGCATTTCGTACCTCGACTGCAGATAGCTTGGCAGTAGAGGCAGATGAACTGCCTCTTGATTTAAGAAGAGAAAAACTTGCCCTTCAGTATGCTGCAAAAATTGCTGCTTGTCCAGACAATCCTGTACATGACGCTATATTCAATCCAAATTATGTTGATCTTTTTGAAAATAAACCAAATACAATACCAACTTTTGGCATTCGCATCAAGGAATCTTTACAATCCTTAAATTTAAATCCGAATCAAATAGCTAAATTTCAATATCCAGAAACACCTCCATGGACCTATGCAACTTTAAATATTAATCTAGCCATGTCAGAATTAAAGAAATGCTCAACCGATCCATCCCTTTATATAAATAGATATAAAGAAATTAAATCTATTTTCACTGGATATCAGTGTATATACACTGATGGATCATTTGACGATGAGAAGGCTGCTGCAGCTGCTGTTAAGGGCAATCATATTTATTCAGAACATCTGCCAAATAAATCATCAATTTTTTCTGCAGAACTACATGCTTTGTACCTTGCTTTGGATCATGTGGAGACTTCTCCACATCAAACATTTTTATTTTTTTCTGATTCTTTGTCTTGTTTACAAGCATTGAAAGCAAAGGATTGGAAAAATCCCTTTATTTACAAAATTCTCGAACGGTATCATAGACTCTGTACAGATGAAAATAAAGAAATACGTTTTTATTGGATCCCCAGTCACATTGGAATCCATGGAAACGCCCAATAGATTTACTTATTCCATATACAGAGTTTAAGAAATATATTACTGTTTTTTTACGTTCTAAATGGCAGTTGCGCTGGAACGAAGCTATTTTTAATAAATTACATGAAATTAAGCCCGTTCTAGGCAAAACTAAAGGTGCTATTAGAATTAACCGTAGAGAAGAGTCTGTTTTAACCCATATAAGACTAGGACATAGTCATTTGACGCACTGTTATCTGCTTAAAGGTGAAGATCAACCGGAATGTATTGGTTGTCAAAGGGCTTTGACTATTAAACATATTTTAATTTAGTGTATCAATTTTGATATTATACGAACTCAATATTTTAATGTACAAGATTTACATACGTTATTTGATACTGTAGATACTTCTGTGATAGTATCGTTTTTAACTCACATAGGACTTTATAATCAGTTTTAAGGGCAGAGCTTTTGTTTATTTATGTCATTGACTTATTTATCAAGAACTGCAAAACATCATACTGATAAAGTCTTTTAAACATATTATACATATTTACTATATTTGATTGGTGTTATATAAATGCTGTTGTTAAATTCTTGTGTTATGTACATATTGTATTAATATTTACATTTTGTTTCTAGTCAATATAACGTTTTTGTTTTTACTATTTTGGCACTGAATGACCTCATTGTGTCGATGTGCCGTAAAGAAACCATTCATTCATTCATTCATTCTATAACTGATATATTGCAATGATTTTGATTAATAGTGTGTTTCGATTGTTTACATATCAAATTGATTTTTTATATCATAAATCTAGTTTAAAATGTTTTTAACATTTTTAGGTACTGAATGACCTTGATGGTTGATTTGCCTTTTAGCCACCATTTATTCATTCACATATGTGGCAGGTGGCCTGTGACTTGCTAAACATATGTTGAGGTCTACTGCATACACTGCTTTATATAGGAGTGACTAAGCTAATGTTTACGTTAATGTTTCATACTTTCAGAACAGGCATTTGTATGTAATGGAGGAAACATTCAAAACACCAGGAGAATATGAGCATGATGGCATACTATTTAATGCTGGCTATAAATCGGAGGTTCTGCAACAGATTAAGAATGAGTTCAAGTTCAAAGATGATGATACTATTGTAGTAACATATCCGAAGTCAGGTAAGAAAATCTTGTGGAATATTCAACTAAGTATAGTTATTAGAGCAATCTCAAATAGTTCTGTGTGACAAATGTATCTTAAATTCTTGCAAATATAGTTTTATAACCATGTAGGGAGTTTCAATATATTGATGATCACAGATGTAATTCTCATCTTTGTTCAGTTTTGGCTGATATAAGACTATTAGAAACTGCTTATCATACTTAATTTACACCATAATAGGACATAATTGTTACCTATCCCCAACCCAAAATTGTATCTCTACTACCTAGCCAAGTTTGTGTAATCACATCTATTTAATCTTAAAGAAAAGAAGGGCATTGAGTCCTCGAGATAGAATTGTGTATGACTGTATAGCCTCAATACAAAGGTTTATTAATACAAACAAATCAAATTACCAGTCAGTAATTGTATAATGTTTCTTGATTGCAGGGACCACATGGATGCAGGCTATCTTGCAATATATGTCAGTTGATGGAAAAGAGGATCTGAGTGAAGATTTACTCACTAAGATACCTTATTTGGAGGCCTCATTTCCAGCCATGAAAAATGACATGATTGATATAGTAAAAACAATGAAATCACCAAGAATGATAAAAAGTCATTTACCCTACTCATTCTTGGAAAGAGCTCTCTCTGGAACAAAAGCTAAAGTCATTATTGTCATGAGGAATCCAAAGGATACTTTAGTATCCTATTATCACTTTTATCAAATCAATAAAATATATGGATGCGTTCAAGGAAGTTTTGATGAATTCTTCAATCTTTTCATGAAAGGTAATGTGATCTATGGTGACTGGTTTGACTTTGTTAAGGGTTACTGGAAACAGAAAAATCAGCCAAACGTTCTAATTGTAAAATATGAAGACATGAAAACAAATCCAAGGAAGATTGTGAATGATGTAGCAGCCTTTATTGGAAAGGAAATCACAAAAGAGAAGGCTCAGTATATTGTGAAGATGACATCCTTTGATATAATGAAACCAAGTATCGAGGCATGTGTCAAAAAACTTGATATTCTCAAAAAGGATGCATCTTTTATGCGCAAGGGAATTGTTGGAGACTGGAAATCCCATTTTACAGCAAAACAGAATAGTGTTTTTGATAAAATTTACATCAACAAAATGAAAGGACGTGGGCTTGACTTTGTCTTTGAGGAGATATAGAACAATCACATTGTGAAGACCTCTCCTGAGATTTACTAACATCAAACTAATCCTAATTAATTTTAATTATTAATTTATTTTGGTTAAGATTAATATATAATATTGTATTGGAATTACATTTCGTTCCCCCTACAAATATGTTTGCTGGAAAGTATACCCAATAAATGTTAAATAGATTTTAATATTTTAGATGTTTAAAAGATCCTCACATGTAGACAATCCATGTCCCACAATAGGAGCTAATTACAAAAAATGGATTTGATGTCAACTGGATTAAACAAGTTTAAACCAGAAACATTTGTGAATAAGATGATTTCATCTGTCATTAATTTATTGTGAGAAACATAATTGATCAGTATGGTAGTGCTAGAGTTCAGAATTGACAAGTATATTTGTCATGTGGCTATACTCCTGATGTTGGTTTTATGTATTTATATGCCAGTTATGAAGAACCAAAATGCACATATCTCCAAATTATCTCTGAAAGTGAGGTTAAACCCTAATCCACCAGAACCTATTGGTATTCCCATAATTGTACACCCAGAACTGTGTCTTATTTTGTACATGCATTGATCACCTATTATGTATAATGTAACGAAAGTTTTCATGACATCATGGAGGTCACAGGCATGTGGTCATGAAACTGATAAAAACAAGCATCTTGAAATCAACCACAATCTTCCTGCCATTTATTAATATGCTATGCTAAAATCACAAGTACTGTGCAGTATCTTGTGACCACTGCTGTAGCTAAATTTCAATATCCAGAAACACCTCCATGGACCTACGAAACTTTAAATATTAATGTAGCCATGTCAGAATTAAAGAAATACTCAACCGATCCATCCCTGTATATAAATAGATATAATGAAATAAAATCTGTTTTCACTGGATATCAGTGTATTTACACTGATGGATCATTTGATGATGACAAGGCTGCTGCAGCTGCTGTTAAGGGCAATCATATTTATTCAGAACATCTGCCAAATAAATCGTCTATTTATTCTGCAGAACTTCATGCTTTATACCTAGCTTTAGATCATGTGGAGACTTCTCCACATCGAAAATTTTTAATATTTTCTGATTCATTGTCTTCTTTACAAGCAATGAAAGCAAAGGATTGGAAAAATATCCTTGAACGGCATTACAAACTCTGTACTGAGGAAAATAAAGAAATTCGTTTTTATTGGATACCAAGTCATATTGGAATCCTTGGAAATGAGGCTGCTGACCAAGCTGCCAAAGCAGCATTGGATAAGCGCCCAATAAACATGCTTATACCTTATACAGATTTTACGAAATATATTACTGTTTTTTTACGTTCTAAATGGCAATTGCGCTGGAATGAAGCGGTTTTTAATAAACTACATGAAATTAAACCCGTTCTGGGTAAAACTAAAGGTGCTTGTAGAATTAACCGAAGAGAAGAGTCTGTTTTAAGTCGAAATAAGAATAGGACATAGTCATTTAGCACATTGCTATCTTCTTAAAGGTGAAGATCAACCTCAGTGTGTTGGATGTCAAAGGGCTATGACTATTAAACATATTTTAATTGAATGTATTGATTTTGATATAATTAGGACTCAATATTTTAATGTGCAAGATTTACAATCCTTATATGATACTGTAGATACTTCTGTGATAGTATCGTTTTTAAACCAAATCGGACTTTATAATCAATTTTAAGTGTGGAGCTCTTGTTTACTTAGGTCATTGGCCTATTTATCAAGAACCACGAAACATCAGATGGTATTTAAAGTCTTTTAAATTGAATTCATTTATACAATTTTGTTGTCTATAACTGATATATTGAAAGGATTTTGTTGATGTTTTATGTTAAGATTATTTACATATATTGATTTTATAAACGTTTGTTTTTACCACTTTTAGGCACTGAATAACCTTAGTGGTTGATGTGCCTCTAAGCAACCATTCATTCATTCATTACTTTAGCTCTTTTTACTCGAAACTGGTGCAAATTATATTGAGTCGGCTGTCAATTAAATTTTTTCAGAGCTTTTTTGCGCTCCTTGACAGCTTTTTTGCACTCATCATTAAACCAGGGCTTTTCTTTAATTTTAGAATTTGGCTTTGATTTGGGAATACATCCATCAGCAATATCATACAATGTATCTGTAAAAACTTGAAGAGGATCATCTACATTGTTTAAAATTTCTGGAGTTATTTGATTAAAACAGGATGTTTGAAATTTTTCCCAATCGGCTTTATGAAATTTCCACTTGGGGATTCGTTCATCTGGTGGAGGAAAATGGTTATTTAAAATAATAGGGTAATGATCACTACCCCATAGATCTTCCTCTACTTCCCAGGAATAATCTAAAAATAAATTTGGAGTGCACATGGAGAGATCTATTGATGTTAAAGAGCCTGTAGCAGGATGTAAATATGTCGGAGAATCATTATTCCAAAGGCACAAACTATTATTATTTAAAAAATCTGCTATTATACGTCCTTTGGCATCAGTATTATTTCTGCCACCCCAAAGATAGTTGTGAGCATTAAAGTCACCAACTAACATATATGGCTGGGTTATCAAATTAACTAACATATATGGCTGGGTTATCAAATTATTTAAATCTGTAATATTAACTGGCTCACTAAGTGGTAAATATATTGAACATATAGTTAATGTATTGTGCAGGGTAACCCTAACAGCAGAAGCTTGTAAATTAGTATTTAATGTTACTTTACTTTGGGGGATACAGGATTTAACAAAAATAGAAACTCCGCCATGTGCTCGGTCCATAATATTAATTGAACCGACTTTATTATAAATCACATATCCCTTAAATGTTTCGGAATTATCTTTGAATTTAGTTTCTTGTAAACAAATTACCGATGCATTATATTTTTGGGCTAATAACTCCAGTTCTGGCCTGTTTGCATCAAATCCTCTACAATTCCATTGTATGATATTGCCGATAGCCATTTTAAGAATAATGAGAAAAATATATGATTTAGCATAATCACTTGTTAAGTTTACGATTATGCTTGGAGTGCACAGGAGTAAAATTCACATCCGGAGGATCACCTGTGTCCATCCTTTCCAAGGATTTAGTTCTATTTATCTTACTTTTTACTTGATCTTTGATTTCTTTTTTGTCTGATTTATGTATTGGTCTATTACTATTGAAACTTTTATTATTGGATGATGTTGAGGGAGTTTGTGAAGAGGGTTTAGTGGATGCTGCTGTTGGTTGAGCTATTACTGGGATAGTGGATGTCGTGGTCTGAGTAGATGTAGCTGAAGATTTTGAGGTTTTTGTGAAAAAGGAATAATTTTTTTCATCGATTGGCCATGTAATTTCGGTTTGAATTGCTATTGATTTTGTTTCTTTAGTTTTTATAGAGCTGGCATAAGATGCCTTTGTTGTGTTCAAACTTTCTACTCGCTTCCGTGCCTCTGGAAAAGGTATATTTTCAGTGTGTCGTATTCGCTGAATTTCCTTCTCTTTTAAAAAGGAAGAACAATTCCGCGAATACGATGGATGATTGCCTTGGCAATTGACACATTTTATTATATTTGAAGAACAATAGTCTCCACTGTGCTGAGCGGTACATTTTGGAAATGTTACATTACCTTTACATCGATCAGATCCATGTCCATACCTCAGCGAAGAGGGTTTGGAATAAATACATCAACTCTAACGTTCAAATATCCAACTTTAATAGATGTTGGAAGCTGCGCTGCATCAAATGTCAGAATAAACGTATTGATAGGAATTTTGACACCGTCCTTTTTTATAAATATCCGCTTGCATTGAACAGCATCCTGGTCTTTGAGCTCATCCACTATCTCCTCCTCAGAAACTCCCACTAAATCTGGGCATCTGATTACTCCTTTTTTATTGTTGAGAGTTTTGTGAGCTGTTATAATAACAGGAACTGTGGCCAACATTCGGCATCGTAGTAGATTGTCCTCATGGCTTTTCCGCTCAACCTCAATCAATAATTTATTTCCCATCTTTTTAACGGTTTTTGGTACCCCGGTGATGCCTTGTATCCCCTTTGCAATTGCAAAGGGGGACATTTTTGCCAGGGTATGTTCAGCATCAGAACTTTCCGCAATTAAAAATCTAGGCCATTTTTCTATTTTGTTTGAATCATCGTCACTGTCTATGTCATTCCTTGGTCGTTTTTGTTTGTTTTGCGCCATGTGTGTTTTTTTATATTTCATCACTTAGGTCCCCTACCCACCACAGAGCCCAACAAGGGGACGCCTTTCTGGGCCGGTAACTCCGAGCCCTGACGCCGTGAGGATACCCAACATCACATACTCTTAGAATAAAAACTCCACCCTTTCGGATTTTATTTATATCCCTCGATTGACCCAATCAGCAGTAATCTCCTTTCAGCAAATATTTATCAAAAACTTTAAAATTATTCCTAAATTTCAAACACTGAAATTATCATTAATAAAAATCAAATAGCCAGAATATATTAGAGGAAATATACTACAAGCCGGTTAAATCAGACCCAGGCCTAATCTGATCTACCTGTCTGGTGAACATCTGGATCCAAGACTGGCATGTTGCAACTGGACCGGTATTACTGCCAAACCAGCCCAGTTCTCAGCCCGTCAGGATTCCATATCCTCCCGACACAGGTCGCATCCTACGGCAAACAGGACGCCCCTTTAGTCGCCTTTTACGACATGCTGGGGGGCAGTGGGACTATTCTTTAATCCCCTCACCCACAGGGGAGTCAACATCATAAAACATACTCATTCATGGTTGAGTTCTGCAGGTTTGGCACTTTGAGAAGCATCAATAATAGATTGACTGGCTGCACCTGCTTTTCTGAATACATTAACCAATTGTCTTTTGCCATCTACCCACTGTACAGCTACTTCCTCTGTTTCTACTATCTCCTTCAGACAGCGAATGTCTATCCTCAGCCTTTTTTTTCAACCAAATGAGTGGAAAATAAAGCCTCAACCAGGCCGTGATTATCCACTTATGAATTGATACCTACTTTCTGTCCTGCAAGCGTTGATCTAGCGACCCTTTTCAACTTTTCAACCAGAGTGCCAGGCTATGGGAGAAATTCTCTTGCTGACATGTAGTAATGACCTCCACAACTATCATATCCATTTAGATTCCCAAGATTCAGTAAACACTTCAAATTTCAACTCATTGATATTCAATTGAGTGTATGATGTGGAGTATCTAAATATTTGGCCTTTTTGGCATGCTTTATGACTTACAAGTATTTTTTGAGTTTCCAAATTTTTCCATCCTGACCAAAACCTTTTGGAGGTTTAACAAAGACATCCCTATCAATGTCTTTGCCTGAAGAAAGGCGGACTTCATCATGATATCAGTGGTTTTGACTTCCCGACCAAATATTGCACTCAAAGACAAGAAAAGTATTATTACTGCTTTACCAATGGTAGGACTGTCAGCTTGCACATTATCTGTCTCCTGAAACCATCTAGCTACCAGTCTGGGCTTGATTTCTCCACTGGATGGCGCTTTGTTTGCCGTGACACGTAAGGGGAGGATATGGAGTTCTGCAGGTTGAGTACTGGACTGGTTTGGCAGTAAGGACAGGAGGACTTTAGGGCCCGATATTGTCCAACCAGCTTGTGGAATATAGCTCCGCACATTTCTCCATATCTAATGCTCAAGTTTGATAAGGTTTATGTTGTTTTATTTTAGATACATTATCAATGATAAATTCTACATGTTTTTAAGACAAAATGTATGGTATTATAAAAAAAATTAAAAACTTTTCATGGCATTGTCTACAAGTTTAGTTTGACAGATGTATGTAGCTTGACAGCTGAAATGGGTCAATCTGGGTTACATTTTATGTATTCTTGAGTATGTTGAGTATATAGCCAAGTGTGCGGATGGCTCTCCCCCATATGTATAACTCCCTATTATTAAAATATGAGTCGGCGTAAGGCTTAGGAACATGGGCAATGAATAATTAATACAGATTGTTCATTATTTGATGACGATTTTAATTTATGTTACAGGTCCACAAGCATGCATACTATAGAAAAACAGTTCCATCAACATCTTAAAAGAATACAAGAATGGGCTGATCATAATGGATTTAATTTTTCTGTTAAGAAAACTATGCGTGCACTTTTGTAAAAAATGGAAGGTTCACCCAGATCCTGATCTTTGTTTAGGCCAAACTCGAATACCTTATTTTTGAAAGTAAATTATCTTTTATTCCTCACATTAAATACATTAAAAAGAAATGCCTGAAGGCATTAGATTTATTATGGATTCTTGCCCATACCAATTGGGGAGGGGACCGTAATGTTTTATTACAATTATATAGAGCACTGGTACGTTCCAAACTTGATTATGGATGTATGATATATATTTGAATGCTTGATCCAATTCAAAATCAGGGTTTAAGATTATGCATTGGTGCATTTCGTACATCATCTGCAGATAGCTAGGCAGTTGAGGCAGATGAACTGCCTCTTGAATCAAGAAGAGAGAAACTTGCCCTTCAGTATGCCGCAAAAATTGCTGCTTGTCCAGACAATCCTGTACATGATACCATATTTATTCCAAATTATGTCGACCTTTTTGAAAGTAGACCTAATGCAATACCAACTTTCAATATCCAGAAACACCTCCATGGACCTATGCAACTTTAAGTATTAATGTAGCCATGTCAGAATTACTCAACTGATCCATCCCTTTATATAAATAGATATAAAGAAATAAAATCTGTTTTCACTGGATATCAGTGTATAGACACTGATGGATCATTTGATGATGACAAGGCTGCTGCAGCACCTGTTAAGCGCAATCATATTTATTCAGAATGTCTGCCAAATAAATCGTCAATTTATTCTGCAGAACTTCACACTTTGTACCCAGCTTAAAATCATGTGGACATTTCTAATATTGGAAAAATCCTTTTATTGATAAAATCCTTGAACGGCATCATAAACTCTTTACTAAGGAAAATTAAGAGATTCGTTTTTATTGGATTACCAGTCATATTGGAATTCTTTGAAATGAGGCTTCTTACCAAGCTGCCAAAGTAGCATTGTATAAGTGCCCAATAAATATGCTTTTTCCTTATACAGAGTTTAAGAAATATATTAATGTTTTTTATGTTCTAAATGGCAATTGTGCTGGAATGAAGCTATTTTTAATACTAAATGAAATTAAGCGTGTTCTAGGTAAAACCAAAGGTGCTTGTAGAATAGTCTGTTTTAACGCATATAAGAATTGGACATTGGCTCACTGATATCTTCTTAAAGACGAAGATCAGCCTCAGTGTATTGGATGTCAAAGAGTTTTGACTATGTTTTAATTGAATGTATTGATTTCGATATTATTAGGAATCAGTATTTTAATGTGCAAGATTTACATACGTTATTTGATACTGTAGATACTTCTGTGATAGTATCGTTTTAAAACCAAATAGGACTTTTCAACCAATTTTAAATGTGGAGCTCTTGTTTACTTAGGTCATTGGCATATTTATTAAGAACCACAAAACATCAAATGGTAGTTAAAGTCTTTTAAACATTTTACACATATTTATTATATACATAACTGAGTTTGTTAAAATTCTGTGAGGTTAGGATTGTTATATCTTATCTTGTTATACATTATTGTCCAGTCAAAACTTTATGGTTTTACCATTTTTAGGCACTTAATAACCTTGATGTGCCTCTAAGCATCCATTCATCATTCATTCTACACTTTGGGTTTTTGTTTATTACCTATCTAATTGTGATAAAGTCCTGACCAACATAATCTACTATCTCATATGCCTGAAACTGATTCAGCTTTTCTATTTCAGCACAGTTTTCCAGTTGTTCAGAGATACCTTCTTTGTTTTTCAATTTCATAATGTCATCTCTTTATGAATTACCAGATATTTTATGTTATTACATGCTTTATTCACATGAAGTTTTTCTTGTTGGAAATTTTAATTTAAAAATGAATATAATGAGTTATAAAACTGAGGTGAAAAAATTAATGAATTACTAGATGATTTTGAATGTACGCAAGTGATTCTTGAGATTTATCAATTAAATACTTACCTTTGGAACTTTAATCTTTAAAATGAATTTTTAAAAAGGTTGTAAAAAAGAAGATCAAATTTAGAAAATATACAAAAGACGTAATTACTTTCGGGAAAACTTTAGATGATTTAGTGAAGGTACTAGACAGGTTCGTGATAAATATGCCCCTATCATTGAAAAAAAAAAAATCAGAAACTCCTCCCCATTGTATAATAGTAATATTGATGTGGACCTGCTCTCAAGCAGTGCAGACGTGCCTAGCCTGAGCTCCTGATTAACACCTTCAAATCTTTGTTTAAGTTGAAGACAACACCACCGTTGGATAAGTATATATAAACGTATATATACCAGGTACGTATAACATTGAATTAAATATACAAAGCAAAAGTCTAATAGTATTTCTCCATTGAATATAATATTTCTTGGTAAGAAATATTAAGTGAACAGTGAAAACAATTTTGAAACATAAGACCCACATCATTTGACAGATTAATCCAGGGTGTCAGTGCACAAAGCTTGGCCTGCCAGACAATAGCTCTACCTCAAACAGTTCTGGCCCAAGTAAGCCTACCTTGAGCAAATTAACAGTGGCACTAAGAACCCCTATAGTTGGTGGCAACTTATTCTTGCTTTTGATTTTCTCCATATAGAAAATTGAAACTATTCAGTTAAATTCCTCCACATAGGAATTATTTTCTAGTCTTGATTCTCTCCATATAGAGAATTATTATTACGTTTGAAAAAGAAAATCACAGAATTATAGAAGCTAACATATATAAGATAGAACTCTAAATTGGTATTTCTCGTGCGGGGAATACTATCTATCTTATTTTTTGAAGACACACAATTGTTGAGAACATATCTTGAATTTACTCTAAGGCTAATATTATTTGTATAAGACAGAGCTCTAAATTAGTATTTCTCGTGCGGGAGGTACTATCTGTCTTACTACACTGATAATTTTGTTCTTGATACATATATAAGATAGAACTCTAAATTGGTATTTCTCGTGCGGGGAATACTATCTATCTTATTTTTTGAAGACACACAATTGTAAAGAACATATCTTGAATTTATTCTAAGGCTAATATTATTTGTATAAGACGGAGCTCTAAATTAGTATTTCTTGTGCGGGAGGTACTATCTGTCTTACTACACTAATACTGGACTCAGAGAGAAATCTCCTGTTTGAAAACAGATTACAAGGTTAAATATAGAACTTTATAGAACGTACAGAATTCTTTCCATTGTATACTTGTTACAGACTTTTGATGGCATCAAATGAACTTTTAAAATTAATTTTGAGAAGAAATTCTAATATAAAGTACAAAAATATGCAACAATTAGATAGTAAAGCAATTCCCTGTCTAAACTATGAGAAGAATGGGGAGTGCAGATTTGGGATAGATTCAAATTTCTGCATTCATTGAAGAGGCGAAAATTTAACAAATGATGGGGTCGGGGGGACATAAGGTTTCAAAAGAGAAACAAACTGACAAACTGACAATTGTACTAGATAAACATGCTCCTAATGTGGAGAAAACCATAAATAATAGGAAACCAGCCCCATGGTTATCTGATGATATACGGAGAGAAAAAAGGAATAAAAGAAAACTTGAAAGAAAACATAATAAAACTGGTCTTTCCTCAGATAAAATACAATTTAAAATACAAAGGAACAAATATAATAATATCATTAAAGACTCGAGAAACAATTATTTTTCGGAAATAATAAATTCAAATAAATTGGATCCAAAAAAATTGTTTAAAATATTGAACAAATTATTGCACACAAAAGAGGACACTCCTTTCCCTAGACATAATGACAAAAAAGAGTTAGCCTCAGAATTTAATAATTATTTTCTAGAAAAAATTGCAAATCTTAGAAAATCTATGGACAAAAATGATAAAAATAACGAACAACTAAATGAGGAAGTCAGATTTGATACACAGTTGGAAAAGTTCACATTGTTAAGCGACTCAGAAGTCAAAAATATAATTAAAGAATCCGCAAAGAAATCATGTGAACTGGATCCCATCCCAACATGGCTCCTAAATGAATGTATGGGGAATTTATTGCCATTAATAAAGGCTATCATAAATAAGTCAATTTCATTGGGAAACGTACCTGATGACCTGAAAATGCCTATCATTAGACCCTTAATTAAGAAATTGGGCCTGGAATTGATAAAGAAAAATTATAGACCAGTCTTGAATCTGGCCTACTTATCTAAATTAATAGAAAGGGCTGTAGCTACACAATTTGTAGGACATCTAGTAAGAAATGATATTCAGGGTCTATTTCAATCAGCATATAAGGAGTACCATAGTACTGAAACTGCATTGCTCAAAGTTCAGAACGACATCTTAATGGATATTGATGATGGTAAAACAGTAATGCTGGTACTACTCGATCTATCAGCGGCCTTCGACACTATTGATCATGATATATTACTGAATAGATTGGAAAAAAGATGTGGTATTACAGGGATTGCCCTTAAATGGTTTAGATCATACTTATCAAATAGAAAACAATGTGTCATAATTGATGGTAAAAGATCTGATAATATGAATATTAAATATGGCATCCCGCAAGGCTCGGTTTTGGGACCTTTACTATTTACAGCATATATGGAGCCTTTATCAGATATTATTGGTAACTATGGTCTCAAGTATCATATCTATGCTGATGACACACAATTGTACATCACCATTGATCCCAAATCTGAAGAAACTAGATATAAGTCTTGCAAAGAGATGGAAAATTGTATTATAGAGGTTAAAAAATTCCTAATAGAGAATAAGATGAAGATAAATGATGGAAAAACAGAAATGCTTTTATGTGGTAAAAGCTGTGAATTCAGAAGAAAAAATGTACCTAATGAAATTCTAGTAGGAGAAACTAAAATTCCTATATCAAATACTGTTAAGGATCTAGGGGTTATTCTAGATCAAGAACTATCTATGAAATCACAAATCAAAAAAAATGTGTAAAAATGGTTTCTTTCATGTAAAAAATTTATCAAGAATAAGAAATTGTTTGGATGAAAAAACTGCCAACACTCTTGCTCATGCATTTGTTACCTCTACCCTTGACTATGGAAATTCACTTCTAGCTGGTTTACCTGAGTGTGAATTAGCCAAACTACAAAAAATACAGAACACTGCAGCCAGGGTAGTGGGGAAACTTAAAAAGAGAGATCATATCACACAAAAACTTATGGAACTCCACTGGTTGCCTGTAAAGGCTAGGATTGATTTCAAAATATCTTTACTGACATGGAAGGTGCAAAATGGCTTTGCCCCAAAATACCTATCTAAGTTATTAGAGTACAAACAGCTAGGCATGGGACTGCGATCTAATGATAAGAATGAATACGTAGTACCTATGACTAATATGAAATCGTATGGCGATAGGGCTTTCATGGTATATGCGCCAAAGAATTGGAATGCCCTGCCCCTTGAAGTGAAAAACTGCAAAACTGTTGAAACTTTCAAAAAGAAACTTAAAACATTTTTATATAGAAAGCACTATCTTAATGAAGCGCTTTGAGCAGACCTGGTCTGATATAGCGCTATATAAATCGTTATTATTATTATTATATTATTATTATATTAATCTTTATTATTAAAGCAACGATTGGAGAGAAAAATGAACATATTGGGTCTTCAAGTATATACAAAAATATACAAGGCTCAGAGAAATACTTTTAATGGACAAAGTAAAAAATGAGTATTATGAGAAAATTGTTTTAGATAATTATAAAGATCGCATACAAAAAAAATTATATGCGACTATTAATAAAATTTTAAATAGAAATTTTGATACTCCTCTTTTTATGATGGAAGACCATGCGATAATAGCGAATGATTTTAGTAATTTTTTCATTGACAAAATTGATAAAATAAGATATGATTCAGATAATAAATATAATATAGCTGAGATTGATAACAGAAATCCTGAAAAATCTTTTACCGCAGGGCCAGAAAACAAGTATGAAGAAAATTGTTTAAAATGGTAATGTGAAAAAGAGGGAATGTAGTTTCACTCATGATTCAGTAACTGTACATGCATGATTCAGTAACTGTAGTCTTTTCCATGTGGATGATTCTGTAACTGTTGAATGATTTGATAACTGCCATATGTGTATGCCAACAAAATATCAATGTTAATGTGTACTTATAAGCAAACAATAATAGTAAAGTTACCAGAACAATATGCTCTGTATAATGACTGCAGGTATGTATAATGTGTTGCAATGTTCATTGTAACTGTAACTATAATATGACATGCTCACTTTTTCAGCCTTTATGTGTTACCATTGCACAAAAACTGGTAAAATAGAACTAAATATATTCCACCATGCTAAATCCAGCCACCAGAATTTGCCTTTTAGCATTCGTAAAGAAGAATTAGATGAAACCACTAAACCAAAATATATAGATCTGTTCACTTTGGCCAAACAATCAATGCCATAATCAATAAATATGGGCAGAACTGTGAACCATATATTGAAACAAATGGAACAAAAAATATTCTGAAGATCAAGAGAAGTTATTAGTTCTGAACAAACTCTTGATTATAATGCACCTGAAAAAGAAAAAGGACAAAAGGTATTTTCCTAAGCAGGGGATTATTTGAAAGAGTCTGAAGTTTGCAAATTTATGACTGATAAGTCCTTGATCTTATGGATCAGCAGGGTAGAAAGGAGAACTTCATGTGTGTTATCCAGTCCATTGCTGATGGAGTTTTATCAAGTCAAGATAATTCACAATTAATATTCCTTATCAAAAGTCTGTTTCAATGCCCAAATTAAATAAACAATTAATATTCCTTGTCAAAAGTATGTTTCAATGCTGAAATTGAATACACAAGGTTTGCTTATTTGAAGATGAAGTTAAGGATTCAAATCTCCCAGTTGAAACTCTGAAAAATAAGTTCACAGATAAGCTTATGGAGTCCATCAATAAACACATTTCTATTACGTCAGTTCTTTCACGTCAGTACAAATCTGTTTTTTCTACTGAAAACATGGAAAATATTCCTGACAAAGGTGATCCAAAAAGCCAATGGCCTGGATCAAATACCCACAAGAGTCTTGAAAGAATGTTCACATGAAATAGCTCCAATCCTCCAAAAAATATTCCAAGACTCACTCGACAAAGGAGAAGTCCCAAAAGCATGGCGCACAGCAAATATAGTTGCAGTCTTTAAAAAGGAGATAAAAGTTGTGCCGCAAACTACAGGCCAGTTTCTTTGACATCTGTCCCCTGTAAGATTTTGGAGCATATAATTGTCAGACACATGATGAATCACTGCGAACTTTACAATATCCTGTAAAATTTTCAGCATGGATTCAGGACAGGCCACTCGTGTGAAACTCAGTTAATCACAACCTTACAGGATATACTCAAGGCTAGAAATGATGGGCAAAATGTTGACATGCCGATTCTCGACTTTAGTAAAGCCTTTGACACAGTCTGCCATGAACGGCTGAATCACAAGCTCGAGCATTACGGAATCTCAGGGCAGATCGGTTCATGGATAAAAAACTGGCTTACAAACCGTGAACAGATGGTAGTTATTGACGGTGATTAATCTGATCCTGTCCTTTTTAAATCTGGAGTGTCTCAGGGTACAGTACTTGGACCATTACTATTTCTACTCTACATTAATGACATTGGAGAGAAGCTAAAATATTCAAACATAAGGCTCTTTGCTGATGAGAACCTCCTATATAGAATAGTTGAAAATGACGATGATGCAGTAAAACTGTAAGAAGACCTAAATATGCTGGAGGAATAGTCAAGTGAGTGGCCAATGGACTTCAATGCTCAGAAATGCTACACCCTGAGCAGCACGAAAAAAGCCAAGCTCTTGATACAAGAAAATATATATTAAATGGTCACAACTTGCAACATGTTGAACATCATCCCTACCTGGGAGTTGAGCTCCAAACAAATATGAAATGGGATGAAAATATCAACAACATTGTCTGCAAAGCAAATCAAGTACTGGGATTTGTAAGAAGAAATTTCAATATGTGCCCAGGAAATATCAAAGAGGCTGCGTACAATACACTTGTGCGCCCTCACTTAGAATATGCATCAAGTGTGTGTGACCCTTACCTCAAAAAAGATATAGACCACATAAAATCAATTCAAAGACAAGCTGCTAGATTTGTGTCTGGCAACTGGAAGAGAGAAACAGGCATTGTAACAAAAATCCTGGAAGACCTAAAATGGGATTCACTAACAGGGAGATGAAGGACACAGAGGCTAGTTTTATTGTACAAGGCTATACATGGTGAAATAGCTTTGAAACTTCCAGAACATGTCAAAATGAAATCAGCTCCTACATGGAAATCACTATATCAAAATTGCGACAAGCTGTGACCTTTATAAATACAGCTATTTTCCATGGACAGTGACTGACTGGAATAATCTCCCCCCTCAATTAACTACATTGGAACCAGGTAGCTCGGCATCCTTCAGGAACTCCCTTACCAGAGTATAAAGGTTGGCAACAAGCAACTGGTGTGTACCAGCTGCACCCCTTAGTGCAACCGTGCTCTCTTGGCGGGATGCCATCTGGTTTTGCCGAGTAAACTTATAGATGTAGATGTAGATGTAGTCTCAAGTTGATCAATCCCATACAGCTCCAGCTGGGGCTATCCTAGGAGTATCTACATGTATACATAGCATCTACTTGATGCAAAGATTCCATGGTGCTCTGGTAATATCAAAGCATCAAACCTTGTGACAACATACAGCAAGTGATCATTCAAATACAACTTAATTGATATGGTGTGGTACAGGAAATAATAGATTAAATTATCAAGATTTATCTTAAATACTTACTAAATTTGCTTCTTTGGCATCCATGTTTTCAGCTACGGAAATATGTGTCAAATGAAACAAAATAAACTTGTGAACCATGTGTTATATGTTGTACACTTCTCTGCCCCACAATTTAATGGCATGCATATCGATTATGCTGAATGCATGAACCTGCTGATTGATAGATCTATATACGATCTCATAACCTGAAATTATTTTGGGATAGTAAAGTGCTTAATATGTGTTTAAAGTAAAATAACAATCCAAGAAAATGGGATGCTCAGACTTGGAGTAAGCCCATATTCTAAGATCAGGTCCCTCTCAGAGATAAACGATGATGATTGTATTCAATAAGCATCAGTCTGATAAGTGAGGACCCACTGCGCAGTTACCAAATCATGACACCCCAGTTACCGAATCTTAAGACATACACTGATCATAGTTACCGAATCTCAAGACAAAACAACATGGCCCAAATCAGACATTTAAGCAATTGTCCTGACTACCTGTTGCATGAGATATTATTATATTGCTTTTATCTCTAACAAGGAACATAGAACCGTGGCACAGTATGCAATATACCCCTCAAAACAAGCTGCTGAGATTTCTGACCTGGTGCAGGGTCTGCCATTTTGATTCGGTAACTGCAGTTACCAAATCCAGTATCCCCCCAGTGACCTGTCAGCAGCATTTGACACTATTTTCTAGGCTTGATATGGGACAAAAGGAGATGTGGTTTAAATCATATAGTTTCTCGCCCGCACCAAATCTGAATTTGCTGTCACTCTCCTCAATCCATACCTTACACCTGTCACTCTCCGACAGATTATCAACAAAACCTTCTTGCCATATACTGTTTTAGCACATGATGAGTCTAAAACTGCACATTGTTGGGCCTCCATAGACAACTCATTTATGAAGTATTCTGCCCTGCCAGTGAAAAGAAAGGCTTGCTCATAATAATCCTCATCCTCTGATTCTTCTGCCACATTTACACTACTAGGGCGATCTGGGCATGCCTCAATATGGTGAAGTTAACTCCCACAGTATCTGCGGTTTCATGTTACCAGTAAGTCACCTTTCTTTGTCAACCATCTTGTCAGCTCCACCTCTAAAAACGGCTTGGTTCATAGCGGCTCCCTCTGCTGTTCAGCCTGTTATCATGCCCAAAGCTATTCCGCTTATAGTAAGACGCGTCACTTCTCTGCCATTGATAACATATCTCCACACCTTCTCCCTGTTCAGCTTCAGCTGCTATTACTTCTTGCTTTATTGAGAATGTTCCCATCTTCCTATTGAACGAGCTACTCAATCTAGACATATTACCCTCTCCAGCAAACTTGCGAAGACAAGCTACAGCTTGTTTGAAAAGACTGTCCTTTTTTCATTATCCAGTCCTGTCAGGGGCGATCCATTTGATTTTTGTGGGGTGGGGTGGGAGATTTTGGAAAAAAAATTTATTCATCCACCCTACCAAAGAAAAAAAAATTATTCATCCAGTACTGCTGTCCCACTCCACCCCACAAAAATCAAATGGATCGCCCCTTAGACAGAGTTTTAACACATCACTTGATAAACCTGCTTTTCTGATAAATCATCACGGCAGGTATTGACTAGATTACTATATTTAATGTCAAAATGTGCTATATACTCATCTGTGCTCTGTCCTTTAGACCTTTTCATCTCAGCAAATTAGATGAACTTTTTCTGCTCAAGTTATCACCATTGAGATGATCGTCCATATGCTTCAATATCAGCACTTGCAAGATCTTCCTCTGATATCTTACTGTTTTTGATATCTTTAATATTGCTTTCATCTTCATCTGGAAGGTTTAAATATATTTCAATAGCTTTTTGGTCATTTGGTGTGACCAAAAGGCTTGATACCAAAGTTTTAAATTAAATTTACATTTGTCATTGGGCTTCTCTTTAAGATTGAATCTTGGCACCTTTGCACTCTTGTTCTAAAACACTTCTGCATCCTTCTGCATAACCATTGTTAGCAGAGTTGATTGTGCATAATTATAATAAACAACTTGAACTATAGGGATGTGATTTTTTATGTACCATTCAGCAAGAGTAGCCATTGCAGGTCAACAATCGAGCCTGAAAACAAGAGTGAATACCTCCAGCAGCTGAACCACCTCCCATCCTTCACTTATCCTTCACGACTATTAGATAGAATGTTCATACCCTAAAACAAAGGATTACTAAATGGAATGTATATACCCTAAAACTGGAATACTTTACTGGGCACAGTACTTATCAGCGTAGATCTGGTTTGGTGGATTTCAGATAGTTTTCTTAGTGGGGAGGCCAGTTTGTAATGTGATGGGTAAAAAAATGTGTTTAAGTTTAAGATATAAATATATATTTGTAAGGTAAAAGTGCTTAGAAATAGAAAGTGGATATTGTGTTCAAATATCATTAAATATTTTTATCTATAGTCCTATACCCTTGACAGATATTTTGGGACACCTAAAATATTAAAATGTTCAGAATGGCATAGATTTTGATTTTCTTAATCTTTAGACAAATGATGATTTTTTTCATGCCTGTAAACTAGAAATTGACAGTCCACAATTTGTTGTGTCATTACTTGAAACAAGAAAAAATAAACTGAAACTGACAATACAAAAGTTGTTATTGTCTCATTTATTTTATTGCATTCAATTGCAGTTTGATAATTTATCACAAATAGCCATATCAGACCATATTACAACATATTTATTACTAAAATACATTAATTTGCTTTTGCTCAACAATAAAAATCAAATGAAATCAAGAAACAAATATTTGCCATGACTGCAAGCATCATGTGGTATACCTTCAAATGCCTTATACTTTGCAAAAAGTGCACGACCATCTGATTTTGCCTCAGAATTTGCCAACTTCATTTTTCCCAGATATTCATTGAAATAAATACCCAAATATTTGTAGTGACCAATTATATCAATATCAAATACTGTGAATTTAAAATCCATTCTCTGTTCTCTTGAGACCCTGAGATCTACTGCCTTTGTCAGGCCATGGGCCATGGCACAGTTGGTTAGAGCTCGAGCTTACTAGCACCAGTTCCTCTGTGGTGATCCAAAGGTCATGGGTTTGAACCCCGGCTGTGCTGAGATTGAACTCATGACTCAATTTCCTATATGAGCTGAGGCCTGTGCCTAAAGGGTTAACCCGTTGTCCTTGTAAATCTGTGACCAGGTGGGTTGTCATGTCAAGGACCTGCGACATGACAATTCAGTGAGGCAGCACTATATCTACTACAAGTAGGTCTCATCACGAAATGACTGAAATAATGTTGAAAGTGATGTAAAACCCCAAACAAACAAAAACCACCTTTGTCTTATCGGTATTAATAGTGTCTCCGCTGTTGAGTGTCAACACCAATGAGACAAAGTATCAAGCACACTTTGCAATGATTCTGGGTAATCTGCAATCAAGGCAATGTCATCAGTGAACATATGTATACCCAGTTTCACTACATGTGTCAACTTGCAAGGCCCCTTACTACTGAGGAGATTACTGCTTATTGGGTCAATTGAGGGATAAGAATAAGATCTGAAATAATGGAGTTTGTATTCTTAGATTATTTCACATTCTCATGGCACCAGAGCATAAAGTTACAGGGCCAAAAAGTCGTTCACTGTGGGTTGGTGACCTAACTGATGAAATTTAAATAATACACATGGCACACAACAAACAAAAATCACCTCTGAATGAAATTGACAATGGTTCAAACAGAACCGAAAAATGGCCCTTTTTCTTTTCTTGCAGAAAGTTTCACTACTGAATATATTCCGGCAAAAATTTCCCCCATTGCAATTACAAATGTGATTCAAGGCACAATACACTAGCTATATGTACAATATATTTACCACCTAGTGAGCCAGTTAATATTATAGATTTAAATATTGGATAACCCAGCTGCCACAGCCATGTTAGTTGGTGACTCTAATGCTCACAACTATCTTTGGAGTGGCAGAAACAATTCTGATGCCAAAGGATGTATAATTATAGATTTCTTAAATAACAATAGCTTGTGCCTTTGGAATGATGATTCTCCGACATATTCACATCCTGCTACAGGCTCTTTAACCTCAATAATAATGATAATATGAATAATAACATGAATAATAATATGAATAATAATATGAATGATAATATGAATAATAATATGAATAATAATATGAATAATAATATGTCATTGAATAAAAATGATAAAGTCTTTAATTAATTCATACACAGCATCCGCTGCACCGAATGGCTTGATCTTGGGCTCATTGGAAAGAAAAAGCTTAAATATTAAGAAAGGTGGTAGGGACATAGCATTTATTTTTTTTACTATTAGTCAAAATAGCCAAATACTGGTATTTCAAGCAGTGCAGAGGGAGGAGCTTACCAAAAGGCAACAGCAGTATTGTACTTGATCATATTAATTTATGATGTTACCATGACGTCATTATGTCCGACATCACTATGACAACATTTTCCTCTCTGACATCATGATGTGTCGACCTGCCTAGATGATCCACGACACTCAGCCACTTGATCCACACTGTTGTCACTTAGGTAAATATTGAGGCACAACATCAAGCCAGAGAGCTTATCATGGTTATCGGTATTTGGGTATTTCATATCACACTCGTGCCATGCCTTACCTAGCCTGACTCATGTGTATACCTATTCCCCGAATAAAGACGACAATTGTAATCAGTCTATGCAGTCATTCCTTATCCCATATAGATAGGTATGTTAGGCAGCTAGGTATCAGACCCCAACTCATATAGCCAGCGAGTAAAGAATATATTCCCTACATCTTACTAGGTCCCCAAAACCCTTGTAACACTACATCTTGCTTTCCCTTCCTCCACACATCACAGCAATGAAAACCAGTTCCACAACAACAGAACAACATGAATTTATTAAAAAACAAATGGCTGTCTAGTAAACACATTCCTGCCTGCTCTGTGGCAAAATGTATGGTTCAATAAGTAGTACACATATCACAGGGCAACACAATCACATGGGAAGCCAGCACCTGGTAATGTCAACCTATGCTAATATACATTTTACAAATGTTAAATTATAAAAAATCAATAATCAATAGTAAATAACAAACTATAGCACACACCCATAATCCCAGGAATACCTGATATAGTGCCAGATATAGTGCTGCTTCACTGAATTGTCATGTCGCAGGTCCATGACATGACAACCTGCCCAGTCACAGATTTACAAGGATGATAGGTTAACCTTTTAGGCACAGGCCTCAGCTCATATGGGAAATTGAGTTATGAGTTCAATCTCGGCATGGCCAGGGATCACGCCACAGCCCGGGGCCACAATCCCAGGATTAACACTGACAGATGTAAAAAGGTAAATCCATCTTTAGGTCATCATAAAAATCAAATATTCACAGACTGCAATGCCAGGGTCTGTCAGCGATTTCAGCTCCACCCGACAAAAATTCATCACAAACTACAGATGCAATCGAAGCGCCGCCTCCAATCAAATTGGACGACCTGTTGGCTCTGGATTTCTTTAATGAAATCCAGTAGGAGAAGAAATTAACAGACTTGAAAAAATCCAGAGAAGAGTTAGTTTCAAGTCTCATTAGAATAGATCATAGTCATTTAAAACACTGTTATCTTCTTAAAGGTGACGACTAGCCTCGACGACTAGTGTATTGGTTGACAAAGGGCTTTGACTATTAAGGAGACTTTACGGTAGGTAAAGGTGGTTAAAGCAGGGGAACGCACTGGGGCTACCAGCATGACACGACCCCCCAGCCTGCAGTGACGCAGGGTGGGTCTGGGTACTTAAAGGCTAGCCCACCAATTAATATCATTGTTCAGTATCAAGGCGCTGAGAAGGACAGTCAGTGGAGTTCCAGAACCTTCAGTGAGTTTATGAACTTTTTGTTAGATATTGGATATCGTGTCCAGATATGCCAAAACTGCCAGGGCAGCGATGCTGCAAGGCCTGTGGCCTACCCATGAAGGGCCACACGAAGGCATCATGTCAAGGTGCCTCTCTCCTCGATGACCATGACCCACATCCAGGGCCGGCCAGCGACACCGACGCCGGAGCCGACACAGACACCTCAGTCGAGGAGGGCAGCCAGGAGACTCCAGCTAGGACTCCATCAAAGCAGGCTACACTGGAACAAAGCATCTCAGCGACACCGGGGCTTAATGCCAGCAAGCTAAGTGCCAATAACCCATTTCTGACAGACTGTAGGCAGGCTTTAGACCAAAGCGAGCACCAGGCAGAAGGGGACATAACATTGAGAAGTTTGGCAGAGAGCATCAACGCGTTTCAGGGCCAGGTTAGGGAACTTTTGGAGGCTCACATTAATTTGTCCAGGAGTGTTACAGGAGCAAGCCAGGTACAGCAGGCGACACCTGTCGGCGGCCCACACAACAGGGCATGGCCATCCTACCCTGACTAGGGGTCACTCAACCTGCCACCCCTCCAAGGCCAATGCACTCAACCACCCGCACCTCTGCACACAGCCCACCACTCACCATGGCAACCTCATAACACAGCCAGCCCCTATATAACCACCACTCACAGCACCCACCAGTCCCGCCAACCACCACCCCTGCTAGGAGGACCTCTGCCCGGCCTGCAGAATACCACTCACATTACAGACTTCACAGGTCTGTGCAGGGTCAAGACAGTTCCAGACAAGACGGTGCGCAGTGCTGTGAGTGGTGAGTACGTTACTATACAAGATTTTCTACATAACATGACTATAGATAATGATAATGCGCCCGACTTGCAGTCTGACCTGGATAGCAATGGCTCAATTAGATACAAACGCAAAAATCAACGTAGGAATGTAACAGACTTGAAATCTTGGTTAGAAGCATGGGCTACCTATGAACACTTAATGGTACACACACATGGTATATACCTATATGATGAGATGACTGAATATAAATCTATGATAGTGGAATGGGAGAAACGCTACACATGGGCAAGTGTTGCTACTTTAGACCTTCGCCACCGTCTACAAATGTCTAAAATGTCTGTTCAATTCTCTAATGTAGACCCACACTTGATATATTCTATATTGGATGCAACCACTATCAAACCATATGCCCCTCGCTGCCCCAGGTGTAGGAACTATGACCATGTCAGGATAGGGGAATGCCCCTTTCCCCCACTCGCGTCGTCGGTACAGTCGCCGACGGCGCGTGAACCCGGTCAGAAGGCACGCCAGTCGGTCACAGGGGAAATATGCAATAACTTTAACTTGCTCAAGTGCACCTATAAGTTATGTAGAAGACAGCATATCTGTCGCCAATGTCAGGGACCACTCCCCTTTGAGTTATGTATCAAGCAGGGCAAGTGTGCCACAGCAAGCATCAAGCACGTTTCTGCAACCTGAATTTTGGAGGGATAATCTGCAGGATCATCCTGATAAAGAATTTGCTGCAGCGCTCTACCAGAGGGCGCTGCATGGGGTCAGCATAGGCTACCAGGGCAATGATAGTATCTCTGTCACATCAAAAAATTGGCCGTCGGCCACTGTACATAAGGAAAAAGTCGAGGAGTTTGTTCAAAAAACCTAAAATTGGGTAGGATAGTAGGTCCAATCAAGGAGCCACCCCCCAATATGAGGGTTTCCCCATTGGGAGCCTTTTGAAAAAAAGGGCTCTAAAGCGAGAGTAATTCATGACCTTTTTTGGCCTCCCGGGGGGGCAACCAACAATGGTATCAATGTAAAGGACTTCTCACTCACTTATGCTACAGTGCTCGACGCTGTTAAAATGTTACAGAAATACAAAGGTGCATACATGTGTAAGACTGATTTAGCTTCTGCATTTCAAAGTGTCAAAGTTACAGAGGGCGACAGACATTTGTTAGGTTTTTCTTGGAATGGCAATACATACCAAATGGCATGCCTCCCCTTTGGTCTGACAAGTGCCCCACGTTTGTTTGACGATTTTGCTACTGGTCTGGAATATGTATACAAGAAACGTGGTGCAGCGGGCGACAGCATCCATTATTTGGATGACATCCTGACCCTGTCGCCCACTGTAACTGGGTGCAAAAACTCTCTTGATATAATTCTTCAAACCTGCAGGGAAGCTGGGTTCAGCATTCAGGAGGAAAAAACCATGGGTCCTTCCCAGAGGATGGAGTTTTTAGGCATTGTTATTGACTCTGTAAAGGAACAACTGAGCATTTCTGAGGAACGTTTAACTGATATTCTGGAAGAACTTGACACCTTTGTCGGCAGACAGTACACTACAAAGCGAGCGCTGCAGTCTTTGATAGGCAAACTCACATTTTGTGCTAGGGTAGTCGCTGATGGCAGTCTATTCACACGCCGCCTTAACCATTTAGCCAAGAGGCCCAAACAACTTCACCACAAAATCAGGCTAACTCGCGAGGCTAAATCAGATATTGAGTGGTGGAGGCGCTGCCTCAGGCTTCACAATGGGGTATGTTGGTTCCCAACTAAGTGGAGCATGCGTCACGCCGAGATACTCTTCACTGATGCCTCAGATGTAGCCCTGGGTGTAAGTTATAGGGAATCCTGGACTATCCTGGAATTCAAGGGTGAGCATACGTGGATGAGCACCATGAGCATAGCCTGGCGGGAGTTAGCAGCAGTAGTGGTAGCTGTCGCCACCTATGGCCCCAGATTATTAAACCAGAAAGTAGCCATGAATATCGACAACATTGCTGTCTGTTACTGCACTAATGATGCAAAGTCCAGAGACCCAGGTTTGATGAATTTGATACGCTCGCTTTATTTGTACACAAGCTTGTTTAGGATGGACTACAGGGCATATCACATTGGGACTCACTTTAATTCAGCTGCAGATGCCTTGAGTAGGTTGGACATGAATAGGTACCGAGCCATTCACCCCTACAGTGACAGACAGATGACCAAGGCTATGCCTATATTATATGACTACTGAGCCTAATCAATTCTTAACGGATTAACGCTCCTGCCTGGATTAATGGACCTAATGTTATTCTACTGGATTAACAGGAACTAACTATGAACTCTTATCAACTCATAATGAACTTATGTATATAACATTAACTGGAAGATACGCATGTTTCACCATTAACATGCTATATTTGTAGAGAAACTCTGTTTATTTGTAATTTGTCTTTAACTATGTACGTGGTATCTCTAACGTGTACTTTTTTTACATTAACTTGTACGCCTAATCTGTATTCACCATAGTATGGATCCTAACTGGAATTAATTTTCTTATGTTAATACTAAGCCTCAAGCGGCCAATGCTATGTACAGGTTTTTGATAAAAAGTCGTCCGCTGTAATTATTTGTAGTAATATTAATGTTTTCACCCATACAAGCCAATGACCGGAGTCTAATGGGATGATTATGCTGTATATATATGAAAATACGTTCTATGTAAATTCATTAGCTCGCTCACTTAGCCAATTGGCTAACTCCCATGTTACTTAATGTTCTAGGTTTGGATCAGAGGGTATCGGCTCTCCTGCAGAACGGCCTGCAGACCACAACCAGGCGTACTTATAACTCAGCTCAGGTACAATTCATGCACTTCTGCCTCTCACATGGTTTAGAAGCAATCCCCTCAACTGAGAGCACTGTACTCAGGTACATAGCCCATTTGTCTAACAAACCGGGTAAACGGGGCCCCTCCCTCACAGCCAATACAATAAGCGTCTACTTAGCAGCGGTAAGGTCCCTCCATATCATTCATGGTTTCGACCCACCCCCGACCAACACCCCCCGGGTAGGTCTTGCCTTAAAAGCAGTATGTTTAGCATCCCCTGAGCCTGTAAAGAAGCAACCCATAACTTTTCAGCTGCTTTATAGACTGTGCCTTAATTTGCCTAACGACCTGCAGGGCTCCATGTGGAGGGCGGCCCCATGTGGAGGGCGGCCCTCACCCTTGGCTACTTTGGCTGCCTCAGGGGAGCAGAATACACAGGTTTGCTGGCCGACGGCGGCAGGCAAGTTCTGATCCCCCTCCCAAAGTTAGCCAAGTGGTGTTTGGCTCCCCCATGGGCTCCAGGTCTATAACTTTCACAGTTTCACGTTCAAAAACAGCCCCCAAGGGCTTCTCCAAGGTCATTGGCTGCTCCAGTCATCCCCTCTGTGCACCATGCTGCATGTGGTCATACTTAGGGATGAGAGCGGCCAGCGGCAGGTTGAACCCTAATGCCCCCCTCTTCGCCATGCCTGGGGGGACTCCTCTCACCAAATCACTTCTGAACCAAAAAATCAAGTCTCTGATTGCCCTGGTGGGCCTGGTCAGCAGGGATTATTCAAGCCACAGTCTGCGCAGGCGGCGCTGGGTAGGTGGAGGTCCCAGGCCTACCAGGGCTACGTCAGGGACTCCTTCCCCCACAACATTTCCTTATCAAAACGTTTACTAAACAAGTAAAAGCAATACCTTATGGCCTTAGGCATCATGCTCGTTAGCCAGGCATGCTGCCCTATGGGTGTTCAGCCAGGTATAAATATATCAATTTGTTATTTCAATTATCAATTGTATCATTTAATTAATTAGCAGCCAGGACTGCATGTACATATGATGGTTTGTAGACTATTTGATTTATTTAATGTGAATTTATAATAATTAAGATGTATGGTGTAGGCAGATTTATTTTGTTAGGAGAACATAATAAATCATTTATGTGCATTTAAGAAATGGCTCGTTTCCTTATTTTAAGGAGACTTTACGGTAGGAAAAGGTGGTTAAAGCAGGGGAACGCACTGGGGCTCAGGTACCAGCATGACACGACCCCCCAGCCTGCAGTGACGCAGGGTGGGTCTGGGTACTTAAAGGCGAGCCCACCAATTAATATCATTGTTCAGTATCAAGGCGCTGAGTTTTCCCTCCATCCCTCCCATTTTAGCTAATATGTCCTAATTTATGTCCTAAAAATATGTCCTAATTTATGTCCTATTTAAATGCTGCATTCGCCTCCTGGTGGGTGTTCGGCCAGGTATAAATATATCAATTTGTTATTTCAATTATCAATTGTATCATTTAATTAATTAGCAGCCAGGAATGCATGTACATATGATGGTTTGTAGACTATTTGATTTATTTAATATGAATTTATAATAATTAAGATGTATGGTGTAGGCAGATTTATTTTGTTAGGAGAACATAATAAATCATTTATGTGCATTTAAGAAATGGCTTGTTTCCTTATTTTAAGCATGTTTTAATTGAGGGTATCGTCTTTGATATTATTATGATTTCAATGTGCATAATTTACATGTTATCTGATACTGTAGATTCTTATGTGATAGTATAGGTTTTTTAACCGAATAGAACCTTTTAACAAATTTCAAGGGTGAAGATCTTGTTTACTTTGGTCATTGACCTATTTATGAAAAATCATGAAACACCAAATGGTATTTAAAGTCTTTTAAATTAATTTTCTTTAATATAAATATTTATTTATACTGATATATGAAAATGATTTTGTTCATGTATTATGTTCTATTTTGTCATTTTAAGCACTGAATGACTGATAAGGTTGATGTACCTTTTTGCCACAACACATTCACTCTCTCCATGGTTCACCTCATTCAAGGGCATCAATAGAATAGGTGTAAAAAAATCCGAGTATGTGCCACAACAATCTCTTGTTCAATTTAAGTGAAATGCTCTCTGGTTAAGTGACTTCTTAAAGATATCCTAATTCACGTTCTACATATTTTTCTTGGAATTCAAAGGACCAGTTATATATTCATCCTACATTTTATATTGCAGTTGAACTCTGTCTCATAAATATCATAGTGCTATTCTTTAAACATATGACTGCTGCATTGTGCAATTTCTTTACATGTTGTTACCAAATGGTTTTCCACTGTTTGCTGTTATCAACAGCTTCAGAGTGATGTCCTGGGTGGGGCAAGAATATGGTGATTATCTTGGCACTTTCTAGGATGGCTTGCTGCAGTTTGGTGAGCTTTGCAGCAACTGCCTCTTTCTTCTTAAATTACTTAATTGGAATTGGTCTATGGGAATTGACAAGGATGTTTTCCTTAATTATGTAGATAAGAAAAGCATTGATGTTCAGCAACACTGTTGACACTGGCAGATGATGGTGGGATTGACATGCTCTCAAAAAGATTTTATCATCTTATCTTTAAGATCAGACATACAGAGTATTTTATGTCTAATTCATTACATACCTTTTCACTCCAGTGCCTTAAAATGAAGACCAGATCCTGAAAAAATACAAAGATGTAAACAAAAGAAAACGTCAATTATTCAGTGCTTAATAAAAATATATATATGTTGAAGAAAAATATTCTATTTCTATAAAGCATCATATTATATAGAATACTTCAAAAATCCTGCTTAAATGTTGTCTTAAACATGATCAAAAATGAGTGAATTACTCTCACAGAAGCCAGGGATTCCCTGTGACCAATCAAATGGCCAGAAATACTTGTCCACCCACAACTTGTGTTCATGAGGCTGATCAGTAGTTTATAGTCTCCTGATGAGCTGGAATCAGAGTTGAAAATGTTTAGCTTTGTGGCCCGGTTTGGTTTGTTTGTTTGTTTGTGTGGGGTTTTACATCACTTTCAACATTATTTCAGTTATTTCGTGATGAGACCTACTTGTAGCAGAAATAGTGATGCCTCACTGAATTGTCATGTCGCAGGTCCTTGACATGACAACCCACCCGGTCACAGATTTACAAGGACAACGGGTTAACCCTTTAGGCACAGGCCTCAGCTCATATGGGAAATTGTATCATGAGTTCAATCCCGGCACGGCCAGGGATCGAACCCATGACCTTTGGATCACCACAGAGGAACTGGTCGATGGCCATGTCACTTGTCGGTCCTTTCCTGGTATTTTGCTTTGATCCTGCCCTCTATAGCTCCAGACTTTTCTCCTCCAACATTTTGTTTCTTCTACTCTGTTTCCCTTACTAGATAAGCAGGTATCCATTGCTTCAGATATTTCGGGTCTCTATCAACATCACATGCACCTCCACAGTAGAACATTGTCAAATGGATTCCCCAAACTGGAATGTGTTCTTTTTTCTGGTAGTGGAGAAGGATCTGTTGCAGCTCTTTTCTGCTTCTCTGACAAACACTTTGCCTCTATAAGACATTTTGGTACACATGACTTATGGTATTTGGCATGATGATTTTTCAGTCTTGTGCCAAGTTCTAAATGTAGATCATCACCCTGTATTTTGCTGGCTTCATTGATATTTTTCAATCTACCACTGTCACTCTGGCTCACTTGGGGTCTCTCAGTGTCTGAACAGTCAAAACAGAATTGAAAATGCACTTTTCTTCCATTTCAATAACTATTTTGCACCACCACCAATAAAGCACTAATTGTCTATACTACTCTATGTTTTATTATCAGCACCACAACCACATTCCATGCAAATCTGAAACATAAAGTGAAAGTACCATTTAATATGAGATTCTATGCATAGGAAAAGGATTGGGTTAGTGTAGAAGGAAGGAACAAAGTGTGGGTGGGAAATAGGGTTTCATTGTTGTTCAAGTAAAATAGATAGAATCCCAGTCACAAATAAAATCAATTCCTCAGCATTGCTGGCAGGTGTTGGTAAAACACAGTTGGCCTATGATATACATTTAAAGGCCTTGATCTGCTAAGTATGTGAGAAGTTAAAACCAGCTTCTATCAATTTTGATTATTAAGAGATTTGCATTTGAACATTCAGCAGGGGAAAATCTCAATTTCGATAGAAATTTCCCAAATACTCATGTCTTCACAACTAAAAGTGATAGAAGCAAAATTTTAAATCTCACATAGTCAGAAAAAAGGGCCCTATAAGTCTAGCACAAATACTGTCAAATGGCTAAGTGTCCAGGGTGCTAATTAGAGTGAATATTGTACATGTTTCATCCAAAAATGCAGTTTTCTTTGGTGTTATCAACCTAAAATTACCTAATATTTCATTCTCATATCATGTGGCAGGTGGCCTGTGACTTGCTAAATATATGTTGAGGTCTACTGCATACACTGCTTTATATATGAGTGACTAAGCTAACAGCCTCTGGAATTTTTACATTAATATTTCACACTTTCAGAACAGGCATTTGTATGTAATGGAGGAAACATTCAAAACACCAGGAGAATATGAGCATGATGGCTTACTATTTAATGCCGGCTATAAATCTGAGGTTCTACAACAGATTCAGAAAGAGTTCAAGTTCAAAGATGATGATACTATTGTGATAACATATCCCAAGTCAGGTAAGAACATCTCATCTTTGTTCAGGTTTGCTGGCTTACAGTAGTTTGTGGTGGAAATACTATTCTAAATATGATTGATAAAGAGTAAGATATAGCTTACTAGTTCTCCACATAGTAGGATTAATCATAACAACAAAATTATTTTTCCCTTGGCTGATATAAGACTATTAGAAACTGCTTATCATACTTAATTTACACCACAATAAGACATAATTGTTACTCATCTCCAACCCAAAATTGTATCTGTACTACTTGCCAAGTTTGTTGTTGTGTGATCACATCTATTACATCTTCAAGAAGAGAAGGGCATTGAGTCCTTGAGATAGAATTGTGTATGACTTGATATAGCCTCTTTAGTAAAAAGGAGTATTATTTCAAACAAACTACCAGGCAGTATTTGTATAATGTTTCTTGATTGCAGGGACCACGTGGATGCAGACCATCATGCAATATATTTCAGTTGCTGGAGAAGAGGATCTGAGTGAAGATTTACTCACTAAGATACCTTATTTGGAGGCCTCATTTCCAGCCATGAATATTGATATGATTGATATTGTCAAAGGAATGCCTTCACCAAGAATGATAAAAAGTCATTTACCCTACTCATTCTTGGAAAGAGCTCTCTCTGGAACAAAAGCTAAAGTCATTATTGTCATGAGGAATCCAAAGGATACTTTAGTATCCTATTATCACTTTTATCAAATCAATAAAATATATGGATGCGTTCAAGGAAGTTTTGATGAATTCTTCAATCTTTTCATGAAAGGTAATGTGATCTATGGTGACTGGTTTGACTTTGTTAGGGGTTACTGGAAACAGAAAAATCAGCCAAACGTTCTAATTGTAAAATATGAAGACATGAAAGCAAATCCAAGGAAGATTGTGAATGATGTAGCAGCTTTTATGGGAAAGGAAATCACAAAAGAGAAGGCTCAGTATATTGTGAAGATGACATCCTTTGATATAATGAAACCAAGTATCGAGGCATGTGTCAAAAAACTTGGTTTTCTAAAAAAAGATGCATCTTTTATGCGCAAAGGAATTGTTGGAGACTGGAAATCCCATTTTACAGCAAGACAGAATAAGGTTTTTGGTAAAATTTACAACAACAAAATGAAAGGCTGTGGGCTTGACTTTTCCTTTGAGTAAATATAAAACAATCACCTAGTGAAGACCTCACCTGAGATTTACTGACAATAGATTAATCCTAATTATTAATTCATCTTAGTTTAAATTAAAATATAATATCAATATTGTATTGGAATTACATTTTGTTAACCCTGCTAATATGCCTGCTGAAAAGTATGCCCAATAAATGTTAAATAGATTTTAATATTTTAGATGTTTAAAAGATGTGTGGTATAATTGAACGTGATATGATAGAAGGTAATTAAAAAGGTTGGATTTGATGTCAACTGGATTAAACAAGTTTAAACTAGAAACCATTGTTCATAAGATGATTTCATCTGTCAACAATTTATTGTGGGAAACACAATCGATCAGTATGATAGTGTTACAGTTCACTTGAGTTGACAAGTATATTTGTCATGTGGCTATACACCTGATGTTGTTTTATGTCTTTCTATGCCAGTTATGAAGAACCAAACTGCAGATATCACCAAATTATCTCATTGTGAAGTGTGTTGAAATAATGTTGAAAGTGAGGTAAAACCCCAATCCACCAAACCCTAATGGTATTCTCATAATTGTACACACAGAACTGTCTTATTTTGTACATGCATTGGTCACCTGTTATGTATAATGTAATGAAAGTTTTCATGACATCATGGAGGGCACATACAATTTGAAGGCATGTTCGAATGGTGTGTTGTCATGAAACTGTGGTATAAACAAGCAATCCTCCTGAAATCAACCAAATTAGATCTGTCCTGGTTATTGTGTTTTGATGTACATTCTAACTCATCCTCCCCATAGGAGCAATCCCAGAAACCATCACATACAATATACTGCAAGTTTGTTTCATCATCTCCAGACAAGCAATCACTTACACCATCACATATTTGTTTCTGTAAGATACAGCTCTGATTAAGACATTTATATTGACCCCTTTAGCAATGTGCAACACCTTCATGTGATACATGAATGAAACTGTAAGATGAGGTGTGTGCTTGACAATGGCCAACAAATTTCAGACTCCATTCAACTGCCGTTAAAACGGGTTTGACTCAGCTGGCGATTATTATCAAGTATTTATATTTTCCTTATTTAATGTTATCCAAAGAATAATCAAGCTTTTTTATGAGATTTTAGACATAATCGTATATAAAATATGAATTATCACTAAAACAGTTGGGTATTTAAAAAATCACATCTGAACGAGATTATACATGAAACAGTAAAAATATCAGACCTCTCCAGATCACCTATCTGGCCTTTGCCGATGGGTGATTGGAGAACACTAGGATTATACTGAATAATCTCACCCCATACCTGCAGTAGTTCCTGGTTCACTGTTTTACTGCCTGTGCTTAGTTGCGGGACATTGTTGTCAGATATCATCCCTTTAAATCTCTGTTCAATGGAGGATTATCTCAAGGAGTGATATAATGCAGGACAAAGCTGAAACCAGAGCTCAATATTAAGAACAAGTAAGATTATGCCGAATTTATGAAAACATGCTAGTTACAAATTCCCGATTTTGTGCCAAATCCCTGAGACTAACATTTTGGAATCCAGGATTAGCAATGAAGTGTGTACAGCCATCCTTCTTAAACAAAATGCAGATCTGAAACAAGCTTTGATTGCCAGTCATGGAACAAAATTAGTAGAATCAAACGAACTGGTCTCAGAATACAGTCCAATGTCTTGCCAATACAAGCTTGGAACACTCTTGACTCATATTCACTCATGACTCATAACTTACATGGGGAGTGGTTGGAAGTGTTTTGTTGTTATCCTCTGTATATTTTTTGTTAATGTACAGGCTTTTTTATAGTTCTATCATACCCATGCTACTCTCCGCAGGAAGACAACTCTCTGCAGGAACTCCGCTCTTTCCATGAATACTACTCTCTGTACAAAGACTATTCTCTACCCAGACTATTCTCTACCCAGACTATTCTCTACCCAGACTATTCTCTACCAAAAGACTACTCTCTACAGGAAGACTACTCTGCAGTAAGACTATTCTCTACACAGACTATTCTCTACCAAAAGACTACTCTCTACAGGAAGATTACTACTTGCACAAAGACTACTCTGCACAAATACTACTCTGTTCAGGTTTCAATTAGTTATGTTTATAGTATATTTTATGTCAATCCGACCAAGATCATCATCAGCCAGTGTCAACAGTTTTGCTGAACACCAATGGACCAATGTGACCGGTTCAGTTTTAAGTGCTTGTTGTACCAGTTCCTCTGTGGTGATCCAAAGGTCGTGGGTTCGATCCCTGCCCGTGCCGAGATTGAACTCATGATACAATTTCCCATTTGAGCTGAGGCATGTGCCTTAAGGGTTAACCCGTTGTCCTTGCAAATCTGTGATTGTGAGGGTTGTCATGTCAAGGACCTGCGACATGACAATTCAGTGAGGCCGCACTATATCTGCTACAAGTAGGTCTCATCACGAAATGACTGAAATAACGTTGAAAGTGATGTAAAACCCCAAACAAACAAACAAACAAACAAATCCATTTGATTGGAGACAGGGTATCCCTGGCTACTGTGAGAGTTATTCCCTCATTTTTGACCGTGTTTAAGACAACATTTAAGCAGGATTTGTGAAGAATTCTATGTAATATGATGTTTTATGGAAATATTTTTATTATATTAATCTTTTCAATCAATAAAGAAAAATATTATTTTTTAACAAAGTACTGATTTATTGAAGTTTTCTATGATTGTTTACATGTTTGTATTTTTACAGGATCTGGGCTTCATTTTAAGGCACTGTTGGGTATGTAGTGAATTATTAAAAACATACTTTGTATGTCTCCTCTCAAATATAAGATGATGACCCCCCAGCCAGGTCCTATAGACCTAATCCTCAGTATATTGAAACCTCAAAATAATACCAGCCTCTGGGCCCTTCTTCTCCCTGCTAGTGAATCCCGTTTTAGGATTTTTCCAGGATTTTTGTTACTATGCCTGTTTCTCTCTTCTAGTTGCCAGGCACAAATCTAGCAGCTCATCTTTGAACTGATTCTATGCAGTCTTTCTTGAGGTAAGCGTCCCACACAATTGATGTATATTCTAATTGAGGGTGCAGAATTGTATTATATGCAGCCTCTTTGATATTTCCTTGGCACATGTTGAAATTCCTTCTTACAAATACCAGTAGTTGATTTGCTTTGCAGATAATGTTGTTAATATGTTCATCCCATTTCTGCTTGGAGCTCGATTTCGAGGTAGGGATGATGTTCAACATGTTGCAAGATGTGACCATTTAATGTATATTCTTGAATCAAGAGCTTGTATTTGTTTTCTTGCTGCTTAGGATGTAGCATTTTTGAGCATTGAAGTCCATTTAACCATTCATCCAGCATAAATGTTATTGTGTAGCCCTGTACTATGTGTACTACTTATTGAACCATACATTTTGCCACTCTGACAGAGCATGTGTTTACTAGCCAACGATGGAAAGATGAAGGCAGAGGCGACAATGCCCCAAACAAGCTGTCGCCGCTGTTCCCGGATGTGCCGTGTGCAAAGATTTGGGTCAAATACGATCGCACACTGTCCACCAGAGGGACACGCAAACTATTACCTCTGGCCAACCCAGATTAGTATTCATCCAGTCCTACTTTTACTGGTCATGTGCTCAAGAACTGTCATTGTGTTGTAAATGTGATTGGCATGTTAACATCTCTTAATATCAAATATGAAGTTGCCTTAAGATGTATTAGAGTTCATTTGTTAACATTTGAACATTTTGTGTTGGTTAATTTAACCAAAAGTATAACAGATTAAAAGAATTCAAATTATAAACAAAGTGGCCATCTTTGTTGTGGTTCCGCCTTATCACTACCCCAGAAAATGGCTCCTCCAATTGAGAAAGTAGTTCCAAGTTTTATTTCAGTTAATAGTTGTTTCAATATGCACAAACTTTTGTATTTAGGGTGAAATATATCATATTTTACCAATCTGAGTACAATTTAAGAAAAAAAATAAGTAAGACGGACAGTTACATAAAAATTGGTGGATGTGGTGAGCCAGCACCAACAGGCACCTTGTACAGAGGTGATAGGTTCACCAAGTCGCCCTCTGGTGGAGTTTGATACGATCGCAGCGCTCAGAAAATGCAGCGTATATGGTAGAGCAGATAGGGAAAATTGTTTCCTAATATGTACATGTGGTTCTGTTGTTGTGGAACTGGTTTACGTTGTTGTGATGAGTGGAGGAAAGGAAAACAGGATGTAGTGTAGTACTTCTGGGGGTAGGGCCTATGAATTGTTTATATTTTGTTCTGAATTGAATTTCTGGAATATATACTTGATTTTGGCACCTCATTTGGTATCAGTGGGTAACTTTACAAGTGATAATATTATTAGGCATTGTTCATAATGGATTATATTGATTTGAATATATTTGTTTTTGAAGGGCTAAATGCACACACTGGAGGAGAGAGTATAATCGGACGATGTGCTATTTTATAGTATTTGTGCAGAGTAAACATGATCCTGAGGGAGTTCCGAAATTTGACTTTTTTCAGCTAGAGCTTAGCACACCTGGGCTTCAATTACACTTGATGAGAGAACACTATCTGCAAAATCTTAGGCCTGTGAGATTAGGGCTTCCTTTATGGAATCACACCTCAAATCTTGCAATTTTCGTGCAAAAATCGCTGATTTTTGTCTGTTTTTCTTTCACTTAAAGCTTTTCATTTCATTGCAAGATTGTTCTACATGTGACTCAGACAGACTATTATCATGAAATTAGAAAAAGTCATTATTTTTATCATTTATTTTAAATAACAAAAATATCAAATAATGCCATTTCTGTCTATGGTTTCAACTTATTTCCATGCATATTAAGACATATTTCCATATAAATGGAAATTATAAATGGAAAGTTCCATATTATAGCTAAATCAGTATGATATGTTCATGTGTATAAGCAGAAATGTTACTGAACATCCACTGCTATTACATTTTGCAGCTATAGGGTGTTATGGCTTTAGAATAAAACCTTGCAACAAAAGTTCAACAAATAGAATATAACAATATTATATATACTAATTTTGAACATTACATGTCAAGTGTTTCAATATCGTTCATTTGACCCATTTCCACAACGAGGCTGGTAGAAGAAAATAAAGAGCGTCTTGTATCCCTATGCACAGCTGAGTGTTGTTCTTGATCATCGCTCGTCATTTAGGCTTATTATGGACATGTTCAAGAAAGACAAAGTATTATAACATGGTGGCAGCGGGAAAGTTGAACCCAGGACCCTGAAGATACTTCAGTCAACCACAAAAAGACTGTGTGACCGCCGTAATGAGTAAGAAAACACTCACCTGTTGTGCAGAAAATTGAAAATTTAAAAATCGAACCAAGGAACATATCTAATATCTACTAATTGGACTTCGATTTTTTTTCTAAGATTTTCTCCCAAAAAAAGTGTGCCTCAAAATCATATTTTATTTGCATTATAGATATATTAAATTATAATTTTCCAGAGATATTTTTTTTAATTCGAAAATCTTTCAGAGCAGAAACTTGAATGCATTTACAATACAATACAATATACAAAATATTTTATTCTCAAGAAAAAAATCCCAAATAGGGACATGGGAGAATACATAGAAGTACATGTAAATCAATTTATAGTAAATAATACTCTTAAGAACGGTTTTATTTTAACAAATGAAACTACTTTAACTTTAACAATTAACAATAACAATAACAATTATTAGATTTTGCTGATACCTGGTGTATATTTCGCAAACTACACTGTGCTGGATCTAGCCCTAGAACTTGGTTTGAAACTACTTGAGCCTTATTATTGGGTTTTGCTTTGGTTCTTTTATTTGATTTTCGTTTGTTTTTCTTTATTTTTTCTTTATCTTCTTCAAATTTTTTCATAATGATACTGGCAAAGGTCGCCAGATTTATAAGTTCATTGGGCTCTTTACTATTCATTACATGTTTCATGTCTAAGGTGGTCCCCAGCACAGTGCGGTCTGGATTTAAATATTTTGAACGCTCATTACTGAATGCTGGGCACTTCATAAGATAGTGGTATGCATCACCTATTTCATTCATATCACAGACCGCACAGAGACGCTCTGTTCTAGGAGTGTTGTTGTAACGGCCTATTATAATGGGTAGTCTGTGATTGTTCGCCCTGAATTTGCAGATAGATACTGCATGATTTGGTTGTAACATTGTTAGGTAGGGCTCAATAATCAAGTTATTTTTATACATGCTGTATAGATCACATGCGTTTGAATTCTCGATTTCAGCCGTCCAATTTTGAGAATAGAAAGTTTTAAGTTTGCTGTCAAAAGTCGATTTTAGAGAATTTGGATTAAGATCTTCATGTGGCGAGTTCCATAGATATTCTAGATCTAGTTTTTTTAAAGTGACCTCTATTTTTTTTAGCCACTGTGACTTGTAATCTCCAGCATCATACAGCTGTCTTATCTTTTTATACATTATATGCGAGATTTTGTTGGAGTCGCTCGTGACTAGCCGGACCCAAAAGTTTAACATTCGTTGATTAATAAATTTTTCTATTTTGAATCTGCCTAGCTCCCCTAGAGTGATATTATTGTTTGATTTGGAGCCTATTTTAAGCAGGTGTTTACAGAACTGATTATGGAGGATTTCAATCTTCTGGGTGTTTGCAAATCCCCACACCTCGCTGCCATATAGTAATATAGGGAGAACACATGTATCAAAGAGATTCAAGTGGATGTCTATTGGTAAGTCAAGTTTCCGAGCCTTGGAAATGATACTAAAACTAGCTCTTTTGGCTTGTATGATTTGTTTTTCTATGGCCTTTGTAAAACTACCATTATAATTACATACAATACCTAAATAAACATAATCTTGTACTACCTCTAGTACCTGGGCGCCTAGCGTCCATGTTGGGGGCTTCCTTACTAGTCCTTTGGAGAAAATAACAATTTTTGTTTTGCTAGCATTAACTTGTAGTTTCCATTCATTACAATATGACTGTAATGAATTCAGCATAGATTGCAAGTCATCAGGACTCTCACTGATAAGAATAGTATCATCTGCATATAATAATGCGTACAGTTTTATAAAACAATCAATATTATCATCCCTGAATTCAACTTGAACTCCGTTATTAGCCTCTCTCAGCGAGTCTGACAAGTCGTTTAGAAATATAGAGAATAACAGTGGTGATAGGTTCTCTCCCTGTCTTACTCCTATGTTACAGGGAAAAAATTCTGAGTAAACCTGACCCTGTTGAACACATGATTTGGCATTTTCATACATATTTTTAATAATTCTAAATATTTTTCCGTTAATACCTAGGCGTAGTAATTTTTGCCATAGTGAGCATCGATCCACCGTATCAAAAGCCTTTCTGTAATCTATGAAGGCACAGTATAGTCTTTTTTTTATTGTTGAGGTATATATTAATCAAGCAATGCATAGAAAACACATGGTCTAGTGTGGAAAAGCCTGCTCTGAAGCCTGCTTGCTCCTGACCTAACATATTATTTGTTTCAAGATAAACTGTTAATCTCATGTTTAATACCATGGTAAAGAATTTGCCAATGCAACTCAAAAGTGTTATGCCTCTGTAATTGTCTGGATCACTTTTGTCACCCTTGTTTTTGTATAGGGGCACAATGACCCCAAGGCTCCAGTCTGTTGGCACAATCCCACATTCTAGAATTAAATTAAAATACACTGTGATTAACTGGATCATTTCTGGGGGACTATGTTTGATGAATTCGTTTTTTCCACAGTCCAGCCCACTTGACTTTCCATTTTTGAGGGCTGAGGCCTGCTTATACAGTTCGTCAGTGCTAAAAGGTTCATTAAATGTGAGATCTGAAGTAATGTCATATTCATGGTTTGTGCCTGAAACAGGAGCATTGCTGAGTTTTTTAAAATGTTCACATAATAGTTCGATGGAGATTTTGTTAATTTTGTCTTTTTTTTTGTACATAATTATATCCCAATACTCTTTGGGATTGGTAGATTTTAATTCTCTGAGTTTTTTATGAATTTGCTTATTGTGTAATTTTTTTGCTTTTCTGATCTCTAATTTGTATGTTTTACTGGCCTTTCTGAGACATGATTCAGTAGCTACTGACCTGATTTTCCTATGTTTATGTTTGGAACTGTATAATAGTTTTCTGATTAGTGCACACTCTTTAGTGAACCATGGCTGGTTAGGAGCTATCTTTTTTAACCTTCCTTGCTTAAAATTTACATTACTCAGCGATTTAATCATCCCGGAGGAGGAGCCAGCCTCTTTATATACATTATTTATATCAGTAGTGATGTCATCAATGAGCACTTGTACATCCAACTGACTATTGTCAAAATTTACATTGTTGATTTTCGCTGTTAACTCACTAATCAGTTGGGTATTAAACGACTGCTTGAATGTGAGTTGCCTATCGCTATCCCATTTTGCAGTATAATCTTTATTTACGCTACTGGTTGGCAGAGGGGGCGGATTAGCAGGCAAGCATGGAGAAGCATTTAGCGTTGCGTTATTATAATTACAGAGCGACAAGCCTATAGGACAATGTTTGTCAGATAGAGTTGTGTCTAATACGTCTACATAGAAGTCTTGAACATTTTTGAAAAGGGATGGAGTTGCTAATGCGTAATCAATTGTACTTTTGCTGGTGCCTGCAACAGTATGGGTCTCGCATGTGGTTCTGCCTATATCCTTGTCTCCACCCACTCTGCCATTAACAATCAATAAACCAGAATATTTACAAAAATCTAACATTTGATCACCGTTGGAGTCATGCTTTTGGTCCATATTGGCCCTGGTAGGCCTGATGCCCATATTAAGTAGTGCATCTTCTGATAAAAATACATCATCATTTTCATCTATACCTGATTCTCTAGCTATGACATTATCTATTGTTACATAATCTATGATATTACAAGTTCTGGAGTTGAAATCTCCAATAAGGCAGACATTGGTACCTTCCTTTTGCAAGGTAAGTAGACTAGAATATATTACATCATATTCCTCCCCTGTATAATAGTCTGAAGTTGGAGGTGGTACATAGACATTACCTAGCAACAGTTCATAACCTGTTATTTTGTTGCTAATTTTTATCCATTGTATACATTCTTCTTCGGTAGATTTTATTTCAGTACATGATTCAAAAATGTCCTCTTTCATAAAAATAGCTAAACCCCCGGATTTGTTCTTGAATTTTTTTCTGTTGTTAAAGTATGCTTTAAAACCGGGAACTAGATTTTCTTGTTCAATACTTATTAAATCGGCTGAGTCCAACTTGGTTTCCTGAAAGCATGCAATGTCATATTTCGTGATAAATTCTTGAGGCACCTGCAAGTTTAACTTGCCAATTAAACTGTTAACATTAATACTGACTATATTCAGAGTTCTTTGGTTTTTGATAGCACCTTGAGATTGAACAGAGACTGCACTGCGGTGCTCTGGCTGTTCTTGATTGATGACTTGGACGAACCCATCTGACCTGTTTAGTGTCACTGGGCACTGGCCACTGGTAGATGGGCGGTGTGGACAGTCCTCAGGGCGGGCATCTGTCAGGGAATGAGAGGAGGCTTCACTGCAGACCTCTGCGGATAGACCATTTGGGGTGCACCCAACTGGCCGGTTTAGTGCCACATGGCACTGGCCACTGGCAGCTGGGTGTTCTGGTATGCTTTCTGGTTGAGCATTGGCCAATGAGGGTGGCTGGTTGCATTGATGATGGGTGCCTGTCCAATGGGGTCAGAGTGAACGGGCACCTGTATGGTGTGGTATGGTGTCATTGTTTGTTGACCCTGGTGATGCATGGTATACATGCTGTGGTCACCTTGTGCGGCAGTGGTGGTGACTGCTTGGTGGGGGGGGATCTGTCCTGAGTGGGGGTGGCTTTGCCAGTACCAGTCCTGCTGCTGGCGAGGATGGGGTGAGTAAAAGTCCTGTTGCCCACTAGCATGGGAGCGGTGCCAGTCCTGCTCTCCGATAGCCAGGGGTCGATGCCAGTCCTGCTGTTCTCTGGCTTGTGGTTGGTGCCAGTCCTGCTGTCTGTTGCAGTGAGGATGGCGCCAGTCCTGCTGCCTGCTAGTGTGAGGTTGGTGCCGGTCCTGCTGGTCCCAAGGGTGTGGCCAATGTTGTTCCTGGTATGGTTCGTGGGGTTGGGACCACTGTGGATCACGCCGGTACCGTTGGGGATTTGGTGTATGAGGCCGATGTCGGTCCTGGGGCTCCTGTCGGTAGGGATTCCGCCAGTCCTGTCGTCGTTCTTGGGGCTTGTTGTGTTCCTGCCGTGGGTCCTCAGAGTAAGGGCGGTGTGACTGGTGCCTCTGATGTACGGGCTTTTGTCGGTCATGTTGGGGCTCCCTCCTGTGACGGGAGGGTTGCTGTGTATGGGAGCGGGGGTGCCTAATTCTTGGTGTTGGGGCTGCTTGACTGTTTGGTTGATGCTGCTCGCCCAGTCTGGGCTTTGCAGCAGAGTTTGAGCCTGTTCCATGTTTTGTGTGGGACGTTTTGCTGCTGGCTTTGCTTGTTGCTCCCTTGTTTGGGCGTTTTTGCTTGTGGCTCCAGCCGATGGAGTCCAGCCTGCACGCAGCTTGCAAGTTGGCAGCCAGCACTCTTTTGCCTTTTTCCTTCAGGTGCAGGCCCTTGGAGGTGAGCATATCCCGGAGGTTAGGCATGGTGGGAGTGTGGTCCACCAAGACAATTTGACCATCGTCTTTGCTCTCTAGGAAGTCATTAATGTTTTCAATTTTACTGTTAAGATGAGGTTGATCTAGTCTCTGTATAATGCTGGACAGCACTATGCTGGTTTTTGGGAAGTTCCACTTAAGGTCGGCCAGCATCTTGGAGAATTTCTGCTTTAGGGACTCTACAGGCGTGTTTTCAATATCGTTTGTACCAGCATGAATTATTAAGGCTGCTGGCTTTTTCTCGATGATATTTGGCACATCCTTCATGATGGCTTGGTGGACGTCCACTAAGCCTTTCCCCGGCAGGCATTCAGACACCACATTGCCATCCATGAAGGAATCTACATCCCTCACCATAGAGTCCCCGAAGATGAGGATGGGGGTTTCTGATTGTGCTTCTTGTTGAGGGGTGGTAGAGACTTGCTCTACTCTCAGATTTTCCCTCAGGTCCATCAAAATTTTCCCCATGAGGTTGTCACCCTTCATATGTTTTCCAATACCCCACACTTTGTCGGTCTCCATGTTATGGAGGAGGTTGGAGTTGCCTGTTTCTAATAGTTCAGTTTCAAATGTTTCATGCTGCCTGGCCTTTTCAGATTGAACATTATACATTATTTCTCTTTTCTTTCCATGCCACTCATCTGTGAGGAGTGGTCGGAGTGTTTCGTTTGCAATTCTTTTTGCCTCTTGTGGCGATCTGGATTTTCTGATCCTCTCCGCTATACGTGACCGGTTTAAGAAGTGTGCTTTTTGGGCCTGGTACAGGTGCTCCGAGCTAGGATAATCCAGCCCGTCTTCCCATTCTATCGAGGTTGGATAAAATGGTGATAGCACATCGTATTGGTTCCTGAACAGCGTGGGTGTCACTGTTTCACTGTTTGAGGTTTCTGCCTCCCTGTCCACTGTATCAGAGTCTGTTTGGGTGACCTTGACCTCCTGTGTTCTTACATTTTTCACAAGTTTCTGGATTTCTTGCTCTTTATTGTGTAGTTTCAATCGTAGGGAAGTCACTTCCTTGTGTAGTTCTGCCAGGGATAGTTCCAGTGTGGCAATGCGGGTGTGTGGTTGCGTAGGTTCTAAGTTATCCATAACTTGCGAGACTGACGGATATTTCAGCTCCGATTCTGGTTCAGCCACTTGTGATTCCCCCTTCTCATTTAAAGTTTGTGTGTCTTCACTGAGGGCTTCGTCCAGCATTAAGCTGATGGACCTGGAGTTGGTTGGTGTCAGAGACTGGTTGTCTTCCTCGTCCTGGTTCTGGTTGGTCTGACCCCCATCATTTTCATTTGCTTTATCTCTCAGGCCCTCCTTTCCTTGACTGTTGTCTATGCTTTGTGTGCTGCCAACTGCCCCTAGTAACACGCTGTCACTTTTTGTGCTTGTAAACGTTGGGGTAGAAGCACACCTTCTCAGCGCGGTGTCTGTGAGGGTGTTGTCGAGGGTGAGACTATCCTGTGAGGACAGGGAGACCGAGTCATTCTGAGAGAGTCTGGGGGACTTGCCACTGATGTTAGATGATGCCGGTGATGATGCTTGTGGTGATGGGGCTGTGGTTGGTGATTTTGCTGTCTTTGGGCTCAGCCCAAGTCTCTTCAATGCTGGGGACAGCTTTTCTTTTAGGCGGCTCAGGGTGGAGGATCCAGAGGGGGTGAAGAGGTGGCGTAGCCTATGTTCCCTCAGGGATCTTCTTACTTCTCCTGAGTTTGTGGGAGATGCAGCTGTAGCCATAATTTCATATTTGGTGTAAAGCTGGGAATGTTACTTAACTGGAGCTTTCCTGAGTTAACCTATGAGAGAAATCCGTCTACCTAACCTATTGAAGCATTGTTTTGTTGAGCGATAATGTGTGGGTTTGTTGTTAAATGTATTGCGCCAAAATATTCACCTATGAAAGTCTGGATTACTGTCTATTTTGGTTATATATGCTCACGTTTTTTAACTGAAGTACTTCACTGGGGTGTTAGCGTTGATATACTCTTGATTCACGTCATACAATTGTCTGATAATAGATTTTTTGATGAATATTCACGTCGGCATTTTCAAAAACATTCAGCGTCGATCTCGTTCTCGTTCTCGTTGCCTCGTGTTTTTTCACCTGGTGGCAGTTTTAACAGGAATTTGAAGTAGTCTCTATTTATACCACATGGTCAACTGCCAAAATTCAACCATCAATCTTTTCTGCTGAATTTCTGATGCTAATCAACAAATCAAGGTATGTAAATTGAATGTTTAGTTACCTGAATGTTTGTAGCAAAAAATGGGAACATTTAAAGAATGTTTTCGTTGATATTTTAGCCACATCCACTGAAATTGCATGCATGGTGATCTGGCCAGACTTGGTTTGGGAGGAGGAATACAAAATTCTGTTCATACAAAGTTGAACATATTTATATTATTTCACATTTAAAAGGGTATTATAAGGGAGAAACAAATTTCAAATTCATATTAAAGAACATGAATTTTGGCTGTTTGCACAGTATAAAATGACAGTTGGATATCCATAAATTTGAATCCTTAATCTGCCCCCTAGTGTCAGTTTTGGTACTAATGTTCATTTCTACTGTCCTCTGATGGGGAAAACTAGTTTTCATAGATTCCTCATCTGAACTATAAATGTTAAGAAACTTGAAATTTGAATACATTTTTTTAATTCTTTAGAAACATTAAATACATAGTTTAAAATCAGGCAAGATATATAGATATATATCAGGCAAGATATATATATATATAGATATATATATATATATAGATATATATATATATATATATATATATATATATGTGTGTGTGTGTGTATGTATATATATATATATATATATATATATATATATATATATATATATATATATATATATATATATATATATATATATATATATATTATATATTATGTGTATATATGAAACATTAAATACATAATTTAAAATCAGAAAAAGACCAGGTCAGCTCATTATATGAATTAGAATATCGGCAAATTGCTTTCCATAATAATTGTTGAAAACAATCAATATTTATTTGCAGAAACTTGCATCGAAAGCCACAAGGAAAAGGCCTCTGCAATCGATCACAAGATATGTGAATTTCTGAAACATGCTCCAAGCAAAGAAAGATGGCAGCCGCTTCACAAAAAAGATGAGTTGTTTGAATTGCATATTCAGTTTTTAAAATCTGTTTTTTATTCAATTGATTAATGTAAAATATTTTCCGAGTAATTACATTTCTGAACACATTTCAATGCAATATTTATCTATCAATATTTTGTAGAGACCAAATGCAGAACATACACCAGAGACCACCCGATCCCGCACCCCATCACACAATCAAGTTAGCAGCCCAGGCAGTAGCCCAGAATATATTCTTTCTATGGATGATTATGGGGAGGCCACAATATGTCTGAGTCTAGCTATGTTTTAGATGTTTTATAATAAAGAGCAATTAATAAAAATGAACTTGTTTGTTATCATGTTTACATATATCAAGAGTCTTAGTACAATTTTATGCAAAACCAAAACCCCAACGTTGTGACTACGTTATCCGGAGTCCACAAACTGACGTCCTTACAACATAATTCCACAACGTTGTCACAACCAAAAACCCAACGTTGTCACAACGTAATCCAGAGTCCACAAATTTACGTCCTCACAACGTAATTCCACAACGTTGTCACAACCAAAACCTGACGTTGTGACAACGTTGTCACAACGTAATTTTGTTAGCTTCTACATGTGGAGTTGGTTATCAATGGTAAGCCACAGAAATATGCTGTCCAGAGCCTATCCTGAGTCACCCGGTGACCAGAAGCCAGATGTGTTCGCGTCCATCAATATGGCTACATATCTCCCTATGGGAGCCGACAGAATTTAAGAGATACAAAGGGCCACAGAGCATGATGAACCGTTACAGGTTCTGAAACAAGTCATCCAAAAAGGCTGGCCAGATGAAAAGGACAAAGTACCAGTCCTTGCATCCCCCTATTTCAACATAAGGGACGAACTCTCTGTTCAAGATGGAATTGTCTTCAGAGGTGAGCGCATTGTCGTGCCTAGCTCACTAAGAAAGCACATGCTCGAGCTGGTCCACAAATCTCATCTCGGCATTGAAAGCGCCCTGAGGCGTGCAAGAGACTGTATGTTCTGGCCTGGAATGACAGCGGAAATAAAACAGCATGTATCCCAGTGTGAAGCCTGCAACACATACCAGAACAGCAACGAGAGAACCCCTAATGTCCCATGAGACGCCATCATTGCCATGGGAAGTAGTGGGTACTGACATTTTGGAGTGGGAAGAGAAACACTTCCTCATATATGTGGATTATTTCTCCAATTTCTGGGAAATAGATCGCCTCAGTGACCTTAACACTAAGACTCTCATCAAGAAAACAAAACAGCAATTCGCCAGGTATGGCATCCCCAAGAAAGTCATTTCTGACCCAAGCACTCAGTACACATCAAAAGAATTCCATGAGTGTAATGGATTGATTTCCCGCCACTGATAGAGTTGCTATTTTACATATAGCCGGAACCTGGTTCCGTTCCGTTTGTACTCAATAAAGATTACTATGATATATGCACCCGCAATGGCAGCGTCTTGTTATGATTCTCCTTGATCATTATAATGAGTTCATGAAGAAGTGGGATTTTGAACATTACATAACATCACCAAAGCACAGCCAGGCAAATGGCAAGGTCGAATCGGCTGTTAAATCATCCAAAAGGCTACTGAGAAAATGTGAGGCTACTGAGTGCCCGCGAGAGGCAGACGATTCATTGAAAACTTAAATTCTTCAATTGTTATGATAAAAAAACATTTTCAATTCATAATTTTTGCATCAACATCTTTGGGAATATATATAGATACGGATGATGCTTGTTATATATGTATAAAAACAGATAAGTAGGATTTTTTGAGAAGAAATGGATGAGGATGAGACAAGGTCAAGGAGACAAAAATGCGGGAAATAGCAGACGACATTGGACACCATGGTTTGACTGATATTTGGATATATCATGAATAGAAATAAGGTAGTACTGTATTGTTCTTATGATTTGGGCATAAAGAAGAAAATTAAGGTAAGTGGAGTGTTAAAATTTTAATTTTTTCAGGAGATGAAGATAGTTTTATTTTGTTCCAGTTATTAGCAGGCACTAATTGTTATTGTGATTTGTAGGGTATGCAGGTCTGGAACAGGGTGATGAGAAAAATGTTAGTCATAGTTAGTGGGGGATATTGGTTATCTAGGATGTAGTCTCGGTGTTAAAATCTTAATTTTTCCTTGTTGTTTCAGGAGATGAAGATATTTATATTTTGTTCCAGTTATTTGCAGCTACTAATTGTTATTGTGATTTGTAGGGTTTGCAGGTCTGGATCAGGATGGTGAGAAAAATGTTAGTCATAGTTAGTGGGGGATGTTGGTTATCTAGGATGTAGTCTAGGTGGGATTAGAAAAGTTGGTGAGGAGGCAGCAGGTAGATATGAAGGTGTTGAAGATCACTAGGTACTCACGTGGAGGACATCTTTTGCCTCCAGTTGTGATTGGTAGGGCTTACGAGGATATTGGACGCCTCAGGCTGTATAGGGATATTGGACGCCCTTTAGCGCACTGGGGATTGTAGGCCCCAAGGGAAGGAGTGAGTGTTTAGGTGAAAGTTGTCAGTGCAGAAGGTGATAATTAGATAGGGTAGCTTTTCATCAGTGTAGGGGCCTGCACCGGGCGGTCAGCACGAGTGCTACTCACAGATTGGAGATAGTGCGTATTGGATCTCCCCTCTAGCTGGGTAGCCATGCTGCGTAAGCTCTGAGTGCCCACGAGACAAAAGTGGAGCGGCCAACATATCAAATCAAATCAAATCAAATCAAATCAAGTTGGAGCTTCCTTCAGTCTTCAGAAAGTTATCTTAGTGATTTATTCCTCAATTATGTCATGTGAAATCCATGCAATATGGCATTTTACATCAGTCCTCCAAATGGAAAAGTCTCCTTGGCCGACCTGGAGTTGTTAGCCCAGAAACGATTGGATTTTTTATTGAAGATTGCTGAATGTGGAAGCAGTGTTCTGAGACTGAAAGATGTGGTGGAGGCAACCTCCTCGGTCCAACATTCAGACTGTCTGATTGAAGGGTCAAGAAAAGATTCAATCTCACATTTTATCCTAAGGTAACATTGGAATAAGAAAACAATTCACCAACCTAACGTTCTCTGCTTGAATACTAGTGAAGTCGGCCCCCAAGTGAAGTCGGTCGCGCCGTGGGTAGGTGAACTCGGCCCCCAAGAGAAGCCGGCCCCGGTCACTCTGTAACGGCTCAAAACTCATGAAATCTCCTTCGAGAAGGCTATTTGACCCAAAGGGCATTAACTAACCCTAGGGACCCTCGGTAGCCGTTAATTCCTTCCGGTAACTTGATAATCTAGCCACATAAATCTGGGGGTCGACTTCTCCTAGGGGCCGACTTCTCTCGGGGGCCGACTTCACTTGTTACCCTCTGCTTTGTCCCTGCCAATCTCCAACCAATGATTAAATATATTGGAGTTGTACTGTACAGTTCTGGTTCTGGTACAGCTGTAAAGTTGTACAGCCGACGACAACAGAGCTGCATTTCATTTTCAGTTTATCAATTGATTGCCGATGTTTATCACACCATTTGACATTGTTGGCACAAACAGTAAGAGTTGAGATTACAATGAATGACCTGATTTTAATATTTTCGTAAGGACGTTGACGTCCACCACCGGTAACGGACGGGAAGGACGTTGACATCCCCATTATTCTGGCTTGATGACGTCATTTGTAACATTCTGAAGGGCTGCAACTTGTTACAATGTAATCATGATAATGATGTCAGACTGACGGCTAGTCCTGCCAATCAACAAAATTTAGATAGGCTAGTTCATTAGGGGTTAAAGGCTTTGAAAATGGAATGGCAACGCTGTACAGGTCCGGTGTGTACTTTTAAGTAAAAGTGGTGCTCCACATGTAGTAACATGGAGGGGAAAAAATAACAAACAACACAAATTACAACAAACAGAACATAAATTATAATAAACAAAACTAAAATTACAACAATCAAAACAAAAATTAAAATAAACAAAAGAAAATAAATAAAAACAAAATGAAATAATCATTGCAAACTGATGGGGTAGATGACATTATCATTGTTCTTCTTTCAAAAAACATTTAATTTGGTAGGGCTTACATCTGTCAATTTTGCATATTTCGGTCTTTGTCAGTCATTATATTATCCAACAAAACATGGTCAGTAAATTATATGTGTGCTATAGTGGGGTATACCCACCAGTAACAATTGACATTACTTAATTTTAGCGATGTAAGATTTACAAGTCAGAGTCATGTCTTTGCGCATACGATCATGGACTTCGTGCACTGATGTTTCTTCTATGCTGAAAGATGAAAATTGATATAACATACATATAACTTACCTATTTGAAGAGAAGAGTCCAAAAACTAAATTTTGAGTTGTCACTGATGATAATCGGCCAAGAACTCACAGAGTAGTGCCAATTTGTATGTTTTTGTGACAAACCACTACTTCAACAGTTCACAAATATATATAATATATACTTGTATATTGTATTAGATTTGTTTGCTTCACCCCATGATTTATTGAGGTCAGAGTTTGGGAGACCGGGATAATACAAGGCAGTAACCAAGTTTGGACTCAAATTTATCTGAAATCGGGTTTTCATCCTTTGATATTGTCAGCAACTCTCTCTGTTCTATGTGGGGTACATTTGAATCTTAAAAAATAAATAAATAATAAATAAATAAATAAATAAATAAATAAATAAATAAATAAATGAATGAATGAATGAATAAATGAATAAATGAATAAATAAATAAATAAATAAATATAAATAAATTAAATAGATAATAAATAAATAAATAAATAAACAAATAATAAATAAATAAAAATAAATAAATATAAATAAATTAAATAGATAATAAATAAATAAATAAATAAATAAATAAATAAATAAATAAATAAATAAATAAATAAATAAATAAATAAATTATCACCTCATGATGTATTTATCTTTAGAAGCTGTAATCCTGAATTGCTATGGAGGCTGTCATTTAGACTAACATGACAAATATCAACCAGTAAGAGTTGAGATTACAATGGTATTCAATATGTAACATGCATTTTGATTGGCTGAAATTATTGTCTGCTCAAGTCTGTTCTGGGAAAGGATTTAAAGATCATTTATGGAGCATTTTGCAGGCATTTGCAGAAAATGTTCACTAACATTACAAAATAGCAATGATTATAGCGCAGCTCTCAGGTCATTGGCCTAGAGAGATATTAAAAATTATAATTTTGTTTTTTATTATCTGTCTATTCAGACTCGCCAGTTGCAGTGATGGGATTCTTGGTGACTTCTTTGTGTCTGCAGAAACTTCCCTCTTCAAACACAGACTGTCCTGCATGACTGAACTTGAACTGAGGCAAGCCATTAAACCGCTCAGGAAGTTATCTCACATGATCAAACGACAGTCTGGTCAATGCAACATGGAACTCAGCCAGGCTATTTCTAGGATGAGTGAAAAACTCACTTACTTGACATGCAAGTTTGACTGGAAAACGTTGGTTTCACACTATTTTGAAGGAGCACCAAATCAGTGCATTGTTCTACCATTCCAACATTGTCTCCACCTGGTGGCAAAAAGAGAAGTGACAGTCTCGGAGGGAATGGCGTATGTCCCTTGCAGTAAACTGTGTGAGGTTTTGAGAGACATTTTCTTTGAACTACTGAGCTATGGGATGGTCATTGCCAAAAAACAATATCATAGATGTGCAGAGGACCCAAGACTGAAAAGGCTGTTTTCATCTTTGCGGGTAATTTAAAAGACTATTTTCTTACTATTTAACTGTATCAAAATCAAAATGTTGAGACCCGTGTATGATATTTGGGTTTACGCAATTATTTTAAGCAAGCAAATTTTGACTGAGGCCAGCAATTTTTTTTGTCTTTTTCTACTATTTACCATTTAAAGGGATTAAGCACCGATTTTGAAAAAAACGTTTAAAATTCACATATTGGTAATAAATGTATTTGTCTTTCATGTTTATAATCTTTTTGAAAAATGTATCCCCATCATTGTCTGTAAAACCTATTTGAACATGAACCTCACATATAGGCCCCTAATGAAAGCACACTCCTTTCTTGGCGTCATTTTTATGTGGAGTGTGATCATAGAGGCACTGAAAGGTAAAATGACGTCATAAGAGCATGGAAATATGCTTATGACGTCATGAAATGTATTGTCTTTTGAATAGTACCAAAATGACGTCAAACAGTGCTACCCTACTTAGAGCCTCAATTGAGGTCAAATAAAGTTCACACTACCCGTGTTTACCCGTCACGTGCAGCCATGGACTGAGAAAATCTTATACAGACTGTGCAACTTCTATGTCTTGTAGCAACTTTTCTTGTTGCTTGATGTCAGACTTTAGTACATCATGGTGTTCATATGTATATATACTGTTGCAAAATCAAGAAAACAGGATTGGTGCTTAATACCTTTAAACCATTATTTGATTGGTTGAAAGGCACATTAGATTTTCATAATGAAACGCAACAGACAGCAATTAGCAAGATTTACGGCCAGGCCATTTGATATTTGGGGGTTGGAGAAATATGAATATCATTTTCAAAAAGGAAATTGCATACAAATTCTTTTTTTTTAAAAGACTGTCTTGTTACAAACATGGTCAATTTGACAATGATGCATGGTGCAATGTAGGCAGCGTCATTTAGGTTGTAAATTTATGTCAATGCTATAGACTGAAAATTGTGTATTGTTTTCTGGTTCCTCTTGATATCAGCCCAGGTGTATTCAGGCTCAGAGTATTGCATTGCTCCTGGTGTGCGTGTGTGTGAGTGACTGCGTGCGCGTGTGTGTGAGTGACTGCGTGCGCGCGTGTGTGAGTGACTGCGTGTGTGTGTGTGTAGCACATCTCTGTCATAGTGATATCTCTAAAGCTAAATGAAAATCATCTACAAAAGTTGCTCCTCGACAGGGGTGCGGTCAGCAAAATCATTGCTCCAATAAAAAGGTTGTCAAATATGTTCTACTTGAGATAGAACCAAAAAAACAGTTTTGGAAGCTAGAATACTATAGCTATTAACCAGGTAATACTATGTTTTTTTCATGCAATGGGAGAGTTAATATTTTGGTCCAGATGTTAACCTGTGCTTAGCCAGACCCATATCACGATTGAATGCAATTTGTTTCTCTTTAGGGCAGCTTTAGGCAGAAGTATTGCTGTATGGAGAGTGCAACAAAGATGGGTGCCGTGAGATTTGAAGATGTGGACGCATGCTCCGAAGCATTCCCGCTGTGTATGAGCACACTCCACGAAACCTTGAGAGGGCGCCATCGTCTCCCCCACCATGACAGGGTCTGTGGAAATTTCCCAATTTATCAGATCAAGAAAATAAATGATAGTGGGGGAGATTTGAGATATGTCTGCCTCCAAGCCTCCGTGACCTGATTTGTCATTAGATTTAACTCATAAGGTCACATAATTTTATCTCGTAACTCTGGTAGGGCACACGTGTAAGTTCATAAGATGATCCCACAAGGTCATATGATTAACTCCATAAGGTCATAGGATGATTCCACAAGGTCATAGGATAACTCCAAGAGGTCATAAGATGATTCCACAAGGTCATAGGATAACTCCACAAGGTCATAGGATAACTCCATTAGGTCATAGGATGATTCCACAAGGTCATAGGATAACTCCAAGAGGTCATAAGATGATTGCACAAGGTCATAGGATAACTCCACAAGGTCATAGGATAACTCCATTAGGTCATAGGATGATTCTAAGGTCATAAAATGTCTCCACATACCTTATGGACACATATTAGGCCAAATAAAATAATAATCATAGTTCAGATAGCGTTTCCTTCAAAAACAGGATGGGGGTAATTTCTTTTCATGGGACCAAATATTTTGAGAATGGAGATGAAACTATGAACATGAAAATATTTTTCAGGTCACCAGTTTGAACAAGAGTAGTTTAGAAAATTGGAAACAAGCTTTTTTTGGGGGGGGAGGTGGAGGCTTATGATCATGTGATGACCAAATAAAGATTTTGCTCCGACTGATTCTCTACTGCACATATCTGTATTCAGGAAACCAGATTAGACCACCAGATTAGACCACCAGATTAGACCACTAGATTAGACCACCAGATTAGACCACTATATTAGACCACTAGATTAGACCACTAGATTAGACCACCAGATCATACCACTAGATTAGACCACTAGATTAGACCACTAGATTAGACCACCAGATTAGACCACCAGATTAGTCCACCAGATTAGACCACCAGATTATTCTCACTGCTCGAGTGCACCATGCTGCCACCTGGTGTGCTAGAAAATTGGAAACAAGCTTTTTTTGGGGGGGAGGTGGAGGCTTATGATCATGTGATGACCAAATAAAGATTTTGCTCCGACTGATTCTCTACTGCACATATCTGTATTCAGGAAACCAGATTAGACCACCAGATTAGACCACCAGATTAGACCACTAGATTAGACCACTAGATTAGACCACCAGATCAGACCACCAGATTAGACCACTATATTAGACCACTAGATTAGACCACTAGATTAGACCACCAGATCAGACCACTAGATTAGACCACTAGATTAGACCACTAGATTAGACCACTAGATTAGACCACCAGATTAGTCCACCAGATTAGACCACCAGATTATTCTCACTGCTCGAGTGCACCATGCTGCCACCTGGTGTGCTAAAATTTGTCATGCATGGGAACTTAATAAAATAAAAAAATAATATGGTTCTGATGTCAAAAATATATGATTTTACCAAACATCCTTTAGCTCACTGTATGATTATGTTATAGTATGGCTTTCTTTTTATTTTAAAATGATTATAATTCAAGATATGATGACAAAACTCTATTTGCTTATTTAGGTACAGTATACACTCTTCCTCAAGGAGATCGGAATGCCTGTCAACGAGGCTCTTCAGTTCTGGAGGCAGGAATACCAGAAGCCGAGTTGTCATGGCAACACATGTAAGCATGACTGGGACAAGGAGAGACGTCGCTACGTATACAGCGTGAGACACCTGTACGGTCTGGAGGGGTCAAGGGTCAACTACCGAGCTCATTGCTGCAACTCCATACAGGTACTAATCTCGCACCCGACCTAAATCATGATAAGGGTCTGGTATGGGCCATTGAGAGCACGGCTATGATTACCGTAATTACTCGTGTATAGGACGACTCGTGTATAAGACAAACCCCCAAAATTGAGGGTATTTTGCTTGAATAAAAAAAACAATTTCCGAATATAAGACGAGTTGGTATTTCTTGAGATATCGGCTCTGCTACCATTCAAGCTTCAGCTGACGCTTGGCGGCCATATTAAAAGTGAAATGTAAATATGCTTACGAAACAAGATCTTAACGGTCTTATACACGAGTATACAAGGTAAAACGCTAAGATTAGTCAGAATCTGTGTGTGTTAGATTTCTATTCTTTGGGTTTCATTCTAACCAACCAATCTTACTTGTCTGTTTAGCTTAACCACAGTGATACAAAGAATGGTCGCTATTGATCAAATTAATGTCATTGAATAATGTGAGGACATTGTCAGAATTGTGTAATTTCTATGAAACGACTGGAAATAATCGTTTAAATTGAAAATAAATAAAGCAACATATGCTTAGAAAAGATCTAGACATCAATACAAACCATACTGGAAAAATAGGCATCGCCGGCCTTGAAAGTTATTTTTCACTGAAGTATTTCATTGCTACAGAAATATTAGTCTCAAATCCGACCCAAGTCATGGTCTTAGCCATTGAGATCATGGCTATGATTTGTCAGAATCGGTGTGTGTTAACTTTTTAACTATTGGGTTTCAGTGTTGACCAACCAATCATCCTTGTGTGAGTGTGTAGGGTGTGTGAGTGTGTAGGGTGTGTGAGTGTGTAGGGTGTGTGAGTGTGTAGGGTGTGTGAGTGTGTAGGGTGTGTGAGTGTGTAGGGTGTGTGAGTGTGTAGGGTGTGTGAGTGTGTAAGGGTGTGTGAGTGTGTAGGGTGTGTGAGGGTGTAAGGGTGTGTGAGTGTGTAGGGTGTGTGAGTGTGTAGGGTGTGTGAGTGTGTAGGGTGTGTGAGTGTGTAGGGTGTGTGAGTGTGTAGGGTGTGTGAGTGTGTAGGGTGTGTGAGTGTGTAGGGTGTGTGAGTGTGTAAGGGTGTGTGAGTGTGTAGGGTGTGTGAGTGTGGATCAATGAACCAATCAGTCTGAGGCATAAAGGTGTGAAAATAGCCGACCAATCAGAAAAATCTGCCCCCATAGGCCAATACTACCCCATTGATAACAACATACCAGAATTGCACAATTAAAATCAGAAGTGCACAAAAAACTCTAATCATTAAAAAACTTTAATCATTGAAGATAATTTGATTGGATGAATTTTTGATGACTTTGCATCAAGGTCAAGGTCAAGAACAGTAATATTGATTATGCTCTCTTGACCAAAATAATATAGTAATATAGATTTACCTTGGCAATGTGATTAAACTAGGGTGGCTCATTGTGGTTTTCAATGTTACTAGGTCACAGTGACCTATTTAAAGGCTAAGTAGGATTTTGACATTTGGTGATATTTTCAAGGTCACAGTAGTGAATTTGCCAAGTCATATAAATACCATATTTTACATCATTATGAGTCCAGTACAATATATTCATAATTTGGAGAATAATTTATGTAACTAGATTGCTTTGACCGACTCATAGCACAAAAGAGATTGACATTTGTGAGTTGGATAGTGCATAAACACTGTGTGATTGAAGTTTTGTCCCACTCGCAAACTATCTAGTTATGATTGGCTAAAACTAAATCTGCTGAATTAATAAGGTGGAGCTCTATCACCTGGGAAACGATTTGACGATGATGATGATGATGACGATGATGATGATGATGTTAATAATAATAATAATAATAATAATAATAATAATAATAATAATAATAATAATAATAATAATAATAATAATAATAATAATAATAACAATAATAATAATAATAATAATTTAAATAGCGCATAAACCAAGCAAGCAAGTGCTAAAGATTTAAATGATCATTTATGAAGAAGCAATGTGCAGGCATTTTCAGGACCTGTTCACAAACACTTAAAAAAAAGCAGTGATCAGCACATCTCTAAGTCTGTTGCCCGATAGTTTGAAAGGATGTTTTCTATTTGATGTTTATCTGATTTTTTCTTATTTCCAGAAGAGATCTGGGATGACCGCGGGAGGTTGTCCGTTCAAGCACGCCGATCAGAGCCACCTGGTGGAGATTCTGGTGAAACAAGGACTCTCCCATGCAGCATCTACAGAAATAGCTGGCCTTGCTTCAGAAGGAGCGTTCCAAGCTGCTTGCACGCTCCATCTGAAAACGAGACTTCCTCCTTCGGGAAGGAGCACTTTGAATCAAGGTCGCCCGAACTCGCAAAATATTCAAATCACAGATAATTATAAAAAACAAATATCCGGATTTGAAGAAAATAGCCCTCTTTTCTGTGATAAGAATAAAAGTAATATATCAACTGCAGAATACAACAAATGTCAAGAAAAGGTCATGAAAGCAAAATCGAGAGAGGTTCCTTGGGCAAATGTGGTAGGAAATACTGCTGAGAAGGTTGGAACTGATATATTGCATACAGGCCATAAGGTTGGAACTGGTATATTGCCTGCATCCCGGAAGCTTGGAACTGATATATTGCCTGCATCCCGGAAGGTTGGAACTGATATATTGCATGTAGGCCATAAGGTTGGAACTGATATATTGCATACAGGCCATAAGGTTGGAACTGATATATTGCATGTAGGTCAGAAGGTTGGAACTGGTATATTGCATACAGGCCATAAGGTTGGATCTGATATATTGCATGCAGACCAGAAGGTTGGATCTGATATATTGCCTGCATCCCGGAAGGTTGGAACTGATATATTGCATACAGGCCAGAAGGTTGGAACTGATATATTGCATACAGGCCATAAGGTTGGAACTGGTATATTGCATACAGGCCATAAGGTTGGAACTGGTATATTGCATACCGGCGAGAAGGTTGGAACTGATATATTGCATACAGGCCATAAGGTTGGATCTGATATATTGCATACAGGCCATAAGGTTGGATCTGATATATTGCATACAGGCCATAAGGTTGGAACTGATATATTGCATACAGGCCATAAGGTTGGAACTGATATATTGCATGCAGACAATCATTGCCAAAATAGAACAGAAAACCACGAGGTTGCTGAGGCAGATATTAGATTAGAAATGATGAAAAGAACTAAGCTGCGAGAAGCAAAGATACAGACACCAGCTAGAGAAATGTCTCGTTCTATAAAGACACAGGTGAATTCTGTGGTAAAGTGTGATTCCAAGCCACGTGAATGTGTGGAATTTGACCCGGATACAGACAGCCTCAGCTCGGATTCCAGCCTGGAGATTATGATGAACCACATTGACATTCCAGACAAGTCTTGCGAACGACGTGAAAGAATAGAAAGCGGAGATATTAATAAGGGGAGAGGGGAGAGGAGAGATAGAAAACGTGATAGAAATATGAAAAGAAATGGAAATGTAAAGGAAAAAGGAGACATTAATAAGGGTAGAGAAGAAAATAGAGATAGAAAAAGTGATCAAAATATAACAGAAAATGGAAATGTGAAGAAAAAAGATGGAGAGAATGTTGGCGAGTGTAATCGGGGCAAAAAAAGGAATGTTAAAGAGAACGAAGATGAAATGGAAACTGAACACGAAAAGGAACGCGGAAAAACGCGTCAACGGGTCAGGGAAATAAACATTGAGTATAAATCTAGTCTTAATACGAGAACATGTGTAAAAAGGAGGAAAATGGGAAAAGATGAAAGTGGAAGATGCAAAGAAGACTTGGTTCCCAGACGGAGTTCCGAAGCTGTTAATTTGGATGTAGAGTCAGATCATCATCAGAGTGATTTCAGAGAAAAACAAGTTCAGTTTGTTATTCATGATGAGGAGAGCATGGATTTGTTTTCTGATTCTAGTGATGATGCTAATGATTCAGATACAAGCGAGTGTCAAGATATTCCTCATTGGAAAATAGACAGTATTGAACAGACAGCAGAATCCGTCAATATTCAGACAGCAGAGTCAGTCTGCATTCAGACAGCAGAGTCAGAATGCATTCAGACAGCAGAATCAGAATGCATTCAGACAGCAGAATCTGACTATATTCAGACAGCAGAATCAGAATGCATTCAGACAGCAGAATCTGACTATATTCAGACAGCAGAATTAGAATACATTCAGACAGCAGAGTCAGTTTCTCATCAGACAGCAGAATCAGATATTCATACAGTACAATCAAAAAGTGTTCAGACAACATATTCGAATGAGAAAAAAATGCAAGAAAAAGATAAAAACATTGACGCTAAATCAATGGATGACATCCGTACATTGAAGCCAAGAACAATTTGTCAAAAAATGGAATCAGATGAAAAAATTCAAACAGCAGAATCCGATCACAAAATCCCATTAGCAGATTCAGACAGAAGTCTTAATATGGCAGATTCAGATGACAGCAATATCCATACAGCAGATTCAGACGACAGAAAATTCCATACACCAGATTCAGACGACAGCAGTATTCATACAGCAGATTCAGACGACAACAATATCCATACACCAGCTTCAGACGACAGCAGTTTTCATACAGCAGATTCAGACGACAGCAGTATTCAGACAACAGATTCAGACGACAGTTATCAGACATTTGGGTCTGAGGACCTTTTTTCAGATTGTTTAGCAGATGAATATTTTTGTGATCAGGATTCAGAAGATGATAACATAACATCTCCTCAAAGCTTGAGCCCCACTCAGCCATTCAGGGTGGGAGAAATCTCCTTCCTCGGCAGACAGTTTTTCAAAACGGACAAAATTGATTTTCATGAAAATGAAGGTTGCTTTGAACATAAAAATTGTCACAGTGTTGATCTGGCAATATCTGAGGTAAAAGGGCCAGAGATCAGGCTGGAGGAAAAAAGATCAGCAACTCCTATTCCAGTAATCACAAAACCGTCCCACTTTTACCTTAGTTATCAGAGACTTGTGCAAGGTCTGCAGGCACACACATAAATTTTTCATTATTTTTAACAATCGGAAACAGCTTGATTTTTTTGTCTTGGCCTATTTTATATTAAACCCTCCGAAAGCTGCCCTAAATGATCCTGTTGTCAGTTAATTTCAACATTTTAATGGGTTTTTTTTGTTATTTATTCTGAGAAAACCATCCATGCGATGTTGAAATGTACACACATGGTGATCTCTGCTTCCTGTCGTTGTTGCTATGGACACTTCTTGTAACCATTTGTTAGCTGCTCTCTGATTGGTCAAAATAATTTGAGGCACTATTATTAAGATAAGGTTGACAGGGCCTTAAAATTGCCCTGTTTGTGCCTGGATATTAAAGTCTAAGGTCAGGAAATAAATAATGCCGTTTCTGGTTGTGTCAGGTGGGAAAGATTGTCCTTTTTTAAGGACACTACAAATATTGTATAAAATCATGATTAAGAGATGCTAAGGTCCAGTTTATTTATTTATTCATTCAAATGTGATTAACTATATTGAATATTTGATCATTTGATAAAAGGGGGGGGAAGTTATTGTATGTAAAAATATATATATATGTGCATGTGAAAAAAAAGGATCATCCAAATAAAGAATATAAGTTTAAAATCTTATGTGAATTTTAAAATAACATATTAAATGATGAATGACACATTGATTAAAATTAAATGATGAATGACACATTGATTAAAATTAAATGATGAATGACACATTGATTAAAATTAAATGATGAATGACACATTGATTAAAATTAAATGATGAATGACACATTGATTGATACAATAAGTTATTTTATTATAAAGTATCTGTCTACAATGATACAGTGATCACTAGTTTATACAATGCGATACAATATACATATAATATTGGCATTTGGGCAACAACCATTTGATTTTGTGGGGAGCCAGATATTTATTTATTCATAACTTTAATTGGTTCTTTCTTGGGTTGCATGCTCTGAAGCATTAAACATAAATTATTTCCTGTACATCAAAAATATATTATCAATTTGGAATTGTTTTTTTTTTCCTCGTAAATTTCCAACGCCCCTCAAGAAGAAATGTTTGTAACCTGAAATAAATCTATTATTATGACTGGAAAGTACAATACAAATATATCTCTCGCTTTCCCTTCATATACTTTTTACTGGTCTCCTACCTTCAAAACAATGCCTATAGTCGCTATAAGGTTCAGGTGCCCGTCTAACACAGAGTATAGCAAAAAGCTTTTACAATGATCCTTTTTTTCTGTCACTCCACATATTTTGTTACACCTCCTATTTCTTACAGTGATTACAAGACTCTGTAAAGAGTTGTTTTCTTACATTGTATTGCCATAGGCAAGAAATTGTAGCTCTCGTGAGAGACCCCTGGTGGGGAAAAATGGAACAAGATGTGTTGCCTGGGGTCAATAAACCTACTAAAGTTTTTTGTTCAAGCTACATAATATGATCTCTATAGTTACGCAATTTGTGTTCATGATTACTTTTATCAGATAGAAAATTGTAAAAATATGAATATAGAGCCGAGTCTAAACATCTGTGTGAGCATTTAAGTTCACACATTGTGTGACTATTTAGTGTGACAAGGCTAAAAATGAAGCTGTATTACAAGGTCATGAAATAGTTATAAGATCATGAAATAGCCATAAGGTCATGAAATGACCCAAAGACCGAGAAATGGTCCAAAGGTCATAAAATGATGCAAAGGTCATGAAATAGTCATTCAAAATGGTCCAAAGGCCATGAAACGGCCCCAAATGACCTCTCATGGAGTCAAAATAAACTATGACTATATGCATGATTGGATTCCGAAGAAAGTTGGAGCTAAACTTGTTTAGGGTCACGCACAAACGATGCATGGTCACATTTAGTTATGCTTAACTAGGGCATGACATAATGTGGTCACGCAATGGCCTTCAAATGACCTGGTCTGGTCACATTTATGGGTGATAATATAGATGCTTGGCTCCGACAGATTCAAAGAAAGTCCCCTCTGGAAGGTATTCAGGGTTAGATTATGCTAGTCCAAATATCTATATTAGGACTATCAAGGACCTCTCGCTGCAATGGGAGGTATTCAGTGTGAAAGATTAAAGGCGGTTAGCAAGAAGTGCTCATAAAAAAGGTCAAAGTTCAATGTAATAAACAAATCCCACAGATTTATGAAGACCCACTTTCAATGGTTAAAAAAAAAGAGGGACAAAAAGTATATGATCAATCTTGGAAGTTATCACTGACAAAGATTTCCAAATATTTTTCCAAATAAGGAAGATACATAATAATTTGAGAAAGACAGTTAATGTATATCACAATGTTCAATCTCGCCAACCTTTTAAAAACATTTCTGGAGAGTTTTCAGTAAATATCACATGTGAAATACATTTTTTTCCTGCTTTTTAGTACTGTCCTCTTCTCTTGTGATTGAACCTCCTGATAATTCAAATACATTTTTTTCCTGCTTTTTAGTACTGTCCTCTTCTCTTGTGATTGAACCTCCTGATATCAGTAGAATACTATGCCACGGTCTCAAACACACTGATCTTAAGACACACTGCATCACACTGACCGGGGATTGTACGTGGTCATGTAAATGAAAGCCATGACTAACAGTAGATCATGACCTAACAGTCACACATGACCTAACAGTAGATCATGACCTAACAGTAGATCATGACCTAACAGTAGATCATGACCTAACAGTCACACATGACCTAACAGTCACACATGACCTAACAGTAGATCATGACCTAACAGTAGATCATGACCTAACAGTCACACATGACCTAACAGTAGATCATGACCTAACAGTAGATCATGACCTAACAGTAGATCATGACCTAACAGTCACACATGACCTAACAGTCACACATGACCTAACAGTAGATCATGACCTAACAGTAGATCATGACCTAACAGTCACACATGACCTAACAGTAGATCATGACCTAACAGTAGATCATGACCTAACAGTAGATCATGACCTAACAGTCACACATGACCTAACAGTCACACATGACCTAACAGTAGATCATGACCTAACAGTAGATCATAACCTAACAGTAGATCATAACCTAACAGTAGATCATGACCTAACAGTCACACATGACCTAACAGTAGATCATGACCTAACAGTAGATCATCGACTCTTCCTGCTCAAATTTCACCATTTTTCAGTGATGAAAATCTTCAGGAAATAACCTGAATTCAGGTTTTTTTTCTTCAAATGTGAAATTCAAAATGGTCTGAACTCAGTCTGAAACATCCAAAAATGACATATTTCTGAAAGGAGGTAGGGAGGGGTATCTTCAGGTTAATTTTTAAGGGTTTCTGGTTTTTTCCTGAATGCTGACTTTCATCACTGATTTATAATCCACCAGTTGAATCTTGTGTCGTTTACAATGCATGCTGGGAATGTAGATATGTCGACTATTATGCATGTTGTGAAGGGAATACATTAAATTTTATTCCAATAAATGCAGGTACATTAAAAACATATTAGTTTGGGAATTTTGAGAATAATAGACAGCTATGGGTGTTTTTTGTTGGTGGTTTTGATTGGGTTATACATGTACATAATTTTCAAAATTGTCTCAGTTATTTCATGACAAGACCTACTCGTTGCAGATGTTCTGCTGCCTCATTGGCGCAGGTCATGACAACCCACCCAGTCAGATTTGCAAGGGCAACGGCTTAATCCTTCCGGCACAGGCCTCAGCTCATATGGGTAATTGTATCATGAATTCTATGCAGACATGGCTGGGAATTGAACCCACAACCTCTGGGTCACCAAAGGAACTCCTGCTCTATGGGTGTGATAAACTGATTGAAATTAAAAAAAAAAAATATCTGTTGTGCATGGATAAACTTTGTAGACATGCAAGCTTGCCTCACAGCAGTAAAAATATGTAGTACAAACCTACCCCAGCATGCATTGCACGAGACACAAGAAACACCCTGGTGGATCACAAAGGTTGGAACTCAAGCAGCGAGAATCTTACAAAAATGTCATTATGATGTCATGATCAGGCCTCAATGAAACTACCCACTCAACAAGAAATCACAAATTCACTTATTTATGATATATTAAGAAATAGAAAAAAAAGTAAAAAAATGTATAGATATAAGAAGAATACATATTTTAAAGCAGGTCAACTCGTAATATTCCCTATATATCCAGAATATCTGGACTTTGCACTTTCTCAAGTCACTTTGGTTGTATATGTAGTATCACCGATTTTCTCCCCTCTAAATAAAGAGCCTGACGAAGCTGAGCACACCATGCATACAGTATCACGTAACTATGGCAACGCCACATACCTACCCCTCTTTCTAAAGTGAACATTAAAGAAAAGCTTTCTCGAATGGCAGTTATTATTTTGTTTCTATAAAACACAATACCTTTGAGCACAATATAATTTATACACTTACTATATTCACAATATAGTGGGTTTTTAAATACCGTAATTTCCTTTCCATCATAGGGAGACTAAACCTCTAAAAGACTTGCCCTATGATGCGCAAAACCTAACATCGCTGTAGGAACATCACATTCTATGAACAAGCAAGGCAATTTTTTTTTTTTTGGTAAAGTATTAAAGTTAATATCTCCATTAGAATGTGACAAAACAAACAAGGGAGGGCTTCTCTTTTGGAAATTACGGTAGTTAACACTTCTTCTAATCGTCCCATAATATTCCGCCCATAATTTGAGTCTCTATCTTTGTACAAGTTATTAATATACAATGTCTATGGCATACACTACTATACATTATATATATACCATGCTGACTCTCTTTGTACATGTACAGTATGTGGTAGAGCTGATACCCGGTCATGTTGTGAAAACAACGGTCCGGTCATGTTGTGAAAACAACGGTCCAGTCATGTTGTGAAAACAACGGTCCGGTCATGTTGTGAAAACAACGGTCCGGTCGCGTTGTGAAAACAACGGTCCGGTCATGTTGTGAAAACAACGGTCCGGTCATGTTGTGAAAACAACGGTCCGGTCATGTTGTGAAAACAACGGTCCGGTCGCGTTGTGAAAACAACGGTCCGGTCGCGTTGTGAAAACAACGGTCCGGTCGCGTTGTGAAAACAACGGTCCGGTCATGTTGTGAAAACAACGGTCCGGTCATGTTGTGAATGGGGCAGTGAAAAGGGGTTCTATGTACAAAGGAAATCTTCCTCTCCTGACCTCCTGACAACCTAAATAATTCTTGTTTCCCTTTCTGTTAGGCCAAAAGCAATAATAAACTTGTTTCCGATAGGCCAGAAACAATAATAAATTTGTTTCTGATAATATGCTCTGTGGGGGGTATTTTTATTTTTTTGAAATGATTATGTATATATATATATATATATATATATATATATATATATATATATATAAACTATGTCTTTTCACTAAGAAAGTAAAAACATCACATTAGGGTAGCTGGCTGCTTTGAAATAGGGTAGGTAGGAAAATCGGAAACAGGTTTTTTTTTAGGCCTAACCAGATCTGAATAATAATAAAAGACCAACAAATTGTGTAATCTCATTTGAAAAAGAATACAACAGAACCTCGTTTGTCTACATTTGTTTTAGTGAGAAACAAGAATTTTGTCTTGGCCTTATGGTTGGTAAGAGAGATTACAATGTTTAGTTGTGTTCTGGTGTTGTCATAGTCGAATACTGGTAACTAGTGACCTAGTTTTATACTGGTTATATATATGTATACTGGTTATATACTGGTACCAGTACATATTATACCATAAAACAAAAAGAGATTTTCAAGCTGGCATTTTTTCTATACAATAATGAAAAATATAAATATTGAAAGATCTACACTCTAAAGACATTTGGCCTCATAACTGCAAGTAAATAAGCCTGACCTTTGAGTGTTAACTGTATAGGACTACTGTACAGACTGTATACAGGGATCAGATACATCTAAATTACCAATATTCAGCCAAAGATTTGATCTCAACTAATGTGCAAAATTTTGTAGAATAAAGCCATCGTTTAACGTCACACACACATTCAATTCAAGATAAGCCACACAAAGTTGAACAAGAAATATTTTCCAATGATACAAAACATTTTAGCAGACTGATTTCACATACTGTCTCTTCAAAATTCCATAAAAACATCATGGCCAACAAGGATTTCTTTATTTTCTGACAAAGTTTTCTTATTTTTCCTATGAGGTTTCTTATTTTTCCAATGAGGTTTCTTATTTTTCCATTGAGGTTTCTCTCTTTTTCAAAACAAGATTTATCTCATTTTGAACTTCATGAACTTTTGTTTCACATCAACTTACTTCTCACAATCGCCTGTGACCTCATTTGACCTTGTGACCTCATTTGACCTTGGGTTATTATGGGATAAACATTTTACATGAAGATGGCCTACAGATGGCCAACAGGTTTTAAACTTTTTGCTTTGAGAGTTAGTTTTATGTCTCTCACCATATCAACTCCATTCACCTTTTCTAATCACATGGACCTTCACCGGCCCTTATCTCATCAAAACAGCTCCATTAACCCTTCTATCTCATCAAAACAGCTCCATTAACCCTTCTATCTCATCAAAACAGCTCCATTAACCCTTCTATCTCATCAAAACAGCTCCATTAACCCTTCTATCTCATCAAAACAGCTCCATTAACCCTTCTATTTCATCAAACCAGCTCCATTAACCCTTCTATCTCATCAAAACAGCTCCATTAACCCTTCTATTTCATCAAACCAGCTCCATTAACCCTTCTATTTCATCAAATCAGTTCCATTAACCCTTCTATCTCATCAAAACAGCTCCATTAACCCTTCTATTTCATCAAAACAGCTCCATTAACCCTTCTATTTCATCAAAACAGCTCCATTAACCCTTCTATTTCATCAAAATAGCTCCATTATCCCTTCTATTTCATCAAACCAGCTCCATTAACCCTCCTATTTCATCAAACCAGCTCCATTAACCCTTCTATTTCATCAAAACAGCTCCATTAACCCTTCTATTTCATCAAACCAGCTCCATTAACCCTTCTATTTCATCAAAACAGCTCCATTAACCCTTCTATCTCATCAAAACAGCTCCATTAACCCTTCTATTTCATCAAAACAGCTCCATTAACCCTTCTATTTCATCAAAATAGCTCCATTATCCCTTCTATTTCATCAAACCAGCTCCATTAACCCTCCTATTTCATCAAACCAGCTCCATTAACCCTTCTATCTCATCAAAACAGCTCCATTAACCCTCCTATTTCATCAAACCAGCTCCATTAACCCTCCTATTTCATCAAATCAGCTCCATTAACCCTTCTATTTCATCAAATCAGCTCCATTAACCCTTCTATTTCATCAAATCAGCTCCATTAACCCTTCTATTTCATCAAATCAGCTCCATTAACCCTTCTATTTCATCAAATCAGCTCCATTAACCCTTCTATTTCATCAAAAAAATAATATTATTTATAATATCCGTTTTCTCTAATCATGTCAATGTTTTAACCCTTCTCTCATATTATATTCCATTAACCTTCGTCTCTCATCATGTAAGCCTCAATAAGCCTTCTTTCTCACTATTTTGGCTCTTTAACCCTTCCCTCTCTTCATATCAGCTTCACTAAACCCTTTCACATTACAAGACCAGTTTCCCCATCATATCGATTTTATTTTATTCACCCCTTTTTTATAATAATGTTTTTTTTCTTAACCCATCTCCCTCATCATATAAGCTGCCTTAACCACATGTCTGCTTATAGGTGCTGCACATAACCTTTTCTTGTCTCATCAAATATCTTTTGTTTCACATTCTAAATTAACCATTCTTCCTTAATATAATATTAATAATAATTCATACTATTTCAAATATATAACTTATCTATAATTTTTTCAAGGATAAATTATCAAACACACAAAAAAAACACAAAAAAAAAACAAAAACATATCTGACTTCACTGTTCTGTTTAATAAAATAAACTGACCAAACATCTGTGAAAAAGACAAAAAGTTATAAACATGATTCAAATCTTGGCTTTGATGCTGGGTGTTAATGGCTGAGGTTTCCATGAATACAGTACATCAAGCCCCAGCATCTTCCTATCTCTCATCAGCACCAGCTTCCGGACCTCCGTGACCCTCATCTTAATCTCAAGTTCACTTTCATTAAAACTGCTTATCATACATGTCCATTATGTAAATATATTTTTAAGCAAAATATTTCCAGTTTCAAAATTTCAAGATATCCTGATGTGTTACAACTAAAATGTAAATAAATTAATAATAAAACAATTAATTAAGTAGATGCGTGCATGATATGTGACGACACCCTCTAAGCATAAACTGGCCAATCAGAGGAGACATCAAAGACGATGTCTATTTCGTTATGATTCTGGAACAATACACTGCTCACCATGGTTTCCTGCATCGTATATTTCAGGATATTCAAATCCATTTTATGTAATAGAAAGTAAAATTTAAAGAGCAAATTGCATACTAGAGAATATAAAAGGACTTTTTTGTATTTTAGGATAATGTACAGTTGGTATCATATCAATCTTTTATGGATACCATAATATTTGAATTTGTATATCTGGTAGTCATTAAGTCATTGATAAATGCATAGGAGAAAACACTGCAATATATATGGCATAAACAGGCAAATCAATACATAAAACAATAAATGTGATCCTGTAGTTTACAAATATAATATAATATATGATGTATATTTTACATGCCTTGACTAGATCAATCATTTCATATAACTTTTAAGTATCTTGAAAAAAAAAAATAATATAGTTTGAAAAAAAAACAAACATAATACTTTTCAAAATGATGGAATTCTCACTGCTTGAGTTTCATCATAAGTGACCCACTAGGTGTCTCTTACATCATGAACAATGCATGCTGGGAAATATTTGTAGACATGACAGCTGATATGATGACCACCATTCTGTACATTGTGAAGCGAATACATTAAGATTTTGGCAAAAAATGCACACAAAGAAAACAAAAAGAGATTGAAATAAATTTGGCATGAAAGTCTAATTTTTTGCTACTATCAGCCCAGCTGGCATGTCCACAAAGATCCACCCTGCCCGACAGATTTTAACACCAGGTGGCAGCATGGCCCACTCAAGCAGTGAGAATTGTGAGCACCAGGATATATACTCTAAGATAAATGCCCTGATATTTTTGGTCATTTTGGCTCCATTCCTTTCAGTCAGACATTAAAAATATTTTTTTTTACATTTCTCTGTTAATCATCTGTACTTTTTTTCCAAATGAAATGTCACCAATAGGAGGGAGGGATTGAAGACAAGAAATGCAAATCTGTAAAAGGTTCACTATGGAACAGTAATAAATAACTTGATATATTCACTTATTCTGAATCAATTTGTTTCTGGTCCATTCATTTAATTCAACAGTTCAAGCCAAACATCTTTCGGGTCTTGCATAAATGTTAAAAGCTCATATCGTACTCTTGCGTGCGTTAATGTATTGCAGGAGAAATAAAGCATGCATGAACCCATAGAGTCACGCAACAGGTGAGCGTGACCGAATGAGGTCACACACCGGTCATGTCTGTCTTTCACTGGGTCATGTGTGAACGTCTGGCTCCAACTACATCAAATGATACATTTGAAAAAGTTTTTGGTCATTTAATATATTTTTGGTTAAATAAGATGTGTTTGGTAATGAGGTCAAATAGAACCGTCTTCTTTGACAGATGAAGATCAACTAATGTAATGTGTAACCATATTAGGTTACATCTGAACAGTCTGGATCAAACATACATGGAGTCATGCATAACCATGAGTAAATGAGTTCATGTGTGGCAAGTTTGTGACATTATTCAATCACGGATGTATCTAATCGGGGAATACAACAGGAATGACAAAACAGGGTCACACAATGAGCCTGTGTTGATGACAATAGAGTTCTACGGACAGGACGTCAGTAGTGGAACATGACCACGTCCAGTCACAGATTTGATTAGATTTGATTTGATTTGATATGTTAGCCACTCCACTTATGTCTCATGGGCACTCAGAGCCTACGCAGTATGGCTACACAACCAGAGGGGAGAACTAGCCTGGAACACAGTGAACTTGTCTCTTGCCTACTTTGCCTCTATCTTGCTTTCTTCAACATTTGCCAATTCTTGATTCAATAAAACATCCCAGTGTCATGCCTTGATGTTGTCATGCCTTGATGTTGTCATGCCTTGATGTTGTCATGCCTTGATGTTGTCATGCCTGGATGTTGTCATGCCTGGATGTTGTCATGTCTTAGTCGTATCATGCCTTGATGTTGTCATGCCTGGATGTTGTCATGCCTAAGTCATGTCATGTCTGGATGTTGTCACATCTATTCTACTGTTTGCACTGGTCCACTATCGGTCCTGTTCCACACTATCGGTCCTGATCCACTATCGGTCCTGTTCCACTGTCGGTCCTGTTCCACACTATCGGTCCTGTTCCACAATCGGTCCTGTTCCACACTATCGGTCCTGTTCCACAATCGGTCCTGTTCCACAGTTGGTCCTGTTCCACTGTCGGTCCTGTTCCACTATCGGTCCTGTTCCACTATCGGTCCTGTGCCATAAATGGTCCTGTTTCACAATTGGTACACATAGAACATATTTTTAACCTTGACCAGATGATAGGAAAAAGAGATAACCAAACAAAAGTTGACATGTGAGGGTTTGAAATCATAAATGTGCACCTTGATGTAGCAGGTAGACAAATCATAGCAGTTGAATTAGTACAACACTGAGCAGTGAACCAGTGTAGATGCCGTTAAGTAGATAATCATTTGATCCCTGACACATTCATCGTCTCTAAGTTTTTCTTGAACAATCTTGACATTTTTACATTGCAATGAAAATTTGCTCTTGCTTCATGACTAAATTTATAAGCTTTTTCATTGTTCCTATAATTGTATCAAATAATGCATACTGTACTCACAGAATATCTGGCATTAAAAAAAATACATTTTTCCTTTCATATTGCACAAAACTTTGAAATTAAAAAAAAAATATATATATAGCCTGATGTTATCTGTTAAACTGTTCACATACTATATTGGTAATTAACTCACAACAAATTTAAAGTATAAGATATGATAGAGTCGTCTGCATGGCTAATGTTTCACAGAAAATAAAAAACACAAATAAACAAACACGTCAACTTGTGGGAACACCAAACGATACATTTGGATCTGAATTTTGTCCTGAACATTTTCACAAATACACTGATCAAAATTACCACCACACACTAAACATTTAGTTCCACTGACTGAAAACTGTTAAACATCATAGCTATTTAAAATATTTCATTTTCAATCTATGTTAAAAAAAAATTGCCAGAGAAAACTAATTTGCCCCGAACAAGAAATGAATCAAATGAAACACCATATTCAATAATATGAGAAGTAATACTTGAGAAACTTTGGACATGAAAAGTGGAGTTTGGCTGAAACTACAGCCTATATACATACATATACATGCATTCTGGAAGATGCTTAAAAACCTTGCTATTTTATATATATATATATATATATATATATATATATATATATATATATATATATATATATATATATATATATATATATATATATATATATATATATATATATATATATATATATATATATATATATATATATATATATATATATATATATATATATATATTTTTATATATATTGCTATGTCTAGACATGTTTCTACTTCGTCTAGACGAACCCCTATCAGAGTCTAGAAAGATACCCTCCTGTCTAGCAACAAGTGCTTCTTGACTAGTCTGATACTTAATAAAATCTTTATCACAATCTTTTTCATATAAATCCATTTCAATGCTGTCTGAATAATTTCTTCTGTTTTATTCCATCCAATCTTCAGCCGGACTATTTCTTCTCGTCTAGCCAGGTCTCTGCCGTCTAGCCAGATCACTGCCGTCTAGTTAGCTGCTGCCTCGTCTTGAACGATTTAGCCAGTGTGTATGTGTTTGTGTGTGGCTACATGTGACTTGAGGTTGGTATGCTGCTCTAACCAATGACAACTGTGGCAAAAATGTGGCATCTAATCAAGGTTACCATGGTAACTTAACCAGCCAATCACTGGCTTACAAGAACAATAGTAACATATATCTGACTATAAATGTTCTGTAGTAGTAAATTGATTAGATAGAGAGGCTGTAGTTTGTATGTGAATGCCACCGGAGAGAACAATGGGTATATTACTGGCCTTGACAACAGTTGCTATGGGCCCATGATAGCCAACCAATCAGTTCCATCCGAGAACAATAGACTAATCACATGCTCCTGCGGTATCACCATGGATACTGTGCGGACACGATATCACTGTCTACGCATGAGGTAGACCATTCTACAGTAGCACTAAGCAAATTCTACACTGGGTCGTAGAAGAGTTCTGCGTTCTGCTTCGTAGGAGGTGGGGAGGTTTAGAGTCGGTCGTACTGGTTGAAGGTGGACATGGGTCGATTCAGGGAAGAGCTCCTCATCAAGTGTTCCGACCGGCCGCTCTTGCTACTCTTCACCGACTCTCGGTCACTTCCGGTACCGTCGCTCCCGGTACCTCCGCTGCCGCCATTCAGATCAAACTGTCCCGGGTGCCGCCATTTTGGCACCGCTGCTCCCGCTCCACGGTAATCTATGTTGTACTGTTAAACAAATAAATCAACGGATATAATATCAAGACACATCCATATTGTCAAAACTCTTGCCAAAGTTAAAGACTTTTCAGACACTGGGATAATCGTGTTGGAGGCATTGTTGACTAAATTTGCAATTATCAATTTTTTTTTTACTTTATTTTATTGTTTTTTCAAATGCTTTATTTCTGGTGGCAAGAATTAAATCTTGGTCATGACTTTCTTAAAGATTGGGATCTCTTAAGAACTCGAGTTTCAAACTTTATTATCACTTATTATTTCTCATATTCAACTCAAAACCAGATACAGGGTCACCGTGGCTCAGCAAAGGGTCTTGAACTTTAGCTTCAAAACATAAAAAAATATGCTATAATTTTGAAAATGTTATTAATTCAAATATGAGTAAATATAAAAGCAGAGAAAAATGCCCTGACCTGCATTAATAGCTGTGTGTAATTATTATTGTCAATTTCAGAGGTCAAAGTTGAAAAGATTAAATTAACATGATATTGCAGACAAACCATTATGATTAAGGTGAACTAAAACATCCCAAAAGAGCTTATTCATGTTTTTTTCTCAGTCAAGTTCATTGCAACAAGGTCAAAGCTTAATGCAAACATTTTTCACAATTATTGAAACATAAGTGAATTTAACAATCGTGTGAGACTGGAAGACATATTTAAAGAGGAATGAATCAAAGATACCAAATTTAAATTTTCTCTTGTAAGTGGATGCCGAGAAATGCTCTGTAAAAAATTTGGGACCTTGAGGTCACTGCACTAAGGTCAATGGTGACATCATTAAGATTTGAAGGAATCTGAATTTTCACCTCTCTATCTACCTCAGTCTATATAAAATATATAATAATGGTAATTAGACAGGCATTTCCCCACACCTTACGCTCTGCGACTTCACAGGAGTCAGCAGAGCTAAAAATGAATCTATCTTCCAGATAAACCTGCCTTACCTTAGTAGCACATATGCTAAAAATGAATCTATCTCCGAGATAAACCTGCCTTACCTTAGTAGCACATATGCTAAAAATGAATCTATCTTCCAGATAAACCTGCCTTACCTTAGTAGCACATATGCTAAAAATGAATCTATCTTCCAGATAAACCTGCCTTACCTTAGTAGCACATATGCTAAAAATGAATCTATCTTCCAGATAAACCTGCCTTACCTTAGTAGCACATATGCTAAAAATGAATCTATCTTCCAGATAAACCTGCCTTACCTTAGTAGCACATATGCTAAAAATGAATCTATCTTCCAGATAAACCTGCCTTACCTTAGTAGCACATATGCTAAAAATGAAACTATCTACCAGATAAACCTGCCTTACCTTAGTAGCACATATGCTAAAAATGAATCTATCTTCCAGATAAACCTGCCTTACCTTAGTAGCACATATGCTAAAAATGAATCTATCTTCCAGATAAACCTGCCTTACCTTAGTAGCACATATGCTAAAAATGAATCTATCTTGCAGATAAACCTGCCTTACCTTAGTAGCACATATGCTAAAAATGAATCTATCTTCCAGATAAACCTGCCTTACCTTAGTAGCACATATGCTAAAAATGAAACTATCTTCCAGATAAACCTGCCTTACCTTAGTAGCACATATGCTAAAAATGAATCTATCTTCCACATAAACCTGCCTTACCCTAGTAGCACATATGCTAAAAATGAATCTATCTTCCAGATAAACCTGCCTTACCTTAGTAGCACATATGCTAAAAATGAATCTATCTTCCACATAAACCTGCCTTACCCTAGTAGCACATATGCTAAAAATGAATCTATCTTCCAGATAAACCTGCCTTACCTTAGTAGCACATATGCTAAAAATGAAACTATCTTCCAGATAAACCTGCCTTACCTTAGTAGCACATATGCTAAAAATGAATCTATCTACCAGATAAACCTGCCTTACCTTAGTAGCACATATGCTAAAAATGAAACTATCTACCAGATAAACCTGCCTTACCTTAGTAGCACATATGCTAAAAATGAATCTATCTCCGAGATAAACCTGCATTACCTTAGTAGCACATATGCTAAAAATGAATCTATCTACCAGATAAACCTGCCTTACCTTAGTAGCACATATGCTAAAAATGAATCTATCTTCCAAATAAACCTGCCTTACCTTAGTAGCACATATGCTAAAAATGAAACTATCTACCAGATAAACCTGCCTTACCTTAGTAGCACATATGCTAAAAATGAATCTATCTACCAGATAAACCTGCCTTACCTTAGTAGCACATATGCTAAAAATGAATCTATCTTCCAGATAAACCTGCCTTACCTTAGTAGCACATATGCTAAAAATGAATCTATCTTCCAGATAAACCTGCCTTACCTTAGTAGCGCATATGCTAAAAATGAATCTATCTTCCAGATAAACCTGCCTTACCTTAGTAGCACATATGCTAAAAATGAATCTATCTCCGAGATAAACCTGCCTTACCTTAGTAGCACATATGCTAAAAATGAATCTATCTTCCAGATAAACCTGCCTTACCTTAGTAGCACATATGCTAAAAATGAATCTATCTTCCACATAAACCTGCCTTACCCTAGTAGCACATATGCTAAAAATGAATCTATCTTCCAGATAAACCTGCCTTACCTTAGTAGCACATATGCTAAAAATGAATCTATCTTCCACATAAACCTGCCTTACCCTAGTAGCACATATGCTAAAAATGAATCTATCTTCCAGATAAACCTGCCTTACCTTACTAGCACATATGCTAAAAATGACTCTATCTTGCAGATAAACCTGCCTTACCTTAGTAGCACATATGCTAAAAATGAATCTATCTTCCAGATAAACCTGCCTTACCTTAGTAGCACATATGCTAAAAATGAATCTATCTTCCACATAAACCTGCCTTACCTTAGTAGCACATATGCTAAAAATGAATCTATCTCCGAGATAAACCTGCCTTACCTTAGTAGCACATATGCTAAAAATGAATCTATCTTCCAGATAAACCTGCCTTACCTTAGTAGCACATATGCTAAAAATGAATCTATCTCCGAGATAAACCTGCCTTACCTTAGTAGCACATATGCTAAAAATGAATCTATCTTCCAGATAAACCTGCCTTACCTTAGTAGCACATATGCTAAAAATGAATCTATCTTCCAGATAAACCTGCCTTACCTTAGTAGCACATATGCTAAAAATGAATCTATCTCCGAGATAAAACTGCCTTACCTTAGTAGCACATATGCTAAAAATGAATCTATCTTCCAGATAAACCTGCCTTACCTTAGTAGCACATATGCTAAAAATGAATCTATCTCCGAGATAAACCTGCCTTACCTTAGTAGCACATATGCTAAAAATGAATCTATCTCCGAGATAAACCTGCATTACCTTAGTAGCACATATGCTAAAAATGAATCTATCTTCCAGATAAACCTGCATTACCTTAGTAGCACATATGCTAAAAATGAATCTATCTCCGAGATAAACCTGCATTACCTTAGTAGCACATATGCTAAAAATGAATCTATCTTCCAGATAAACCTGCCTTACCTTAGTAGCGCATATGCTAAAAATGAATCTATCTTCCAGATAAACCTGCCTTACCTTAGTAGCACATATGCTAAAAATGAAACTATCTTCCAGATAAACCTGCCTTACCTTAGTAGCACATATGCTAAAAATGAAACTATCTTCCAGATAAACCTGCCTTACCTTAGTAGCGCATATGCTAAAAATGAATCTATCTTCCAGATAAACCTGCCTTACCTTAGTAGCACATATGCTAAAAATGAATCTATCTACCAGATAAACCTGCATTACCTTAGTAGCACATATGCTAAAAATGAAACTATCTTCCAGATAAACCTGCCTTACCTTAGTAGCACATATGCTAAAAATGAATCTATCTCCGAGATAAACCTGCCTTACCTTAGTAGCACATATGCTAAAAATGAATCTATCTTCCAGATAAACCTGCCTTACCTTAGTAGCACATATGCTAAAAATGAATCTATCTTCCAGATAAACCTGCATTACCTTAGTAGCACATATGCTAAAAATGAAACTATCTTCCAGATAAACCTGCCTTACCTTAGTAGCACATATGCTAAAAATGAAACTATCTTCCAGATAAACCTGCCTTACCTTAGTAGCACATATGCTAAAAATGAATCTATCTTCCAGATAAACCTGCCTTACCTTAGTAGCACATATGCTAAAAATGAAACTATCTTCCAGATAAACCTGCCTTACCTTAGTAGCACATATGCTAAAAATGAAACTATCTACCAGATAAACCTGCCTTACCTTAGTAGCACATATGCTAAAAATGAAACTATCTTCCAGATAAACCTGCCTTACCTTAGTAGCACATATGCTAAAAATGAATCTATCTTCCAGATAAACCTGCCTTACCTTAGTAGCACATATGCTAAAAATGAATCTATCTTCCAGATAAACCTGCCTTACCTTAGTAGCACATATGCTAAAAATGAAACTATCTTCCAGATAAACCTGCCTTACCTTAGTAGCACATATGCTAAAAATGAAACTATCTACCAGATAAACCTGCATTACCTTAGTAGCACATATGCTAAAAATGAAACTATCTTCCAGATAAACCTGCCTTACCTTAGTAGCACATATGCTAAAAATGAAACTATCTTCCAGATAAACCTGCCTTACCTTAGTAGCACATATGCTAAAAATGAATCTATCTTCCAGATAAACCTGCCTTACCTTAGTAGCACATATGCTAAAAATGAATCTATCTTCCAGATAAACCTGCCTTACCTTAGTAGCACATATGCTAAAAATGAATCTATCTCCGAGATAAACCTGCCTTACCTTAGTAGCACATATGCTAAAAATGAAACTATCTTCCAGATAAACCTGCCTTACCTTAGTAGCACATATGCTAAAAATGAATCTATCTTCCAGATAAACCTGCCTTACCTTAGTAGCACATATGCTAAAAATGAATCTATCTTCCAGATAAACCTGCCTTACCTTAGTAGCACATATGCTAAAAATGAATCTATCTTCCAGATAAACCTGCCTTACCTTAGTAGCACATATGCTAAAAATGAATCTATCTTCCAGATAAACCTGCCTTACCTTAGTAGCACATATGCTAAAAATGAATCTATCTTCCAGATAAACCTGCCTTACCTTAGTAGCACATATGCTAAAAATGAATCTATCTTCCAGATAAACCTGCATTACCTTAGTAGCACATATGCTAAAAATGAATCTATATTCCAGATAAACCTGCCTTACCTTAGTAGCACATATGCTAAAAATGAATCTATCTCCGAGATAAACCTGCCTTACCTTAGTAGCACATATGCTAAAAATGAAACTATCTTCCAGATAAACCTGCCTTACCCTAGTAGCACATATGCTAAAAATGAATCTATCTTCCAGATAAACCTGCCTTACCTTAGTAGCACATATGCTAAAAATGAAACTATCTTCCAGATAAACCTGCCTTACCTTAGTAGCACATATGCTAAAAATGAATCTATCTACCAGATAAACCTGCCTTACCTTAGTAGCACATATGCTAAAAATGAATCTATCTTCCAGATAAACCTGCCTTACCTTAGTAGCACATATGCTAAAAATGAATCTATCTACCAGATAAACCTGCCTTACCTTAGTAGCACATATGCTAATAATGAATCTATCTTCCAGATAAACCTGCCTTACCTTAGTAGCACATATACTAAAAATGAATCTATCTACCAGATAAACCTGCCTTACCCTAGTAGCACATATGCTAAAAATGAATCTATCTTCCAGATAAACCTGCCTTACCTTAGTAGCATATATACTAAAAATGAATCTATCTACCAGATAAACCTGCCTTACCTTAGTAGCACATATGCTAATAATGAATCTATCTTCCAGATAAACCTGCCTTACCTTAGTAGCACATATACTAAAAATGAATCTATCTACCAGATAAACCTGCCTTACCCTAGTAGCACATATGCTAAAAATGAATCTATCTTCCAGATAAACCTGCCTTACCTTAGTAGCATATATACTAAAAATGAATCTATCTACCAGATAAACCTGCCTTACCTTAGTAGCACATATGCTAAAAATGAATCTATCTCCGAGATAAACCTGCCTTACCTTAGTAGCACATATGCTAAAAATGAAACTATCTTCCAGATAAACCTGCCTTACCCTAGTAGCACATATGCTAAAAATGAATCTATCTTCCAGATAAACCTGCCTTACCTTAGTAGCACATATGCTAAAAATGAAACTATCTTCCAGATAAACCTGCCTTACCTTAGTAGCACATATGCTAAAAATGAATCTATCTACCAGATAAACCTGCCTTACCTTAGTAGCACATATGCTAAAAATGAAACTATCTTCCAGATAAACCTGCCTTACCTTAGTAGCACATATACTAAAAATGAATCTATCTACCAGATAAACCTGCCTTACCCTAGTAGCACATATGCTAAAAATGAATCTATCTTCCAGATAAACCTGCCTTACCTTAGTAGCATATATACTAAAAATGAATCTATCTACCAGATAAACCTGCCTTACCTTAGTAGCACATATGCTAAAAATGAATCTATCTTCCAAATAAACCTGCCTTACCTTAGTAGCACATATGCTAAAAATGAATCTATCTTCCACATAAACCTGCCTTACCCTAGTAGCACATATGCTAAAAATGAATCTATCTTCCAAATAAACCTGCCTTACCTTAGTAGCACATATGCTAAAAATGAATCTATCTTCCACATAAACCTGCCTTACCCTAGTAGCACATATGCTAAAAATGAATCTATCTTCCAAATAAACCTGCCTTACCCTAGTAGCACATATGCTAAAAATGAATCTATCTCCGAGATAAACCTGCCTTACCTTAGTAGCACATATGCTAAAAATGAATCTATCTTCCAGATAAACCTGCCTTACCTTAGTAGCACATATGCTAAAAATGAATCTATCTTCCAGATAAACCTGCCTTACCTTAGTAGCACATATGCTAAAAATGAATCTATCTTCCAGATAAACCTGCCTTACCTTAGTAGCACATATGCTAAAAATGAATCTATCTACCAGATAAACCTGCCTTACCTTAGTAGCACATATGCTAAAAATGAATCTATCTTCCAGATAAACCTGCCTTACCTTAGTAGCACATATGCTAAAAATGAATCTATCTTCCAGATAAACCTGCCTTACCTTAGTAGCACATATGCTAAAAATGAATCTATCTTCCAGATAAACCTGCCTTACCTTAGTAGCACATATGCTAAAAATGAATCTATCTTCCAGATAAACCTGCCTTACCTTAGTAGCACATATGCTAAAAATGAATCTATCTTCCAGATAAACCTGCCTTACCTTAGTAGCACATATGCTAAAAATGAATCTATCTTCCAGATAAACCTGCCTTACCTTAGTAGCACATATGCTAAAAATGAAACTATCTTCCAGATAAACCTGCCTTACCTTAGTAGCACATATGCTAAAAATGAATCTATCTTCCAGATAAACCTGCCTTACCTTAGTAGCACATATGCTAAAAATGAATCTATCTTCCAGATAAACCTGCCTTACCTTAGTAGCACATATGCTAAAAATGAATCTATCTTCCAGATAAACCTGCCTTACCTTAGTAGCACATATGCTAAAAATGAAACTATCTACCAGATAAACCTGCCTTACCTTAGTAGCACATATGCTAAAAATGAATCTATCTTCCAGATAAACCTGCCTTACCTTAGTAGCACATATGCTAAAAATGAATCTATCTTCCAGATAAACCTGCCTTACCTTAGTAGCACATATGCTAAAAATGAATCTATCTTCCAATAAACCTGCCTTACCTTAGTAGCACATATGCTAAAAATGAATCTATCTTCCAGATAAACCTGCCTTACCTTAGTAGCACATATGCTAAAAATGAATCTATCTTCCAATAAACCTGCCTTACCTTAGTAGCACATATGCTAAAAATGAATCTATCTTCCAGATAAACCTGCCTTACCTTAGTAGCACATATGCTAAAAATGAATCTATCTTCCAGATAAACCTGCCTTACCTTAGTAGCACATATGCTAAAAATGAATCTATCTTCCAGATAAACCTGCCTTACCTTAGTAGCACATATGCTAAAAATGAAACTATCTTCCAGATAAACCTGCCTTACCTTAGTAGCACATATGCTAAAAATGAAACTATCTTCCAGATAAACCTGCCTTACCTTAGTAGCACATATGCTAAAAATGAATCTATCTTCCAGATAAACCTGCCTTACCTTAGTAGCACATATGCTAAAAATGAAACTATCTTCCAGATAAACCTGCCTTACCTTAGTAGCACATATGCTAAAAATGAATCTATCTTCCAGATAAACCTGCCTTACCTTAGTAGCACATATGCTAAAAATGAATCTATCTTCCAGATAAACCTGCCTTACCTTAGTAGCACATATGCTAAAAATGAATCTATCTTCCAGATAAACCTGCCTTACCTTAGTAGCACATATGCTAAAAATGAATCTATCTTCCAGATAAACCTGCCTTACCTTAGTAGCACATATGCTAAAAATGAATCTATCTTCCAGATAAACCTGCCTTACCTTAGCAGCACATATGCTAAAAATGAATCTATCTTCCAGATAAACCTGCCTTACCTTAGCAGCACATATGCTAAAAATGAATCTATCTTCCAGATAAACCTGCCTTACCTTAGTAGCACATATGCTAAAAATGAATCTATCTTCCAGATAAACCTGCCTTACCTTAGTAGCACATATGCTAAAAATGAATCTATCTTCCAGATAAACCTGCCTTACCTTAGTAGCACATATGCTAAAAATGAAACTATCTACCAGATAAACCTGCCTTACCTTAGTAGCACATATGCTAAAAATGAATCTATCTTCCAGATAAACCTGCCTTACCTTAGTAGCACATATGCTAAAAATGAATCTATCTTCCAGATAAACCTGCCTTACCTTAGTAGCACATATGCTAAAAATGAATCTATCTTCCAGATAAACCTGCCTTACCTTAGCAGCACATATGCTATAAATGAATCTATCTTCCAGATAAACCTGCCTTACCTTAGTAGCACATATGCTAAAAATGAATCTATCTTCCAGATAAACCTGCCTTACCTTAGTAGCACATATGCTAAAAATGAATCTATCTTCCAGATAAACCTGCCTTACCTTAGTAGCACATATGCTAAAAATGAATCTATCTTCCAGATAAACCTGCCTTACCTTAGTAGCACATATGCTAAAAATGAATCTATCTTCCAGATAAACCTGCCTTACCTTAGTAGCACATATGCTAAAAATGAATCTATCTTCCAGATAAACCTGCCTTACCTTAGTAGCACATATGCTAAAAATGAATCTATCTTCCAGATAAACCTGCCTTACCTTAGTAGCACATATGCTAAAAATGAATCTATCTCCGAGATAAACCTGCCTTACCTTAGTAGCACATATGCTAAAAATGAATCTATCTTCCAGATAAACCTGCCTTACCTTAGTAGCACATATGCTAAAAATGACTCTATCTTCCAGATAAACCTGCCTGACCTTAGTAGCACATATGCTAAAAATGAATCTATCTTCCAGATAAACCTGCCTTACCTTAGTAGCACATATGCTAAAAATGAATCTATCTCCGAGATAAACCTGCCTTACCTTAGTAGCACATATGCTAAAAATGAATCTATCTTCCAGATAAACCTGCCTTACCTTAGTAGCACATATGCTAAAATGAATCTATCTCCGAGATAAACCTGCCTTACCTTAGTAGCACATATGCTAAAAATGAATCTATCTCCGAGATAAACCTGCCTTACCTTAGTAGCACATATGCTAAAAATGAATCTATCTTCCAGATAAACCTGCCTTACCTTAGTAGCACATATGCTAAAAATGAAATCTATCTCCGAGATAAACCTGCCTTACCTTAGTAGCACATATGCTAAAAATGAATCTATCTTCCAGATAAACCTGCCTTACCTTAGTAGCACATATGCTAAAAATGAATCTATCTCCGAGATAAACCTGCCTTACCTTAGTAGCACATATGCTAAAAATGAATCTATCTTCCAGATAAACCTGCCTTACCTTAGTAGCACATATGCTAAAAATGAATCTATCTTACAGATAAACCTGCCTTACCTTAGTAGCACATATGCTAAAAATGAATCTATCTTCCAGATAAACCTGCCTTACCTTAGTAGCACATATGCTAAAAATGAATCTATCTCCGAGATAAACCTGCCTTACCTTAGTAGCACATATGCTAAAAATGAATCTATCTTCCAGATAAACCTGCCTTACCTTAGTAGCACATATGCTAAAAATGAATCTATCTTCCAGATAAACCTGCCTTACCTTAGTAGCACATATGCTAAAAATGAATCTATCTCCGAGATAAACCTGCCTTACCTTAGTAGCACATATGCTAAAAATGAATCTATCTCCGAGATAAACCTGCCTTACCTTAGTAGCACATATGCTAAAAATGAATCTATCTTCGAGATAAACCTGCCTTACCTTAGTAGCACATATGCTAAAAATGAATCTATCTTCCAGATAAACCTGCCTTACCTTAGTAGCACATATGCTAAAAATGAATCTATCTTCCAGATAAACCTGCCTTACCTTAGTAGCACATATGCTAAAAATGAATCTATCTCCGAGATAAACCTGCCTTACCTTAGTAGCACATATGCTAAAAATGAATCTATCTCCGAGATAAACCTGCCTTACCTTAGTAGCACATATGCTAAAAATGAATCTATCTTCCAGATAAACCTGCCTTACCTTAGTAGCACATATGCTAAAAATGAATCTATCTTCCAGATAAACCTGCCTTACCTTAGTAGCACATATGCTAAAAATGAATCTATCTCCGAGATAAACCTGCCTTACCTTAGTAGCACATATGCTAAAAATGAAACTATCTCCGAGATAAACCTGCCTTACCTTAGTAGCACATATGCTAAAAATGAAACTATCTCCGAGATAAACCTGCCTTACCTTAGTAGCACATATGCTAAAAATGACTCTATCTTCCAGATAAACCTGCCTTACCTTAGTAGCACATATGCTAAAAATGACTCTATCTACCAGATAAACCTGCCTTACCTTAGTAGCACATATGCTAAAAATGACTCTATCTTCCAGATAAACCTGCCTTACCTTAGTAGCACATATGCTAAAAATGACTCTATCTACCAGATAAACCTGCCTTACCTTAGTAGCACATATGCTAAAAATGACTCTATCTACCAGATAAACCTGCCTTACCTTAGTAGCACATATGCTAAAAATGACTCTATCTACCAGATAAACCTGCCTTACCTTAGTAGCACATATGCTAAAAATGACTCTATCTTCCAGATAAACCTGCCTTACCTTAGTAGCACATATGCTAAAAATGACTCTATCTACCAGATAAACCTGCCTTACCTTAGTAGCACATATGCTAAAAATGACTCTATCTACCAGATAAACCTGCCTTACCTTAGTAGCACATATGCTAAAAATGAATCTATCTTCCAGATAAACCTGCCTTACCTTAGTAGCACATATGCTAAAAATGAATCTATCTTCCAGATAAACCTGCATTACCTTAGTAGCACATATGCTAAAAATGAATCTATCTTCCAGATAAACCTGCCTTACCTTAGTAGCACATATGCTAAAAATGAATCTATCTCCGAGATAAACCTGCATTACCTTAGTAGCACATATGCTAAAAATGAATCTATCTTCCAGATAAACCTGCCTTACCTTAGTAGCACATATGAAGCATGTGGTGACGACTTTAGCCACAGCGTTCATTAGATTCTTGGTCTCCTGGATCACTCCATCAACCTGAAAATACATCAACCACCGTGACCATTTAACCAAAGACATTTAACACAGAGATTGGAAACAAGCTGAAGTTCTGCATTATCGAAGCTGAAGTTCTGCATTATCACTCAGGTGAACCGATCTCGTAGCAGCGCCACTGTAAACCTGACAGTGCTTCTCCTCGTCTTGGTTTTCTCTCTTGAGGACTGTGTTATGAGCTCAGCATTACGTTGGTAGTATTGCAAGCATTTTGATCTTCTCGCTACCTGTGACATTAAATTTGGAATTCCCTGAGTCATCAACATTCAACTTGCTTACCAAAATATTACCCAATCCGAATTGACCTCCATTAGGTTGTAACTTGTGATCAGATGTCTGACCCAGAAAGTGACCAATCAGTACAGCGGCCAGTACAAAGCAGAATCTGTATGAATATTCATTTATTCTTTCACCAATCAGTTCACAGCCAGATTTTTTTGAATAGTCATGACTCAAGACCAATCCTGTGCACACTTTTCTATCTTTGGAAATGTGAAATGGTGTGTTTACGACCCCCTCAGCAACAATGGTCATATCAAGCTGACTTTTGAGCCTTTTAACCAGTGTGAAATGAACACTAGCTGCCATGCGAGTAAAACTCACCACCTCCCGCCCTCCACTTGTATAATCAACAAAGGCACAGTTCCTACACTCTACCAACTGTGCCAGTGGGGCTGGTTGTAACGCCATGTAATTTTATATAGCGCTCACACGAGACGATCTCTGCTCATTCTGGCCGGGATTCGAACTGGAAACTCTTGGGTAAGAAAGCTAGCACCATGAGGTGTTTTCCATATGAGAATGGGCCTGAACCAGGGATGAAACACTGAAAGTGAATAGCGGCGAAAGCATTCACACTGATTGTATTCTCAGGAAAGCTATTTGTGATAATTGCCGGTCTCTCTGGTTTGTTTGTTTGTTTGTTTGTTTGTTTGTTTGTTTGTTTGTTTGTTTGTTTGTTTGTTTGTTTGGGGTTTTACATCACTTTCAAAAGTATTTCAGTCATTTCGTGATGAGACCTACTTGTAGCAGATATAGTGCTGCCTCACTGAATTGTCATGTCGCAGGTTTTTGACATGACAACTCACCCGGGCCTCAGCTCATGTGGGAAATTGTATCATGAGTTCAATCCCACGACCTTTGGATCACCACAGAGGAACTGGTGCTAATAAGCTGGCGCTCTAACCAACTGCGCCACGACCCGTGGCCCCGGTCTCTCTGGAGGCAGTGACAGATATGATAGAGAAATCCTGTTCTGGATACATACATGTGTTGTTGTGGAGCTAGGACTATTATATATAGATGGCGTACCTTGTTGAAGGTGGCAGATTTGCCGACGGTGGGAGACTTGATGGTGAAGTTAAGTTGCTGACAGAGTATGGGCAGTCTCTCCAGGTGTCCCAGCAAGTCTGTCCTGTGTGACCCGCCCGGCACCTGCCAACACCAAACACAACCATATATCATACAGTCATATATCACTCATATATCTAGCATATATCAGTCATATACCTAGCATCTATCAGTCATATATCTGGCATATATCAGTCATATATCTAACATATATCAGTCATATATCTAGCATATATCAGTCATATATCAGCCATATATCAGTCATATATCAGCCATATATCAATTATATATCAATCATATATCTAGCATATATCAACTATATATCAGTCATATATCTAGCATATATCGGTTATATATCTAGCATATATCTAGCATATATCTAGCATATATCAGTCATATATCTAGCATGTATCAGTCATATATCGGTCATATATCTAGCATATATCAGTCATATATCTAGCATGTATCAGTCATATATCGGTCATATACCTAGCATCTATGAGTCATATATCTAGCATATATCAATTATATATCAGTCATATATCTAGCATATATCAATCATATATTATCTAGCATACATCAGTCATATATCTAGCATATATCGGTCATATATCTGGCATATATCAATTATATATCAGTCATATATCTAGCATATATCAATCATATATTATCTAGCATACATCAGTCATATATCTAGCATATATCGGTCATATATCTGGCATATATCAATTATATATCAGTCATATATCTAGCATATATCAATCATATATTATCTAGCATACATCAGTCATATATCTAGCATATATCAGTCATATATCTAGCATATATCGGTCATATATCTAGCATATATCAGTCATATATCTAGCATACATCAGTCATATATCTAGCATATATCAATTATATATCAGTCATATATCTAGCATATATCAATTATATATCAGTCATATATCTAGCATATATCGGTCATATATCAGTCATATATCTAGCATATATCAGTCATATATCTAGCATATATCGGTTATATATCAGTCATATATCTAGCATATATCGGTTATATATCTAGCATATATCTAGCATATATCAGTCATATATCTAGCATGTATCAGTCATATATCGGTCATATACCTAGCATCTATGAGTCATATATCTAGCATATATCAATTATATATCAGTCATATATCTAGCATATATCAATCATATATTATCTAGCATACATCAGTCATATATCTAGCATATATCAGTCATATATCTAGCATATATCAGTCATATACCTAGCATATATCAATTATATAACAGTCATATATCTAGCATATATCAATTATATAACAGTCACATATCTAGCATATATCAATTATATATCAGTCATATATCTAGCATATATCAATCATATATTTATCATATGGCTCTGTTCTAGAACGTGAGACCGGTCAGAGGGACATCCACCATTTCATACACTACTGTAAAGAATGAATCGCGGTGAAATTTTTTTTTTCAATATCGAAAAACGGTTTTCAGTATCTTGTCACTAATAAATATGGCAACATTGGGATCATAATTTCAAGTGCTAAAAAGTATAATTAACTTGCTAAACTGGAAGATTGAAGTTCAATGTCAAGGAAAATTTGTGCATTTTGTGCACATCCTGTTAAAACACATCTTCTTAAAAAGCTTCAATCTTTGAAATAAAATGACTTACTGATGTCTAGATGGTATGAAATCCACACAAAGAGTCCAATGAAAGTTTTGTCCAGCCAGTTTTTGGTAATTCCAAGGCTAACCCTGCTTTTTTACAAGATTTATATCCAGTCAAAAAGTGATCAGTGAACCAAATTTTTCCCTCCATTTTGGAAGTGTCCACTTGCCTCCAAAAAGCCCATTTTACTTGTAGGCAGAGGCAAATTATGATATCCTACTTATATTTCATTTATAAGAACTGATAAAACTTGTAAAAAATACCAAAAACATTGAAATTAATAACTAATTTTTTCCATATTTTAGGAAACAATGTTCAGTCAAAAAAAAGCATAAACGTCCAGCAAGTGTACATTGGTGTTGGAGGAGGCAAGCAGAAAATTATAGGGGGGAACATTTGGTGTAGACAGTATTTTTGGTGGGAGCAGCCATATTGGTAGCAGTGGGTAGTGAAAAAAGAAAGAAGAAGGCACAAAAGAAAACTAGACAATGGTAAATAGGGTGGCCCCTTCATGGACAGTCCAAAGAGATGTCCACCAGGGAAATGTGCATATTTTGAAAGGATTGTTATGGCATTATTTCACCACAAATAGTGAACATTTGGGTTTTTTTTGTGAGGGGATGTGATCTGACTTTCATATGGTGTGGTCAATGTCACCTTGAAGGTCATTAGATTGTGAATGGATTTTTGTATACTTTTGACCAGGGTCAAAAAATCTGCACATATTTTGAGACTCCTTGTCCAAAAGTGTCCAATTTGAAATTCATTCTCCTAATCATTGGGTGACTAAAACATGCAAAAAATCTTTTAATATATCAAGTATTGTATTTGGTGTTGGAAAGGTTTTCCACTCCTACTCAAAATAGTCAGTCATTCACAATATTGAATGTCAGGAAATTGTTCACTTTTTGACAGTCAATCCATCAAGTGAGATTTATGGACAGTCAACAAATATCCAACCACATTTTCTCCCATTTCCTCTGCTAAAATGTTGGAAGCACACACCCTGTGCAAATTAGCCTCACTGATCAATTTTGGCCCTTTATAACCTATAGATGACCCATCTTTGAGATCTATCGAAAATATTTGATGTAAGGAAATTGGTCACTTTTTGACCGTCAAACCACATGCAGTGGGATTTATGGACAGACATGCAATGTCCAACCACTCATTTCCTGCCATTTAAAAGTTGGAGCCACACCTCCTAAACAGTAATAGCCCTCACAAAATAATCAGTCATTCAGAATGCCATAAAATTGTGCACTTCTTGACGGTCGATAGTGACATGCATGTTATATAAAGAGTCAATGTATTGCAAAAGGTTTTGTCATCATTCATGATTTATGTGTTAAGTAGCCATAATTGTATGGCCAGAAGACCCCATTCAAATGGATGAACCATTTATAGCCCTCACAAAAATAGTTAATCAAAAATAATTAATGTCAGGAAGTTGGTCATTTTTTGACTGTCAAACCATTCAATGGCATCTTAGGAGAGTCACCCAATGTCCAACCATCCCCCCACTACCTGTCATATAAATGTAGAAGCCACACCTACTAATCAATTATAACCCTTACAAAAAATCTGCATTAGAAATATCGAATGCCATATAAATTGTGCACTTTTTGACGGTCAATAGTGACATGCATGTCATATTGAGAGTCAATGAATTACAAAAAATTTGTTAGCATTCATGATTTATGTGTTACTTTGTGTCCTTAATTTCCTGCCCAGAAGACCCCATTCAAAAGGCTAAACCATTTTCCCTCACAAAATAGTCAGTTAATCACAAATAGTTAATGTCAGGAAATTGGTCACTTTTTGACTGTCAAACCATTCAATGGGATGTTAGGTGAGTCACCCAATGTTCAACCACACCTCCTCCCATACCCTGCCATCTAAATGTAGGGACCACACCTGCTAATCAAAGATAGCCCTGATAAAAATCTACATTAAAAATATCAAATGCCATAATAATTGTGCACTTTTTGACGGTCAACAGTGACATGCATGCCATATTGAGAGTCAATGAATTACAAAAGGTTTTGTTAGCATTCATGATTTATGTGTTACTTTGTATCCATAATTGTCTGCCCAGAAAACCCCATTCATATAGATAACCCATTTATATACCTCTCAAAATAGTCAGTTAATCACAAATAGTTAATGTCAGGAAATTGGTCACATTTTGACTGTCAAACCATTCAATGGAATGTTAGGCGAGTCACCCAATGTTCAACCATACCTCCTCCCATACCCTGCCATCTAAATGTAGGGACCACACCTCCTAATCAAAGATAGCTCTAAGAAAAATTTACATTAAAAATATCAAATGCCATAATAATTGCGCACTTTTTGACAGTCAATAGTGACATGCATGTCATATTGAGAGTTGATGAATTACAAAAGGTTTTGTTATCATTCATGATTTATTTGTTACTTTGTGTCCATAATTTCCTGCCCAGAAGACCCCATTCAGAAGGCTAAACCATTTATATCCCTCACAAAATAGTCAGTTAATCACAAATAGTTAATGTCAGGAAATTGGTCACTTTTTGACTGTCAAACCATTCACTGGGACTTGGGGAGAGTCACCCAATGTTCAACCAATGTACATTTTAAGACAGGTGTACTATAGTTGATTTTTGACTCACATGCAATGCAAATGTGAGTCTATAGAATGACAAAATTGTCCGGCCGTCTGTCCGGCCGTCCAGCCGGCCGTGTGGCGTGAGCACCTGAGACAAATGTTAAAGTTTTTGAAATTGCTATAACTTCCTTATTTATTGGGTTTCAGCAACCAAATTGATACAGTAGACGTATATAGATGATATCTTAATGATAAAATGACAATGGGTGTATTTTGAGTGGAAAAATTGCCTTTTTGCAAAAAACTTTAACATTCTGTTATGAATGTAAAAGTTTTTGTACTGGCCATATCTTCAATGTTTATTGGTTCCCATACTTCATATTGATAGACATAACTTATTTATCAGTTAATATCTTGTAAAGGTTGAGTGCATTTTGGGTGAAAAAATTGGTTTTTCACAAAAAAATTTTAACATTTTTTAAATTCCTTATTTCTTTGATTTCAATGAACACAAACACATAGCCCATCTATACAATGTATCTCTATCATGCTAAAGTGTTGTTTTCATGATTGGATGCTTTTTTTGCGAAAAATCGGCTTTTCACAAAAAAACTTCAACATATTTTCAAAATTTATTAATTGTTTGATTTCAGTGATTTTCTTTGCAGCATTAGTTGTCTGTGGGATTCTCTGTTAGCTGATGACACCTTTTGCACAGTAGGTTTCATTTTTGGGTGAAAAAAATGTGTTTTTGTTAGAAAAATTTCAAGAATTTTAAACTTTCCTCTTTATTGAGTTTCATCAGATTGCAATGAATACAGATGTTGCCCAAAATCAACTTGCCTTTACCAATATAAAATTTAACATGGTTAATTGAATTTTTTGTGGAAAAGTTGGTTTTTGACAAATAACTTCCAACATTTTATAAGTTCATTATTCCTTCAAATTCAATGACCCCATTGACAGGGTTTCTGTATATGATGGGTGTCTATAAGGGTAGAAACTCATTTCCATGATTAGGTACATTTTTTAATCACAATTTTACAAAAAAACTTTGGCATTTTCTCATCTCTTGGTCATCCAATTGCATGTGAGTCATGCGTTTCTTAAACGCTATATTTCTTTAATGACTATTTGAAATCCTTGAAAATACTTGACATTGTATCGCATATCAGTCAATAAAAGATCGGATATCAATATCACTACCAATATGAATGTCATCCAGTGAAATAAGTTTACTACCTTCACTATTAACTGATATAATGATTAGACATTTGTTCTTCAGTGTGTACATCGTTATTATGCTCATGGTATTATCCCCACATTGTGGTACTGTTTTTCTAATTATAATAAAAGAGTTATGGTGTAGAAATGCCAAAGTAAATGTGAGCTAATGTTTCTCTACCTAACATGTTTTTCCTTATATGTCACCAAACAAATCATGTAGCTGGCAGAAATTTTTGAAAAGTTTGATAGATAGATCCATCTGAATTGTCCAGGATCCCACATTCACAGGGATCACAGCCAAGGGTAATGATTTTTATTGGAGAATTTGTAAAATTTTAATTGTTAAACTTTATACAGCCCATAAAGTAAGATTTTGCTGAAAAACTACAATTTTGGGCCAAAATTGGTCTTTTTTGGGAATAAAAGGGGCATAAAAATTTGCTGGAATGGTAATTCAAAATTCTATTCTTCAATTCCCTATAGCTCTGTGTGTAGATGATCCAGTGAAAATTTTTGTCTTATTCAGAACAACTGAATTTGATTTTATACAATTGACATGAAAGATGTCCATCCATTATCATCGAGAAAATGGTGTGGGCAGTAAACTTATTTCTCTGACAAACCTCATATTGACAGATGAGTGCTAGATTTCTATTATAATATATGTTTTCAGGGGAAAGTGAATAAGAAATCTGATCCGAAGAGCACCAGGCAGAAGGAAGGACAGCCTGATAAAGATAAAAAGCTCAATTTGGGGAAGAAGAAGCAAGGCTTAGGTGTCAAAATGGAAAAGAAAGTCAGCATAGGTTCCAAGAATAAGAAAGTCAGCATAGGTCCCAAGAATAAGAAAGTCAGCATAGGTTCCAAGAATAAGAAAGTCAGCATAAGTTCCAAGAAGAAGAAAGTCAGTATAGGTTCCAAGAAGAAGAAATTCAGCATAGGTCCCAAGAAGAAAGTCAGCATAGATCCCAAGCTGAAGGAGACAGACAGATGTAGCTTTAGGAAGAATGTGGGCCCTGGCATCAGGAAGAGCCCCAGGCTGCACAACCCTGATAGGGGCTCTGATGAAAAGGAGAGCAACAACTGTGATGAGGACTCAGAAGAAGAGGAGAGCAACAACTCTGATGAGGACTTTTATGAAGGGGCGAGCAACAACTCTGATGTAGACTCTGATGAAGAGGAGAGAAACAACTCTGATGAGGACATACCAAGAAAGAAACGAAAACAACATTGTGAAAATGAAAAGGATCAGCAAAATATTGGTGAGAAGGAGAATGAAAAGGACGAAAAAAATATTGCTGCAAAGGAAATGTCCAGTAGGACAAGAAAGAGACAGAACCATACTCAGAGTTGTGAATCAACAAGCAAGAAGAGAACAAGGTGGTCGCCTAGAGTGAAACTGACACTACCACCTACTGACAATGAATCTGAGTCAGAAGAATCTGAGTCAGAAAACTCTGAGCCAACTACCCCATATCAAAAAAAGCTCAAAGCTATTAAGCATAAATTTGGACTGGAGGGTGCCATGGATTATAAAAAAAATGAGGCCTTAAGATCAAAATATAGAAGACTGAATAGAACACCTGAGCAACTAGCCAATGACAGAGCCAAGGCTAAAATAAGGAATCAAAAATACAGAGACAAAATGAAAAACAAGCAAAAAGTTCCAAAAACCAAAGCAGAAATAGATAAAATACGGGAATACAATAGACTAAAAAAACGAGAGAGTAGGCAAAGATGTTCAGATTATGAGAGGATGAAAAAGAGGTATGAAGAAGAAAAACGAATTGCAGAAGAAATGCAAAAACAAGAACTAGAAAAAGAAGCCGAAGTATTAAATCATAAGATTATATAGTGGCTATGTGCACCAAGCAAAGATAGTGTTTTGGTACTAAAACTAAAAGCAGTACTATCATACTAGTAAAATCACTTGCAAGCAAGAGGTGGTTTACACACAATGAATCACTAGTAGTGCCACAACAATCAAGGCCACACCACACCAATACATCATGCCCATCATCAACCTAAAACAGAAAAAAATGTGCAAATATTTGGACTAGGCCATTATTTGAACCAATCTTATTTTGTAGACCAAAAATCATGTCAGCAGTTGATATGGTTGAACCAAATTGTTCTAGGGAAATCATCAAAGTAAATTAAAAGCACAATATTGCTGATATGAATACAAACAAGGAAATTATATTTGCCCATCTATATTATCATATATGTGCAAGCAGTTGAGGATTTGGGATATTATGTGCCCTTTTTTCACGATGCGTCAAAAAGTGTCCATACCCCAACTTTGCTCATCTACACTAGCTTTTTGTAACTTATAGATGTGCATCATAGGACATATTCCATTAAAGTTCATGACTATAAATTGAATGGTCTAGAATGTGTAGAATAGGTTTAATGATTGTTTTTAGGCCAAAATATGTCAAAAAGTGTCCTTTGTTTGCAAAAAAAAGAACACATTTGCAATGATTGGCATTTATTATTACAATATTATACTTTAATTTTATGCTACAAGGAATATTTCAGTTAAGCACACCTTCCTGGCATGATTTTGATTGAAAGGTACCTTTATGAAATGAGATTCAATAAAAATCTACCATTTTCCCCTTAAAGTAAAAAAACATCCATAATTTGGGCCAGGAATCGAACATATTGCTTATTTTTCAAATAACATATTTCTACAAAATATCCTTATTTTTAAACATGCCCAGGGCAGTCATGTATATTTCAATGGCATAAATACTCCAATTTTTACACCCCTGAAAAAGTTGGACTTTTCTTGACATGTCAAAAAAGCACTCATCTTCAGTTTTCAGTTTCTGACACCTAATCAATTTCATCCCAAGTATCATTATATGGTAAATTCTATACACTGAACCTGTCCCCACTCCCAGCCAGGAGAATTAAATCAAATATTAATTTCTAATTTTGCTGAGATCTGAATTAAATTCAGATTTGCTTTTTTTATGAAGCATCCATCTTTTGGTGTTATTTCCACTTTTTTTTGAAATCACTGGAATAAATCCATTATCCTTCCATGTAAGCATGTAAGAGACCAAGGGGCACCTATGGATAAAACAACCTATGAAATTCGTGCACGTTCCCAAATTCGAAAAATCATGCAAGTTTGGGTCTCACGTTCTAGAACAGAGCCATATATCAGTCATATATCTAGCATATATCTGGCATATATCAATCATATATCAGTCATACATCTAACGTATATCAGTCATATATCTAGCATATATCAGTCATATCTAACATATATCGGTCATATATCAGTCATATATCTCGCATATATCAGTCAAATATTTATCATACATCAGTCATATATCTAGCATATATCAATTATATATCAGTCATATATCTAGCATATATCAATTATATATCAGTCATATATCTAGCATATATCGGTCATATATCAGTCATATATCTAGCATATATCGGTTATATATCTAGCATATATCTAGCATATATCAGTCATATATCTAGCATGTATCAGTCATATACCTAGCATATATCAATTATATAACAGTCATATATCTAGCATATATCAATTATATAACAGTCATATATCTAGCATATATCAATTATATATCAGTCATATATCTAGCATATATCAATCATATATTTATCATATATCAGTCATATATCTAGCATATATCTGGCATATATCAATCATACATCAGTCATACATCTAACGTATATCAGTCATATATCTAGCATATATCAGTCATATCTAACATATATCGGTCATATATCAGTCATATATCTCGCATATATCAGTCAAATATTTATCATATATCAGTCATATATCTAGCATATATCTAGCATATATCAATTATATATCAGTCATATATCTAGCATATATCAGTCATACATCAATCAGGCTTTGGTCTCTACTGTTGTGAATCAATTTTTTAAAAAGTGAAATGATTCATAAAAAAGCATATTTTCTCTTCTGTCCACGTATCAATAATAATAAAATAATAATAATAATAATAATGATTTATATAGCGCTATACCAGACCAGGTCTGCTCATAGCGTTCCATTGAGATAATGCTTTCTATATAGCAGGAAAATACAACAATGAAAACAATAAGCAGGTAAAACGCTGACTGCAACTCACACTCTGAGAAAAGTCCTTGACAGCTTTAAATAACTTGGCTCCCTCTTCTGCAAAGTACTCAGCCTGCGTGAAGAGGTCCTGGGTCGTTTTCAGCGGCCCCTCCCCCCGCGTAAACAGGTACATGGAGAACGCCATCGACGACATATTCTTCACTCGTCGCACGATTTCGTTATCCGGTTCCTCCCATTTGTCCGTTTCTGCGTCCATTTCCGAGGTGATCAGTTTCATTTCCAGGCCCAGCTTGGCAATCTTAGCTTGTTCCTACAATAACCAGATCACCACGTAAGCAACCGATGGCAGGTAGAAAATAATATCTCGAACATTGAATAGGTGAACTTCACTCTTAATAATACATAAGAGTCTGGCTTGTGGTTCCTGTATTATATGCTTGTTGTAAATTGAGACTGAATGACGAACATCAGGAATTTAAAAATCTTAAATTTCATTTGTCCACAAATAGTCAAAACTATAATTTTTATATATCTGAATATAAAATCAGACAGAAAATAATTTTCTTATTCATGTATATATTTATTGAATCGCTATAAATTTAAAACAAATATATAACCCCTTCTGATTGGTTGCCCTTTTAGCCGAATTATGTCTGTAATGTTATAAATAACAAGCATAATCCACTGAATATTCCTTAAAATCCACTCAAATAATGAAAATATCAAGATATATTTGTTTGTGAAGAAGGAATAGAAATAAAAAATTGTGCGGAATCACTGACCAAAGAAGAGTGATTAATTCAAACTTCTCTTCTGGAAACTGTCAGTGTTAATAGGAAAAATATATATTGAGCAGATTCAACTTAATTCTCACTGCTTGAGTGGGCCAGGCTGCCACCTGGTGTGTGAAAATTTATTCTACCCCTTCCTTCATAAAATAAAAAAATATTCAAGAGACACTGTTAAAAATGACAAAAAAATATATATTATTTGATAGAACATTCACAAAATCTGGAAATACTTCTATTATTCTACTAAAAATCAAAAGATGTATAATAAATATTGTAATCATACAACTTTCAAAATATACTGAACATTTACATAAGAAATTGGTCAGTAACCAAATAAACTGAATCAAATATTCAATGTGACCAAATAAGGTCACACATGTCCATTTGGTGTAGTTGTGCAGTTTCAATATGCGCAGTTCTATGGTATTATTTGGTAATACATATTTCCCATTAGGCAGAATATGGTCATGCCATTATGTGACTTTATCCGGTCACATTATGCACAAACAAGTAGATGCTCAGCTCTGAATGTAAATTACCAAACAGATTAAAAAGAGTAAAATAGAAGAACTTCTATATTTGGTTATTAATAGAGCAACACAAGAAACTAAAATTTCTGATATGTCTTCATGCTGTGATTACATGAACCTCTGAAATAACAAACTTTGGAACATTTTCGAGAGATTAAATAAAATCAAAAAGTAGAAGAAGCCATGCAAATAATCATTAGTCAAACAATTATTTCTAATATTAGGGATGAATAAAAACATGCAAGGCATAATTTTAAACATGCTAAGATATCACAAGGAATATATGTCGGAAAATGGTGCTGGTTGTGGAAGGTAAAAAGCTGAGATAGGGTGCCAGTGCTGGTTGCAGATGGGGGTCAGTCAAGATAGGGTACCAGTGCTGGTTGTGGAAGGTAATCAGCAAAGATAGGATACTAGTGCTGATTTTGGACAGAGGTCAGTCGAGATAGGGAGCCAGTGCTGGTTGTGGAAGGGGGTCAGTCAAGATAGGGTGCCAGTGCTGATTGTGGACGGGGTCAGTCAAGATAGGGTACCAGTGCTGATTGTGGACAGGGGTCAGTCAAGATAGGGTACCAGTGCTGATTGTGGATGGAGGTCAGTCAAGATAGGGTACCAGTGCTGATTGTGGACAGGGGTCAGTCAAGATAGGGTACCAGTGCTGGTTGTGGACGGGGTTAGTCAAGATAGGGTGCCAGTGCTGATTGTGGACGGGGTCAGTCAAGATAGGGTGCCAGTGCTGGTTGTGGAAGGGGGTCAGTCAAGATAGGGTGCCAGTGCTGATTGTGGAAGGGGTCTGTCAAGATAGGGTGCCAGTGCTGGTTGTGGACAGGGTTAGTCAAGATAGGGTGCCAGTGCTGGTTGTGGAAGGGGGTCAGTCAAGATAGGGTGCCAGTGCTGATTGTGGATGGAGGTCAGTCAAGATAGGGTGCCAGTGCTGATTGTGGATGGAGGTCAGTCAAGATAGGGTGCCAGTGCTGGTTGTGGAAGGGGGTCAGTCAAGATAGGGTGCCAGTGCTGATTGTGGAAGGGGTCTGTCAAGATAGGGTGCCAGTGCTGGTCGTGGACGGGGTCAGTCAAGATAGGGTACCAGTGCTGGTCGTGGACGGGGGTAAGCTGAGATAGGATACCAGTGCTGGTTGTGGAAGGGGGTCAGTCAAGATAGGGTACCAGTGCTGATTGTGGATGGAGGTCAGTCAAGATAGGGTACCAGTGCTGACTGTGAAAGGGGGTCAGTCAAGATAGGGTACCATTGTGGCTGATCAGAGGATATCATAGTGTTCTTCAATCACCACTCCCTGGCAAGCCAAGATAGATGATCTGGGGGGAACATGCTGGGCTACTTCTGTATCAACCATAGAAATATTTGGTGGACTTGATTTAGTTTAAACGGGTTCGACTGGGACTTGGTTTGTGCAGCTGGTGACTGAAGTCAAAGGAATATATTTTCTTTAAGTCATATCATTCAAAGAATAATCATGCTTTTTTTTCTTTTCTTTTTTTTTTTTTTGGGGGGGGGGGGGAGGGAGACTTCAGATATGATTATACATAAAATATGAATTACTACTGAAAGAGTTGGGTATTTAAAAGAAATCTCATGCAAACAGCATTCGGCATATAAAGTGCCAAAGTCAGACCTCTGCAGAACACTTATCACGGCTGGCATGATTGGTGCCTGGAGAACACTAAAGGCTATCAGTAGAGATATGTTACCAGTGCTGCTGGTGGAAGGATTTTGGCACATCAGTTTCTCTGATTTATTGTCAAAAATAACTATGACAAACAACATAAATAATCCCATTGTGCTACTGGTAACATGTCTACTATTGTGCAAACGTCCAGGTTTTCCTTGGCTATTTTACTATTGGCATGCGATGACAGAGTCTGAGCGGCATGAATCGTCTGCAACAGTCAATATCTCATTTGACTATCAAACATTAACAATTTGTACTTTCCTCCTTTTTCTGCAATTGATAAGTTCATAAATATGGTGTTTCTACATCATGTATTAAAAATGAGTAGATTTTCACCACATCACAATTCTCACTGCTCAAGTGGGCCATGCTGCCACCTGGTGTGTAAAATTCTGTCATGTGTGGGGTCAAGCTTGGATCATTGTAGTAAAACATGTGAATTAACACGTTATTTAATTTCCATCAGTTTATACACCTGTAACATTCTTTCTATTATTTTCAAGATTTCCAAACTTTTTTGTTTGTGCATTTGTTAATAAAATATTTATATATTCACTTCAAAGAATTCAGAATGCTAGTCATAAGACCAGCAATCAGGTCTACAAACCCAGTACACATTGTACGTGACACAAGAGATACCTGGTGGACCACAAATGCTCAAACTTGAGCGGTGAGAATTCAATACCATGTAAATCAGTAAGTTCAGTTTTATATTTTTTACATTTTGATTTTCCTGAAGCTTTTGAATTATTAATAATATGAAGTATTTATTTAGGACATGTACCAATTATAACTCCCTAACATTCTGCATGGTTACCTTCCAGAATATCTCATTTGATGTAAACATAATTCCGAGTTTGAGTTTGAGTTTAAGCTTGAGTTTAAGCTTGAGTTTAAGCTTGAGTTTGAGCTTGAGTTTGAGATTTGAGTTTGAGTTTAAGCTTGAGTTTGAGATTTGAGTTTGAGCTTGAGTTTGAGTTTGAACTTGAGTTTGAGATTTGAGTTTGAGCTTGAGTTTGAGCTTGAGTTTAAGCTTGAGTTTGAGTTTGAACTTGAGTTTGAGATTTGAGTTTGAGCTTGATCCTGAGTTTGAGTTTGAGTTTACTTACCTCGGGTCCTATAGTTTTCAAGCAGGTTTCAGCATGTTCTGTCCAGACGATGAGTGGTTCAGTGATAGCAATATGTCGTAGTAACTTACACACCTGAAAAACAAATATCATCCAAATTATACACACACACTGTAAAATCGACTCCTTTATGTGGCCAACTAGACATGAGACCATTCCCGTGTGTGGCCACCCTAATTTGAGAACCCCGACCCGTATTGGGCCCAGCCCCCCCTTATTTGGCCTTCCTGTTCTGAGACAATCAGATGTGACACTCCCCCCTCATGTGGCCACCCTGATGTGACACTATCCCCTCATGTGGCCACCCTGATGTGACACCCTCCCCTTATGTGGCCACCCTGATGTGACACTAACCCCTTATGTGGCCACCCTGATGTGACACTAGCCCCTTATGTAGCCACTCTGATGTGACACTCCCCCCTCATGTGACACCCTCCCCTCATGTGACACTACCCCCTCATGTGGCCACCTGATGTGACACTAACCCCTTACTTGGCCACCCTGATGTGATACCTACCACTTACGTATTTCAGATGCACATAATATAATATAAATATATATACAGTATAATTCCTTTACCTGGTGGTAGTATTAATAGTAGCATACACGGTACCTCTTGTAGTTGTTCTGAATGTTCCTCAAACTTGACGGAGAGCTCATCAACGCGTTCCCTCTGACCGGCCATGCCCGCCGTCTTCAGAGCGGTCAGCAGCTCGTGGTCCTCGTTAGATTTGAATAAATCCGACGCCTGGTCCATCGCAGTATCATTCAACTGAAAGTACACAACTACATTAGAACACTCACTGTCACTGGGACACAATGCCCTGCGTTATCTTATAAAGTGAAGCAACTTGCCTGTTTTCTGAGATTCTTGGACGCCTCTTTGGTCTTGATAATTGCCGTTTCTAGTTCATGGTTAGGTCCTATGTTATCTTTCTGGTCCTGAAATATTATAAGAGAATTTTTCAGAATTAAAGACCGTTATAGAGCAATTTTTCTATGCTTTCACATGTAAATTAGGACTAAGAGAGAAATTATCATACTGGTCAGGAAGACGCCTATTCTTAGCAGGACATTTGTTTACTAACCAAGCTAACGCCTATTCTTAGCTAATGCCTATTCTTAGCTGACGCCTATTCTTAGCTGACGCTTATTCTTAGCAGGAAGTTTGTATACTGGCCAGGCTGACGCCTATTCTTAGCTGACGCCTATTCTTAGCTGACGCCTATTCTTAGCTGACGCCTATTCTTGGCAGGAAGTTTTTATACTGACCAGACTGACGCCTATTCTTAGCTGACGCCTATTCTTAGCTGACGCCTATTCTTAGCTGACGCCTATTCTTAGCTGACGCCTATTCTTAGCAGGAAGTTTGCATACTGACCAGGCTAACGCCTATTCTTAGCTTACGCCTATTCTTAGCAGGAAGTTTGCACACTGTCCAAGCTGACGCCTATTCTTAGCTGACGCCTATTCTTTGCTGACACCTATTCTTAGCTGACGCCTATTCTTAGCTGACGCCTATTCTTAGCTGACGCCTATTCTTAGCAGGACGTTTGCATACTGACCAAGCTGACGCCTATTCTTAGCTGACGCCTATTCTTAGCTGATGCCTATTCTTAGCTGACGCCTATTCTTAGCTGACACCTATTCTTAGCTGACACCTATTCTTAGCAGGAAGTTTGCATACTGACCAAGCTGACGCCTATTCTTAGCTGACGCCTATTCTTAGCAGGACGTTTGCATACTGACCAAGCTGACGCCTATTCTTAGCTGACACCTATTCTTAGCTGACACCTATTCTTAGCTGACGCCTATTCTTAGCTGACGCCTATTCTTAGCTGACACCTATTCTTAGCAGGAAGTTTGCATACTGACCAAGCTGACGCCTATTCTTAGCTGACGCCTATTCTTAGCTGACGCCTATTCTTAGCTGACGCCTATTCTTAGCTGACGCCTATTCTTAGCTGACGCCTATTCTTAGCTGACGCCTATTCTTAGCTGACGCCTATTCTTAGCTGACGCCTATTCTTAGCTGACGCCTATTCTTAGCTGACGCCTATTCTTAGCAGGACGTTTGCATACTGACCAGCCTGACCTATTCTTAGCAGGACGTTTGCATACTGACCAGGCTGACTCCTATTCTTAGCAGAATGTGGAGTTCTTGTCGCACGCGTTCACAGAGCAGTAAGATGCGCTCGCGGTTCTCGTGCGACGTGTACGCAGAGTCTGTGAAGTCTTGTGTGGTTTCTACCATAGTCTCTAAGGCACTCTGCAGCTTCCCCTCCGTGTTAGGCCCCACCAACGTCACGCGCGTCATCTCCACTAAATCCTGCAACACAACACCAACAAAACCTACTTATTACATCCACAACTGTAATATATGTATGTATCTCAGGCCACTGCCTAGGTCACTCTGTTGAGTCTTGCAGTGCTGCCACCTATATGTGAGTATGTGAACAACCCAGACCCAACCAGAACCAGAATAAACCAGGTCCAACATGGCAGCCACATGCTAGTCTGTCCAGTTATTTTAACAACCACAAGCATTGATTTACCCACAACTGATTTTATATTCTAGTCATGTTTTTAGCCATCCCTCCTGTACATAAGTGTATATAGTATATATATATGTTTTATGTGTACTGTCAGTCCTGTGTGTAATTTTTAATGTATGTGTTTTATGTCAGGTCCTCTTTGGAAAACAGCTGCTGCTTTGCTGTAAGAGCTTCCTGGTGAAATAAAAGTATTTTGACTTTGATTTGACTTTGACTTAAATACACTCAAACTCATTAAAAACCTGAAATTCTTTAAAATTTCTGTTTAGTGAGGGATGTTATTTTTGAAATCCTGCTAATGTAAAACAATTACTGTGTGGAAAAATGACTAAAATAACACCAAAAACCAACTTATTGTTCCCATTGGAAAACGCATTCAAACACATCAGAAACCTGGAATTCTTCAAAAATTTCTTTTTAGAGAAGAATGTTATTTTTTTAAATCCTGCTGATACAAAACAATCCCTGTGTGGCATAATATCTAAATCTTTAAAACAAATTGAAACAGTGCCAATCCGAAAAAAATCAAATTACCAAAAGTGAGAATTGTTATGAGTAATAAATGGTGTTTTTTTTTATCACACAATGTGTAAGATATCTAAATCTATTTTAAAGAATTGAAACATTTCCAATCCTTGACAGTAAAATGCCTACAAGTGACGAACATAATCAGTAATGAATGGCGTTTGTCTTATCACTTGGCATGTGTCTGTAATAAAAAATTGAAACATTGCCAATATTTGAAAATCAAATGGCCAGAATTGGCAAGCGATATCAGTTATGTTTTACTTTATAACTCTAGAACAGGACTGTGACATGCTTCGTGCTTGCGGTATGAGCCAAGTTTGAGCCAAGCTACTGTATGAGCCAAGTTTGAGTCAAGCTACTGTATGAGCCAAGTTTGAGTCAAGCTACTGTTTGAGCCAAGTTTGAGTCAAGCTACTGTATGAGCCAAGTTTGAGCCAAGCTGCTGTATGAGCCAAGTTTGAGCCAAGCTGCTGTATGAGCCAAGTTTGAGCCAAGCTACTGTATGAGCCAAGTTTGAGTCAAGCTACTGTATGAGCCAGGTTTGAGCCAAGCTACTGTATGAGCCAAGTTTGAGTCAAGCTACTGTATGAGCCAGGTTTGAGTCAAGCTACTGTATGAGCCAGGTTTGAGCCAAGCTGCTGTATGAGCCAGGTTTGAGCCAAGCTGCTGTATGAGCCAAGTTTGAGCCAAGCTGCTGTATGAGCCAAGTTGCTGTATGAGCCAAGTTTGAGTCAAGCTACTGTATGAGCCAGGTTTGAGCCAAGCTACTGTATGAGCCAAGTTTGAGTCAAGCTACTGTATGAGCCAGGTTTGAGCCAAGCTACTGTATGAGCCAAGTTTGAGTCAAGCTGCTGTATGAGCCAAGTTTGAGCCAAGCTGCTGTATGAGCCAGGTTTGAGTCAAGCTACTGTATGAGCCAAGTTGCTGTACGAGCCAAGTTTGAGCCAAGTTTGAGCTGTACTCACATCAAACTCTTTGATGGCCTTGCTGGCTGTGGGCTGGTGCTGTGCCAGGCTGATCCCAGAGTCCCCGTTCGCCGTGGGCGTGGGGGACGTGTCGCCGTCCAGGTTGATCCCGTCCGTGACGACGTAGTGAATGTTGTCCAGCGACCGTCGCATCATGTGGAACACGTTATCACGGTTGGCTCGCGCTGAGGCACATTCTGGATGTCTCAGATACGCCTGAAATTATCACATCAATCATCTCATCACTCAGAAAAGAACAATTAGAAAAATGGCATGTTATATGTATATGTGTGTGTATGAACGTATATACATATATAAAATGTTATTTTTACATGGTTGCATGTTGCTTTACCTTATAAAATGTCAACATAGCTTATCTACTACCATCTTGGAGCATCCTGACTTGCTTGACACCATCCTGACTTGCTTGACACCATCCTGACTTACTAGACACCGTCCTGACTTACATGACACCGTCCTGACTTGCTTGACACCGTCCTGACTTACTAGACACCGTCCTGACTTACATGACACCGTCCTGACTTACATGACACCGTCCTGACTTGCTTGACACCGTCCTGACTTGCTTGACACCATCCTGACTTACTAGACACCGTCCTGACTTGCTTGACACCGTCCTGACTTGCTTGACACCATCCTGACTTACTAGACACCGTCCTGACTTGCTTGACACCGTCCTGACTTGCTTGACACCGTCCTAACTTACTTGACACCGTCCTGACTTGCTTGACACCATCCTGACTTGCTTGACACCATCCTGACTTACTAGACACCGTCCTGACTTACATGACACCGTCCTGACTTGCTTGACACCGTCCTGACTTGCTTGACACCATCCTGACTTACTAGACACCGTCCTGACTTGCTTGACACCGTCCTGACTTGCTTGACACCATCCTGACTTACTAGACACCGTCCTGACTTGCTTGACACCGTCCTGACTTGCTTGACACCGTCCTAACTTACTTGACACCGTCCTGACTTGCTTGACACCATCCTGACTTACTAGACACCATCCTGACTTGCTTGACACCGTCCTGACTTACTTGACACCATCCTGACTTGCTAGACCAACTCACCTTGGAGCACACCAACTCACCTTGGAGCATGCCAACTCACCTTGGTGCACACCAACTCACCTTGGAGCACGCCAACTCACCTTTGAGCACGCCAACTCACCTTGGAGCATGCCAACTCACCTTGGAGCACACCAACTCACCTTGGGGCATGCCAACTCACCTTGGAGCATGCCAACTCACCTTGGAGCATGCCAACTCACCTTGGAGCACACCAACTCACCTTGGAGCATATTAACTCACCTCAAAGCACGTCGACTCACCTCAGAACATGTCTGCTCACCTCCGCGCATGTCGACTCACCTCGGAGCATGCTGACTCACCTTGGGGCATGTCAACTCACCTTGGAGCACACCAACTCACCTTGGAGCATGTCAGCAGCATCACGGTGGCTTTCTCCAGTATGACTCACCTTGGAGCATGTCAGCAGCATCATGGTGGCTTTCTCCAGTATGACTCACCTTGGAGCATGTCAGCAGCATCACGGCGGCTTTCTCCAGTATGACTCACCTTGGAGCATGTCGACTCACCTTGGAGCATGTCAGCAGTATCACGGTGGCTTTCTCCAGTATGACTCACCTTGGAGCATGTCAGCAGCATCACGGCGGCTTTCTCCAGTATGACTCACCTTGGAGCATGTCAGCAGCATCATGATGGCTTTCTCCAGTATGACTCACCTTGGAGCATGTCAGCAGCATCATGGTGGCTTTCTCCAGTATGACCCTGGCGGCTCCAATCTGCGCTCTCTGTTTATCACTCTTCAAATCCTACAATTTGTCAATCACACGATCATTTTGCTGTTTTGGTTCTTTTCAAATCTGAATTATCTGGCGTTTATTTTAGAATTTATCTTCCAAACTTTCAAGAGATCCATAGGATTACTACAAATGTATTATTTGAAGCCAAAATCCAATTCAATTCAGAGATAATATGACTGTTGCTTCATAAACAAGCTCCCTTTGGGAATAATCTATTTTAATTATCAATGTATATTTTTTGTCAGTATTTACGTTTTGTCTGTCGCCGGTCATGTGAGCAAGCTCCACCATATCGTTACCAAACTGGCTGAATGACTTGACGAAATCCGTGAAGTTATTAACCCTCTCAATGCGCACCATGGATGTCGTCACCTGAAACGAGGAGAAATCACAAAAATTCAAACAGAATTGATCACCCACTCCACCCATCTGATGAAGCAAAACCTTAAAACCAAAAAGACCAGTAGAACGTTGCAGTCAATAACTGTAGGAAGGAAGATAGACATTAATATTATCAATAATATTACATCAATACCAATTTGCAAAGTAACTGAAATTTGTCAAAATGTGATAAGGTCTTGGTGTCTTGGGTCATAAATTCTTTTGAAAATAGATACCTTGTGACAAATGTCACAAAATAATGTAATAATCTAGCCAGAATGCCTGGCCAAAATAGCTCAATTAATTTAGCATTTACCGGTTCCAATCCCGACTAGTAACTCTCAAATACTATGAGCAGACATTTTTTTGGAATTTGTCTATGCCCTGATAATACCACACAAATTGGCATGATGCGCTACCATTTAAGATCTGATTTCTGCGTGACCCATTAGATCTTTTAGTCTCATATTGATCACAGCTGAGCATCACCATGCTTGGTTCTTGTGTTATGAACCGTAAAGGTAAATCGGTAAAGGTAAATCGATAAAGGTAAATCGGTAAAGGTAAATCGGTAAAGGTAAAACTGTAATTGTAAAACAGTTAAGGTAAATCGGTAAAGGTAAATCGGTAAAGGTAAATCGGTAAAGGTAAATCGGTAAAGGTAAAACGATAAAGGTAAAACGGTAAAGGTAAAACGGTAAAGGTAAAACGGTAAAGACATCATTCATACTGCACTGATTCCAAATAATATCTGCTCACAGAATTTAATAGTAACTGGCCGGGATTTGAACCAGGAATCTCTAGGTCTTAGGGCGCGCACTCTACCAACTGAGCCGATTCTGCCGGTCAGGTCTCACCTTATCCTTGGCCGCCAGGAGCTGCTTGACGACGATGCGGTCGGCCATGAGCAGCACCTTGGTGATGGCAGAGAGCAGCTGGCGGGCGGCGCGGACCATCGCCGTCTTCTCTCCCACCGCCTTGGAAGCGTCCGGATCACTGGGATCTATGTCCGTCAGCTTCGCTATCATCGTCCCTGAAATATGTTAACCACAATAATTCACCTTGATCCATAAAAACAGGTGAAATGGTTGAGTGAGTTTATTGCCCCCTCCTCATGTCAGGAACCCAGGCTGGTACCCATCCTGACAAGAAGACTGCTAAGTGCTGGCATTGCCAAAGAGTGTGCATTATAGTTACGCTTTTTATTCAGCCTAGTACTTTATATTCTGAAAAAGGCAGTTTATTTTATTTGATTTAGTTTTTCTAGGCATCTGTCTTTAATAATATTTCCCTCTTCATGTTCTGGCTTTACGGAGTGAGTTTGGCTTTGTTCTGTTTAATATCTGGCATGACCGCATACTATTATACCTCATTAGTACTTCCACCTGGTGGCCCTCAAGGTTTATTTTAAGCCTCTGGACCAGTGGTTTTTAAATTCTACTGGCCTGGATTTAAGTAATGATTTTGTTATTTTTTTCAATGATTTATGTGTAGGCCAGTAATTAAGAAGAAATGGCCAGTGGATTTCAGAGCGTTATGCCTTCTTGTGCCAGGAACCAAAATCCTTAATGTCAAGGCCAAATTTTTCAAAATTTACTACTCGTATAGCTCAGTATCATTTTTTTAAAAAAGAAAACTTTCTTGTTCCACTTACCAGCAACCTTAGCATCTCGGCAAGCTTCAAACATATCATGACTTATTTCTGGGTTTTCCTCGGCGATCTTCTCGCCGACTGTAACAAACCTGTCGACTGCTAGATTGACGGCCTGCCCCACGCGTACCAGCGCCCGGAGCGTCTTCTCCGACTTGATCGCCCGCTCCTTATGATTGACTAGAGTTGTGATCTGCAAAGAAAAAGGAGAATAATTTAGATTGACTGATACTGGCAGTTTGAGACTGTGACCCTGCCTTGACTGATACTGATATTTTGAGTCTATGACCCTGCCTTGACTGATAATGGTAGTTTGAGGCTATGACCCTGCCTTGAATGGTACTGGTAGTTGCAGGCTGTGACCCTGCCTTGACTGATACTGGCAGTTGGAGGCTGTGACCCTGCCTTGACTGATACTGGCAGTTGGAGGCTGTGACCCTGCCTTGACTGATACTGGTAGTTTGAGGCTGTGACCCTGCTTTGACTGATACTGGTAGCTGGAGGCCATGACCCTGCCTTGACTGATACTGATAGTTGGAGGCTGTGACCCTGCCTTGACTGATACTGGTAGTTGGAGGCTGTGACCCTGCCTTGACTGATACTGATATTTTGAGGCTATGACCCTGCCTTGACTGATACTGATAGTTGGAGGCTGTGACCCTGCCTTGACTGATACCTGCAGTTCCTAACTACTACCCTCCCTATACTGATACTGGGATTTGCTTCTGTGACCCTGCCTTGACTGATACTGGTAGTTTGAGGCTATGACCCTGCCTTGAATGGTACTGGTAGTGACCCTGCCTTGACTGATACTGGTAGTTTGAGGCTGTGACCCTGCTTTGACTGATACTGGCAGTTGGAGGCTGTGACCCTGCCTTGACTGATACTGGTAGTTTGAGGCCGTGACCCTGCCTTGACTGATACCTGCAGTTCCTAACTACTACCCTCCCTATACTGATACTGGGATTTGCTTCTGTGACCCTGCCTTGACTGATATTGAAGGTTTGTGGCTATGACCCTCCCTGAGCTGATACTGGGATTTGCTTAGAACTGTGACCCTACCTTGACTGATTATGGCAGTTTGGAGCTGGGACAGGCTAGTTCTTATTCATAGATTCAGTAATCTGTCAAATATATCCATGGACAAAATGATACTCCATAATGTGTTTCTCCTGAATTACCTGTAACTTTAACCCTGTACACATCACACCAACAATCAGATATTTCATGGACTGGGGGAATACGGTCCAGACATCTATACAGTCTCACATATCTGTCATTGCATGACCACATTCTCTCAAATTTAAGTTGTGTGACTGAATCAAGTCTAACCATATCAGTGCTTGACTCCAGGCCTTGGACCACCAGAACATGACAAGTAGTAGCCCAAAGTTTCTGAGGATAATAGGATGTGGGATACATTTGTACATATGGCTGTACATAAGGCTGTATAATGACTAGTGTCTGAGTGGGGGTTACTTGTCCCAATCAAAAGTCCACTGAAAGTGATATCAGAAAAATAACTATCAAGGATTAGAATAATAAAATCAACATAGTTTGGCCCACTAAAATACCAAAAATATGGTTACCCAACTGGGACACTATGTACAACAGAGCATTCACTGGCCCAAACAGAGGATCCGTTGGCCCCGGGCCAGTTCATATGTCAGAGGCCTGAACTCTATGTCTTACATAGAAGAAGTCTGAGCCAAACAAATATCAAGTGAAAAATACACTGCCATGCCTTGAGTGTGACTGACCAAAAAAAGCCGTTCTTCAGAAATGTGTTGCTCCATTTGGCTACGTTTATGTGTGATGTGAACATGATTGGCTGAAGCTTGGCTCTTGATACTATCATATTACTCATGGCCGTGTGGTCTGTATTCTGAGATCAAGGCAGCCCGGCTAGTCATACCATTGTTTTCCATCATGGCCGTGTGGTCTGTATTCTGAGATCAAGGCAGCCCGGCTAGTCATACCATTGTTTTCCATCATGGCCGTGTGGTCTGTATTCTGAGATCAAGGCAGCCCGGCTAGTCATACCATTGTGTTCCATCATGGCCATGTGGTCTGTATTCTGAGATCAAGGCAGCCCAGCTAGTCATACCATAGTGTTTCATCATGGCCGTGTGGTCTGTATTCTGAGATCAAGGCAGCCCAGCTAGTCATACAATTGTGTTCCATCATGGCCGTGTGGTCTGTATTCTGAGATCAAGGTAGCCCAGCTAGTCATACCATTGTGTTCCATCAAGGCCGTGTGGTCTGTATTCTGAGATCAAGGCTAGTCATACCATTGTGTTCCATCAAGGCCGTGTGGTCTGTATTCTGAGATCAAGGCAGCCCAGCTAGTCATACCATTGTGTTCCATCATGGCTGTGACGTCTGTATTCTGAGATCAAGGTAGCCCAGCTAGTCATACCATTGTGTTCCATCATGGCCGTGTGGTCTGTATTCTGAGATCAAGGCAGCCCAGCTAGTCATACCATTGTGTTCCATCATGGCCGTGTGGTCTGTATTCTGAGATCAAGGCAGCCCAGCTAGTCATACCATTGAGTTCCATCATGGCCGTGTGGTCTGTATTCTGAGATCAAGGCAGCCCGGCTAGTCATACCAGTTTGGAACTTGATATCCCTCCAGGCATTTTGTTCTATACACACTCAAAATATATGCGTGACCTTATACAACACTGACCTGACTGTTTACAGAGGAACATCCCTCCAGGCCTGTTGTTTTAAACAAAGATCAATCCCAGGCCCTAAAGCTGTGTACCTCTTATCAGGTGTCCATGGCAACCACAGTTTGTCCAATCCTTCAAACAATGTTCTATTCCATAACACCTGAGAGTTAGCCAGGTGGCACCACTGTCAACTCCATTGTCATCCATGTGGTCTGTACTCTGAGATCAGGACAGTTTGGCATATTATATTATCACCATCCACCATAGCTATGTGGCCCGTACTCTGAGATCAGGACAGTTTGGCTTATTATATTATCACCATCCACCATAGCTATGTCGTCCGTACTCTGAGATCAGGACAGTTTGGCATATTATATTATCACCATCCACCATAGCTATGTGGCCCGTACTCTGAGATCAGGACAGTTTGGCATATTATATTATCACCATCCACCACGGCTATGTGGCCCGTACTCTGAGATCAGGACAGTTTGGCTCATTATATTATCACCATCCACCACGGCTATGTGGTCTGTACTCTGAGATCAGGACAGTTTGGCTGATCTGGCCATGGTTAATCTTGTATATGACCTCACTTTGCCTCTATTCAGACACCCTAATCTTGTATATGACCTCACTTTGCCTCTATTCAGACACCCTAATCTTGTGTATGACTTCACTTTGCCTCTATTCAGACACTCTAATCTAGTATATGACCTCACTTTGCCTCTATTCAGACACCCTAATCTTATGTATGACTTCACTTTGCCTCTATTCAGACACCCTAAATCTAGTGTATGACTTCACTTTGCCTCTATTCAGACACTCTAATCTAGTATATGACCTCACTTTGCCTCTATTCAGACACCCTAATCTTGTGTATGACTTCACTTTGCCTCTATTCAGACACCCAAAATCTAGTGTATGACTTCACTTTGCCTCTATTCAGACACCCTGATCTAGTGTATGACCTCACTTTGCCTCTATTCAGACACCCTGATCTAGTGTATGACCTCACTTTTAGTCACACGCACATACACAAGACATAAGAAGGTTTTCTATCGTTGGTCAATGTCAGAAAATTTGGCGATCGAAAACAGGGGTCTGCTGGCAACTATATTGAACCATGAAGTCAAATTGTATCAGTCATGACGAGACTGGACTAAATCACAATATAATTCAATATTGATTTTTTTTATAGATCTTCTGTTGTGTTTCAATGTACATGATACTGATGACCAGTGAGACAAGAGGTCCTCAATGAGACTCTGGCAACCTGAGACTAATCTCTCTATAGATTTCTCTATAATTCCAGGCGAGCAGGACTCTGCTCCACATACCATTCCAGCTACTTTGCCTCTCAGCCTGGAGTGAGACTCTGGTGGTCTCAGGGCCATGCCGTGTGTATGGATTCCATCCCGCGTGGTGGTGACTGCACTGAACTGACCAGCATTGGCATGCAGTGCTGACTTTTCACACAACATCAGTTCTCATGCCTAACGGCTATACAAAACAAAGGTGAGATGCCTGAACCCCCCCCCCATCCCCCCCAGCCCACCCCATTTCTACATTGATCATGCCATCTACGACCTATTTCATGCAATCTTGAGACAAACTATATTTTCTTAATAAATATTTTATCCGTCCAGTCATTTCAAGTTTAACCCATAACGGACGGGAAGGACGGCAACGTCCACCACCGGCAACGGACGGGAGGGATGTTGAAGTCCCCATTGTTCTGAATTGATGACGTCATTTGTAACATTCCCTTGGGCTGCAACTTGTTACAATGTAATCATGATAATGATGTCAGACTGCCTTAATCATGAACTTTTGACCCCAGCACTTCATTAAGCATACTGAATAACCATGGTTATAAATTTTATTAATTTAGTACATCGATACACTAGTCCAGAAAAAAATTGGTTAGTCCTGCCAATCAACAAAATTTAGATGAGCTAGTCCGTTATGGGTTAAGTCCCTTGTAACTGACATTAATATGGTGACGTATGAACAAATAGATTCACAAAAATGCAGATTGTACTTTTCTAAGTATTTCTAAAGCTATCAGATTTTTTAACACACACACACACACGCACGAACAACTTCAGTCATTCTACATGGAGAAGGTTTGTGTTATGTCTATCTGATAATGCAAAAGAAAGATCCCCAGTCACTCTTCAAAAAGAGAAGGGCATAGAGTCCTGGTGGCAGGCTTCCATCTGACCTGATATATACACATTTCCATAGTATATATCACATTTTATTCTATGATCACTGTGTATTCTGTGCTGTGATTGGTCAATTCCTGGTCACGTGAGCTTCTCTAAATTGTTTTATTGACCAGATGCATTATATTGCACGTCAATATACTTTCCACTGCACTGATGGGGAATTCCATGACGTCACCATACAGACAAACTCGTCCCTTTCATGGCGGGAAATGTTGGGGAAGCCCTATAATGACGTCACCATACAGACAAACTCGTCCTTTTCAGTTCTCACTTTTAGAATTAAACCAACAATGGCAGTAATTAACACAGTGATCATAGAATAAAACAAATATGTACCTGGGTGTCGTGCAATATGACTTTTTATGGACCTTCGGAAAGTTATATTGCACGAGGCGCAGCCGAGTGCAATATAACTTTCCGAAGGTCCATAAAAAGTCATATTGCACGACACCCAGGTCCATATTTGTATAATATTTGAGAGGTTTTACTTCGTGTTGGGTGGCAGGAGTTTTATTCCTACCAGTCTCTGAGAGGGAAATGTCGGAAATGGGGCAATATCCTCGCTATTATTGGCAGAGAGCTGAGTAAATCTTCACTCACTAGGCCTCGTTGTTTACATATGTACGGCTCATCCTACTCGTACAATGAGTGACGACCGGTTGTGACTCTCCATAGGCTCTACCAGTATCTTCACTACATACTTAATCCTCAAATCTATGGGCCTCACTAACCTTTCTTGCTTTCTTTTTGTTTTTTGTTGTTTTTTTTTTTTGCTGACTAAGCAATTTTTTTCTGTTGCCTTAAAAGATTAAGCATTGTTGATGAAAAAATCGGGACCACGAAAGGGAAAGGTTCAGGAAGGTAAAAATTAAAAGTAAATGTATTAACATCACATGACCATCATTATGACCATCATATGACCATCACATGATCATCACATAACCATCCCATAGCATCACATGACCATCACATGACCATCACATGACCATCCCATAGCATCACATGACCATCACATGACCATCCCATAGCATCACATAACCATCACATGATCATCACATGACCATACTCTTCAATGCTCAAGATAGACCATCACATGACCATCATATGACCATCACATTGCATCACATGACCATCACATGACCATCCCATAGCATCACATAACCATCACATGATCATCACATGACCATACTGTTCAATGCTCAAGATGACATGACCAAATAGTACCACACTTGGCAGGGACAAGATCAAGTCAAATGGTGGCCCTGCGTGACTTTATTACATCATGTTCATTGTTCATGCGTGACAAAATACATGTTTACTTCAGACTGATGTTAAGGTGAGCAATGACTTTCCAGTTTCTCTGATCTTGCGCCACAGAGACTGTGTAGCCGAGAGGGAAATAAAACATCACTTACGATGATTAATATTGGTCCTGAATTGTCTGCGGGAACAATGGTATGGTGGTATTGTCTGATATGTACACAGGTTACATCTCTGACGAGCCTAACAATCATCATTTTGTCTCTGCCTGTGGCTAGACAATACCGAACTCATAACTATCTCCTGAACTCATTACGCTCAATGCTACCAGTCCCAGGCAGCGTCAGTCCCAGGCAGCGTCAGTCCCAGGTCACGTCAGTCCCAGGCAGCGTCAGTCCCAGGCAGCGTCAGTCCCAGGCAGCGTCAGTCCCAGGCAGCGTCAGTCCCAGGCAGCGTCAGTCCCAGGCAGCGTCAGTCCCTGGCCACGTCAGTCCCAGGCAGCGTCAGTCCCAGGCCACGTCAGTCCCAGGCCACATCAATCCCAGGCCACGTCAGTCCCAGGCCACGTCAGTCCCAGGCAGCGTCAGTCCCAGGCCACGTCAGCCCCAGGCAGCGTCAGTCCCAGGCCACGTCAGTCCCAGGCCACGTCAGTCCCAGGCCACATCAGTCCCAGGCCATGTCAGCCCCAGGCCACGACTTTCTGTATCTCTTAATCATATCAAAATGTGTCAGCCCCTCATCGTCCCAATATGTGTGGACCTTTTCTTACCATTCCCTGACCATGTTAACAAGTGCGAACTTCAATCAACGGCCCTTGTATATCCTGTTATGTGTGTGAAAGCTTGTTACCAGTCCCTGACCATCCTGAGATGTGTGAACCCTTTTTTACCATTCCCTGACTATCCTGATAAGTGTGAACCGTTTTTTTTTTCATCCCCTGACTATCCTAACATGTGTGAACCCTTTTTTACCAGCATCTGACCATCATGACATGTGTGAACCCTTTCTTACCAGCCCCTGACCATCATGACATGTGTGAACCCTTTTTACCAGCCCCTGACCATCATGACATGTGTGAACCCTTTTTACCAGCCCCTGACCATCATGACATGTGTGAACCCTTTTTACCAGCCCCTGACCATCCTGACATGTGTGAACCCTTTTTTACCAGCCCCTGACCATCATGACATGTGTGAACCCTTTATACCAGCCCCTGACCATCCTGACATGTGTGAACCCTTTTTTACCAACCCCTGACCATCCTGACATGTGTGAAGCCTTTTTTACCAGCCCCTGACCATCCTGACATGTGTGAACCCTTTTTTACCAACCCCTGACCATCCTGACATGTGTGAACCCTTTTTTACCAGCCCCTGACCATCCTGACATGTGTGAACCCTTTTTACCAGCCCCTGACCATCATGACATGTGTGAACCCTTTTTACCAGCCCCCGACCATCACGACATGTGTGAACCCTTGATACCAGCCCCTGACCATCCTGACATGTGAGAACCCGTTTTACCAGTCCCTGACCATCCTGACATGTGGGAACCCTTTTTTATCAGTCCCTGACCATCCTGACATGTGTGAACCCTTTTTACCAGTCCCTGACCATCATGACATGTGTGAACCCTTTTTACCAGCCCCTGACCATCATGACATGTGTGAACCCTTTCTTACCAGCCCCTGACCATCGTGACATGTGTGAACCCTTGATACCAGCCCCCGACCATCATGACATGTGTGAACCCTTTCTTACCAGCCCCTGACCATCATGACATATGTGAACCCTTTCTTACCAGCCCCTGACCATCGTGACATGTGTGAACCCTTGATACCAGCCCCCGACCATCATGACATGTGTGAACCCTTTCTCACCAGCCCCTGACCATCATGACATGTGTGAACCCTTTTTACCAGCCCCTGACCATCCTGACATGTGGGAACCCGTTTTACCAGTCCCTGACCATCATGACATGTGTGAACCCGTTTTACCAGTCCCTGACCATCATGACATGTGTGAACCCGTTTTACCAGCCCCTGACCATCATGACATGTGTGAACCCTTTTTTATCAGCCCCTGACCATCATGACATGTGGGAACCCTTTTTTATCAGCCCCTGACCATCGTGACATGTGTGAACCCTTTTTACCAGGCCCTGACCATCATGACATGTGGGAACCCTTTTTTATCAGCCCCTGACCATCATGACATGTGGGAACCCTTTTTTATCAGCCCCTGACCATCATGACATGTGTGAACCCTTTTTATCAGCCCCTGACCATCATGACATGTGGGAACCCTTTTTTATCAGCCCCTGACCATCATGACATGTGTGAACCCTTTTTATCAGCCCCTGACCATCATGACATGTGGGAACCCTTTTTTATCAGCCCCTGACCATCATGACATGTGTGAACCCTTTCTACCAGCACCTGACCATCATGACATGTGTGAACCCTTATAACCAGCCCCTGACCATCATGACATGTGTGAACCCTTTTTTACCAGCCCCTGACCATCATGACATGTGGGAACCTTTTTTATCAGCCCCTGACCATCATGACATGTGTGAACCCTTTCTACCAGCACCTGACCATCATGACATGTGTGAACCCTTTTTACCAGCCCCTGACCATCATGACATGTGTGAACCCTTTTTTACCAGCCCCTGATTATCCTGACATGTGTGAACCCTTTTTACCAGCCCCTGACCATCATGACATGTGTGAACCCTTTTTTACCAGCCCTGACTATCCTGACGTGTGGGATCCCGTTTTACCAGCCCCTGACCATCATGACATGTGTGAACCCTTTTTACCAGCCCCCGACCATCATGACATGTGTGAACCCTTTCTTACCAGCACCTGACCATCATGACATGTGGGAACCCGTTTTACCAGCCCCTGACTATCCCGATATGCGTGAACCCTTGTTACCAGCATCTGACCATCATGACATGTGTGAACCCTTTCTTACCAGCCCCTGACCATCCTGACATGTGTAAACCCTTTTTACCAGCCCCTGACCATCATGACATGTGTGAACCCTTTTTACCAGCCCCTGACCATCATGACATGTGTGAACCCCTTTTTACCAGCCCCTGACCATCAGGACATGTGTGAACCCTTTTTACCAGCCCCTGACCATCATGACATGTGTGAACCCTTTTTACCAGCCCCAGACCATCATGACATGTGTGAACCCTTTTTTACCAGCCCCTGACCATCCTGACATGTGTGAACCCTTTTTTACCAGCCCCTGACCATCCTGACATGTGTGAACCCTTTTTACCAGCCCCTGACCATCGTGACATGTGTGAACCCTTTTTACCAGCCCCTGACCATCATGACATGTGTGAACCCTTTTTACCAGCCCCAGACCATCATGACATGTGTGAACCCTTTTTACCAGCCCCTGACCATCATGACATGTGTGAACCCCTTTTTACCAGCCCCTGACCATCATGACATGTGTGAACCCTTTTTACCAGCCCCTGACCATCATGACATATGTGAACCCTTTTTTACCAGCATCTGATCTTGACTATTTCGCTCACTGAATAGATTCAAGGCAATGTCTGTTCCAACATAACAGTGCTCAGAGTTCAATCATCATCGTTCACAGCCACTGGTGGGTTTGGTATAAATCTCAAAGTCATGTTTTATTCATCTTGGGAGGCTGGGTGGTAGGCATTGTTGTAAAATATAACATCTGTTTATCAACAGTTTCAGCGTGGTAGGACATTGCAGTCCTGCTGATCACTGCTTTCTGGTAATTATTGATGATCTCCTGAATCACAGCAAATGAACCTTATCTCGTTCTGAAATAACAATTTACTCGTGTATTGCATCCTTGGCTGTATTTCCTCACTCAATTCTTTAAATATAAGACAAGCCAAACGACGATGTGGCCACGCTTAAAAGAACCGTGATCCTCTGAGACCAAATGTTGCAACTCAATGCCAAATGGTCACGAGTGATTATAACCATATTATAAATTAACATAAGCATGATAAAACTGTCAATCAACCCAGAGAGATGACCGAAGTAAGTCATACACCCAGAGAGATGACCGAAGTAAGTCATACACCCAGAGACATGACCGAAGTAAGTCATACACCCAGAGACATGACTGAAGTAAGTCATACACCCAGACATGACCGAAGTAAGTCATACACCCAGAGACATGACTGAAGTAAGTCATACACCCAGAGACATGACTGAAGTAAGTCATACACCCAGAGACATGACCGAAGTAAGTCATACACCCAGAGACATGACTGAAGTAAGTCATACACCCAGAGACATGACCGAAGTAAGTCATACACCCAGAGACATGACCGAAGTAGGTCATACACCCAGAGACATGACCGAAGTAAGTCATACACCCAGAGACATGACCGAAGTAAGTCATACACCCAGAGACATGACCGAAGTAAGTCATACACCCAGAGACATGACCGAAGTAAGTCATACACCCAGAGACATGACCGAAGTAAGTCATACACCCAGAGACATGACCGAAGTAAGTCATACACCCAGAGACATGACCGAAGTAAGTCATACACCCAGAGACATGACCGAAGTAAGTCATACACCAAGAGACATGACTGAAGTAAGTCATACAACCCACAAACATGACCGAAGTAAGTCATACACCCAGAGACATGACCGAAGTAAGTCATACAACCCACAAACATGACCGAAGTAAGTCATACACCCAGAGACATGACCGAAGTAAGTCACTCAACCCACAGACATGACCAAACAAGGGTCACCCAAACCACAAATATGCCTGAATTAAGTCCTTAACCGAACAAACATGACCAAAGTAAGTCACTCAACCAAACTACGCGACTCAACCCAAAAGCATGACCAAACTAGATGTTCACAGATTTGACATGGAGGAGTTAGTGATTATTATACTAGAATTGAGGTCATGGATTAGGGATAGGACAAATTTGTGTCCAACATTTTCGACTTCACAATGTTTATGCATCATCCAATAGATATTTCGCTCAGATATATATATATAAATTCAATAACATGCCAAATCTGGACTGATAAAAGTTTAACATAAAACCAGATCCAGGCATTTCAGCCAAGATATCAAACCAAAACTCAACAATCATTATAAATATGATTGTGAATTGTACTTATCATCAATATATATATATTGATGTATATATATATTTGCTTTAAAAATGGGTATTTAATGATTGCAGCCTATTCCACTATATTACAAGCTGCATATATAAATCCATGCAGAGCCTAACAAAGCGGCCCGCACTGCAGTGTCTATTCCACACATGCTCCATCCTTCACTCGGCCTTTTCCTCACCACTGTAGCATTGACTTCTCGTTTCCATGGTTACACAACTACCAGATTTATCCATCAAGAGTCTGGGCAATGCTGGTTTAGGTTCACGTATGATCAGCAATGCATCGTTTCCTTAAATATATGCAAGTTTAAACAAACAGAGCAGGGCTTCATATTAATACTAACCTAGGGGCCCTGAAAGGTTTCTGGAGCCTCCATGCCAATGTGGTATAGTAGCATTTAAGAAACAACCCAGATTTTAGTGAATATTTTCCATATATCCTCATTGTTTTATGTTTTGCATCAGTAGATTTGAAAATATTTTACAACAACAATAGATCTGAGGATGGCAGACTTTTCAACCAACATCCAAAATCCTTAATGTCAATGCCTGCAGATCTATATAGTAATAATGAGATATTGTAGGTTCAATTTCTTGTAAACCCATATTCTCATTTTTCTTAAATTCTTATTCCACTGCACTGCCACCTGGTGAACTGGTTAATAAGTAAAAGAATAAGTATATTGGCTCTTGGTGGTGAATATCATGGACCAAAAAAGACAAAATTTAAAAAAAACTTGACTCAATAAATGCTTGTCTGTAACTCTTGAAATACAGACAAATTATCAGCCAAGGCATTGAAAGTCTTTTGAGATAAACCCCATATTAATCATATTGCAAATTACGCATTCTGTTATCAGGTCGTGAGTGGTCTTCTTACCAACCCCCCAACCCCGCCCCCGCTCCCCCCCCCCATCCCCCCAAAAAGCAGGTTTTGTTTGTGTTGTGCTATGGGATCTTCTTTGCAGGGCTTCTTAGCACCTTGTTAATTTTTAATTGTGAACCACTGTAAGTTGATACGTGTCTGTAGCCAATGTCCTAGGGCAGTGAGAGATGACTCTGTCACCACACTCTGTCACCCCCATTATCTCTGCTGAGCATACTGGGCGTCTCAGACTAGTCCCCATTTCTATCTTGTCAGTTTGGTCCAATCATCTACTTGGTCACGCAGAATATTTATCCCTCAGAAATGAGCTCAGAATGACATTAAATCAAAGCAACAGATTTCTTTTTCATAACTTTGAGAGATCATCATGTACCAGTACTTTTTCCATACAATGTTAAATTTAATGCTAAATTTTCAGTATCAATAGTGTTCTAAGGGCCAAAGCTTAATCCTCCATTTCAACTGAACTTTATACCAAAACCTCTTCACTGCAGAGATATAGTGAGGTGGGTTTCTACAACAGAGAATTGCTGAGTGCCCACGAGTGCTGTAAATTACTAGCTGTTGGTTGCTGTAAAAGTATCCAATAGTATACTGTGATAAAGATACACAACCTCTTTCCACAAATATATATTTTGTAAGTTTATGCAATAATCAAAAATATTTTGTATATATGTAATAATAAAAGATATTTTGTAAATGTAATGATAAAACAATATTTTGTGTAAATGTAATATTAATAAAAAATGTTTTACTCCTCAAATTTTGCAGCAACCCAATTCGTTTATAATGTTCTCTCCATATGGTCATGAGTGAATATCATATAAGTAGTGATTGATCATACACTGCTAAGATATGAACTTGATCACTGAAATGTTAATACCATTAAACAAGACTGTTCTATAGGTGGTGCTTCACTTGTAAAACTGACAGCAAGAAACTAATCAATAAAAATGATATAAATTTAAAGAATGAAAAAAAATTGAAACATACAAAATAAAAATTAAAAGAAGTATAACAAAAAAATAATGTATATGTCCTGGATTGAGGAATTATTGCAAAAAAATCAATTTCATTTATAAAATGTTGTAAATGTTGTACATTGGCCACATGTATGTAAAATTTATCTTTCTCTCTGAGGACAAAATGTCTTTTTCTCAAAAATGAGATCATTAACATTTTCAATTGACGATTTTGAATTTTAAGTCTACTGCAAATATTATTTATTTGAATTTTGATTAACTAAAAAAGCACCATTCTTGCTAAAGACACATACCTCAGTATACAGACTGGAAGTTTGTTAAAAACAATGTTGTGATAGTTAACAATATATTTCAAATGTTACCAAAAGCCCACTTTTTCTGGTTTTTTTATGACAATTTACAATCTACATTGAGTAGGATTGTTAAAGTTAAAGAGCTAAATAAATTCTTTAGAGGGATAGTTTATATCCAAGCGGAGGACGTTTATAGCCACTTATCTACTCAATCCACATTAATGAATATATGCATGTCAACTATCTGATAAAAATTTTGATTGAGTATAGAGTGAAAGGTTAAAAGGGTCTTCGGAGTCAAATAGCCTTCTCCAAAGAGATTTTGTGAGTTTTAAGCCTTTACAGAGTTATTTTCATACACGTTGACTGAGTTCATGAGAACTCTGTCAGCTGTTAATCCATTTAATTTACAGAGATACAGTCCAGATCTAACTCACAGCTCGTATACAGATCTGGAGACATTGCCTTCTGGACTAGTTATAGTTGTCGCACTTCATATATTTATATTGAAATTGGTTTTGTAGCTATGCCAACATTCATAATTCCCCCAAAACTTTTTATTAAATTCGTGACTAACATTATTACACTTTTACTGCAGAATGCACTCAAAATTGTTTATGAATAAAAACACTTATAAATCAAATGCATACTCAAAAAGGAACAATTTATCAGCAGAGTTTATGGGGATAGCATTTTGGCTCAGAGGTACATCCACACTTTTTTTTTCTTTGACTCAAATCTATTATAGAGACTGCCTGATTGATGACACAGGGCACAACTATCAACAGTGAAATGAAAATTAAAGATCTAAACTACACAACATTTGAGAGGCAATCTATCAATGTTTTCCTGCCATCTGAGACACAGAGTTGTAGATTTATGAAAAGCTATACAAAACAAGTCTTTGACAAGACATCGTGTCAGTGTGTGTATTTTGTGAATCTCTCATGCGGAACTACGGGTCCTGCAACTGAGATGATGAGGCTTTCTACCAACCGGGGAGATTAAAACCTGCTGTAAACATGCTTCGTGCGCTCTTAAAGTCACGTGAATGCAGTTGAAAATTTGTCTGTACAAAGACTGAGACTTGATCTTAAATATCTTACCTGTGTGACCAGTGGCACAAGTGTCTGTTCCACTGATTTGGTCCGAATTTCTAGTGATAACTTGGTATCAGCCCTCTGCTGAGCAGCGGCCATTTTGATCCTCAGCTAAAACAAATCGCCTCGTTTTAGATCTAGGTCAGATCAGAGTTTACGGCCTTGACCTCAGCAGCAGATGCCCCTTATAACTCATATAAATAAGTTGTATTTGACGAATTTTAGTGCATTCAAACTACTTTTTCAGGTAAAACATTATTTACGGTTATCTATAGTTGTATTTTGATAATATTGAAATGTTTGAGACATGTTCAATTCCAAATAATATTTTGACAGTTGTCGGCAAATGTTTTGTTTGGTCAATGACATAAGGGGTCGGGTCCCAGGTCACATGCACTCAAGTGAAGAAGACTTCGTGTCAAAAGGAAAAGAAAATGTCTCCAAAACTGCTCCGAAAATACAACAACATGTAGAGGACAATTCAAAATGGCATGACCCAGACAAAAAGAAATGCCTTCAGTTCTGGGTATGGAGGCTACAAAACACAAAAAGTGGAAAAATGACAGCAAGGAGGTGGGTCTGATATTTGACACCTTTGCCCTGGTTTTTCTAGATTCCTCAATCTCAAGCACAGCAAACAAACCAGAAATACACCAAAATGTGACAGCACAAAATAGGGCAAAATACACAGGTGTTAGCCCGCTATGTGGTTTATATTGAAAAAGTATTTTTTGTTTGTGAGTGGTTAAAATGAGTTGTTTTGATATTATAGGAGGATGGTCAGTTGAGGGAAATGATTATTGATAATGATATCATTAAAACTTAAAGATAGGCCTAAGAGTAAGATAGAAAATGTCATCTTGCTGATGTCAGGTATAATAAGACAAATACTTTAGCAATACCGACCCTTGCTGATGTTACTTGGGTCAGCAGGATGTGACAACAGCAGATCTGATGAGAGACACTGATTGTCAAGTACCAAAATATAATAGAGCTAGTTAAAATAGCCCGGCATATGATTTTTTAAGACAACCATTATTGATAGATTTGATATCAGGGAGTAAACTTGAAAAAGAGTTGAATGAGAAAATTAGGTTTTTGAAATAAAGTGATAAGTACCGTTTTTTTATGCAATTTTTTTCTCTCCAAGGATCAATTTACAAGTAGGTTACAGACCAGGAGTGGTCCCTGTCACATGCATTTGAAATGATTGAATTTGATCTCATCTACATTTCATGAGTTTGTATCAACGGTATCTGTCAGGTTTGCATTTTCATGAATTTATAGGTTCACCTCACCCATTACTGGGATGACATTGGGTGAAACAGGTTGTTAATAAAAAAATTTAAAAAAGAACACCCCCCCCCCCCACACACACACACATAAAAATATATAAAATACAACAAAAACTACAAAGAAATATATTTAGGAGCTTCAGAGCCATAGCCCATGAGTTGTAAAGAGTGAACATGTATTAGTATTGAATGAGGTCTAAATGCGTTGACCTTAATGGAGTTTAGTGAGATCTATATATCTTATCATAATGATTTTTAATTGATATATCAAATTTTGAAGTCCTACAATCTATTCTGCATTTTAACATTATCATGGAATTTACACAAAAGAGATTGACATTTAAGTTTTCCGCTGAAAATAATATATATAATCTATTTATCAAGAAACACTACAACAAAAGAATTGCATCTAAAGTTCACAGAAATGATATCAGTAATTCATTCAGTGTGTGTGCCACTGTATCGGGACAAGTGTTTGACTTTTTCTTTGAAGTCCAACTTGGTTGATGAGGATTGAATATAATGAATATGATTAATAATGTAAATGAGTCTGTTGACACAGTAATGTATTCCCACTCTAGGTGCCCACTGCAGAGAGAATCGTGTGATATTTACATTTGTGCCCTGAGCTTTAATAATTCTCCTTTTTGATTTTTTTACCGTAATGTAACTTGTTATCGCATTCCATATCAACATGATCATTGCCACCGTATTTGTGCCAATAATCCCAAAACTGGTTGAGTTTGTAAATACTCTTTCATCTCCTGTGAGAAATGTTTCCAAAAAAATTATTAGGACTAATTTTCATAATCAGTTTGGATGTATATGGTTGGTGGTATCAGTTGAGCACAGATTAACCCAGATAAAAAAAGCACCAATCTCCCATGACCAGAATGAGTCATAAAGTTGTATGACAAAGCATGACTCAAACAGCCAATGTTATGCATGACTATTCGACTTGATAATGATGCAAATATGAGGATTGATCTACACTCACTGTATTAATGAGAGCTATTTCATTCAGTTTGTGATCTTTTTATCCCAGCTTACTTCATGGATCACACTTGGCGCAGTGAGGTCATGTGAGGTCAGTGCACTGTTATCCCAGCTTCAGGGATCACACTTGACGCAGTGAGGTCATGTGAGGTGAGTGCACTGTTATCCCAGCATACTTCAGGGATCACACTTGGCACAGTGAGGTCATGTGAGGTGAGTGCACTGTTATCCCAGCATACTTCAGGGATCACACTTGACGCAGTGAGGTCATGTGAGGTGAGTGCACTGTTATCCCAGCATACTTCAGGGATCATACTCGGTGCAGTGAGGTCATGTGAGGTCAGTGCACTGTTATCCCAGCTTCAGGGATCACACTTGGCACAGTGAGGTCATGTGAGGTGAGTGCACTGTTATCCCAGCATACTTCAGGGATCACACTTGGCACAGTGAGGTCATGTGAGGTGAGTGCACTGTTATCCCAGCATACTTCAGGGATCAACTTGACACAGTGAGGTCATGTAAGGTCAGTGCCCAGTTATCCCAGCATACTTCAGGGATCACACTTGGCACAGTGAGGTCATGTAAGGTCAGTGCCCAGTTATCCCAGAATACTTCAGGGATCACACACTTGGCACAGTGAGGTCATGTGAGGTCAATGCCCTGTTATCCCAGCATACTTCAGGGATCACACTTGGTACAGTGAGGTCATGTAAGGTCAGTGCCCAGTTATCCCAGAATACTTCAGGGATCACACACTTGGCACAGTGAGGTCATGTGAGGTCAATGCCCTGTTATCCCAGCATACTTCAGGGATCACACTTGGTACAGTGAGGTCATGTAAGGTCAGTGCCCAGTTATCCCAGAATACTTCAGGGATCACACACTTGGCACAGTGAGGTCATGTGAGGTCAGTTCCCTGTTTATCCCAGCTTATACTTCAGGGATCATACATGACATAGTGAGGTCATGTGAGGTCAATGCCCTGTTATCCCAGCATACTTCAGGGATCACACTTGGTACAGTGAGGTCATGTAAGGTCAGTGCCCAGTTATCCCAGAATACTTCAGGGATCACACTTGGTACAGTGAGGTCATGTGAGGTCATTGTTCTGCTTATCCCAATCATCTCAAGAATCTAACGTGTGGTCATGCTGACATTTCACAAATGTCCACACATATGGTCATGAAAGTGGACATGAAATGCACATTTTCAAACAGATAAATGAACTTCTTAATTTTTCACACAGAATTAGATGTCACTAAAACCACATAAATCTTCTACAGAGGTAATGTCATTATCAACAGAAAAAAGAAGACAGAAACTCAAAAACAAATTTTTCTTCAAAAAAAAAATAGTATCACATAGTAAATTCTAGATAAAGATAAAGCACGCCCTCATTTTCATTTTGATGTGGATCATTTTAAGGATCAAAGCAGAAACGAAATGATACAGATATAAAGGTTACAATTTGGCTTGTGTTTCTTATCTTTTAGTTTATCTTTAGTTTATGATACCATTGACACAGTACTGTCTTTTATTGACTTGTTATGAAGTAATAGATGGCTGGGTGTTATAGATTATTTGTGTATTACCAAAGTGGCATGTTTTATCCGGATCGATTACATAAACACAGAGTTAATACGCTAAGCGATCATTCAGGTTAAGTGCGTTCAATAGACCTAACCACAGGAAAGTCTTGACCCCGACACACAGCATAGGAACTGTTAGACTAGAAACTGTGTCGGCCACCCTACTCTGCAAATCTGAATAATGACCTATGAATAGTGAATAAGTAAGCAACTTCACATACGTCCAAAACAATGACACCAGTTGACTGAGTTATACTTGCACATGTATTTGTTTCAGTCACTTTCTCGCCAGAACAAGGACACTGATTGGCTGTGTTATTACATGTGACAAAATATTTTACTTGGTGTCGATTGGCTTCTAAAAGAAGCTTGTTACGAGCATGACCTTTCAGTACTCACTGATTATGGTCAATGCTTGCAGAGCTAGGTTTATTGTTTATTTGTTTATTTGGGGTTTTTCATCACTTTCAACATTATTTCAGTCATTTCGTGATGAGACCTACTAACCAACTGCACCACGGCCCGTGGCCCGCAGAGCCAGGTATAAATCCTGGACCTGCTATGGCGAGTACGGCCACCCAAGAGGATTTTTACACTAGCCCGTAGTCCCAGACCAGTAGTATCATTATAGGGCTAGTACACCTTCCCCTGATGCTAGCCTGGCAGTTTAGTTCCTAATCAGGATTTTTCAAGTATTGGTAAAAATCTCTTTTTGTTGTTTGATTATTCTTACAATTACGAGTTGCTCTAACCATGTACAGTACTGGTTCGGGCTAGTACACTTTGATTTGGGCAAGTGCAAATCTTCACTCACTAGCCCGAATGTCTAGTAGCCTAAAAAGTCATTGTCTCAGACTGGAATTCATAACGTTTCTTAATAGTTCTTCCGTCAAGAAATGATCCTTGTGTTTTTTTTCATAAAAAAATATAGATATTTTGATCAATGGGAATTATCAGATTTATAACACTTATATAATAATAGTGGAACCTGGTTCTGTTAAGGCTAATGCCTGGTCTTAATGAGATCGAGGGCTAAATCCTAATCTGGGAACACTTCCTTCATCTGTCTCCTTCCCATCCTTAATCTTTTTAGGAATGAAATATTTATGTTATACTAAATTATAATCATGGATTGTTGATTAAAAAAATATAACTTCACTTATCATAAACAAGTGTTGATTTTAAAAAATCAAGCTCGCGTAAGTTTGCAAAATCCCAATCTTCTTACTCTACTACGCACTCACAAATCACTTCTCAAACAAAAGCGACATCTGACGGTGTAATCAGAATTAATCAGCCAAAACATGGCCGCCATGGACCGATAATCGGGGTAGGCTCCATAGACTTACGGCTTAATCATCTTGAAACCTCGAACATCTAGCCCTAAAGGCAAAACAAACGCGAGCGAAAATTGATCTTTCTCGACAATGTTTTCTGACAATTCCTCACCATATATTAAAGTGATATGGGAATTATGTTGCTATTTAGAAGTGTGTGATAGTTCTGGCTTGATGACGTCCCCATTGTTCTGGCTTGATGACGTCATTTATAACATTCTGAAGGGCCGCAACTTGTTGCAATGTAATCATGATAATGACGTCAGACTGAGGGGATCATGGACTTTTGACCCCAGCACTTATTTAAGCATATCAAATAACCATGGTTATAAATCTTATAAATTTAGTATGTACATACACTAGTCCAGAAAAAAATTGATTATGCCTATCAACAAAATTTAGACAGGCTAGTCCATTAGAGGTTAAATAACGTTGGGAACCACTCATCTATTTAGAGTAATGACAACCTAAATATGGGCGTAATCGTCAAGTTTCCCCTAAATTCACAGGCCAAAATGTGCATAGACTTTGCACCTATTCTTGGTTGTTAAGAGTCAATATTTGGATTTGGCGATAAAAGCTTAAAAGTCAAATACTCTGGATGAACCTTCATATCTAACCTTGAATGGAGACACATTTGTCAAACATCGGTGTAACCAGGACTTTAAGGTGATATTTTGATAAGGATTTATCGTGCATATATATCTTGAATGGCCAGGTCAGAAATTTACCAAACGCCAATTATCTAATTGATCAAGATATTGACTGGATCTGCAATCATTGGATTGTCAGGTATCCTCCCCATTCTGAACTAAAGTAGCTATTGTAATATGGTTATATGGACTAAAGTAGCTATTGTAATATGGTTATATGGACTGAAGTAGCTTTAATAATATGGTTATATGGACTGAAGTAGCTTTCACAATATGGTTATAATGACTGAAGTAGCTTTCATAATATGGTTATATGGACTGAAGTAGCTTTAATAATATGGTTATATGGACTGAAGTAGCTATCATAATATGGTTATATGGACTGAAGTAGCTATCATAATATGGTTATATGGACTGAAGTAGTTTTTGCAATATGGTTTTTAAGACAAGAACATGTGAGTGCAGTGTTCAGGCTGACAGACCTCTCAAGTTGGTTCTGGGGGAAGAATCTCAAGAGTTTGAGAGAGGGCTGAATGAATGTCTCCAACCATTGTCTCGACTGCAGTGATTGGTCCCTAAACTGGATGTGCGTACAGACAGCATAGGATTATTATGTAATATATAGGTCAGTGGAAACTGAGGCGTGGAACACATACCTAGAGGTTGCTGTGTCAGTAATGGGGTAACTTCAAGAGAAATTGTAACATTGCCCATGATATACTGAAAGTGAAAGCAAATAGACTCAGAGTTTATGATATCTTCCCACTGCACTAGAGGTGGATGCTTTGACTAGAAAATTAGAATTTGAAAGTTGAAGTCATTTGAAAAACAAAGTAAGCATAAGGTATATAATGTCAAACATAGAATAGATCATTTCATGGTGTAAGATAGCGGACACTATATAATGAATAGTGGATAGCGGCCACTATAGAATGAATGATAGATGATCTTGACAACAAAGAGATAAGCAGGAATTAAAAAAGTGTCAAATATATATATTTATATATATATATATATATATATATATATATATATATATATATATATATATATATATATATATATATATATATATATATATATATATATATATATATATATATATATATATATATATATATATTGATAAAAAAAACCATATCTGATACAATCTCTCTCTCTCTCTTTCTCTCTCTCTCTCTCTGAGCAGGACTGGGCTGGGGGTGATTTAACAAACAGTTTGCAGTGAATATGATATGACTCCTGATGTGGGTTTTTATAAATTTAAAGCCTCATATCTTAAAATGATATAAAAGATGATACTCATTTGTATTTATTTATAGCACTTCGTGTCAAATGCTGACTCAGAGGTGATTTCTTTTGGTGAAATCTAATATATATGTAAGAATGGTTTCACAAGACAGATTTCTTTCTTTTTTTAAATCATGATGCACAATAAAACAGAAAAAGATCCTTTAGATTGTTTGGGCTATAAAAATCATGATGAACTTAAATCACTATAAATGATCACATTATTCATTTAACACAGTAGATTTTTGTGAAAGTTGAGCAATTAATGGATCAAGAATCACTCGATCACTCTGACCTATATATGCAGGTCCCCCCATGAATCCCTTGATCATTCTGACCTATTTCCACCGGCCCCCCCCCATGAATCTCTTGATCTCTCTGACCTATTTCCGTGGGTCTCCCCCCATGAATCCCTCGATCACCCTGACCTATTTTCACAGGTCCCCCCCCCCCATGAATCCCTCAAACACCCTGACCCATTTTCATAGGTCCCCCCCCCCATGAATCCCTCAAACACCCTGACCTATTTCTGCAGGTCCCCCTGAGAATCCTTCAATCAGCATGAACTATTACCACAGATCCCCCCATGAATCCCTTGATCACTCTGACCTATTTCCACATAACCAAGCTGACAGTAACCAAAAACCTCAGATGACAGTCTTCTACTCTCTCAAACAAATATACTGATAACTCTTGGTTGCTAATATCTTAAATAAGATTATGGATTATTTGATTGTATTCATAGTTCAATAATTACTAATAAAAAAATTTACATGAAATAAGCTATTTTTACCTTACAGTCCCTTGTATGAAATGAACACATGTTTAATGGGATATTTTTATAAATTGCTACCATTATCTGTGGCTTGATCTTTACATATTACTCATTTATGAGAGACCCAGAGCACATTAACTTTTATGAAAATGATTTGGTTATTTTTTTTTGTAATGCTATGGAAATTAGCATCACTTTGTGAGCTTTTGGCCGTTTTCTCCTTTGCAGTTGAGCACGTGGGTCTCATTTTCGTGTCATGTAATATTTGTCAGTATAAAATATATTCATTGTTCATTAATGATATCCAAATACAAATGAGAAGTTTTATACTCTGTGGTGAAGACTGTATGTTCCTTTTATGTGTGTTTGCGGTACTGCTCATTTGCATATTCAGTGGTTGAGTGCTGCCCTCTTGTGGTGAAAGGTCATTGTGGTCATGAACCAGATAAAAGGAAAGATTGATTCATTTTTATGATCAAAACCTCAGGCTAAAATTTACATATTCCTGACTTTTGAGGGAGCATTCATTTGCATAATGATTCAGTCAAGTCAGGGTGTCAATATTATCACGTATTATTGAGACCTCAAAGATAATAATAATAATAATAATAATAATAATAATAATAATAATAATAATAATAATAATAATAATAATAATAATAATTTGTATGGTGCTATTTCAGACTAGGTCTGCTCATTAGTCGAATAGTCACAGAATTATCAGGTCATCAAGAGTGATTTCATTTGTTCACACATCAGATTATCATCCCAGTTAAGACCCTACCCTGACTGACAAGGACCAGTACAAAGCTTTAACTACCGGTAAAAGGTTAATGTGAAGTTATTTCTATATATTGGTCTCCGAGAATTTTATCGTCAGGGAACTGATCCATAAGGCAAGAGTCATAAAAAGTAAAGGATTCAAAACACATGTTATGAAGAATCAGAGAAATGAATGATACAAAACATATGCTATGAAGAATTAGAGAAATGAATGATATAAAACACATGTTATGAAAAATCAGAAATATTAATAATATAAAACACATGTTGTAAAGAATGAGAGAAATGAAAGGTACAAAACACATGTTATGAATAATTAGAGAAATGAATGATACAAAACACATGTTTTGAAGAATTAGAGAAATGAATGATACAAAACACAAGTTTTGAAGAATTAGAGAAATGAATGATATAAAACACATGTTGTAAAAAATTTAAGAAATGAAAGGTACAAATGACATGTTATGGAGAATCAGAGAATCAAATGATACAAAACACATGATGTAATCTGGACAATCGGACAGATAAATGACTCACAAGGTGATGAGTACCCAGACCAATTGATGGGCCATGTCATAAAAGTTCCATATTTACTGTCTCTAGTTAGAGATTAAGGGATGAAGTCACTGCTCCCCCTGGTGGTACGTTCCGTCAACACGGGGCCTGGGATAAAGTCACTGCTCCCCCTGGTGGTATGTTCAGTCAACACGGGGCCTGGTTTATGTGATGTGTCGATTTACAACAAATCCATTTACAGCGACTCACTCCTTGACTCAAAGCTTAAAGAACTCACTGTCAGTTGCTGACACTTTTGAGAATAAATCACTAAGTTTCATCAATAAACTTTAAAGAAAAAGCTATGTGCTATTATTCTGTTGATTTATTTAAAGGTATTTGAGTTAATTAATTAATGGATTGGCATCTTTATCAAATTTACTGATTAAATACTATTACAGAATTAATTCAATATAATTAATTTGATATAAAGTAACCTAGTCTGGTATAAGCGTTATATAAATTTTATTATTATTATATCCAGAAAATTGCTTTAAGACTTTGAGAGTTTGCAGTCATACATTTAATATACACAAACAACTGATTCATAGTGGAAGCTTCCGTTTTTACTTGCACTAATCTTTATTCAGCAAGAGTCTAGAATCTGTGTAATTCTCAGACGATATAGATGTGTGAACTCTGCTGATTGAAGAAAACTGTTGAACTTCCTCCTAATCAACCTCGAGGGACTAACTCTGAGAGAAAACAAAGAAAACGACAAACACGCACAGCATGCTGAGACTTAAAGGGATATCTCTCTATCTGTAACATGACAGGTGCCTGTGATGTGTAGATTACAGCTCACCCAGGCTTGAAACGATCTTTGCGTGTCTCTTGACATGACAGGTGCCTGTGATGTGTAGATTACAGCTCTCCCAGGCTTGAAGTGATCTCTGTGTCTCTTACATGACAGGTGCCTGTGATGTGTAAATTACAGCTCACCGAGGCTTGAAACGATCTCTGTGTCTCTAACATGACAGGTGCCTGTGATGTGTAGATTACAGTTCACCTAGGCTTGAAGCGATCTCTGCGTGTCTCTTGACGTGACAGGTGCCTGTGATGTGTAGATTACAGCTCTCCCAGGCTTGAAGCGACCTCTGCTTGTCTCTTGATGTGACAGGTGCCTGTGATGTGAAGATTCAGCTCACCGAGACTTGAAGCAATCTCTGCATCTCTGACATGACAGGTACCTGTGATGTGTAGATTACAGCTCACCCAGGCTTGACGCGATCTCTAACATGACAGGTGCCTGTGATGTGTAGATTATATCTCACAGAGACTTGAAGCGATCTGTGTGTCTCTAACATGACAGGTGCCTGTGATGTGTAGATTACAGCTCTGTATCGTTTGTATAATACAGCCCACCAAGTCTTGATATGATCAGCATCTTTCTAACATGACAGGTGCCTGTGATGTTTGTATTATAACCCACCAAGTCTTGATATGATCAGTGTCTTTCTAACATGACAGGTGCCTGTGATGTTTGTATTATAACCCACCAAGTCTTGATATGATCAGTGCCTTTCAAACATGACAGGTGCCTGTGATGTTTGTATAATACAGCCCACCAAGTCTTGATATGATCAGTGTCTTTCTAACATGACAGGTGCCTGTGATGTTTGTATTATAACCCACCAAGTCTTGATATGATCAGTGCCTTTCGAACATGACAGGTGCCTGTGATGTTTGTATTATAACCCACCAAGTCTTGATATGATCAGTGTCTTTCTAACATGACAGGTGCCTGTGATGTTTGTATTATAACCCACCAAATCTTGATATGATCAGTGTCTTTCTAACATGACAGGTGCCTGTGATGTTTGTATTATAACCCACCAAGTCTTGATATGATCGGCATCTTTCTAACATGACAGGTGCCTGTGATGTTTGTATTATAACCCACCAAGTCTTGATATGATCAGTGCCTTTCTAACATGACAGGTGCCTGTGATGTTTGTATAATACAGCCCACCAAGTATTGATATGATCGGCATCTTTCTAACATGACAGGTGCCTGTGATGTTTGTATTATAACCCACCAAGTCTTGATATGATCGGCATCTTTCTAACATGACAGGTGCCTGTGATGTAAGGAATACCTTGCCGAGGGCAGTCTACACACGTCTTGTCATGTCAGAATAATTACAGAGCGGACCACCGCTGTTTGTTTTAACTGTGCAAGTCTGTCCTGCAGCAGAACACTATCATCTCACTGCGGCAATGAAAACAAACTCTCATGTGCTTTCCCCGTTATATTTCTCACATATCTCTGTATTATTCTGTTATACAACAAAAATATGATGACAATTTCAGAACTACCAAGATTTTATTGCTATATTTTATTGGAATTGACAACATGTGACTTAAAAGATGCTTTCAGAAGTGAATTATTTTGACGTACATCAATAATTTTGACCGATGGCTATTCTTTGAAAAAACAATCATAAATAAAGACATATTGACATATAAAGACATATCGTATGTGAAGACATTTCGAAGGTGAAGACATTTCGAAGGTGAAGACATTTCATAGGTGAAGATATTTCATAGGTGAAGACATTTCATAGGTGAAGACATTTCATAGGTGAAGACATATCGTACATGTAGGTGAAGACATTTTGTAGGTCAAGACATATCGTAGGCGAAGACATATCGTAAGTGAAGACATCGTAGGTGAAGACATATCGTAAGCGAAGACATATCGTAGGCGAAGACATATCGTAGGTGAAGACATATCGTAGGTGAAGACATATCGTAGGCGAAGACATATCGTAGGTCAAGACATATCGTAGGTCAAGACATATTGTAGGTCAAGACATATCGTAGGTCAAGACATATCGTAGGTCAAGACATATCATAAAGACATATCGTAGGTCAAGACATATCGTAGGCGAAGACATATCGTAGGTCAAGACATATCATAGGTCAAGACATATCATAAAGACATATCGTAGGTCAAGACATATCATAAAGACATATCGTAGGTCAAGACATATCGTAGGTCAAGACATATCGTAGGTCAAGACATATCATAGATAAAGACATATATGTACAAAGACAAAATTATAGAACAAAAAGGAAAAAAGTTCGGATCTTGATAAGTGACAGTTGGCAGGGGAGAAGGGGCACTGCAGGGAGATTAAAACTAGCAATTTGGTTACAGGGTGATAATCTCCCACAGGGGCCCCAGGGGTGGACTCGTTGGAGATAGCATGACCCATGTACTTAAACCCGAGCGCATCCCATTTATTGTTTTCTGGCAGTAATTAATATCATTGGGAAATTGCCAAACGCACTTAATAGCGAAAGTAATCTACTAACCCTTAAGTGGCAATTAACATTGTTTCTTTTTTTGATATATATGGATATGGATGTGTATGTGTGTGTTTATGTGTGTGTGTGTATATATATATATGTATATATATATATATATATATATATATATATATATATATATATATATATATATATATATATATATATATATGTATATATATATGTATATGTATATGTATATATATATATATATTTAGAAGCTGTTACAGATATGAGGTACTGGAGGTATTTTTGTCAGGCCTCATTGTGGGGTACCATCTCATACCTTATTGTGTGTGACAGGAGAGTGCCATCTGGTGTTAATAATGAAATTGTTTTACATACCTCACAAATCTAACATTCATATCAATGGCGCTAATGCCATTATCCACCACTAGGGCACTTATTACTACATGTGACACTAGATGGCAGTGATTTATATAGTTATTGCCTGGTTGTATAAATATGCTTCTCAGACATGTTTGTTCAAAAAGGCCTTGTACAGGTTACTTATGTAACTGTGACTAAGCAGCTGCACTATGAAGAGTGGGGTATTTTATATGCCTCACAGTACGTCAATGCCCCATATACATATATATATATATATATATATATATACATATACACATATATATATACATATATCAGAGAGGTCATGCAGCTGTCAGCAATATGTCAATATGTGTATATATCTGAATATGTATGACCTTGTATGGTTATCAGAATGCTTAACTTTGTACATGCATGGTTTTGAATATGCATGGTTTTGAATATGCATGACTTTGTATCAAGGCTATTGTGTCAACTTGAGGAAATGTTGATTTGGGTGTGAGATATACTCTGCTTTGATTCGGTTTATGCATGTACACTACGGATCAGTCATTACAGGGTCCATATTAGATATGACATCAGGCTTGATTAAAATGTTCCAGACTGGACTGATTGATATATATATATATAATGTAGTAATCATCAGGTGTGACTATATAAACTCTCAGACTGGACTGATTGACATATATAATATTCATGGATTGATATATAGATCAGAAAATAATCATCAGGCGTGACTCTATAATATCATGGACTGGACTGGATAGTGTACAATGTAGTTGTCATTAAGTGTGACTCTAAATATCACAGACTGGACTGGATAGTGTACAATGTAGTTATCATTAAGTGTGACTCTAAAATATCACAGATTGGACTGGATAGTGTACAATGTAGTTATCATTAAGTGTGACTCTAAAATATCACAGACTGGACTGGATAGTGTACAATGTAGTTATCATTAAGTGTGACTCTAAAATATCACAGATTGGACTGGATAGTGTACAATGTAGTTATCATTAAGTGTGACTCTATAATATCATGGACTGGACTGGATAGTGTACAATGTAGTTATCATTAAGTGTGACTCTAAAATATCACAGATTGGACTGGATAGTGTACAATGTAGTTATCATTAAGTGTGACTCTAAAATATCACAGATTGGACTGGATAGTGTACTATGTAGTTATCATTAAGTGTGACTCTAAAATATCACAGATTGGACTGGATAGTGTACAATGTAGTTATCATTAAGTGTGACTCTAAAATATCACAGATTGGACTGGATAGTGTACAATGTAGTTATCATTAAGTGTGACTCTATAATATCATGGACTGGACTTTTGATCACAAAGCTGTCATCAGGCATGCTCCATAAGGTGGACAAATTACCGAATATATTGATATCAATTAGTCACCATCAGATGTGACTCTACAATGTCCTGGACTGGACTGGACTGGACTGGACTGACAGATAATGTAGTCATCCGATGGAATTTTCAGTTTGGATTTGTTCATTTAGCATATCCAGAGTGTCCCGATATGAACACGGTCCGCCAGCCGAGGTAAATCAGGATAATTTGATGAAGATAGCCGTTATTCCTTGTACAACTGCTAACGGATGCTACCAGGTAGTCCACAATAATAGGTTGCCATGGATACCACTCTTCTGGTCACCATCTAGAAGAAATCTCTGATGGATTCATTATAGATTAAAGGCCAATAGTAGCACATAGACACCATACTGTATACATCGGAGAGATAAGCCTGAAATCATCATTAAATATATATAGATATATATATTGTTGGACAGGATTTATAAATAGTTTGGATACATAATTCACCAGCTTGCCAAATTTGGAGTAAACAGATTTGAATTTTCACCATAATTTCTGAGCTGAAAATCGTTCGTTAAACAAATAAAATGTTCTTGATGAGGTGCCATGATCACAAGGAAATTTGATTAGGATTTTCATGAATATGACATATTATGATCTGCCATGATGGATGCTGTGTGGATTAAATTTCATTCAAAATGAAACCATTCCGGAGGACGGAGATCCAGGATCCTACTGTGAGAATGCCACATCGGATCCAGTCATTTGCTCTGGTTGAGGAGTGATAAACGTTCCCACAAATTGACAACTGCCAAATATGTGAAATCACAGCAGAGATGAACGTCAGGGTCAAAATTAGGAATCACCGCTACTCTGCCAGACTCAGTGCTAAAAAGGCAAGTTACCACGCGGGCATTCAAGCAGGGAACACCTTTACATAAGTTTGTTTGGTTGTTTGTTTGTTGGTTTGTTTGTTTGGGGTTTTACATCACTTTCATCACTAGTCGTTTGCAGGTCCTTGACATGACAACCCGCCCGGTCACAGGTTTACAAGGACAACGGGTTCACCCTTCAGGCACTGTCCTCAGCTCAAATGTGAAATTCTATTATGAATTCAATTTAAAATCCAGAGGCGATCCAGTTGTCAACATAGATAATAGTAATGTTAGCCACTATATGTAGCATCTCACAGATGGGGTGAGAATTATCCAAATACTGCACCTCACAACAAGCGTACACAGGAGGACCACTCCTGCTACAAGTTTTATCCAGACAAACCTCAGTCAAATCAGTAGAACAATGCTAGAAGTTCATAATCATAATATTGAGAATACATCGGTATGAGATCTTCAGGAGAGACCTAAGGAGTAAAGAGTTTTAACGCCTATCTCTCAACTCACTCAGCAGGCGGTGTCCATTTATACAAATATTTTTTGTCGCTACTGTAATAGGACCCCAATGTTTACAATATGGAGAGTGGCATGAGACAGAGGTCGTGAGCTTTGATTCTCGGCAAGTTACTGTCACATGCTGTGATGAGACAGTCTGGTATCAGCACTTCATAAAAAAAAACCTTTAATTGTTATTAATGCAAGAGGACGATTTGATGGTTAAACTTGAGATATGATCAGATGGGTAGATTAAGATCAAGGTCAGAGAAGAAGATTAAGGTCATATAGGCAGATTAAGGACAAATAGGAAGATTAAGGTCAGATGGGAAGATTAAGGTCAGATAGGAAGAGTCAGGTGAAATAGGAAGATTAAGGTCAAATAGGAAGATCAAGGTCCGATAAGAAGATTAAGGTCAGATAGGAATATTAAGGCCAAATAGGAAGATTAAGGTCAGATTGACAGATTAAGGTCAAATAGGAAGATAAAGGTCAGATAGGAAGATTTAAGTTCAGATAGGAAGATTAAGGTCAAATAGGAAGATTAATGTCAGATAAGAAGATTAAGGTCAGATAGGAAGATTAAGGTCAAATAGGAAGATTAAGGTCAAATAGGAAGATTAATGTCAGATAAGAAGATTAAGGTCAGATAGGAAGATTAAGGTCAAATAGGAAGATTAAGGTCAAATAGGAAGATTAAGGTCAGTTAGGAAGATTAAAGGTCAAATAGGAAGATAAAAGGTCAAATAGGAAGATTAAGGTCAGATAGGAAGATTAAAGAGGAAGATTAAGGTCAGATAGGAAGATTAAGGTCAGATAGGAAGATTAAAGAGGAAGATTAAGGTCAGATAGGAAGATTAAGGTCAGATAGGAAGATTAAGGTCAGATAGGAAGATTAAGGCCAGGAGAGATTAAGGACAGGTTATCTATGTATTGACATCTATCCTTTCATGATAGCTGTATATTATAAATTGATGATCTTAAGGTTATTTTTCAGTGTGCAATCAGAATTTTAAATTCATTTCCATCACAGGGCTATGCAACTATATTTATGAGAAGAAAAAAAATCAGAATAAATTCACTTTCATATCTGTATGGAAAAGGTCTGCTCTATTAGTAAAGGCAGATCATATCCTATTGGTTAGGTTTAATTTGTGCAGTAAAAAATGGATATTGGTAATGTTTATTGGCACTGAACTCTTGTCCAAACTGAGCTGTCAATACAATTATAAATTTATGCTCTAATATATAATGCAACTTATATCATTATATTAATATATTTGTGCTGCTAAGCTCTGTGGACTTCTTTAAAGTCAAAACTGAATCAGGATCATGTATGGAAAACCATAACCTGTTTGCCAGTTACACTTTTAATATCTCAGTTCATGTGTTTTCAGTTAAGTCAGCAGAGCTATCAACCCAGGGGGGTTATGACTATTTGCTTGCTTTATGAACCCGTTTAATGCAGTAAGGGTCCAACAGGAGGCGGTCTGAAACTCAGTCAAGATTTTTATGACTCGCGAACTTGATCACAGATAACAATGATATTAATGATAATAATAATAAAGATAAGATCTAAATTCTATAAACTGTTCTCTTTTAACCCATTTAATTTCCTTGACAACAAATATTGGATGAGGAAATTTGAAGATGTCTCCTTTAGATTTATATATATATTACTAGCATGTTCAAGGAAATGTCAACAGTTGAGCCATACTGATTGATCCTGTTTGAACTCTAGAAGTTGACAAAGAGAAGAATGTTTAAATAACAAATTGTTTAATGGGGCAATCTCAGAACTTTACAATATGATTTTATCACTCTTGACTTAACTGCTTAATAGATCCTCACTGAGGCCAACAAAGATAATATCATTGTTTCCTGTAACATGCCCCCAGAAAATAGAACAGGGGTATGTCATTTTTTTTATTTATTTCTTTATTTTTTTTCACAAGATCAAATATATTTAGAAATGAGATACAAATATCTTCTTAAAACTTACCTGAAAGTATATTATGAGGGTGTGACTTTTCTGGCAAAGAAGGCCAACTTACTTTAGGGTTGCTAGTCTTGTCGAGGGCTATGGTCATGTGTCTATATGACCTCTGTGCGACCTCATATGGTCGAATCTATATATGAATTCTGTGTGACATCATATGGTCATGTCTGTAAATGACCTTCTGAAGACCTCATATGCTCACATCTATGAATGACCTCTGTGTGACATCATGGCTTTGTCTGTATATGACCTCTGTGTGACATCATATGGTCATCTATGTATATGACCTCTGTGTGACCTCATATGGTCATCTATGTATATGACCTCTGTGTGACCTCATATGGTCATCTATGTATATGACCTCTGTGTGACCTCATATGGTCATGTCTGTATATGACCTATGTGCGACCTTATATGATCAAATCTATATATGAATTCTGTGTGACATCTTATGCTCACATCTATGAATGACCTCTGACCTCATATGGTCACGTCTGTATATGACCTCTATGCGACCTCATTTGGTCACGTCCGTATATGACTTGTGTGACCTCATATGGTCACATCTATATTTATATGACCTCTGTGTGACATCATATGCTCACATCTCTGTATGACCTCTGTGTGACCTCATATGGTCATCTATGTATATGACCTCTGTGTGACCTCATATGGTCATCTATGTATATGACCTCTGTGTGACCTCATATGGTCACGTCTGTATATGACCTATGTGCGACCTTATATGGTCAAATCTATATATGAATTCTGTGTGACATCATATGCTCACATCTATGAATGACCTCTGACCTCATATGGTCACGTCTGTATATGACCTCTATGCGACCTCATTTGGTCACGTCCGTATATGACTTGTGTGACCTCATATGGTCACATCTATATTTATATGACCTCTGTGTGACATCATATGCTCACATCTCTGTATGACCTCTGACCTCATATGGTCACGTCTGTATATGACCTCTATGCGACCTCATTTGGTCACGTCCGTATATGACTTGTGTGACCTCATATGGTCACATCTATATTTATATGACCTCTGTGTGACATCATATGCTCACATCTCTGTATGACCTCTGTGTGACCTCATATGGTTTTGTCTGTATATGACCTCTGTGTGACCTCAAATGATCATATCTGTATATGACCTCTGTGTGACCTCATATGGTCACGTCTGTATATGACCTCTGTGTGACCTCATATGGTCACATCTGTATATGACCTCTGTGTGTCCTCATATGGTTTTGTCTGTATATGACCTCTGTGTGACCTCAAATGATCATGTCTGTGTTTGACCTCTGTGTGACCTCATATGGTCATGTCTGTATATGACCTCTGTGTGACCTCATATGGTCACATCTGTATATGAACTCTGTGTGACCTCATATGGTCACATCTGTATATGACCTCTGTGTGACCTCATATGGTAAATAATGCCTTGATACCACTGTTTGTTTTAGTGCAGATGTATTAAGGTTGAGTTTTCTCAGAAAAAGGCTGAAGAAAAACAGGATTAATTACTCCCATATATAATCAACACAGTTTGGTTTACATAATTCAGTCACTCGTTAGCAGAAAATATAGAATTTAATGACGATTTGGACAGTAAATAATTCCCATCTATCTTAGTGATTGGAAGTTGTTTTGTCTGCAGCAGGATGCATTGTGTACCCAAGAAAAGTTGGATATATTTTATAAAGTGTTTATTTTGTGGTTATAAATATTGACCCATCAGCTCAAACCAAGGCACATTCCAGTAGAGCAGTCAAACATATTAATTATTGATGTTGCAGAACTTTGATATTAATTACATGTACATACTAAACCAAATGGCATTTATCTTTGCAACTCATATTTCAAATTATTTTTATTATTTTTTTGTGATGTGTTTCACGGTTTATTGCAATCAGTTATCATAGATTTACTATTTGATATATTTAGCACTTCCTAATGAATAAATTAAACGCTTCAGTGATTGGGTAGATTTAAGGAGAATAATTACACCCTATTTTAATACCTTTATTCCATATGCTGATATTAAAATAATGCATATTGGATGAACAGGTCAATAAAATTCCTTTAAGCTTGACAGTATTGATGCCATATAATGGTCAGCATTGTTCGGAAGGCCAAAATCAATGGCCCTTGTCACAATCAAGAGAAAGAATATTATCTCTGTAAATAATCTTAGTTGACACATTTGACCTTGATACCGATCCAAGTTTATTGCGGTAGATTGAGTATTGATTTATTGCGGAAGATCAGCTATTGATTTTATAACGGTGGAGGTCTGTATGGAGGCAGAACTTTGTCCCCCGAGTCTCGGTACTCAGTACGGGCTGATTGGAGTGGAGATTCAGCGGGCAGCGAGTGCCCTCAAAGTCTATCTCAGCATAGAGCTGCCCCGGCGGCCCCCTACATAACATGCCCAGTGCTTTTCCTGACTACCCCCCCATCACCATCAATGCTTTATCTGCTAAACAAGGTGAAATATATATATATATATATATATATATATATATATATATATATATATATATATATATATATATATATATATATATATATATATATATATATATATATATATTATATGTATATATTTCATTCAGTCCACTTTCAATAGATCTACATCGATAAGTTTACTCGGCAAAACCAATTGGCATCCCGCTGAGAAATAGATATTATTGTCACAGGCCTATCATTCAGTCCTTTTTTCACTTTAAGTTACATACAAGTCACTCAGAGGTATTGGAGCATGCATGTAATATATGTGCTCAAGGTTGGTCTCTTGGCCAATTTACTCAAAGTTTATGATTCATTCATGAAACAATGGTTACAAATGGTTAAAAAATATATCTTGTTAATTCTCAACAAGGAATGCACATACCTCGCTAACTTAATAGTTCTGCAATTGTGAGAAGAGGAAGGTGCTATTACTGCTGAAATCTATTTTTTTTTAAATCTTCAATATACTTTTGAAATGTAAAAATCCTAAACTTTTTGATTCATTTTTTGTAAAATCTTAGATGGTGACCCAATTTTTTCTCTATAAACTGTAAGAAGATACAGAGATATTTAAACAGATGTCAGCGTGGTGCACCATCCAACTCACATGCACAATCATTTTTGCACAAATTACAATTCAGTTCATGTCAATATGATGATCCAAAGAAAATGACATGGTCCATTTGCACAAAAAAAGAATGAAAATTCCCTTGACAAGCTCGTCAAATGGCCACATGTGGGAAACAGGAAGTGGCCATGGTGGCGCCGCCATGAGATCGATATACCTGAGCGATAATGCAGAACTTCAGCTTGTTTCCAATCTCTATTTTAAATGTCTCTGACTTCGGAGTCATTTTTTTCTTGAGACTTTTGGTATTCTTGGGTCATCAACTATCCATTCAGAACTTTTCCAAGTATTACAATATTTCATGAGGTTAAGTGGAGAGCCATTTGCTGAAAGCACCCATCCGAAAGGTGATTTTTTTACCAATCAGAGACCAGCAAACATATTGTTACAGGAATTGTCCATAGTAGCAATTTATCCAGGGCCCAACCTAATAAAACACACATCCTGTTCACTGACCAATCACAGCAGCCAAAACAATGGTAGGGCTGAAATGTGATTTTTTTTTGACCAATCAGAGACCAGCTGACAAATTGTTACAGGAATTGTCCACAGTAACAATAGCAGGAGATGAGAAACAATATCTGTCTGTATTTCTACCTTGTAAAACTCCATAAATAGTTATACCATGCTCAAGATTTGATTCTTGTTTGGAAAGATAATGAATATTGATATAGTTTTTTTGTCCAGATTTATCAAGTTTTTTTTCAAGATTTTGATGATAAATAAGCTCAGATAGGTTTGGTTTTGAAACTGTGAGAATCGATCATAAATTTTCACAATGAGTTTAAATAATTCAGGGACTCTGTTTTAGTGATCGATATCTCAGCGATTTATACTGAAATTATTCAGATGACGCCATTGGTATGATGCACATGATTTCACCAGACAAAACTTCATATAGATTACTCCTTCAATATATTATCATGGAAAATTAGTTCACAGTGGGAATTCCAGAAATACATTTATCGTGTTTCTGGTTATCATGAAGGCTCGGTTGAACCTAATATTACTCTAAGGTTGAACCCTTCATGTAAAATGTTAAATATTTAAACCCTTGGCAATACCTTATTAGATAAGTTTGTATATGATGTGAAAAATAGAAAATTATTATAAATACTCCTTTTTTGGGGATGTTTCCATTTTCACTAATTTTAGAGAAAAGTTAAGAGGAAGTTTTATCAAATCATACCTCAGATAAATAACTTTGAATTAAATATCGTTTACAGCTTACATCAATAAAAATAGCAAAAAGCTGATATGATATTAGGCAAAAAAATGATACAAATGTTATCTTTTTAGTGTAGTAAATATAGCAACATCTAGCCCATGGGAGGTATGGGGTAAAACCACAAATATCCTGGACACATGCACTCAGCCATGTGCTTGGTATTTATAAACAAACCTAAAACCACATCTTACACACAGTGTCAACTGTCAATCAAATTCAAAAAAAAAAATCTCTGAACACTTTTATTGTGTAAAAGAGCTTTGATATGAAACATTTAGATTTCAGAATAAAATATGTTGTAGCCCTTGTGTTCATGCAGCATTATACCAAGTACCATACATTTCTATTAGAAAGTAATAAATATATTAGAATGTATTTAATTTATACTGGCTGAGCTCTGAGTGTTTTGACCTGTTTAATAGGCTCCACCCCCCTCCTTTTATACTTGAACCCCCTCCTTTATATCAAGCGACCTCAAATAAAATGAGACACCATTATCAATCAAATGACCTCAAATAAAATGAAACACCATTATCAATCAAATGACCTCAAATAAAATGAAACACCATTATCAATCAAATGACCTCACATAAAATGAAACACCATTATCAATCAAATGACCTCAAATAAAATGAAACAACATTATCAATCAAATGATCTCACATAAAATGAGACAACATTATCAATCAAATGACCTCAAATAAAATGAGGCAACATTATCTATCAATCAAATGACCTCAAATAAAATGAGACAACATTATCAATCAAATGACCTCAAATAAAATGAAACACCATTATCAATCAAATGACCTCAAATAAAATGAAACAAAATTATCAATCAAATGACCTCAAATAAAATGAAACACCATTATCAATCAAATGACCTCAAATAAAATGAAACAACATTATCAATCAAATGACCTCAAATAAAATGAAACACCATTATCAATCAAATGACCTCAAATAAAATGAGACAACATTATCAATCAAATGACCTCACATAAAATTAAACACCATTATCAATCAAATGACCTCAAATAAAATGAGACACCATTATCAATCAAATGACCTCACATAAAATGAAACACCATTATCAATCAAATGACCTCAAATAAAATGAAACACCATTATCAATCAAATGACCTCAAATAAAATGAGACACCATTATCAATCAAATGACCTCAAATAAAATGAGACACCATTATCAATCAAATGACCTCAAATAAAATGAGACACCATTATCAATCAAATGACCTCACATAAAATGAAACACCATTATCAATCAAATGACCTCACATAAAATGAAACACTATTATCAATCAAATGACCTCAAATAAAATGATACACCATTATCAATCAAATGACCTCAAATAAAATGAGACACCATTATCAATCAAATGACCTCACATAAAATGAAACACCATTATCAATCAAATGACCTCAAATAAAATGAGACAACATTATCAATCAAATGACCTCAAATAAAATGAGACACCATTATCAATCAAATGACCTCAAATAAAATGAGACACCATTATCAATCAAATGACCTCAAATAAAATGAGACACCATTATCAATCAAATGACCTCACATAAAATGAGACAACATTATCAATCAAATGACCTCAAATAAAATGAGACAACATTATCAATCAAATGACCTCAAATAAAATGAGACAACATTATCAATCAAATGACCTCAAATAAAATGAGACAACATTATCAATCAAATGATCTCACATAAAATGAGACAACATTATCAATCAAATGACCTCAAATAAAATGAAACAACATTATCAATCAAATGATCTCACATAAAATGAGACAACATTATCAATCAAATGACCTCAAATAAAATGAAACACCATTATCAATCAAATGACCTCACATAAAATGAAACACCACAATCAATCAAATGACCTCAAATAAAATGAAACAACATTATCAATCAAATGACCTCAAATAAAATGAAACACCATTATCAATCAAATGACCTCAAATAAAATGAAACAACATTATCAATCAAATGACCTCAAATAAAATGAAACACCATTATCAATCAAATGACCTCAAATAAAATGAGACAACATTATCAATCAAATGACCTCACATAAAATGAAACACCATTATCAATCAAATGACCTCAAATAAAATGAAACACCATTATCAATCAAATGACCTCAAATAAAATGAGACAACATTATCAATCAAATGACCTCACATAAAATTAAACACCATTATCAATCAAATGACCTCAAATAAAATGAGACACCATTATCAATCAAATGACCTCAAATAAAATGAGACACCATTATCAATCAAATGACCTCACATAAAATGAGTCAACATTATCAATCAAATGACCTCAAATAAAATGAGACAACATTATCAATCAAATGATCTCACATAAAATGAGACAACATTATCAATCAAATGACCTCAAATAAAATGAAACAACATTATCAATCAAATGATCTCACATAAAATGAGACAACATTATCAATCAAATGACCTCAAATAAAATGAAACACCATTATCAATCAAATGACCTCACATAAAATGAAACACCATTATCAATCAAATGACCTCAAATAAAATGAAACAACATTATCAATCAAATGACCTCAAATAAAATGAAACACCATTATCAATCAAATGACCTCACATAAAATTAAACACCATTATCAATCAAATGACCTCAAATAAAATGAGACACCATTATCAATCAAATGACCTCACATAAAATGAGACAACATTATCAATCAAATGACCTCACATAAAATGAGACAACATTATCAATCAAATGACCTCAAATAAAATGAGACAACATTATCAATCAAATGACCTCAAATAAAATGAGACAACATTATCAATCAAATGACCTCAAATAAAATGAGACAACATTATCAATCAAATGATCTCACATAAAATGAGACAACATTATCAATCAAATGACCTCAAATAAAATGAAACAACATTATCAATCAAATGATCTCACATAAAATGAGACAACATTATCAATCAAATGACCTCAAATAAAATGAAACACCATTATCAATCAAATGACCTCACATAAAATGAAACACCATTATCAATCAAATGACCTCAAATAAAATGAGACATTATCAATCAAATGACCTCACATAAAATTAAACACCATTATCAATCAAATGACCTCAAATAAAATGAGACACCATTATCAATCAAATGACCTCAAATAAAATGAGACACCATTATCAATCAAATGACCTCACATAAAATGAAACACCATTATCAATCAAATGACCTCACATAAAATGAAACACCATTATCAATCAAATGACCTCAAATAAAATGAGGCAACATTATCTATCAATCAAATGACCTCAAATAAAATGAGACATTATCAATCAAATGACCTCAAATAAAATGAAACACCATTATCAATCAAATGACCTCAAATAAAATGAGACACCATTATCAATCAAATGACCTCAAATAAAATATAATGCCATTATCAATCAAATGACCTCAAATAAAATGAAACAACATTATCAATCAAATGACCTCAAATAAAATGAGACACCATTATCAATCAAATGACCTCAAATAAAATGAAACACCATTATCAATCATATGACCTTACACAAAAATGAGACACCATTATCAATCAAAATATGACTTCACATAATAATGACCTCACATTATTTATGATAATTTGTTTATATTTTACAGAGACGTCGGCGCTATCTGCCCTCTGTTGGAGATGACCTTGAGGTTGTCGAGGGTGACAAGGTCGCGCAGACAGAGCCGGATGAAAGTCGTCGACGTCGCACTGTCCTACTTCAGCGAGTCAACGAGTCCTGGGGTTTCACTCTCCAGGTAAAAAATACAAAAAAAATCCTTTATTATAGAAATATTATTTAGAATATGATAATAATTCATTGAAGTATTATTTGTTTTTTTCTTTTTCAAAATCATGATTATCCATCATGATTATTAAATGTATGATTCCATTTAATCACTACAAACATACTAAAGTATTCAAAGTATTGTTACTTTCAGCATGATGACAGCATCAATATATTTTACAACAAACAAGAAACATTTTTAAAGGAAAAAGATTACAGACTTGTTAAATTTACAGAGTCAGTCAATTAAATGGCCTACAGTGCAAGTCCATTCAAATTTTAGTTTAATTTTGTTGATTTGTAAAAAAAATTATCATTATTATTTTTGTCCACCAATTCAATACTGTTGTAAAATTCATTTCTTTTTTAGGTCTATTTATATTTGACAATATTGGTAATTTTCAGAGCTATGGTATCCATCACAAGAGTACGGACGACATCGAGCTGCTGACCTACATAGACTACGTAGAGTATGGCAGCCCGGCCTACCTCGCTGGCCTCAGGCCTGGTACGTGACACCCCCCACTTATAGCATACCAACATAGCCGGCCTCAGGCCTGGTATGTAACACCTCCCACTTATAGCATACCGATATAGCCAGCCTCAGGTATGTAACACCCCCCACTTATAGCATACCAATATAGCCGGCCTCAGGTACGTGACACCCCTCACTTATAACATACCAATATAACCGGCCTCAGGCCTGGTATGTAATACTCCCCACTTATAGCATACCAATATAGCCGACCTCAGGTACGTGACACCCCTCACTTATAACATACCAATATAGCCAGCCTCAGGTATGTGACACCCCTCACTTATAGCATACCGATATAGCCGGCCTCAGGTATGTGACACCCCCCACTTATAGCATACCAATATAGCCGGCCTCAGGTATGTGACACCCCTCACTTATAGCATACCGATATAGCCGGCCTCGGGTACGTGACACCCCTCACTTATAGCATACCAAAAATAGCCGGCCTCAGGTATGTGACACCCCCCACTTATAGCATACCAATATAGCCGGCCTCAGGTATGTGATACCCCCCACTTATAGCATACCAATATAGCCGGCCTCAGGTATGTGACACCCCTCACTTATAGCATACCGATATAGCCGGCCTTGGGTACGTGACACCCCCCACTTATAGCATACCAATATAGCCGGCCTCAGGTATGTGACACCCCCCACTTATAGCATACCAATATAGCCGGCCTCAGGTACGTGACACTTCCCACTTATAGCATACCAATATAGCCGGCCTCGGGTACGTGACACCCCCCACTTATAGCATACCAATATAGCCGGCCTCAGGTACGTGACACCCCCCACTTATAGCATACCGATATAGCCGGCCTCAGGCCTGGTATGTAACACCCCCCACTTATAACATACCAATATAGCCGGCCTCAGGTACGTGACACTTCCCACTTATAGCATACCAAACATATCAATTAATGTCAAATATTTTATAGAAAAAACATCTCTAAAAACTTTCAATATTATAGAAAGTACTCGATTTTTACAACAACAAAATATTATGTATTATCAAGTTTTGACTAAAAAATCATATAAAATATATATTTTAGCTTCGCCTTGTTTTTACTCTAGGTGATGTGATTCTGTCGATCAATGGCACGTCCATGGAGGATGCCGATCACAGCGCCCTCGTTGCTTATATCAAGAACTGCCAGCAAACGATGAGGTCAGCATACACTAGCCATTCCCACCGAAATAGACCCGCACTTTGTAACTGCTTGGTTAAGAATGTTGCTTCTCTGGAACTTATATAGAGATATCCTGCCAGAAACAAAGGGATATAACCATTTCTTATAACTATACACATGTGTAAACAATTCTTTCCTTCTTTTGTATATTTATTTTTATTTTTATTTTTTTTGTTGATATTTAAAGTTTTTTCCTTTTATTTCAGGATGGTGGTCTTGTTTGAGGATTGCTGCAAGAAGGTAGAAATGCACATGCGGTACTTGAGACTGAAAGTAAGTCACTTTGCAATACTTGAGACTGAAAGTAAGTCACTTAGCAATACTTGAGACTGAAAGTAAGTTACTTTGCAATACTTGAGACAGAATGTAAGTCACTTTGCAATACTTGAGACTGAATGTAAGTCACTTTGCAATACTTGAGACTGAAAGTAAGTCACCTTGCAATACTTGAGACTGAAAGCAAGTCACTTAGCAATACTTGAGACTGAAAGTAAGTCACTTTGCGATACTTGAGACTGAAAGTAAGTCACTTTACAATACTTGAGACTGAAAGCAAGTCACTTTGCAATACTTGAGACTGAAAGCAAGTCACTTAGCAATACTTGAGACTGAAAGTAAGTCACTTTGCGATACTTGAGACTGAAAGTAAGTCACTTTACAATACTTGGGACTGAAAGTAAGTCACTTTGCAATATTTGAGACTGAAAGTAAGTCACTTTGCAATACTTGAGACTGAAAGTAAGTCACTTTGCAATACTTGAGACAGAAAGTAAGTCACTTAGCAATACTTGAGACTGAAAGTAAGTCACTTAGCAATACTTGAGACTGAAAGTAAGTCACTTAGCAATACTTGAGACTGAATGTAAGTCACTTAGCAATACTTGAGACTGAAAGTAAGTCACTTAGCAACACTTGAGACTGAAAGTAAGTCACTTAGCAACACTTGAGACTGAAAGTAAGTCACTTTGCAATACTTGAGACTGAAAGTAAGTCACTTTGCAATACTTGAGACTGAAAGTAAGTCACTTTGCAATACTTGAGACTGAAAGTAAGTTACTTTGCAATACTTGAGACTGAATGTAAGTCACTTAGCAATACTTGAGACTGAAAGTAAGTCACTTTTCAATACTTGAGACTGAAAGTAAGTCACTTTGCAATACTTGAGACTGAAAATAAGTCACTTTGCAATACTTGAGACTGAATGTAAGTCACTTTGCAATACTTGAGATTGAATGTAAGTCACTTTGCAATACTTGAGACTGAAAGTAAGTCACTTAGCAATACTTGAGACTGAAAGTAAGTCACTTTGCAATACTTGAGACTGAAAGCAAGTCACTTTGCAACACTTGAGACTGAAAGTAAGTCACTTAGCAACATTTGAGACTGAAAGTAAGTCACTTAGCAATACTTGAGACTGAAAGCAAGTCACTTTGCAATACTTGAGACAGAATGTAAGTCACTTTTCAATACTTGAGACTGAAAATAAGTCACTTTTCAATACTTGAGACTGAAAGTAAGTCACTTTGCAATATTTGAGACTGAAAGTAAGTCACTTAGCAACACTTGAGACTGAATGTAAGTCGCAATACTTGAGACTGAAAGTAAGTCACTTTGCAATACTTGAGACTGAAAGTAAGTCACTTTGCAATATTTGAGACTGAAAGTAAGTCACTTAGCAACACTTGAGACTGAAAGTAAGTCACTTAGCAACACTTGAGACTGAAAGTAAGTCACTTAGCAATACTTGAGACTGAAAGTAGGTCACTTTACAATACACAGCATATATGTCACGTAACAATACTTGAGACTGAAAAACTCTTCCTTTATGAGAAAATAAGTAAAGAGGCTATACAGACAGCGATCAGTGACGATTTGCAATCAACAGCTACCATGGCTAATACCTCCAAGCAATGCAAACTGTATCAATACCAGGCAATTTGTCCGGAGCTTGAGCTGCCAAGAACGACTGGCCGCTGGGGGGAATGTCAACCAACAGTTCATGTAACAATACAAAGACTTGTCAGGTACAGCTGCGATGGTCAATAAACATGACAAGCAACCACCAGCAGAATAGATATGATTGGTTTTAAAATAAAAATATCAAGTCTTTCTTGGTTTTATAAGACATGTGTCTTTTTGGTGTAAATCTCATATTATATACTGTGTATCTCATCTTATCTGCTGTATATCTCACCTTGTCTGCTGTATATCTCACCTTATCTGTTGTATATCTCATCTCATCTGATGTAAATCTCATCTTATCTGTTGTATATCTCACCTTATATGCTGTATATCTCATCTTATCTGGTGTATATCTCATCTTATCTGCTATATATCTCACCTTATCTGCTGTATATCTCATCTTATCTGCTGTACAGTATATCTCATCTTATCTGCTATATATCTCACCTTATCTGCTGTATATCTCATCTTATCTGCTGTATATCTCATCTTATCTGCTGTTTATCTCATACTTGGTGCTTCAAGAGGGTGTTCTGCACCTATGAGATATTCTTTTGCAGATCACCCTTCTGCCGAACTACTTTCGCAGATCACCCCTCTGCCGAACTACTTTCGCAGATCACCCATGTGCCGAACTACTTTTGCAAATCATCCTTGGTCCAAATGACAAGTGAGATCCTTCCACCAGAACCAACAAAAGAGATCTGTCAGGTTGAACACTGCATGAACCCATGCTCTTGACTTTATCTCATATTTATCTACCGCAAATGGTTTATATACCAGACCAGTAAAGAATAGAACATGTGAGTGCAGTGTTCAGGCTGACAGATCTCTCAAGTTGGTTCTGGTGGAAGGATCTCAATGCCCACCTCACAATGACGTCATTACATAGTAAAATATATGTTGCAATGACGTCATTGAGTGTGACGTCATTAAAAAGGGGCGTGGCATTGTTTATGTTGTTTGACACACACAACATAGGTCCGCACATGTTGCAATGTTTTCCTCTCTGTTTTGCTTTAAATAGATTGGACATCAAACCAAAACCTTTATCTCATACCTATCTGTAGGAGTAAAGTATGAGATAAAGTCAAGAACATAGGTTCGTGCAGTGTTCAGGCTGACAGATCTCTCTCGTTGGTTCTGGTGGAAGGATCTCACTCGTCCTTCGGACTCTTGAGATCCTTCCACCAGAACCAACTTGAGAGATCTGCCAGCCTGAACACTGCACTCACATGTTCTTGCCTTAATATCTCATCTTATCTGCTGTATATCTCACCCTACCTGTTGTATATCTCACCCTACCTGTTGTATATCTCACCCTACCTGTTGTATATCTCACCCTACCTGTTGTATATCTCACCCTACCTGCTGTATATCTCACCCTACCTGTTGTATATCTCACCCTACCTGCTGTATATCTCACCTTATCTGCTGTATATCTCACCTTATCTGCTGTATATCTCAACTTATCTGCTGTACAATATATCTCATCTTATCTGCTGTACAGTATATCTCATCTTATCTGCTGTATATCTCATCTTACCTGCTGTATATCTCACCTTATCTGCTGTATATCTCATATTGTGTCAAGTTATCTTGTTTTGTGTCATGTTATGTTATATTTTGTTATTTTATCTCATATTATGTCATTTTATGTCATATTATGTAATTTTATCTCATATTATGTCATTTTATCTTATATCATCGTGTCTTGCTTCAGAGGGTGCTCGCGGAAAAGGTGTTTGAGATGAGATCACTGGAAATGCAGGAACGTAGAGTCTTAGCAGGTAAACAGGAACAGATAATTTTATACATTTTTCATTCATTAATAAGCTAAGACAAAACATTATCTATTTTTTTCTCATATAGATGAGTCTTGTACTTTGCAAAATGCATAATCTTGAACCAAGGATGTAAATATTTTGTTGCTAAAAATGGATAAATTTGACCTAACTTATAAAGAGCCAAGAACAGCTTTATATGTATTTTGTGATAATTTTCTACCTACTATCAACCAAGAAGTCCCAAAATATCCGATGAAAAGTATTGAACGTTTTTTTTTTTAATCCAATATCTGGAGGAGTGATTTTAGGGCTGTTTTGTGTTTTGGATTTCAGGGCTGAGTCGTTTTGACAGTTGCCGGTCGAGCATCGCGAGCAGCAGCAGCTCCATCTGCAGTGCGTGGGATGACCGTCTCAGCCTGCGTCCCGAGATGGAAGTCTTCACCCCCGCTAGCGCCGCCTACTGGCAAAATATCAGCGACGAGTCGAGCACGGACACCGCCAGTCTGGCCAGTCGCAGTAGTCCGTACCTCGGGCCACGATTTGACTTCGACCGGGCGAGTTTGCCGGTCAACGCTCGGCTCAAACCTCAACTGACCCAGAGCTACTCATTCGGAACTACGCAGGAGTTTGTTCGCAACAAGAGGCACATGAGTACGCGGTCTATGCTCGTGGAATCGCCAAGTTGGAAAGACTTTTCCAGACCGATTCCAGAGGAAGCAACATCGTCTCCTATCCGGAGGCAAAGTTCTATACCGGATAATCTCGGACCACAACCGGATAATTGTATGGAAATGGACTTGTATAGGATGAGCATAGGGAATAATATGCGACAGCGCCATAGGAGTCGCCATCTATCAGGCAACTCGCTAAACTCAACGAGGCCTGAATCGCCAAATAACTCCTTAATTGACTCAAATAATGAAGTTTCCGTGGATGTACATAATATTTCAGAGATTCCGGAAACTTCCGGAGAAGATGGACTTCTGTCAGAAGCAGCCGCGTTACCAAGCCACAATCCTTCATTTAAATCAACCAATCACAAGTCACCAAAATCACCCCGCCGACGCTCACCTCGATCACCTAGACATAAATCAGCCAATCACAAATCCCCATCTAGATCGCCCAATCAGAGCCCGGTTCACACCCGGAATGATAGCTCGGCTCGGAACACAACAAGTTCCGGATACTCCACAGAGACGATCAGTACTGGAAATCAGGATATGGATGACGTCGCGTGCTGGCTTCCACGCAAAGTCGGTTCCAGTATATTTTACATTGAGGAACCCGACATTGAGAGCCCCGACATCGGTGCTAAGTTAAGTGTAGAAGCCAGCCCCAGCAGTCCGGCGGACTCCATCGGGAGTAAGTTTAGTTACTCCGACTTGCCTCAGATAGCACTCAAGTTCCTGAGAGACGATGACGAAATTACTCACCTTTAACAGAAATAGGCTAAATGTAAAATGATTCCTGAGAGATGATGACAAAATTACTCACCTTTAAAAGAATTAGCGCTCAAGTTCCTGACAGACGATCACAAAATTACTCACCTTTAACAGAAATAGGCTAAATATAAAATGATTGCTGATAGATGATGATGAAATTACTCACCTTTAACAGAAATACTAGGCTAAAGGTAAAATGATTCCTGAGAGATTATGATGAAATCAATCATTTGAGGAGTTTTCCCTTTAAAAAATTAATCAATTAAAATTGAAAACTTTCATAACACGCTCAACATTGATAAAACATGTATGTTGAGCAATTTAGATTTTACAGAAGATAAAAATTGAATAAATGCTCTAAATCACTCTCAGATAAATTATCAAAATTACGATATGTAAAAACCTTAATTTGCATTTTAATGGCATTAGAAATCAAAATACTTGAAAAAATGGAACTTTTTGTCGGTGTGATGAGCTAATATTAGCTGCTATTAGCTGCTAAGGTAACATATAAGGGATGCTCAAAAAATTTAGGATTGGTGCTGTTTTGTTCAGACTATTAAGTTGTCAACCACAAAAATATAGAAAAACCAAAAATATAGAAAATTTTACACTAATTCCATAATTATGAGAATATGAAATTAGTCTGAAATTATATATTTTTTTGTTCCCATAGCAACCACACAGTGCTTTAATATGTTGTAAAATTATGTAATGACAGCATGATTTTGATCTGCCCTCGTATATACATGTACGTGTATTAATAATTCTATCTATTGTGCCTTGTTCACACTTTGTGCTGTGTTTTGGGTACAAACTTACCGTATTCTACCCGCTGTATCCCTGTGATAATAAGGGACACTTGGTAATGTGATCAACTTAAGAAACATGATCAAGATGATTACTAAATATAAATGTGATTTGCAGATGATAAATTGAATATTTTTGTCAGTAATTGTGCAATATTACCAGTGAATCTGTAATTATCTGATCATATTTATCTGATCAGCTGTTGATATTTGCCTCATTTATCTGATCATCTGAAGATAAGTGATTCCATTTATCTGATCAGCTGAAGATAAGTGACTCCATTTATCAGATCAGCTGAAGATAAGTGATTCCATTTATCTGATCAGCTAAAGATATATGACTCCATTTATCTGATCAGCTGAAGATAAGTGATTCCATTTATCTGATCAGCTGAAGATAAGTGACTCCATTTATCTGATCAGCTGAAGATAAGTGACTCCATTTATCTGATCAGCTGAAGATAAGTGACTCCATTCAATTGATCAGCTAAAGATAAGTGACTCCATTTATCTGATCAGCTAGAGATACATGACTGATCAGCTGTACATGTAGATATCTGCTACATGTAATTAATCATAGGGTTTGCACTGCATATATGACAAAACAGGGTTTGCACTGCTTGAGTGATAATAATCTTCACAATAAAATTAAGTATCAAATGATATTTTTACACAATTTTGTTTTTGTAAAACAAAAATATGTACCTTATAAGTGCCCTTTGTAACGATAATCTGAGTGATAATAGAGGTAGATTTGGAAAGTAAAGAATGTTTTGCCACTGATAATGGTGTATATTAATGCCACTAGGAGTCACCACCAGTAATGTGTGAATTTTGAAAGCAAAGATTCTGTTTTTTCACACAGAAAAAGGTTCAGCAATAAATGAACATTTTGTGTCGTTTTAAGATAAGATAAAATACAGTAAATCAATATAAGTGACATAGAAAATTTGTGATATTGTATATTCAGATTGAAGTATAAGAAAAAGTGTGCACCCTCCGACAGAAGAATTTCTTGATAATTATGATTGTTAACTGTTTTAGCTAAATTAGTAATGGAATTTCCATCTGCGATACAGATTTGAGCATTTTCCTAAATGTATGATTTTTTTTCCATACAAATAAATAATGTTTACTCTAGTTATAGCTTGTATCGGGTGTATCCCAAATGTGATGCACAATTAGGTGCCGAGTGCTAAAAACAAGAGTTTTTTTTGTAAGACCTGATGTTTTCAAAGTGCTTAGATAATACTAATATCTTCTTTTTTATGAAATAATTTCACAGTAATTTATAAAAGTTAGTGTATAATTGTATTTTTTTAACCAACAGTAGATGATCGATGCTATTTTTTACTTGCACGTTTATATACAGCAGATTAGAAAAGAATCGGACACATTATTTATCTGTAGTTTATTATTGTAGGAAAAAAATTCCTCCCAACCAATTGATACCAGTAAGGAGTCATGGCAATAATCTTGCCATGACGACTTAATGTCTCCATGGATACAAGAACAATACATTTAATATAATGCTTAAATAAGTCAGACTAACAAACAAACTTGCAAACACTAACTCTAATCTTTAACCTTTTTTTTTTTTTTTTTTTTTTTTTACATTTTCTAATCTTTAACCTACATGTATGTTAACGAAACATTTCAAGTTGAGCTGCCATTGTGCCATAGAATAAGAGATGACAATTATTGAGCAAATAGAATTATTTTAATTTTGATAATATAAACAGAATCAGCAATTAGTCAGCATACGACATAAATGATTGTATGTTATTTTCAGCTTAACTAATATTATGTGATTATTAATTCTCACTGCTTGAGTTTAAACATTTGTCATCCACCAGGTGTCTCTTGTGTTATGTACAATGCATGCTGGGATAGGTTTGTAGACATGGCAGCTGATATGATGACAACCATTCTGTATGCTGTCAGGGCAATGCACTAATATTTTGGCAACAAATGCATGCACCGAAAAACTGAATAATTTGTGAATTTTAATAAGAATAGAAAGGCTGTCTTGGGTGTAATAAACTGATTGAAATTAAATAACACAGTGATCAACATTTTTTACTACTATGAGCAAAGCTTTCATGTCGACGTTCACCCATGCATGACAGATTTAACACCAGGTAGCAGCATGGTCCACTCAAGCAGTGAGAATTGTAATTTGTGCCAGATTTTTTTTAAATTCTGTACAAAGTTGATCCAATGAAAAAATATAAAAATTAATTTGTGGAAGATTAATGTATTGCTTCTGTGCAAAAATAAGGAATTATTCCATGGTTTTATTGCTCTCAAGCTAGAATGATTTAAAACAAGGAATATTTTATTTCTTAACAATCAACAATGTGGAATCAACATCAAAGATTAACTGCTTTAAAATATGATTAACAGGTTAGGCATTGGGATTGTTAATTTAATCTTTTTGACAAATATGTTTGAATCTACAGATTAAGAGAATATTCTTAGTGAACAAAACAAGTCTTAAATTAATTAACAAGGTGAATTAGAAACGGACCGATTTTTAAACTAATGCTTTTTGAGAAACACATTTGAATTCACAGATTGATAGAATATTCGAAGTAAACAGCTAATTGTCTGACAGCGTGAAAAGTTTCTGTATGCACACTTCTGATTGGTCAAATGGGTCTGTTTGTTTAGTCAAGGTCACTTCCATGTGTGACCATATTTAATGGATAAAATAGCCAAAATGTGACTTTATATGTTCACGTCATTGTATTTCAAAGTAGGAGACAACAGGAAACTAAGGCTGGAGGTATATATATATACTTTTATAGTGTTGTTTTATAGTGTTGTTTTACTCTCATCTGAAGTGCAATATATCTTACGAATCCGTGTTAAACTTGAAGCATAAATGTCAGGGCAACTAAATTTCTAAATGAGACTTGCCTATTGCCTGGGGGAAATACCCGGGAAGAAATCCCTGAAGAGTTGTTTTATAATTCTGTGTGATATGTACTTTATTATATATATATTACATTATGTATAGATTCATTTAGTGTAGAGAGTTATTTCAGTTGGTTTGGTGCACTGGAAGTGATGCTAAATATTTTTTAATGTTCCTTGGTTTAGTACAGAGAAGTGTCAGAAAAAAACAAGTTTACCTGCGAAGGGAAAATATGGGTGATTCATCATTTACCGATAGGTGGCAGCACTGAATAAATACTCCTTCACCTAAATGTAGTTTTTTTTGCCAACCGAAATAAATACGAGGTGGGAGATATTATCTCTCATTTTTCCTGTCCATCAACTTTGATTTTCTCCTCTGAAACTACTAGGTGGAGTTCTTAGCTATTTGTATGTAAGATGTTATATTTTTCAGAGGATCAATTTTATCTATTCACCTTCAGGTTCCGATATTTTCTGCTCATGTCAGCTCGGTGAGTGGATTTAGATGATCGTTTGGGAAGCTATTTGCAAGCATTTCCAGAAAATATTCACAAACATTACAAAAAAGCAATGATCAGCATAGCTTGTTTTTTGTATCTGGGATGTCGCTTTCCTTTGCTACCAGTGCACAATACATTATCTTGCCCACCAATTTTGTCAATTGTATTACCTAAAAACTGGTAACATGTAACAACATGACATAGCTGATTTCCAAATTGTTTGGAAGAAACAAGCTATCTTTTTCAACAAAATATTAAAAAGGTGCAGTCAATGTCATATCATTTACAATTTTGATATTTTTTGCAAAGTCACATGTTATCACTTGTGTTGTGAGGTTCAAGCATGATTGATTGTGTGTTGCCATGGATACGTGTCATCAATTGTGTTGCCATGGATACATGTCAACATATGTATTGCCACATAAATAAATTGAGGCAGGATGGTGTATTAAAATTCTTACACATTTTATTATATGACGTCACATATTTCAGATAAATGGATTTTTTTTTCTGAAATTTAACAAAAAATTTTACCAGGGGCATAGAATTCATCAAGTTTTGTAATTTCTTCAGTAACTTCTGTATCAGTACCTGTATGGTTCTGTTCTCTTGAATTCCACAGAGAAAAATGTGATAAACATTTAGTCATACAATTCTGTTTCTTGTGATAGCCATCAGGGGGCACTGCATTGATGAATTTACTCATAGATCTTAATAGCCAGGTGCAGAGAAAATTAAAACAAATAGTTGCTTATATTTTTGTTGGTCAATGACCCATGGATTGCAGGAGTGTTTCTGTAATATCCTCGATTTAGTTTTAGGCAGAAAATGTTCAAATAAACAATTTTGTCCAGAAGACAAAATTTTAGCACACATAGAAACTTGGAATTTCATTGACCAAGCAAAAATCGTTTTGTATATAATACAAGGAAAATTGTAAGAGATCTTATATGATTTTTACCAAATTAATATTTAATTTGGAATGTAAAATGTTGTTATAACACGAAATCAATCATATGTTCTAATATTAATTAATAACAGAATTAATTATATTTTAAGGAGCTATTCTAATGAACTTATTTGTTAACAGGAACTCGTTTCTGCATCCCAAGATGCAGACGAATTAAAGACTACACAAATGGAGAGAATCCTCTCACATAGGAGAGAATACAAGTTACAACCATTTTGTTTTATAACTAGGCATTGTGCAATATTCTAGAAAATACATATTTATCATTTATCAATATGATGTACTTAAGGGAAGGCAATACGTGTATGTTGTACATGTATATATATATATGTATATATATATATATATATATATATATATATATATATATATATATATATATATATATATATATATATATATATATATATATATATATATATATATATATATATATATATATATATATATATATATATATATATATATATATATATATATATATATATATACATACATACATACATACATACATACATATATATATATATATATATATATATATATATATATAGACCTATATATATATATATACTTTATATATATATATATACATATTTAAAATTGTAGTTTGAAATATGAAACAGGAGAATCAAAATCCAGAATTGGATAATCTGAAGGAGTTGCGTGTAAGTGCTCTTGTTCAAGTTTGGGTAAAACTTCCGCCAATCCAAGATGGAGACTTTGTAATAATATATTTTATATGAATGTATTTCAGAATGAGCATACATATCTGAATAACTATACGTTTTATATTCCGACAACTGCAGTCTGTGAGGCCTTCTCACCATGTTGCCTGTCGTATTTTCTCAATTAATTTAATCAAACAGTTTTATAATCAGCAAGAAGATAACTTGTCATTTGTGAAACGTTGGCATCGTGAGATGGGATCGTGTCCTTTTTCCTTTTCTCTGTGAAATATCATTTCAGATATACCTGTATTTGTTAAGAGTCCGTAAATTGGCTGAGAAAATTTAAGTTCGATTATGACCCCTTAATTTTACTTCGTCGTTCAGAAAAACATGAAAATATCAAAGAGGTCAGCTAAGAAATGTACGACAACTGGCGACCAGGGTAATTTCTATTAAAGACAAAAAAAATATGTTCTCACCCATGAGGGAGAGATGACAAAATATTATGAAACATGTTCCCCCTTACTAGGGAGGGTGAAAAGGTATAAAATATGATAATATTGTTATATATTGTTGTGTACATATTCTACTAGTCACGTCAAATCCACTGTTATCTGTTAGTCATGGTTATATTACTCTAAATCACTAATAAAATTGTTTATCATAGAAAAATCTCTATTTGGTCATTGTTTGTTCCATTGAATTTGATTTGATTTGATTTGATATATGATTTGATATGTTGGCCGCTCCACTTTTGTCTCATGATTTGATTTGATTTGATGTTGGCCGCTCCACTTTTGTCTCATTGATTTGATTTGATTTGAAATTTTTTTTAAATCATTTTAATATATGAAAATCATGGTTTCGTTCTTTTTGTGCTAACTAAAGCAAATATTATCTTTTTATATTTTATATTAATTTATGGTTTGCTAAAATGCAGCTAAAAAAATCTGACGAAAATCACAATTCTTCTCTATTCTAACCTTTCTGAACTCCGCATCTGCACCATGCAGATCTGCCACCTGGTGTGTAAAATATCTTTTGGCCAAATGGACCGAAATACATAAGTAAAGTGATGAAAATTGAATTAATACATCAAATGTAGGTAAATAGTAATTAATAAATAATTAAAAAAAAAAAAAAAAAAAAAAAAAAAAAAAAAAAAATTAAATCAAATGTAGGTATATTACATAGCAGGTATATAATATTGAAAAAATAAACAAGGAAATGCAATAACAATGTATTGAGTAGGTTTATTTCCATAATTTTTCACTTCACCCCATTATAACCATAATAGTAATATACACAATATATATATATATATATTACATTATTGTTTTTTTAAAATCAAATTATTTCCTTTGGGGTTGACTGGTACAATCATACTGAGAAATTGAAAAAATTTACATTCACTGACATATCTGAATTAAAGAAGAATACGTATCTATATACAATAGCTGGGACATTTTTCAGCATTGATTTCTTTAAAAAAAAATCTGATTCCTCATTAACAAGTTACCCTGAACTAGTTTCTTAAGAATAACAAAGATCAATATCTTGCATGATCAGGAAGGATGGGAAATGTTTCACATTTGTGAGGCATTAAGACAGTTTGCACGGGTCCCTGACCTTCAGTTTGACCTGAAAATTCTATCGCTTGCCTCATGTGAAACGGCTCAAAATGACCTTCGCTGAACTAAGGTTGATAGAGAAAGTAGGTCATCTAATTGAAATCATAAGGTCAGACAACAGAAATGGTTGAACAGGGTAGAGTCAAACTGGGTTCTGGGCAAAACTGTCTGTTACCGTTTGTAAAATACCCATCTCAATCATATTAATATAATATTATATTATAATTAATATATAACCTAATGGACCTCTGTTTCTTCTTTGCTCATCTCACTGGATGAGGAGTCAAGACAATCAGAAATTAATAATGAAATGATTTTATCTTGATTTGAGAAATCCTGTGACATATATCTTGCTGACCTTGACCTTGACCTTGTTAGAATGACAATCCAAAACCAGAACTAGAATATTATTCTTAAATAGAAAGAGAGAAATAATACTTTTAGATTTCAACATGCAACTCTATTTCTGGTAAATGATAAAGAATGGGATATTTTATATTAAAGAAGAAACAGGAAATGTAAAGTTCCAAAAATATTGTAAAAAAGCATTGTCTTTCTCTTTGTTGTCAAACCAAGGGCAATACAAGATTTTTTTTCTCATCTTTTGAAGGTTACCCTTAAGGTCAATGTTAGTTTTTAAAGGTGTTATTCATTGGAACATCTCCAGTTTGTAAATTAATTAAATCCCTTATAAGCTAAAGTGAAATTATAGAATATTGTTAAATGAGGAAATATCTACATTATTTTGTATTTATTATAACTAATGTTCCCATATGTTAATAGCCGATAATACGACTGAGTACAAGAGGAAATGGTAGAAGAAAAGTATATGCAAAATTTAGTGTATTTCTTTGAGGTAAAAATAAGGTTCAAGGTTTTGACCTCGCATGACCTTGAAATATCCATAAAATAAATCTTGGCAAAGGTTAAAAACAACTTTATCAGATACTTGTTGTCAAATTATCAGAGAAATGATTATCCTATATACATATAATTATTAAAAGTGAAGATTCGATCCTGATAGTACCTGTTAATAATTGAACAATGGTCATCATTAAAACAATACATTTTGGTATTACCGTACTTATTGAATGAAAGAATTCCTAGGGACTTCATATGAACATGAATACTGTATAGAACATTATTCATTGAAACATTTATAATTTCTGCACACTCTATTAAAAATATCGTTATACTTTTATTTAATATTTTCTCTTCATTAGTGATAATAAATTGTACATTATTTATAGAATTTAAAAAAAAAATTAAAAAAAAAAAAAAAAAAAAAAAAAATTATTTATAGAGAAAAGTTCTTTTGTTTGTATCAGCCCAGTATGGTTCACATTCACGTGAGATATCATGTTTTAAACTCATTATACATTTAATTAAACATTAAATGCTTTTTACACTTGAGCATTTTTATAGTGACAATATGGTATCAATAATTAGGGACAATGTGATATTAACAAATTCCTATATCAACTTCTCCATAACATTCTTTCATCCTTTCAAAAAACCAACAAGGGGCATTAGAAAAATTTTGAAATTCAATTTACACTTTTGAATTGTTTTTTTTGTTTTTTGTTTTTTTTAACATTCTCACTCAGATTTTAAAATCTCTCACTTAAAACATCAATGTAAGTATTTAACAAACTTGAAAATGGTTTCTTGCCGGTTCCACAGATAATGAACTGCTGAAATTATGGTGTTTTTAACAGAACTTTTTGACAGCCCTCAGAATGAATAACTTACATCTGTATATAAACACATTAATGTTATCATCACAATATATTACATTATATATATTACATTTATACAGTCACAATAACCAATGGGAGATCATAATATCATGTGCTTCATTTTACCTTTATAATCTTATGTCTGCAAAACACAGGCACACAATCCCATGTCCATAACATACAAAAATGATGGAAGTCCAACTTTTTCCATATTTGAAACAAAACAATTTTTTTACATTTTTTTAATGTCATTTTAATTCCTTGTGATATGGTTAACAATTATAGGTTTTAATTTCTATATCTACCAGATTTCATTGCTCTAAACTTAACATTTAGTGTGCTGTTATTATTATTATTATTATTATTATTTAGCTGCAGATTAAAACTTTCTGCAGAATACAGTCCGCTTCTAAATAATCGTCACAGTTTCTCTCTATTGATTTTTATGCAATATTCCTCACAAGACATGTGAATATCAGTTTAAAATATGGCTTCTAACTGCCACAGTATTATGAGGAATATTATTGAGGAAACTGAAAGCATTTTACAACAATTTGTACAGGATCGTAAACTATATTGTTCTCACGAAACTGTGAAGATTTTGTTGGTGGGGACTGTAAATGTTTTCAACAACTATTGTAGCACCTGTAATCTTATTCTATACTATCTTCTGAGAATACACCGTTCCTTTGTTTTCAAAGCGAGCCAACTTTGTGCTTTAAAAAATAATCAGTTTTCTGTTGAAATCATAACAGTAAAGGCTGCTGCTTGTCGTCTTAAAACAAAATAAATACACCTCAAAAAAAGACAGACAAAGGGGAATAATACTGTTAATCGAATGGAAATAAAGAACTGAAGCTGTGAGAAGTTTAACACAGAGGAAGGGCCGTGATGGTCATCTTGTTAGTCCTCTAACCCTTCATGGTACCAGCATTATTAAACATGCAAGCATTTTATAAGGGTTTATCGCAGGCATCAATATCTAGGCATCGCCCTTCCTAACTGCCCTAATGTTATCTGGGTATCACCTTAATGTCATCTGGGTATCCCCTTAATGTCATCTGGGCATCACCCTAATGTTATCTGGGTATCACCCTAATGTCATCTGGGCATCACCCTAATGTCATCTGGGCATCACCCTAATGTCATCTGGGCATCACCCTAATGTTATCTGGGCATCACCCTAATGCCATCTGGGTATCACCCTAATGCCATCTGGGCATCACCCTAATGTCATCTGGGCATCACCCTAATGTTATCTGGGCATCACTCTAATGCCATCTGGGTATCACCCTAATGCCATCTGGGTATCACCCTAATGCCATCTGGGCATCACCCTAATGTCATCTGGGCATCACCCTAATGCCATCTGGGCATTATTTACCCTAATATTATCTGGGCATCACCCTAATGTTATCTGGGCATCACCCTAATGTCATCTGGGTATCACCCTAATGTCATCTGGGTATCACCCTCCTTATTTACCCTAATATTATCTGGGCGTCACCCTAATGTTATCTGGGCATCACCCTAATGTCATCTGGGTATCACCCTAATGTCATCTGGGTATCACCCTCCTTATTTACCCTAATATTATCTGGGCGTCACCCTAATGTCATCTGGGTATCACCCTAATGTCATCTGGGCATCACCTTAATGTCATCTGGGCATCACCCTAATGCCATCTGGGCATCACCCTAATGTCATCTGGGCATCACCCTAATGTCATCTGGGCATCACCCTAATGTCAGTTGGCATTGCTTCTCAGGACGGTGGGCTTACATTGATGGATACTGTTTTAAAGCCTTAAACAAATTATATAACAAATCACATCGTAATACCAAAAAAAAATTGACATTTATTCTCTGGCATTTTCTCTGTGCTATTCGTTTGCAGTTGGTGCATTTTTGCCCCGATGATCAAATAATTATAATAACATCTATAACTGACTTTCTGGTCTCTGGTGTATTGTAGTGTTGGTGCTGACTGGAGTGTGCTCACGTTAAGTCCTTACCACTGTAGTGTTGGTGCTGACTGGAGTGTGCTCACGTTCAGTCCTTACCACTGTAGTGTTGGTGCTGACTGGAGTGTGCTCACCTTCAGTCCTCACCACTGAAGTGTTGGTGCTGACTGGAGTGTGCTCACGTTCAGTCCTTACCACTGTAGTGTTGGTGCTGACTGGAGTGTGCTCACGTTCAGTCCTTACCACTGTAGTGTTGGTGCTGACTGGAGTGTGCTCACCTTCAGTCCTCACCACTGAAGTGTTGGTGCTGACTGGAGTGTGCTCGCCTTCAGTCCTCACCACTGAAGTGTTGGTGCTGACTGGAGTGTGCTCGCCATCAGTCCTGACCATCGTGGTGTTGGTGCTGACTGGAGTGTGCTCACCTGCAGTCCATACCATTTCACTGATATTTTGGTCTGTGCTGACTGGAGTGTGCTCGCCTTCAGTCCTTACCACTTCACTGATGTTCGTACATTTATATGTACCGGTATATAAAGTATACATTCTGTGGTAGTTCATTGTCCATGGCAGTTCAGTGTACATACTTTGTGAGTCTATTGTGTACATTGCCTTGGCAATACAGGATATTTGAATAATGAATTATAACCAAAATCTTACAGTTTATGACCATAGATTTTCGTACAGTGCAGTCACCACTAGGTGGCACTGCACAACATGTTCACTAGGTGGCACATGACAGACTACTTACGCTGGGTTGACGCACTGTGTGTTTATATATGTATATATGTATATATATTTACATATTATCACAATATATTCATGGATCTTTCTCGATTCAATTCAATAAAGTCACGCAAAAATGCAACTTAAAACATTTTTTTTTTTCAAAACCCTTTCAGTGCTTCCTGGAAATTCGGACAACTGGTCCAAAATCTGTTCCGTCAAAAAGTCAGAGGGTTAGGTTAAGCTATTTCTGGAATACAAAATTTCCAGATTTAAACTCTTTGAGCAGGTTGCAGTTGGACTGATACCATGCCACACACTGGCCATATTTGCTGACATAATATCCTTCAGGCCTCTAAATATCATCATATTTTCTTTAAAATATGACATTTCGCATTCAAACTAAATATGCGAATGTGCCTGAGAGACACTGGACACTCCAGAAGAATGTGTATAACTCTGTTAAATCAGGTTCCAGTTAAAGTTCACACTTTCCTGACGGGTGTTGTTCTCCTTTAAGATTGTATGATATCCTGGAGTTTAGTTGCCCTTAAAATCCTGTTTTGGTGTAGTTTTCCTTTAATACTCCTCATATTCGATTTCTTCTCCATCAATTCTTGGGCGTCCTCCGTCCCAGCATTCTTGCTTAATAAACCGCGTCATTTGGCGATACAAATGGCGACTGGTTTTTGGTCCAGAAATGGCATGATTTTTGTCAGTATACAACTGCAAAATATACACAAAATCAAGAAATCAGTACTTGCAATTAAACATATTAGCTCGTCAAACATTTAAAAAAATTTTTAATGAACTGCCGCAGTTAACTAATTAAAATTCATTCAAATAGCATTTTTCAATAGTTTAGCAGAATCAGAGTATGATGGTTATTTATTTGTATTAACTCAAATTTGTAAAATCTATATAAAAACAATATCAAAATCTGTATAAAATCTATGAAAGAAATTTGATAAAAAATCTATTTAAAATCAATGTTTTTTATCCTTGTGGCAGGGAAATAGAAGTGAAGTCAGCTTTTAGGCAGTAAGTTCATTTACCTGTATCCTGAAGTCTATCTCTGCCTCTGTGAGTGCCTTAACAAACTGTGCTGAGTGCTGGAAGTGCACGTTATCTGAAACAAGCAGACAAACTTCTAAGTTCAACAGAAATTTCCCAATACAGGTCAGCACTCTCATGCTGTTCTGGTGATATCCCAGTAGAGGTCAGCACTCTCATGCTGTTCTGGTGATATTCCAGTAGAGGTCAGCACTCTCATGCTGTTCTGGTGATATTCCAGTAGAGGTCAGCACTCTCATGCTGTTCTGGTGATATCCCAGTAGAGGTCAGCACTCTCATGCTGTTCTGGTGATATCCCAGTAGAGGTCAGCACTCTCATGCTGTTCTGGTGATATTCCAGTAGAGGTCAGCACTCTCATGCTGTTCTGGTGATATTCCAGTAGAGGTCAGCACTCTCATGCTGTTCTGGTGATATCCCAGTAGAGGTCAGCACTCTCATGCTGTTCTGGTGATATTCCAGTAGAGGTCAGCACTCTCGTGCTGTTCTGGTGATATCCCAGTAGAGGTCAGCACTCTCATGCTGTTCTGGTGATATCCCAGTAGAGGTCAGCACACTCATGCTGTTCTGGAGATATCCCAGTAGAGGTCAGCACTCTCATGCTGTTCTGGTGATATCCCAGTAGAGGTCAGCACTCTCATGCTGTTCTGGTGATATCCCAGTAGAGGTCAGCACTCTCATGCTGGTCTGGTGATATCCCAGTAGAGGTCAGCACTCTCATGCTGTTTTGGTGATATTCCAGTAGAGGTCAGCACTCTTATGTTCTGGTCATGTTACAGTAAAAGCTGTGAGGTCTTTTTTTTCAACATTTGACTGGTACCATCTTATGCCTCAGTATAATAAGTTAATGATTTATCAACATCACATCAGAGACCAGACCAAGAGAGATAATTGAGAATGATCAATATTCTATTCAGAAATGTTTTCTGACTACGTATTTCTTAGATATTTACCATCAGCAGTTCCATGTACAAGCATAAAGTTCTTCCCTGCATAGTTGCCAGCTTTGGAAGAAACATTGGCTTTCTGAAAAATAAACAATATTTTTTTTAAATAAACAAGACAAATATATAAAGTACACAACATTCAATTTAACAATCAATTCCATTTATTTTTAAAATATAAAAAAATGAATATTATTAATACTAAAAAAATAATCATTTTATAAAAAAAGCCTGATAAATGTCTTGGCTTTCTATGAAAAAATGTTTTAAAATACCTTATTTCTAAATGGTTTTTAGCAATAGACCTCGACTACATGAATTTGGATTCCATAAAACTAATATTAGGCATGGACAGATGGACACTTTTACACCCAAGGTTTAGCAGAGGGGTTAAAAACTTTAACATTGTTAAGTAGGAAATTACTTTTAGACAGGTTTTACATTTAGAACACAATCATGCATATGAGCTGTGAATGCAATGAAACCAAGATGGCCGAATGTGGGTTGAAAATTGCCTCCGACAAAATCTCTTACGGGGCTTTAGGGATTGTTAATGTTTAGACTTACATCATAACCTTTGTAGTTTTCACTTGCAAGTCCCATATACCGCTCAGTATAGACTGTGTCGTAGTAGCGCCAGTCCGTGACGGGAGCCACGGCAACGCCACACCGGTACACGTCTGGGTAGTCCCGGTCACCCATAGCGTGCGCCGTCACAAAGCCCCCGTAGGACTGCAACAATAATAACAATAAGAAGCCCCCGTAGGACTGCAACAATAATAACAATAATAAGCCCCCGTAGGACTGCAACAATAATAATAATAATAATAAGCCCCCGTAGGACTGCAACAATAATAACAATAAGAAGCCCCCGTAGGACTGCAACAATAATAATAATAATAATAAGCCCCCGTAGGACTGCAACAATAATAACAATAAGAAGCCCCCGTAGGACTGCAACAATAATAACAATAATAAGCCCCCGTAGGACTGCAACAATAATAATAATAATAAGCCCCCGTAGGACTGCAACAATAATAACAATAAGAAGCCCCCGTAGGACTGCAACAATAATAATATTAATAATTATAAGCCCCCGTAGGACTGCAACAATAATAACAATAAGAAGCCCCCGTAGGACTGCAACAATAATAATAAGAAGCCCCCATAGGACTGCAACAATAATAAGCCCCTATAGGACTGCAACAATAATGCTTGGGGTTTATTTTTCATCAAGATCTTGATTAAGATATCTTGTATTGTTTGGTAAAGGTTGGTTAACATTAGGTCTAAAATACAAATTTAATTGTTATTTTTTTTAATAACCAATTTTAAAACATAAAGTTGTCAACAATTGTGAATATCCTGCCTGCGATAATGACGATTCCTTTTACTCTTAAAATGCTATTTAAAAAACCTACCAAAGGCTGTGCTGACCATTGCTTTTTTGGTAATATTTGTGAACATTTCCTGCAAACTGCTTCATTTAATGTGTTTAAAGGGATTAATCACCAATTCTACAATTCGGTAAAATTGAAAGCTTATCCACATATAAACATCATGACAAATTAAAATTATGACAGAGTAATAATATAAGTTACTCTAAGACATAAGAGTTGCACTCCCAGCACAGGTCTTTCTGAGCCATAAGCTGCACGTGACGGGTAAACACAGGTAGCGTGAACTTTGTTTGACCTTAATTGAGGCTCAAAGTAGGGTAGCACTGTTTGAAGTCATTCTGGCATTATTCAAAGGACAATAACTTTGATGACGTCACAAGCATATTGCCATACACTTATGACGTCATTTTACCTTTCTGTGCCTCTATAGTCACACTCGACATAAAAATGACGCCAAGAAAGAAGTGTGCTTTCATAAAGAGGCAATAGATTAGGGTCTTGTTAAAATAGAATGAACAGGCAAACGTGGGGATGCATCAATAAAATAGAAAATAGACATCAAAATAGACATCATTTATTACCAATATGTGAATTTTAAACGTTTTTTTCAAAATCGGTGCTTAATCCCTTTAACTAGCTTTACAGGTCAAGAACAGTCAATGTAGCAAGGTAATGTATAATACTTTATACAATATGGATGGTCTACTGCATCACCCCCACATTGCTTTTATACAGAAGTCTTATAATGAGTCTATATTTAGACAAGCAGAATGAGGCACTGGATGTTCCAGGTCAATAAACATTCAAGAAACAATTGACTGTTTCCCATTGTATTATATAAAAATCTTAAATTATAAAAAATATATAAGAGGCAATACCACATCTTACCTACAGAAAAGCTCAGAAATCAATCCAGTAGTTCGATCAGATAAGATCGAGTTAGACGGACAGACAGAATGACAGAAAATTTCCCCTTCTCACTGCATTAGCCATACTGACAAAGTCAGCAGAGCTAAAAAGGCTATTTTATGACTGATACTCACCCAGCCCCAGATTCCCATCCTCTCACTGTCAACGTAAGGCAAATTGTCCGCAAAGAATCTGAAATATCCGGCAAACAATATATAACTTAGTTAAATTCCATCTTGAAGTAAAACAGAGAATATAATAGAACACGTACCTAATTTTTTTTAACCCTTAAGGATGTGTGTGTGTGTGTTTGTGGTTTTACATCATTTTCAACATTATTTCAGTAATATCATGACGAGACCTACTTTTTGTACTGCTGCCTCACTGAAATGTCACGACACTGCCAGTCACATTATTTAACAGGATAACAGGTTAAACCTTCTGGCCCATTAATCTGACTAAATGGGGTTGTTATAAGGTCATGGCGCTGCTTGGATCATGAACTTTGACCTCAGTACCTCGCGGGGCATATCAAATAATGGTGGTTATAAATAAAATCAATCTAATCTGCTGGAATACTGGTCAAATAAACAGTTGATTATTAGTCCTAAAAATTAGCTCTATTTAAGTAGATTAGGGCTAATCACGATTGTATGTGGTCTTTTAAAGAGTTGACCTACTTTCCGGCGACGAGTTGATCCTGGACCTCTATGGTTCCGAGGTGGTGGTGTATGGCGTGAAGGAAGCGATCGCCGCGCGCTGCGGAACCTCGACCGTCTATAGAGGCGTAGACGATGCGCTCCGAGCTCGTCAGATACGTAGACCACCCGATGTTAAACTACAATAAGACAGATGCTTGATCAATATGGAATGCGTAAAATATAGGCTACAGTAGTATAAATAGTTAAATATTTTACTGTAGAATAAATGGACAAATAAGTTACAGTAAAATACATAAAGATTTTACTGTAGAATAGACAGTCAAATAAGTTACAGTAGAATAAATTAAGATTTTACTGTAGAATATAACCAAATAAGTTACAGTAGAATACATGAAAATTTTATTGTAGAATACAGTCAAATAAGTTACAGCATAATACATTAAGATTTTACTGTAGCATAGACAGCAAAATAAGTTACAGTAGAATAAATTAAGATTTTACTGTAGAATATAACCAAATAAGTTGCAGTAGAATACATTAATATTTTACTGTAGAATAGACAGTCAAATAAGTTGCAGTAGAATACATTAATATTTTACTGTAGAACAGATAACCAAATAGGTTGTAGTAAAATAATATAATAATATAATAATAAATATTTGCTTCGTGTTATTTCAGACTAGCTCTGCTCAGGGTGCTCTTGTAGATAATTGTTTTCTCATCATAAAGATTTTACTGTAGAATATATAGCCAAAAAAAGTTACAGTAAAACACATAGTTGAAAACTTAAATGTAGAACAGAGCCTGGTTCAGTTGAGTGGAACTGTATTTACCTGCTCAGTGACTTTCTGGGTGCCTGGGCCTCCGTACGTATGGACCAGCATTGGATACTCCGTCAACAAGTCTTTTTTCACAGCTGGAGGGATGTAAACTTGTGCCCAAATTTCTGTTAAATTATAGATATAGAGATAATTTTAGCATGATTTCAACATTTCTATATAAATCCATCAATGACAAGTTCTATATTCTAACAAGGTGTGACAAAATAGTGATTCTATAATATTATTTCAAGAAAATAATGATTTTTTGAAAATTTAGTGCCTTTTTCTTAATCTTGCCTCTCATCTAATTTTTTTTCAGTTAAATAATAAACTCTGCTCAGGCTCTGAGTGCCCACAAGACATAAGTGGAGTGGCCAACTTCTCAAATCAATTCAAACTCAATAAAATCAAATCAATGGGATGTATATTGCTCTAGTTGTGAATTTGATGTGATAGTGGATATCAGAAGCCCCTAGGTTAACAAGACATAAGTGGAGTGGCCAACTTCTCAAATCAATTCAATAAAATCAAATCAATGGGATGTATATTGCTCTAGTTGTGAATTTGATGTGATAGTGGATATCAGAAGCCCCTAGGTTAACAAGACCTAAGTGGAGTGGCCAACTTCTCAAATCAATTCAAACTCAATAAAATCAAATCAATGGGATATATATTGCTCTAGTTGTGAATTTGATGTGATAGTGGATATCAGAAGCCCCTAGGTAAACAAGACATAAGTGGAGTGGCCAACTTCTCAACTCAAATCAATACCTGCCTGTCACTTTATGCTATTGTTTTAAAAAGCTTCTTTTAATATTTCAACTATAAGACAATATATGTTCATGCACTTGATTTATGACATGCGATAAAACTGTGTACACTTACTGGCACCATCTTCAGTCTCAATCTCGAAGTATTCCTTGACTGGCAGCGCCTTCTTGGCAAGACGGGCTTTTAGCTCACTGTTAGACTCCAAGACTATATCTGTAATATTTATTTATAAAATCTCTTTGATAATCATTTTCCAAACATTTCACTAAAAGAATAATTTTAGAAATTTGTCTTCAAAGACCACATAGATGCAGATAAACTTTTAAGATTTTATATATAGAATAAAAGATCAGATGATATTTTATAGATAAAATATAATATTTTATAGATAAAACATAATATTTTATACATAAAACATAATATTTTATACATAAAACATAAATGTCTGGTATGAGCTCAAATGTCTGGTATCAGTGCTCTATAAATTGTATTATTATTATTATTATTATTATTATTATTATTATTATTATTATTATTATTATTATTATTATTATTATTATTATTATTATTATCATCATCATCATCATCATCATCATCATCATCATCATCATCATCATCATAATCATTATCATTATCATTATCATTATCATTATCATTATTATTATTATTATTATTATTATTATTATTATTATTATTAATATTATTATTATATCTTAAAAAGCAGCTAGAAGTTGAGTACTGACTTCTCTCATCCAGTGTGCTCTTCAGGATGTAGGATGGTGGGTCTGGTCCCTCGCAGTTCAGAATGTAGTACCGTGAAGACTTGGAAAACTTGGTGCTGACATACTGACACGTCTCAGGGTAGTCACACGTCAGACACTCTGGTTCATGCATCTTGGTCTGCGTGCTGTCCATCACCCCAACCCTGTAATCATAAACATGGCCTATAATCATAAACATGCCCTATAATCATAAACATGCCCTATAATCATAAACACGGCCTATAATCATAAACATGGCCTATAGTCATAAACACAGCCTATAATCATAAACATGCCCTATAATCATAAACATGTCCTATAATCATAAACATGGCCTATAATCATAAACATGTCCTACAATCATAAACATGGCCTATAACCATAAACACGGCCTATAATCATAAACACGGCCTATAATCATAAACACGACCTATAGTCATAAACACAAATTATAACAGTCTATAATCATAAACATCCTACAAACACAAGCAATCTATATTCCTAAACAAGCTATAATTATAACACCCATTTTCATAAAGGTTTTCTAATCTATAATAGTCAAAGACGGTTTATGAATTAAGGCACTGCAAAAATGATTTATCATTAAGGAACTGTTGTGTCTTTACCTGAACAGATGTCTCTTCCTAGGATCTTCATTTGTGCTGATGTAATATCTGAAATAGGAATATATCAATAAATAAATCAATCAATATAAACCAGAGTCAATACAGCTTAAAACCGTTATATTAAAATGTCTGAAATTTGACTTAATCTCTCAGGATGAGACTTAATTTTTTTCCCTTTTAAAAATTTGGGTAAAAAGACAAATGGTACATACACTTGTTTGTTTTCTTCATCATAACCTGCAAGGTCTGTGATATCCCAGGTGCCCTGTGTTAAATATGTCCGTATTCCTTCCTGTCCAATCTGCAACAACACAAACCAAATATGAATGTCTTCATTGCCTGGTGTTTTCTGTCTGTAGGATTAAAAAAAGTTTCTCATTATGTTCTATATGTATCTGAGATTTTGCTGTGATGCTCTCTGGTGAAAACTGCAGGGGACAAGGTCACATATCATTGACTCTGACATGGGTAGAAATAAAGGTCATTGTCAAAATTCAGTCCATTTGAGAATGACTTATAGTGTTAGAATTGGATAAATGGTGGAACAGGACAAATGGTAGAACGGGAAAGTGGTAGAATGGAACAAGTGGTGGAAACAGACAAGTGGAAGAAAGGGTCAAGTGGTAGAAGGGGACCAGAACCAAAAGAGTGGTAGAACAGGACGAGTGGTAGAACGGAACGGGTCGAGTGGTAGAATGGGACGAGTGGTGGAACGGGTCGAGTGGTAGAACGGGACCAGAACCAAAAGAGTGGTAGAACGTGACGAGTGGTATAACAGGACCAGAACCAAAAGAGTGGTAGAATGGGACGAGTGGTAGAACGGGACCAGAACCAAAAGAGTGGTAGAATGGGACGAGTGGTAGAACGGGACCAGAACCAAAAGAGTGGTAGAATGGGACGAGTGGTAGAACGGGGCGAGTGTTAGAACGGGACCAGAACCAAAAGAGTGGTAGAACGTGATGAGTGGTAGAATGGGACCAGAACCAAAAGAGTGGTAGAATGGGACGAGTGGTAGAACGGGACGAGTGGTAGAACGGGACGAGTGGTAGAACGAGGCCAGTGGTACTTGGCTTATCATAACATTGGATATTGAGATTCACACCTGTCTGACCCACTAACCTGGCCTCCTTCTGTGTCATATAGAAGTACATATGTTCAGAAATTTCACATCATTCATCATACGTAACTCACCATACAGACTACACTCAACACATTATGAGTTAAATCCTCAAGATATATTGAGACAACTTTCAACTTGGTTAGTTTAATTGCATTAACAACTTGGCTCCCGGAATCAAAAGTTTATTTTGCCACCAAACAATGCATGTGAATGCATTCCTAACACAATTATATTTTAACTTATTAATCTCTAACATTTGAACTTTCTGTCATGAAGAAACATATTCTGACCCTTGGTAATTACATAACTAAATGAAGTCTAGTACTGTATGTTATAACATTTAACTGCTATAAGATTTGAAGAATATACGTATCAAGAATTTTCATAGAGTAGAATATTTTTTTTGGACTAAAGACAAAATTTGAAAAATCGTAAGAAGAGATGTAAAAAAAGTGTTAGTGAAGCGTATTTGGAGAAAAAAAGCTTTAAATCCCGAAAAACACAACCAGAACTAAAAACATTGTAATATTTAATGGTTGGTTATTGCAGATATTGTAAAAAAAACAGTTGCATAGATATTAAAAATGCTATTAACTACAAAATCCTTTTTCAGAAAATATATTTCTGTTGTCCCCTTGTAAATAGTTTGATTACCTCAATCTGTGAAGTGGATATTGTTCAATATAATAATTTTGTCAATGATATATAGTTCCTATGTTTGCCACCAGGTGTCAGTAGCAATCACTCAGGCAGTCATATTTCTAAACAACTTTCCAGATGGTTCATTAACTGGGTCAAATATTCAATGTTTGGCCTAATTCCTGCATTGTACTTGATTGATTGTCTTTTGCATAGAAATTTTAATCATAGATAAAAAAAATAAATTTCCATTTGTCTTAAAGTATCTAAGATATTTCTTCCCCAGAGGAATTTAAAAAAAAATTCAGTATTATGTGAAAAAAGAAAAGAAGTTTCAAAAAAATTATCCAGATAGTCAAGAAAGAATCCCCCATCACAAAACTTCCTTTGGGCTTTCTGTACCTTGAAACATTTCTTGTTTTACAATCTCCCGATATATGATGGATGGGAGATTACTTAATGTCAATGTACCAATTTTTTAATCGCTCCTGATCAAAACATAAATTACAAATCTATCAAAATTATATGGTTATCGAGATTTAAGTACAAAAATATATAGGTATAAATTGCAGTAATTGCCCCTTTTTGCATCAGAAAATTGAAAAATTTGTGTTTATTTATCACTTGAAATAATGTGTAAAACTGGAAATATTTCTATGGGGGATAAAATATAGCAAAGTGCAAAATTATAAACCGCAGACGTAAAGTCCCGATGTCGCAATGGAAAATGTTCCTGTGCTCTGTGTTAACAAGCATGCTGGGTAAAAATCTATTGTTGCCAGGGAAACCATTGTGTTCTGGAGGTCACATGATTAAATCTGGAGACATTACCTTATGCTGGTTGCCAATAAAAGAAAAATGAAATCGAGGAGCGTTACCATAGTAACCAATCTTGTCTATTTACCACTTTCATGCAGATATAAGTCAAAGTCTACATGTATTTCGAAGTTCATATTTAGGCTAGACACTAATCTACAGTCAATAATCAAAATATATGGTAAAAAAATTGTTTTTGTTTAAAACAAAATGCTTATATGAAAGTTGGAATTATATAAACTACTACAAAAATGACAAATAAAAGGTTTATAACATTTAGAAATTTTTTTTTTCTCTTTTTGGCATGAGTTAATGAAGTTTTTTTATAAATACAAAAAAATGAGAATGTAAAGCAAAATGAATACATTCTATTTCTCTAACCATACTCTCTGGCAAATGTTTATAACATTTTTGACTGAATATAACAGTTGCTTAATATTCTGACTGTTTCTGATCTGAATTTTTTCTCTTATTCAATTAAAAAAAAATAATAATAATAAATTATACAAAATCAATATTATAAGTGGTTGTCATTCTATTTCTTTCGTTTTGTAGTAATTGTTATATCTAATGTTTTTCCGCCCATTCTTAATTCCTTAATATATACATTTCTCTGACAATGAACGGAAAGAGTTTAGGAAAAAAGTAACAGCTAAAATTATTTTTTCTAATCAAAATCAACTGAAAAGCAAAGATCGCATATTTGATAAAATCTTCTAAATCAATGACTTACAGGTGTGGTTACCATGGCAATATGTTTCCAGTAACCATGGTGACCGTCCATTTGTGACAACAATGCCAGGTAACGCTGCCCTCCATTCATGAAAAGTGGTTTGCTCTGCAAATAAATATAATATAATATATACATTCAAAAGAAAAATGAATAGTTTTTAATTATTAATTAAAATATTGGTTTCTGCCCTACTTAGGGGCGATCCATTTGATTTTTGTGGGGTGGGGTGGGAGATTTTGGAAAAAAAAATTATTCACCCACCCCATCCCAGAAAAAAAATTTATTCATTCACCCTACCAAAGAAAAAAAAATTATTCATCCACCCTACCAAAGAAAAAAAATTTATTCATCCAGTACTGCTGTCCCACCCCACCCCATAAAAATCAAATGGATCGCCCCTTATTTCTGATAAATAGACCACTCACGATAAGCACCCAGCCTTTTCCTTCGCTCGCTACCTCCATCTGGTTCTGCAAACATCCAAAATAAACATTTGTCAATTATATTTTTGCCAAACCATTTACTTTAGGCCACAGAGATATTATGTTTCACAGTCCTTTTCTCTATATCAAAAGCCAATTCAACATTTTACAATATTTTTTTTTTTCAAAACAACACAAATATTGTTTGCAATAATTTTTCTAGCAACATATCAGTACAGACATTAATTTAGAATAAATCAACAGCAAAATTTTATAAATGCTTTAAAAGGTGGTTTGTTTGTTTGTATGTTTGGGGTTTTACATCACTTAAAACATTATTTCAGTCATTTTGTGACAAGACCTACTTGTAGCAGATATAGTGCTGCCTCACTGAATTGTCATGTCGCAGGTCCTTGACATGACAACCCACCCGGTCACAGATTTACAAGGAAAACGAGTTAAGTTAAACCCTATAGGCATGGGCCTCAAGCTCATATGATAGATTGTATCATGATTTCAATCTCGGCATGGCCGGGGATCGAACCCACGACCTTTGGATCACCATTAAATGTTGATATATCGGAAGCGAGTACTTACAACATAGCAGTCAGCAGATATAGCGTCGCACAGAGTGATAATGGAGCGATTCTGGGCTCTATTAGACCACACAACCATCACATGATTGTTGTCTTGCCATGTTACCATGGTGACATAGTTGTCCCTGAAACAATAGGAAACAAAGGTTACCATGGTGACATAGTTGTCCCTAAAACAATAGTAAACAAAGGTTACCATGGTGACATAGCTCTCACTGAAACATTAGTGAACAAAGGTTCCATGGTGACCTAGCTCTCAATGAAACTTAAGTAAACAAAGGTTAACATGGTGACAAAGTCTCCCTGAAATAAAAGTAAGTAAAGGTTACCATGGTGACATAGCTGTGCCTTAAAGAATACTAAAGAAAGTTTACCATGGTGCAACAAAGACAATTCTCAGGCAAATCTCTGAAATAAGTATTCTAGTGTACAATCGTTTGCCTAAACAATACACATTGTAGATAATTGTTCCTGAGAGAAACATCTCATGTAATTTACTATTACCGTTTTCTGGTTTCCAAATAGTTTATAAAACCTTTTGGTAAATTTGATGATAAGATAAGATAAGATAAGAGGTGTATTTATTGGCAATCAAAATGATTGAAGAATTACAAAAATAATGTGTTCAAGTACAATCAATATACAAGAGTATTACAGAATATACAAGTTAAGGCTAGGAAATTAGCATTAAATATACAATTAAAAGTGAGATTATTATTAATTATCTTCAGCTTCTATGTACAATGGGTCTTGCAATTTCGTTAAGGCATAATTTATGAAACTTCCTCTTGCTCTGTCTGTTCTTACAGAGGGTATTTCATACTGGAACTGTGATCTAAGGTAGTGGTTATTGTCTTTTTGTGCTGGTAGTAAATGGTACAGTTTATGACTTTCATTTTTCATCTTATCAAAGTAAACTTTACACAGGGCTTCTCTCCTAGCTGAAAGACTGGTTAGTTCACATTCTGCTAGAGCATCCTCATAGCTTAGTGTGGGATACATAATCCTAAGGGCTCTCTTTTGTAGGAGCTCTACATCATCAGTCAGGCCACCAGTTAGCCCAGGGTGCCACACTTGGCAAGCATATTCAAGGATGGATCTGATGTGGGTGATGTACACCATACGCAAGTGATGCACTGGTGCTCTGCATCTGCGTAACACAGTGAGGAAGTGCAATCTCTGACTGGCTTTGGTTGTGATCATTTTAATGTGTTGGTCCCATTTCAGATCGTTTGAAATTATGAGACCAAGGAGTTTTGCTTGGTCTACCTGTTCAACTATGTCATGACCAATATGTAAAGGTTCAAGTTCAGGTGGGGTTTTTGAGAAACATATGATGCTTTCCTTTGTTTTCTTAGGATTTAGCTGGGTGTCATTCTCATCAGTCCAGCCATTGAGACCATCCATGGCGGACTGCATTTGACTGTTATGTGCTAACAGCCTTTTACCTATTTCCATAACTGAGGTGTCATCAACAAATTTGATTCCTTCACATGGTTCAGTGAACTGCAGGTCGTTTATCATGATCAGGAATAGGAGCGGACCTAATTTAGTTCCTTGGGGCACGCCACCATTCATTGTTACCCACTCAGATAGTACTTCTCCAATTTTCACCCTCTGCTGTCTTTGATGCAAAAAGATGAGATCCAAACTGTCAGAATTACTGGTACGTCCAGGTCTCTTAGCTTTTTGATGACAATATTATGGTTTATGAGGTCAAATGCTTTCCGAAAGTCCACATATACTATTCTCACGTATGTGCCTAATTCATCTGTTGCACTGTATGCCTTATGCATCAGGTAGATTAAGGCATCCACAGTTGATGATCCAGGCAGTGCTCCAAACTGGTTCCAGTGGAGTTTGGGTTTTACTATATCCAGCACCCACTTATAAACAAAGCCTTCAGCAAGTTTCGATAGGTTGGGTGTTAGGCTTATAGGTCGCAGGTCATTCTCAACGGTCTTGGGGGGTGACACCTTGGGGATTGAGCACAGCAAACACATCAATATTTCACATAATCTAAAAAAAATGACCAGATGAGATCTGGACGACTTACTGATTGGCCAGTTGGACCGGAGGGTTGAGTCTCTTCTGGGCCACGCCAGTGTTGGCCGTCTCCATGATGTAGAGACTGACCCGGGGGTTGATATTGGGGCCAACGTCGCCCGCTTTGGGGTAAGCGATGGAATCAATAGAGCCGTAAATGTTATCCCCCTTTCCATAATAAGGGAACTGGTAGAGCGGCACGTCGGTGTCGTCAAACTGCATGTAGCAAATATACTCTGAGTCCGGCGACCAGTAGTGAGCCACGTTGCTATGCAGTATCTCCTCTGTCAAGAGAAAAAATGTCCTTCAGTAAAAAAATAAAAAATATAAAAAAATATCAAATAAAATTGTTAAAAAATATATCAAAAATATTCCTTTCGTTCTTTAATAGAATAACTGAAGTTGGTAAAGTAAAATTTGGATCATGAGAAGATCTGGGGTGGTGAGATATCATTGGTATCAGATCTGATCTGATTTCTGAGTAGATCTGGAATGTTGTGATATCATTGGTATCAGATCTGATCTGATTTCTGAGTAGATCTGGGATGGTGAGATATCATTGGTATCAGATCTGATCTGATTTTTGAGTAGATCTGGGATGGTGAGATATCATTGGTATCAGATCTGATCTGATTTATTAGTAGATCTGATATGGTGAGATATCATTGGTATCAGATCTGATCTGATTTATGAATAGATCTGGGATGGTGAGATATCATTGGTATCAGATCTGATCTGATTTCTGAGTAGATCTGGGATGGTGAGATATCATTGGTATCAGATCTGATCTGATTTCTGAGTAGATCTGGTATGGTGAGATATCATTGCTATCAGATCTGATCTGATTTCTGAGTAGATCTGGGATGGTGAGATATCATTGGTATCAGATCTGATCTGATTTCTGAGTAGATCTGGGATGGTGAGATATCATTGGTATCAGATCTGATCTGATTTATTAGTAGATCTGGAATGTTGTGATATCATTGGTATCAGATCTGATCTGATTTATGAATAGATCTGGGATGGTGAGATGTCATTGGTATCAGATCTGATCTGATTTCTGAGTAGATCTGGGATGGTCAGATATCATTGGTATCAGATCTGATCTGATTTCTGAGTAGATCTGGGATGGTGAGATATCATTGGTATCAGATCTGATCTGATGTGTCTCGTACCTTCATACACCCAGTCCGGGATACCGTTGAATATTTTTCCCTCCTCTCCACTCAGTGTGATTCTGTTTGGAGTTGTGTGTGGATCTTGTTGGTAATATAAATTATTGTCCACCACAAATGTCTGAAAAATAAAAGAATAAAAAAATTAGATAACAATTCATTTTAAACAAATTTATCAAGTTGAACAGTATCTGCAAACCGTATCACAGTATAAAAAGAAATCCTCGTTTTTTTTAATTGTTCCTTCTTTAAACAAATTCAAATTGATTATTTTGATGCTTTAAAATGACTGGGCAATTTAATAATATTGATTCAATTTTTTCATTAGGGTTCCCTTATCACAGTATAAAAAGAAATCCTCGTCTCTTTTAATTGTTCCTTCTTTAAACAAATTCAAATTGATTATTTTGATGCATTAAAATGACTGGGCAATTTAATAATATTGATTCAATTTTTTCATTAGGGTGAGGTTGTCCTTTAACATACCAGTCCGCTGCCTTTTGGGGACCAGCCTGCATATTGTATAGACTTGTCTTTCCACTGGTTTGTCGCCCCAGAACTCTGTGGAAACGGCAGTAACCGGCTGAAACCAAACACACAACATTCGGAGTCATAAACCGGTCATAAAATATAATCTAAAAATTTAAGAGAATTGGAGATAACCTTATTGTTTATCTAAGAATATCACATAAGTTGTTTGGACCTTATTTTAAGGCAATTTTCAATCAACTTTCAGCCATCTTGGTTTTAGAACTTTCACAGTTTGGCTACCACAATCGCAAATCATTTTGTCCTGAATACAATACTGATAGATACACTACTAACTTAACATTTTTGAACTTTTTAATCCCACCAGGCCTGTTCTTGACTGCATCCAGTGTTTCACATTTGAAATCAGGTATGTTCTCTTAAAGGAAAAAGTCCTGCAGCTTCGCAATAGTTGACCATTGTGTAAAAAATAATGTCCCCTCAAATACTTACTCTTTTGTGTTTGTGGCATATCGGTTGTAAATTGTGTATTTCGCCCTAAAGGAATGTCTGTACACCTGGAAAAGGTCAAATAATATTTGATGAAATCATGAAATATGTTGATATCACAAAATATGTTGAAAGCTGAAAATACATGTATGCTGAAATCAGGAAATATGTTGAAATCACGAAATATGCTGAAATCAGGAAATATGTTGAAATCACAAAATATGTTGAAAGCTGAAAATATGCTGAAATCAGGAAATATGTTGAAATCAGGAAATATGTTGAAATCAGGAAATATGCTCAGTGAAATCTCAAAATATGCTGAAATCTCAAAATATGCAAAAATCCATTAACAAGATGAACACATAAGATAAGATAAAATATCAAAATACTGTATTAATCTCAATGAATTATTCTTAACTGCACTTCACAGAAAGTAAAAGAAATGAAGTTACAAATACAGAAAGAAATTATAGCAAATGAGATGAGATGAGAACAGACTTGTCTGGTATCAGCGCTATACAAATTTTATTATTATTATTATTATTATTATTATTATTATTATTATTATTTATTATTATTATTATTATTATTATTATTATTATTATTATTATTATTATTATTATTATTATTATTATTATTATTATTATTATTATTATTATTATCATTATCATTATCATTATCATTATCATTATTATTATTATTATTATTATTATTATGATTATGATAATTTTGTCACTATTTTAAAGATTTCACTCACCTTTTCTATATCATAAGCTAAGAGAATAAAGTTGAGATCTTCTGATATGTAATACACGTCGGTGTTGAACCGCCTCTGTCAAATATAAGAGTCAAATATTCACATTATCCTCAACACACATATACAGTTACTATATGATAAACCTAAAGTTAAAATAAACCTAAAACCTAAACCTAAACACTGTTACAATTAGCCATCAATCTATTTCCCTGAAGGAGCATACGTACTAAAAAACATTTTTGATTATTTTTTTATTTGTTTTTTTTATTAGTGATCACAAAATACAGAGAATGAGTTAAATGATAAAGCATGGAAAATATTTAAGAAAAAGATAACATTTATTAGCATGTAACAGTTGTAAATGTTTGGGATATATACAAGCTTTAATATTATCAAATTATGATGATCTTTTTTTTCCTAAAATGGTAACTAGGGTAAACTCTTTAGAACAAAAAGCATGTCCCACAGTAGCTTTGTTTCAATCAGAGAATAATTTGGCTTATCTGACCAGATTCCCGAATGATTATTAAGGTCTATAATCCGCAATGAAAAACTGGGACAGACTTATATTTTTTTTTGGCTTAAATGTGTTCAAAGTAATGTTATTTGTTAATTTAGCACAGAAAAATTAAACTTAATCAGCTAGTCTTAAATTTTTATTATTTAAATTGAACCCGTTATAACGGTAGTTAAAACGGGTTTGACTCAGTTTTTGCAGCTGGCGACCTATATCAAGTCTTTATATTTTCTTTATTTAATGTCATCCAAAGAATAATCAAACTTTTGGGGGATATTTTAGATATAATCATGGCATAAAATATGAATTATCACTAAAAAAGTTTGTCCGCCATGTTTGCTGTAGGAGCTGAAGGCAGTTACGTAAATATACGAGACCACACGAAGTTCTCTCCAAATGCTTCAAACTGATTGTGGATTATAGACCTTAAGGTAATAATAGTGTACCCTCCAAACAGACGCCATCTCTGCCAGTAATAATGACAGCGACCTTGGGAGGCAAGACTGCTGCTATGTTCTATTGGAACCCATCTCTACCTTAATGACCCATGACTAGCTACAAATGGCCATCTATCCCACAGTGACCCATATCAAAGGGCCACCCAAACCAGTACCCCATATATCACTACCTATACTACAATGACCCATACCAGTGACCAATAGACAGCTACCTATACCACATTGACCAATAGATGGTCTCCTTTACCACAATGACCCATACCACAGTGACCCATACCATAGTGACCCATACCAGTGACCCATACCACAGTGACCCATACCATAGTGACCCATACCACAGTGGCCCATACCACAGTGGCCCATACCAAAGTGACCCATACCAAAGTGGCCCATACCCTAATGACCCATATCACAGTGGCCCATGGGCACCTACTAGAAGCATGTCTCAGTTAGAATCTTAGTGGCCGAGTTGTACTCACGAAGGTTGAGTTGTCCATGATGAGACGCGTGACGTTTTCTTCCGCGTCATATTCCATCAACTCTCCCTCCCGCGACCGATACACAAAAACATCCTTATCTGAAAGTTAGGTACACACCCAAAAGAGGTTAGTGAAACAAAAGTTGACCTGAAATAAAACTATGAATCTGTTCTATAAAAAAATCATAAAACTCTGCTCAAACTGCCTACGTACTTTAAAAAATTAACTCAAACTTTGAAATTATGCAGAAATTCAATCTTTAAACTGAAATTAAACAATGAAATTTCTAAAAATATATTAATTTTAGCACAAAATCTTCAGTATATGATTCATGTGCGTTTTGTTAACACATAATTTTCCCATAGATATAATATTATATGTTGTTATGTGCCTTATGGTCTGGCAAAAACTGTTAATTAATTGGAGCAATGACGGAGCCAGAAAACCACGATTTGAAAATTGCCAATAACATGAGATCTTGAGTATTACATCATTACAATATTCACAACTCAAAAGTGTCAAAGCGTTTATAAAGTAACAATTTTGAAATGGCATCACATCTTTAGAAGCTGTTCAAAAGTTTTTAAAACTATATTTTAGAAACCCCTAATAATGATTTACAATGCACAAAATATGTTCTTTTTTAATTTCTGCTTCTATTTACAATGAAAAGCCAATTTTCAAATTACATCTTCCCACTTTCTGGCTTGTGTTTTTTAAATCAACTTTTTTTTTCTAAACTGGCCATACACAAGATACTTGAGAAACTTGTAAACATAAGAAGACTTTGACACTCAGGGCGTTTTAACAAACCTCCTATCCATTTGGACGTGAAATGACGGGGCTGGAAGTCGGGGCTAAATAAATCATCAAATGTGAACGGGTCGCCAACCTTGACATCTTTATGCTCTGAAACAAACCATTCAAATATGACCAGACTAAGGTTAAAGGTCAGGTGTGACATCCAGTAACTTTCACTCATACTACCGGCTTCATTCAACTAAAAAAATAAGGATCCAGTTATTATAAAAATGGGACAGGAAAAATACTTAATAGTCAGGATCAAAGGTTTAAATAAATTGGCTGCGGATCTCTGATGAAGATCAAACTAAATTGCGATCCCCCCAAAAAAATATTCTTAAAAGATATCATTTTTTTTAATTGAGATTCAAACAGAGATTCACACATGAAAATTAAATTTTTTTTTTTTTTTTTTGGAACAAGGGAAAAGTAAAAAAGATGAATCTTTTATTAATCTGTTCCTCTTCTTAAAAATGTCTTCCTGAAATCCTGGATTTGTGCTGTTTAATCCATACGTTGTTGGTACATAATCCGAATTGTTTAAATATAATTGTCATTGTGCATGTAATCCATTCAAATCCATTTTCAAATTGTTTCATGTCCATCTTGTAATGTTTTAACATCCTTTCCACCCCATGCGAAGATGCCATGACCTTGAACTACAACAGGGTGCTGCCATGACCTTGAACTTAAATGCAGATACCTAGAAATATAGTTTCTCTGCTTGTCAACCTTCGTGTAAAATGCTTGTCATCCCTACACATACATTTGTGACCTTCATATTCTATAAATAGTAATGTCATGACCTACATTTAATACATATTCTTTTCTATAAAAGTGCTTGTCATCCCTTCATATTCTATAAATAGTATTGTCATGACCTACATTTAATACATATTCTTTTCTATAAAAGTGCTTGTCATCCCTTCATATTCTATAAATAGTGATGTCATGACCTACATATAATACATATTCTTTTCTATAAAAATGCTTGTCATCCCTTCATATTCTATAAATAGTAATGTCATGACCTACATTAAATACATATTATAACTCAATATCAGATTTTATAAGTTACACACTTCTCTACAAATATATTTCACTGTAAAAAGGGTTTATACAGTTCATTTCATAACTCAACTCTTTCCTATACAACTTGTTGTAATATTAATACAATTTGTGAATATATTTGACCTAATAAGCTCAGTAGGGGGCTATGAGAAGTTAATCCACTGTTAATCCCTGAGATAATCTCAGACCTTTTTTCAAGCCTGGCTCCTATTTGATAAAGTTTTTCACAAAAACAGTGAGCCTTGAAGTGGTATGATGCCTAGCCCAGAAAATGTATAAAATAGAGAAAAAATGAGAAAAAAAAACTGCTCCAAAATCGAGCAGGATATAAAAAGGTGAAATTTTAGTTGATATCATAAAACCACAAGGTGGCAGCACTAAACTTTCGTGAATGTGATTTCCATGAGTTTGGTACGTGATTTCCACTAGTTCAGTGTAAGAGAATTATTTGTGATCACTTTTTGTGTTTGCAGAAGTTTATGTAAAATCCTGAGAAATCCTGAATGATATGAAAATAAATCCGGGTTTTCAATCTGCCACCTGGTGGAGAATGAATCAACTACATCATGCACAAGTATTCAAGCATTCATACTTAAAAAGACAAACACTCTTTAAAAATGGCAATAAATTGTTTAGAAGTTAGTTTTCATCCATCATTAAAACAGTTTGCATACAGTCCCTTCAAGAAATGTGTACACAATGTTCTATTATATTAAAAATCATTTCATCAGAACTTTTTACAAATGACTCAACCATACTTGGTTTGATAAAGGTATGAATATTATATCTATGTTTTTATTGTGGACATAGATTTTGCAGGAACTGCACATCAGAAGAATATTTATTAAAATTATTTAAAATTATGTCAAAAAGATATTCAAAACTGTTAGTATCATTTATTAAAATTCAGCAAAAATGTTGTCCCCATTGTTAGATTTACATGCACTACAAAATCTACCATCTTAATATGGAGCTACAGTCTACGTCACACCCACAATTTGAAAATACACATTTCCCCAAAATCATCAAAAACAAACAAGAATCTACCAAAATCCTATTAATTTCTCAAAAGTCAAATTCTTTGCACTTTTTCCAAGTCCCATTATAGATGTTTAAAATTCAGCTGGATCTTTCCCCATTTGAAAATATAATAATAAATCTCAAAATTCAATTTAGCACAAAATATGGTGATAAAAGACATGTTTATCCCCATTATCCTGTAGTCTGTTCGACCCATGCAGCATGCATTCATGCTTAGATTTGCCAATAGTTGGCAGTACAACTTGTAAAGTTCCTCTTAGAAACAAACATGATTTCTCATGTCAGGTTTTTCAACTGAACACAGCTACAAATTTAGGTTATTTTAAAAAAATTGTATATTACTATATTTCTTACTAAAAAAAATTAATTTGTGAATAATACAGAGTTTTATTAATTGACAAATTAAATGATGATAGAAAGAAAGAACGGTGTTCATATAATAACTTATCTATATCCGAATAGACATTCTAATTGGAACTTTACCACATTGTACCTAAACTTGAATTACCGTATTTAACCTAATAACTGCACACTTAGAATCAGTACAAAATACCTGTAATCTTTATAGCTCTATATAAGTGTTTTAAGCATATAAAATGTCTTGAATGAAAAACAAAATATAGCTTTATAGAAATCTTTTAAGCATAAAAAAATGTCTTTATGTTTTTGAAAATTAAAGCAGATTTTTTTTTCCTTTTTTTCCGCTAACCTCATATCTGGCAGTTATATAGGTTGAATATGGATTAAGATTAAAGATTTCTCTAAGTTAATCCTCAAAAGGAAGATTAGTGCTATGTGAATTTGGGACATCATTATTCTGTCTTATCGTATCAACTAATCCCTTTTCTCCAAAGTAAATGCCTTATGTATAAGGAACACTTATTTGGTAAAATAAGATATTTTTTAATCTTTTTTTTTTAAATTGTCAACATCTTTCTCATCTTCAAGTCTTTGGGGGAAAAAAATATTTTTTTACAGAAATATGTTCCAGATGTTATGTTAAAATATGGAGAAAAATATCTCATTTAAAAAAGATTAATTTTTTAGACAAAAATACACCAGAAGGCTTTATTGAAAGAAAACATAAAAATGTCTTATTCCACCAAATTCATGTGACCCTATATGTTCACAGAGCTTATTACTTTTGTTTTTACTCAGCAACAACTTGAGTTTGGCGAACTCCAATTGTATGGACTCTGCTAACATTTCCTTTTTTCATATTTTTTTTTTCATAAAAAAGTGTATGTAACTTATTGTTCAAAATTTTAATATCTTCGTAAAATATTTATAAAAAAGTGGGGGTAATATATTGTCCATAATTTGCACATTTTCGGGCCTATTCCTTAATGAAGGGAGTACTAATTCCAGACCATCTTGCTTTCCTGTCCGAACTAACTGCAGTAAGTATTATAACATATAAGTTGTACAATTTGAGTTCGCCAGCACATACAATCATTCCTTTGTAAGCATGTAGACAGTCTAATAGATGAGAGGATACAGAGGATAGTAGACGGAGGATAGTAGACAGAGGATAGTAGACAGAGGATAGTAGACAGAGGATAGTAGACGGAGGATAGTAGACAGAGGATAGTAGATGGAGGATAGTAGACGGAGGATAGTAGACGGAGGATAGTAGATGGAGGATAGTAGACGGAGGATAGTAGACGGAGGATAGTAGACAGAGGATAGTAGACAGAGGATAGTAGACAGAGGATAGTAGACAGAGGATAGTAGACAGAGGATGGAGGATAGTAGACAGAGGATAGTAGACAGAGGATAGTAGACAGAGGATAGTAGATAGAGGATAGTAGACAGAGGATAGTAGACGGAGGATAGTAGACGGAGGATAGTAGACGGAGGATAGTAGACGGAGGATAGTAGACGGAGGATAGTAGACGGAGGATAGTAGACGGAGGATGGTAGACGGAGGATAGTAGACAGAGGATAGTAGGATAGTAGACAGAGGATAGTAGACAGAGGATGGAGGATAGTAGAGGGAGGATAGTAGAGGGAGGATAGTAGACAGAGGATAGTAGAGGGAGGATAGTAGAGGGAGGATAGTAGACAGAGGATAGTAGACAGAGGATAGTAGACGGAGGATAGTAGACGGAGGATAGTAGATGGAGGAGAGTGGATGGAGGATAGTAGACAGAGGATAGTAGACGGAGGATAGTAGATGGAGGATAGTAGACGGAGGATAGTAGACGGAGGATAGTAGACGGAGGATAGTAGACAGAGGATAGTAGACAGAGGATAGTAGACAGAGGATAGTAGACAGAGGATAGTAGACAGAGGATAGTTAATGGAGGAAACGGACGATTGCCCCAGCTACAGACATTTACAGACCTGTCACATTACGTCACCCTCCTATTAAACTGGCCACGGTTGCTTTTATTAAATATTTACTGCTATTATTTTCCAAAATTCATCTTTAAATGTTCCCAATATCACACATGAAATTGTTAATTTTGTTAGGGTTAGAGAATAAAAATACTAGATACTAGATATTCTTATGATATCTGTCGAAAAGAAAAAATGCATTTCATATAAATATGTTACCATGGTTACCAGAGCTGTGTATATGATATATAAACTATTCTCTTATGCAAGCAACAGTGGACATTATATCCTAGGTTTATACAGAACAGATCTAAGCTGCCATCTGGTGACAGCTGGAGGAACTATGAAGGAAACAACAACTGCCACCTGGTGTGGGTTAGCAGCAAACAACTACTACTGCCATCTAGTGTATATTTGCAGTACTTACTGGGAGTCACCAATATAACGGCAGTGACAATAAGCGAGCATACAATAAGGATGACAAGCAAAGCTATCAGTATTCCTCGCCAATTCCTCTGGGGGGCGCTGTTCCCCACCAACTCCTGAAAGTACACAAAACAAAAACATACTTAGTTACGAATATACACAACTTAGTTACAAAGGCATCAGTTTTTTTTGTGGGGGGAGGGTGGTGTTAAATCATTTTCTTTTTAGTTTCATAATTATTTTGCAAATCCAACCAAAAAATATCTGAAGGATTGTATTTCCAAAGTTATGTCGATTTGTGAAATGTCAGATCGTATTTCGAATTATTTCAACCCTGAGTGTATTATCACATTCTAGGCCATGATGATCGGCTTGTACAGTAATAGTGGCGCCACCATGTGGAAGTTTGTGACACAAAATGATGATAAAGTTGGAAGCTTAAAGGTGCCTTCAGACATACATGTAAATGAAGCAGAAATGCCTTGGCAAATTAAAATATAAGTTTACTTCTGTGTGTTGTCGTATCAAATGTTTACAGTTCATAATCTGGCCATTATTTTCTAGGCTTATTAGCACAATTCCACTGTGTTGATCCAGAAGTTGTGGGTTCGATTCCCAGCCATGCTGGCATTGAATTCACATTACAATTTGCCATATGAGCTGAGGCCCATGCCTGAATGGTTAACCCGTTGTCCTTGTAAATCTGTGACCGGGTGGATAGTTGTGTCAAGGACCTGCGACATGAAAAATCAGTGAGGCAGCACTATATCTGCTACAAGTAGGTCTTGTCATGAAATGACTGAAAAAATGTTGAAAGTGATCTAAAACCTATAAAAACAAACAAAAAAACACTATTATCTTCTGTGAATGTCAAGTTAGCATATTCATGAATACCTCAATTTCACACTTCGCTTCCTCCATACTAGCAGGAATAATCCGAAATAATCAGGAAAGGAGAATCTTGGCTATGCTTTGATATCCAGTTTGTCTCTCAATGTGTTTAGATCACACAATCTTACCGGTAAGTGCAAATAGTCATCGCAGTATATTTCCTGAACTATCACACTAGAGAAGGGCAACCATTTACCGTTGACAACAATGACTCTTACGCCTGAGGCATAAAAGCCTTCGACAAGAAATATCCGACCAATCCGAGCTCACCGTTTATAAATGTAATACCACATGAGACTATACATCCAATTTGAAAAAATAAATAAATAAACCAGAACTAACTTCATACATCTATATAGAAAAGGGTATTTCACTATAATACACTTACATTCTCTTTAAAATTTAATTTCTATTTCATTAAGTCAATAAACTACAGACTTGTACACTATATATTCATTTCCACAAACTGCCCGGGGAAATAAGTCCATCTGACTGTGATCATTGTTCTAAACATAAAACATTGCTACACACCGTGAATGGCCATCTTATTGGGACACGGCAATACAGAGGACTGCCTACTGAATTATATAATACACTCTGAAAGGACCAACTTAGCCACAGTTATTTTGGTGCAAAATGTTTGTACAATTACTTTGCTAAATGTGGCACTGTACCATATTTGTTTCGGACATAAAATGATTTAATCTTATAGTGGTCTAACCATATAATGCCTAATATTGACCGTAAAGTTCCTAATAATGTTCATTTTTGACTTTAAACACAGAAGTATGATTCATGAAATAAAACATACTTGAAATAAAACATGCTTGGTCGCAGAAGTGTGATTCCTAAATAAAACCATTCTTTGCTTTGCCATTGAAGTATTGATTCCTTAATTAAAACATTCTTTCCTTTGCCACAGAAGTGTGATTCATAAACTAAAACATACTTTGCTTTGTCATTGAAGTATTGATTTGTAAATTAAAACATACTTTGCTTTGTCACAGAAGTGTGATTCGTAAATTAAAACATTCTTTGCTTTGTCATTGAAGTATTGATTCATAAACTAAAACATTTTTTGCTTTGTCACAGAAGTATTGATTCATAAACTAAAACATTATTTGCTTTGTCACAGAAGTGTGACTTCTAAATTAAAACATACTTTGCTTTGTCACAGAAGTGTGACTTCTAAATTAAAACATACTTTGCTTTGTCACAGAAATGTGATTCATAAACTAAAATAAAGCATACTTTAAGTTAGTTTTATTACAGTAGTATGATTCTCACAATATTATGGCATATATCTCAGATACCTGAGGTAGACAATGTCTCAAACTCTCAGATTTTTTTTTTTTTCACATATAATGGGAGTCTCCCAGATCCTTTTTGTAAAGGGGTCAAATGAATTGTTTCTGAGTTCTATAAACTCTGATAATTTGATGACATTGAGAATAAGTAATATATAATATTAAGTAATATTCCATGAACGTCAGTGAACCTACTGTAGACAAATTATTCCTATCTTTATCATTTATAGATTAACGTTGTACAGAAATGAAGCATTGAGCTTGACATATACACATGGTGTAATCATGGTAGATATTTTATGGGCCAAACCTTCAGGCCATCAGGCCATCGGCTCAGACATAAACGCCACTTGCTTATAAAATACTGTTAGGTATAACAACACATGGTTACGTATGGCATCACCAAATATTGTCCGTGCATTAACTATTTTCATTTCGCAAGTATAATTTTGAACACATCAATGGTTTTTTTTTATATAATATGTGTTTATATAAATTAGGTCTCTGATAGGAATTTAATGTTGTCACTTTTATCAATTTAGCAAATGATATGAAATTAACCACTAATAGAATATAGCACTTCTTATGTAAATAAAGCCACCAAATTGAATTGAGCCACTAACATGAATTGAGCCACTAACATGAATTGAGCCAGTAACATGAATTGAGCCAGTAACATGAATTGAGCCAGTAACATGAATTGCGCCATTAATATGAATTGAGCCACCAATATGAATTGAGCCGCTAATATAAATTGAGCCACTAATATGAATTGAGCCACTAACATGAACTGAGCCAGTAATATGGATTGAGCCACCAATATGAATTGAGCCGCTAATATAAATTGAGCCACTAATATGAATTGAGCCACTAACATGAATTGAGCCAGTAATATGGATTGAGCCACTAATATGGATTGAGCCACTAACATGAATTGAGCCAGTAACATGAATTGAGCCGCTAACATGAATTGAGCCACTAATCTGAATTGAGCCACTAACATGAATTGAGCCAGTAACATGAATTGAGCCAGTAACATGAATTCAGCCGCTAATATGAATTGAGCCACTAATATGAATTGAGCCGTTAATATGGATTGAGCCACCAATATGAATTGAGCTACCAATATGAATTGAGCCACTAATATGAATTGAGCCACTTATATGAACTGAGCCACGTATATGGATTGAGCCACTAATATCAATTGAGCCACTAACATGAATTGAGCCACGTATATGAGTTGAACCACGTATATGGATTGAGCCACTATTTCCAATGAGCCACTGACATGAATTGAGCCTGAAATATGAAGTGAACCACTAACATGAATTGAGCTGCTAATATTAATTGAGCCACTAACATGAACTGAGTCACGAATATGACCTAAGCCACGAATATGAATACAAATTTTGAAGAGTTCATCTACAAATACAAATTGAGCAATTAAAGGAAAACAGTTAGATGCATTTGGCAGAACTTTCCACAATTTTTAAGATTCATTTTGTGCCTCATCTTAATAGGATAAACTTACTCCGCACCACCACGCCCACGCCGCCTCCCTGCAGGACGCGGCAGAACGCTTCCTTCTCCCGGATAACTCCCAGGAAAGCGGCTCCGATACCCGCTCCATCTTCCTCACACTCATATATATAGAATAGTATATACTGACTGCCTCAGACAATCATCGGTACCTCACACTTATTCAGACACCCTTCATAGTTGCAATAACACACGTTATCATGACGGAAGCTTTTCTGTCATTGTTTTCCGATGTTAATATAATATCAGTGCGCTCTGTTTTTCAATAACACTATCAGAATCATTATTTTCTCAATATGCTGGATGTCGAGCCTGTGTCTATGTTTAGTTTGGTAAAGGGTACCAAAAGGATGACCATTTTAGACTGTTCTGTCATTATTTGAAAACCATTATTTTTAACACTTTCCATATGCAATGAACTGAGTATATTTTTTCAAAAATATTTTTATAAAGATTTAAAAAAAAATTGTTTAAATATTTTCATACACATATATATTAACAAATAAATATAAATACTCATAGAAATTCTATTTGATCTTTTTTTTAGAAAATGTACAACCCTCTGATGAACAATGGTATATTTTTTCAAAAATATTTTTATAAAGTTTTAAAAAAAATTTGTTTAAATATTTTCATACACATATATATTAACAAATAAATATAAATACTCATAGAAATTCTATTTGATCTTTTTTTTAGAAAATGTACAACCCTCTGATGAACAATGGTATATTTTTTCAAAAATATTTTTATAAAGTTTTTAAAAAAAATTGTTTAAATATTTTCATACACATATATATTAACAAATAAATATAAATACTCATAGAAATTCTATTTGATCTTTTTTTTAGAAAATGTACAACCCTCTGATGAACAATGGTCAGTCTGTTGACTGAAAATATAAACCTCGGTTCAATAGCTGGTGTTTAAATAGGGACAGCGCCAAGTGTGAATTATACTTTTCTTTGGGGGTCTCTAAAATATAACTTGATTCAAACACACTGTCCACCGAAACCTGATTTTCCTGTGCACACTTGTGAAGCATGTGTTCCAATCTATACAGTATTCACCAGGAAGAATACCTCCTTTTGTTACATTTCAAGAAATATTTTTTACTTTCCAAATACATTGACCAAAGTTCTTAGAGCCGTACTGGACATTGTTTTTTGTTGTTGTTGTTGTTGTTGTTGTTGTTGTTGTTGTTGTTGTTGTTGTTGTTGTTGTTGTTGTAATGTTTATGAACATTTTCTGGAATTGCCAACCATTTGTAATATGATTTATCATTCTAAGTATTTATCCAGGTTTAAGGTGAAAAATAGTCCTTGTTGCAAAATGAATGAACTCAATGACTCCACCACCCCCACATTGCTTTATTCCAGAAGTCTCAAGCTGAGGCTACACATAGAATAGCAAACTGAGGCACTGGATGTTCCAGGTGAATATGCATATGAGATAATCATTTTAAAGTCAGCACATTGACTGATACTTTACATGTGCATGACCTTGACTGATACTTTACATGTAGATGACCTTGACTGATACTTTACATGTACATGACCTTGACCGATACTCTATATGTACATGACCTTGACTGATACTTTACATGTACATGACCTTGACTGATACTCTACATGACCTTGACCGATACTCTACATGACCTTGACTTATCATCAACAGAACCTTGATTGATAATCTACAGGACATCAGCTTGACCTTGACTGACCTTTTAAAGGACCTTAAATGGTCATCTGTATGTCTTAAAAAAGGGCATCTTGAGGACCAGGTAAACAGGACCACTTCATCTTGCGTGATAGTTTTTCTAGTAATTTGATTATTTTTAGATAACTTCTCTCTGAGCCATTATAGTAACACATTATAGTAACCTCCGTTGGCAGAGTAAACTCTCAGAAATTCATTAAACATCCATTAGCTATTATTTGCTTGATTATGTTCATCACCTACTGCCAAAGCAGAAGCAAACAAACTGGTCAGGCTAAAGTCAGTTGTTGAGACTGTTGAATCAACAGATCAAATCCTCCTGTACTAAATCAACCTATCAGACGTGATGGATGTTTGCAATATGCCCCCTGGTGGTGGGGGTCAAAACTTACTGACCTCCCCTCGCTCATAGCCACATGAGAAGATATTGTAGCTTAGATATCTGTGGTTCTCCTGCTGCTCCCTGGTGGAGATGGCCAGAACTAATAACTCAATACTGAACAAGATTGCAATCTCTTCCTTTCAGATAGTGACATGACATATAATATATCCTCTATTTCAAATATATAATTGAATGTCTCAAAACTACACAAGTTGATGTCAAACATTCTGTGCAGGTGTACTTAAATCATTGATATTAGCAAAGATATTCTGTTCAATTTTCTGGACACCACAATCAAGCTTATACATTTTCTTACCTGATCAGCCTCCATTAAAAGACTCTTGCCATTTGTATTGTCTCAATGTGAGATTTGATCCTGAATCTGTTTAATATTCGTAAGAACTATTTCCTAGAATGGCAGGACAGACTGATAACATTGACTCAATGTGGAGCTAGCGGCTGCTGGGATGGTTCAACCTGGGGTGATACTTTCCATGTAAAAATTTATTAGCCAATCAGATTGCATGAGTTTTGCATGCTGCAGAATGACTTTCTTGGTGGCATGCTGCTGAATTATTCACACTCAGGTGGGGCAAACGTGCTTCTGTCATGACTTTGTCCATATTTCTCCACATTTCACTCGCTTGGCATCGAATCAAATACATTCAGTCTCATTTCTTATGCCCTTATTTAGATTTGACCTTAAACAACCATAGAGGTCGGACCATTTTCAGAAAATTACTGTGTATATTGATTGACCTTGTTTACAGATATTTGTGGTCTGAGCAATTTCAATAGGCTATCCAGGCTATATACTATCTATGCATGAACGACTGCTTGTTTTCTCATAGAGCAGACCCCTATAGTTCCTAATTAACCCTGATTGCATGTTTTGGTCATTTTATATATATATATTTACATATTTCAATCATTTGGCTGTATATTTTCACATGACTATAATTGACAGCATAGTAATTAATACTAATGACATATTTTTAACCATTTTATACTCAAACATACAGAAAAACCAACTTTTGAAAATATTTCAATCATTTGTCTCGATATTTGCATACAACTACAGTCGTAGACAGCACAGCATGACATATATGTTTCACGGAGAAACCTTCGTGTTCAATATTCAATAGACTTACATCAATGATCTTCTGAGTGAGAGGCAGGGCGTGGTGTGGTGGCTGGGCGTGGCCCGCGGGCGAGGCCTGGGGGTACTGCAGGGGGCGCCCCTGACTACAGCTGGGGCGCTTGGGATACCCATTGCTGACCATGAAGTTGTGGTCGCTACTGCCGCAGTGCTGAGTCCGACCCACCATGTCGTACGCATGACTTATATTCACCGCTCCGAGCATTATCCTCTCCAAAGTGTAATTATCATCCGATTATCACTCACTCATTTATAATCACACCACTTTACCTTATTTTAAATATCCAAAGTTTCAAAGGGCAAACATTTTTCCTGACACCCTTCAAGAATCTTAAGTGCCACTTGTTCACCGAGCCCAGCAGTTTATTATAATTGTGACTAGTTTCTTTACTAATCCTCTTTCTTTACTAATCCTCTTTATCCAATATTGTCACTTGACCCAATTCATGCCTTGATCCTGCCCTGGCTTTTTCATATGTTTTGATATCTTGCTTTTAATACTTTTTATTAATCTGTTGCAAAGAACTTGCATCTATATTTGTGCAAAGACCTTTATACACCTGCAGTGTACGACAATATCTCTGGTCTACTACATTGGATATCTCTGGTCTACTACATTGGATATCTCTGGTCTACTACTTTGGATATCTCTGGTCTACTACATTGGATATCTCTGGTCTACTACATTGGATATCTCTGGTCTACTACATTGGATATCTCTGGTCTACTACATTGGATATCTCTGGTCTACTACATTGGATATCTCTGGTCTACTACATTGGATATCTCTGGTCTACTACATTGGATATCTCTGGTCTACTACATTGGATATCTCTGGTCTACTACATTGGATATCTCTGGTCTACTACATTGGATATCTCTGGTCTACTACTTTGGATATCTCTGGTCTACTACATTGGATATCTCTGGTCTACTACATTGGATATCTCTGGTCTACTACATTGGATATCTCTGGTCTACTACATTGGATATCTCTGGTCTACTACATTGGATATCTCTGGTCTACTACATTGGATATCTCTGGTCTACTACATTGGATATCTCTGGTCTACTACATTGGATATCTCTGGTCTACTACATTGGATATCTCTGGTCTACTACATTGGATATCTCTGGTCTACTACATTGGATATCTCTGGTCTACTACATTGGGTATCTCTGGTCTACTACATTGGATATCTCTGGTCTACTACATTGGATATCTCTGGTCTACTACATTGGATATCTCTGGTCTACTACATTGGATATCTCTGGTCTACTACATTGGAAGAATTTCTCATATTTCTTTTGTCCTTTTAATTCAATGATTGATGCCTACATGGAATTGAAATAGTTTATGTATTTGTGGAGATTTAATTCAACGATTGATGCCTACATGGAATTGATATAGTTTATGTATTTGTGGAGATTTAATTCAACGATTGATGCCTAAATGGAATTGAAATAGTTTATGTATTTGTGGAGACTCTCAAAATTCAGCTACAAAATTTGTTGTAATATACCATTGTAAGTATGATTAGTTCTACAAGGCTCTGTTAATCTTGGTTTGAACAAATAAATTAAAACTTGTTTTTCTCTTAATAACTGCAAGATGTCGCAGGCAGAAGTCTATGGACTGTTTAAAAAAGTATCTTAAGACTCAGTTATTGTTGTTGTTTTTGTTGTTGTTAATATTGTTGTTATTATTATTGTTATTGTTATAATTATTGTTGTAGTAATCATTGTTGTTGTTGCTAATATTGTTATTATTGTTGTTATTATTGTTATAATTATTGTTGTTGTTATTATTATCATAAATATTTTTCTTATTGTTATTATTAATTTATTTTTTATTGATATCATCAAAATTATTGTTGTTACTGTTATAATTGCCATTGTTACAATTATTGTTGTTGTTATTATTAATGTTATTTTTTATTGTTATCTTCATAATTGTTGTTGTTGTTATTATCATTATTAATATTGTTGTTATTGTTGTTATTAATGCTATTTTTATTGCTATCATCATAATCATTGTTGTTGTTGTTGTTTTTATTTTTATTATTTTTATTATTATTATTATTATTATTATTATTATTATTATTATTATTATTATTATTATTATTATTATTATTATTATTATTATTATTATTATTATTATTATTATAATGATGCATCTAATCTAATCTAATCGTTTAATAAGGAAGCACATGAGATTAGTTAGTCTAGCCTAGACTTGATCTCACACCTGACCTCACTGATCTCACACCTCACTGATCTCACACCTCACTGATCTCACACCTGACCTCACTGATCTCACACCTGACCTCACTGATCTCACACCTCACTGATCTCGCACCTTACCTCACTGATCTCACACCTCACCTCACTGATCTCGCACCTTACCTCACTGATCTCACACCTCACCTCACTGATCTCGCACCTTACCTCACTGATCTCACACCTCACCTCACTGATCTCACACCTCACCTCAGATCTTACACCTCACTGATCTTGCACCTTACCTCACTGATCTCACAACTTACCTCACTGATCTCACACCTCACCTCACTGATCTCACACCTCACTGATCTCACACCTCACTGATCTCACACCTCACTGATCTCACACCTCACTGATCTCACACCTCACTGATCTCACACCTCACTGATCTCACACCTCACTGATCTCACACCTCACCTCACTGATCTCACACCTCACCTCACTGATCTCACACCTCACTGATTTCACACCTCACTGATCTCACACCTCACCTCACTGATCTCACACCTACCTCACTGATTTCACACCTTACCTCACTGATCTTGCACCTGACCTCACTGATCTCACACCTCACTGATCACAGAATGGTATGTGGAACTGCCTGTGACTGTTATTAAGAAATTGTATGTAAAAACTATAATTGATGTCAAAATTCTCCAGAAGCCAAACTGGGGAATAGATTCAATTTGATACAAAAAGATTGTTATAACCCCCTTGAGGAGCTACGCTTCCTGCATAAGCCAATGGGGTCAATGAGGTCAGTCAAAGTCCCCATGAATCAATGATGATTTATGGGAATACTGTTACAATACCCTGGGGATGGTACTGATTGTTAAAATTCCTGGACTTCACTGGCTGTCAGAATCCCTGACATGTTCTACATATCAGTACCCCCAAGGCTTTCTGCACGATTAACTCTACTTGTCAAAAAGCCTCGGGCCTATACTGGGCTGTGAGAAATCTCAGAATTCAGACTGATGAAAAGGAATACAGGAATATTGTTGCCTGTCAGAATTCTGATCATATCAAATAGAGTAGGCTTGAGAAATAAGCGGATGATTTCCAAATGATCTGGTTCACTATCATATCTCACATTTATGCAGTTCATTACTGAATGGTCTGGTTCACTATCAAATTTCATATCTCTCCAAAATGGTCTGGTTCACTATCAAATCTCACTTTTATGTAGTTCATTACTGAATGGTCTGGTGCACTATCATATTTTATATTTCTCCAAAATGGTCTGGTTCACTATCATATCTCACATTTATGAAGTTCATTACTGAATGGTCTGGTTCACTATCAAATCTCACATTTATGTAGTTCATTACTGAATGGTCTGGTTCACTATCAAATCTCACTTTTATGTAGTTCATTACTGAATGGTTTGGTTCACTATCAAATCTCACTTTTATGTAGTTCATTACTGAATGGTCTGGTTCACTATCAAATCTCACATTTATGTAGTTCATTTCTTATTGGTCTGGTTCACTATCATATTTCATATTTCTCCAAAATGATCTGGTTCATTATCATATCTCAATTCTGCAGTTCATTTGTGAATGGCCTGGTTCACTATCATAACTCATTTCTTTGCCAGTTCATGTATACTCAAGACTTCAATCAAACACAATTTCATGATCACAAAAAAAAACCAAGTGCTTTATCCCATCTAGCTCCCCGTGAAATTACACAATTTCATACTTTGCCACCCGCATGAAAAGCGAAGTTTGATTTGCTTCAATATCAATATAATTGAAATCTGTTACTGTCTGGTATTGACATAGGCGGTGCGAGCATTGTCGGAGATCTGGGTCAACACGTTTCGACACACCGTTCTGCTACACACGCATGCAAGCGATAACGTGGCAAGTTGAATCAATTCACGCTTCTAACTCTGATCAAGCATTTTATTACCTTTCTCCTATTTTTCTGTCCAATTTTCATATCATTCTTTTTTTATTATTAACATCTTTATATTGACATGTATATTTTTGCATCATCATACACTGTTCAATACAGCAAATGTTCTATGCTAGAAAATTCCCTTTTATATTTCAGCAAACATTAGATTCTCACATTCACCGACCCCACCTGGTGGTGAAGTCCCCCAATTCTTATCATCACCGTTACCGCTATTAGCAAACATTAGACTCTCCCATTCACAAACTCCACCTGGTGGCGAACTCCCCCAATTCCTATTATCACCTGCTATAAATAAAAATTGGACTCTCCCATTCACAAACTCCACCTGGGGGTGAACTCCCCAAATTCCTATTATCACCCGCTATTAGCAAACATTAGACTCTCCCATTCACTGGCTCTACCTGGTGGTGAACTCCCCCAATTCCTATTATCACCTGCTATTAGCAAACATTATACACCCTCCCGTTATCACACCCCGGGGCCCCCAATACACAAGTACTCTACCTCCGACAAGATAATCCTCCCCTGATAATCTCAACACATTAATCTATCTCCCCGTCTATATCCTTCCTCTTAACATCATCAAAGCTGGAGATAAAATCTTGGTCCCCTCCCCGCACCTCATAGCGGCTTCATCTCTCTCTATGTATTGGCGAGGACAGGCTTGAAGTCGGCAAGTATCATTCTCGGCGACAAGCTAGCAGCTCTGCCTGCCGTTCCCCCTCACACTGCCAGCCAATCTACAATACTAACTCTCCCAACCCAGAAGTCTTACGAAAACCCAACAAGCTAAATTACTATGCACTCCAACGTACACATCATTTTCATGATAATAAGTAAAACATAGAGAAAAAAAATTATCAGTGTCGTATGGTAATGGTGATATCAATTTTCTGTCTAACATATTATTTTGTTGCCATTGAATTACCATGTTTTCAACAAAACAATGAAATCTTAGGCAAGATATAAATATAACATCAAGTTATATGATGGCGTGACGGAAATAGCGAGAAAGCCTAAATATTCTGGAAATGTGTCGACCTGGAGTGCTAATAGCTTTATGATACCTCAGCCTATTGTTTTCAAGGTAGATAGATCCAGATGTTTACCTCGTTTTTCTCTTCCTCCTGCATTGAAGAGCCGCACGTCACAGTCAACAGCTATATTCCATTGTTATGTTGTTATGGTAACTACATGACACCCTGAACAATGATCCTGGATCCAGGTTATGGATAATCCAGAGAGAATCTTGTCACATCCACTGTCACCAAGTCTCCCTCCCAACTCTAAATCTATAGTCGGCCGTTTTTCTCCGAAATAAAATTATGGGATGCTGTGATGAAGTCTTCAGCAGGCGGTGCCTCACATCTGGACCCGGTTACCGTGGCAACCAGATGCCTGCACCCTGGGAGTCGCGGCACTCACTCACACACACTTGCGTTATTGAGACACATACCTGCTACTCCGGCTTGTTGCATTGCAAATGTCTTTTAAATTGTAACTATGTTCAAAATTAAATCCTAAAATATTGTTTTTAAGGTAAAGCATCATGTCTCTTTTATGGAACAAAGTTTGATTCCACGTGATGTCGTTTTTAAAAAAAACAGTTCCAATTTTTCTGTGACATACATGACATACATGTATATTGACTGCTTTGCCTCAGTACAGTTCATGCCATAAAACTTGTCACTCTATGTTTTTGTGTGGAACTGTGTAGATAATTCTCTACAGGTAGTTTACATACACTGTAGAAATTATAATCAATCAAGTTCTTTGCTGAATCTGCACAGAATAAACAATAACAAATAACAATAAACAATAACAATAACAAATACATATTACTCCCACAGATATGACAGGAAGACTTTTAAGTCCATAAAATGAAAGAAGGTGGGAGGGGGGGGGCACTTAAAAATTTCTATTACTGTAATTTAAGTCTAACCCTGAGAGGGATCAAGGACTGAAACGTCAGAAGACAAGAATAACAAAAAACAATGGCCGAGTCATAATAAACAGAGCAGCTGGTTCCGATTTCTGCCCTTTGTCCATCATTACCTGGAGTAAACAAACAGTTTTTACAGCTGCAGAATCTTTGGAGGTAGGCACATTTCTGCCATATTGCTCCCGTTTGTGTGATTTCTGCAAAATTGGCAGATTGAGATGATGTATGGCAATAATAACTGAGCGTAATTATATAAAAAAAAATATCATGGTCTCAAAAGAGCATCGAACTAATAGAGGTCAAAGGTCAGACAAAAATGCTGCTGTTAAACTACCACTTCAGGTTATCTTGTTGTACACCAAATATCTAAATGTTTAGGGCTTCTTGAGAATTCTTTCCAGGTCAAGGTCACTGCATCAAGATTTAACGTTAAAGTGATATGATTTTGCACACCAACCCCTGAAGGTCATTATATTAAGTAAATTCAAGATTAAACATCCGTCTATATATTGCCTGTCGCATACAACCTGTACAACGTTTAAATATTGCCTGTCGCATACAACCTGTACAGGTAAACTGAGGGACCCCCCCCAAAAAAAAACCAAAAACACTAAAAAATTGGATGTGCAAAAAAAAACAACTCTCTAAAATTCAATCATCAATACATTTACAAGACGGTAATATGTACGCAATTGCACTATGCTGAATCATTTTCTGATCACTAAAATCTCCAACATAGGAATACACACAGACATCCACATGTTGACTCTGCCAAGCCTATAGCATCCCACCAAAATTGACCTGAGGGTTATAAAATTCTAAGATATTATTTTTTGTGTGCATTTCAACTCCCCTGGCACTCCCCAGTGTACACAGATATAGATTTTTGTATCAGTTTCGCACTGACAAATCTTGCTGTATCATTTCTTTAATGCCAGGTTGCACTCGACTGCAGACTTCTGGATCAAAGTGGTATCTGAAAACAGTGAGGGGTAGATTACGCAGGTCTCAGCTTACAGGACTAATCTCACCCACTGAAGCTGCTGCAGACGGAGCACACTTCCACTGGGGCAGAATTCATTGAGATGATTTTCTCATGACCTAGATTTCTTGACCTTGTGGTTATTCAAGCTGTTTTTAATAGACTGAATTGCTGCAAAGAAAAATGAGGGGATGAAAAAATAATTGCTCCGACCAATGAGTTGTACAGATCTGGTTCCGGTAAAGTTGTACAGTTCCGGTGTGTACTTTTCAATGGGGAAAAAAAACAACATGGAGATCGGCAATCGGCCTATTGCGGACTGATTATAAATGCCAAACAGAATTTAGAGTAAATGAAAACTTTAAAAAAAAAATCCACATAATTTTGCAAAGTTTGCTGACATTGGTAGATGTTCTTTAAGTAGTTGCAGTTGATGTGTTTACGCGTCACTTTGGTTAAATGCCATCCTAATGCACCGGGAATTGCCTCCGACTTTTGTTTTCTGTCCAAGTAATACTTTGCTATCACATAACATTGACATGAGAGGCAGCGGATGTCGTCTGTCAAGGAGGTAAATAAAGAGAAAGTCGGGACGTGCCAACAGGTGTCACTCCGTGATGGATTGCCTTCAAGGCCACGCCCTACACATTCAGTGCTTCTCAAATTGGCCTGCCTTACACAAAATCATCTTATTCATCATAAAGATTGTAAGACGTTGATATAAGCAAACTAGTGCTGTTGACGGGTCGCCATATTGACCCATTAAAAGCAACACTTACTGGAATTGTACAAAAAAACGGAAGTTGTAATTTAACACACAAGGATTTTGACAAATCACATTTGTGCTTACAGTGGCTCATACCAGACCCTAACCCTAGAGCAAGATTTAATAGTTTGTTGTTTGTTGATATAATTAATCAAACAATTAATGGAGATTCATATCAGATTGATCCAATTCAGGAAAGATGTTAAGAATGATCCATTTCAGGGAAGATTGTGAGAATGTCTCAATTCAGGGAAGATTGTAGGAATGTCCCAATTCAGGGAAGATTGTAAGAATGACCCATTTCAGGGAAGATTGTGAGAATGTCCCAATTCGGGGAAGATTGTGAGAATGTCCCAATTCAGGGAAGATTGTAAGAATGACCCATTTCAGGGAAGATTATAAGAATGGCCCAATGCAAAGAATATTGCAAGACAAACTGAATTCAGGGAAGACAAATATGACCCAATTCAGGGAAGGCAAAGATGACCTAATTTCAGGGAAGGCAAAGATGACCTAATTTCAGGGAAGGCAAAGATGACCTAATTTCAGGGAAGGCAAAGATGACCTAATTTCAGGGAAGGCAAAGATGACCTATTTTCAGGGAAGGCAAAGATGACGTAATTTCAGGAAGGATGGCTGATATGAATCATTCAGGCAGACTGCCAGTCTATCTTTGAATAAAAACAAGGGCACCCACTGAAGTGTTTTCTTTACCAAACAAAAAAATCAATCTCACTTGACTTCATCCAATTGTCATATAATTTAACTACCATATTTGGTTCCGTACGGCGATGTGAGAGAACTCAAAATATGTTATTCACGTCATGTATGTTTGCATAGCAGATGCTGCATTTAATGGACCGAGGAACATTAAAGCTACTGTCAGACCTGGACCCGAATGATCTACTTGCATTCTGAGTTCAAATACAGGCCATCTGGATTAATGGGTTTGTTTACCTTCTTAACTTTCTGAACTGCTCTCACATTTTCATGAGAACATTACACAAGTAAGAAAATTCTATATTTTTAGAAAGTGGTATTAAGAAATTTATTAATTTCGAATGAAACAATCATTTTACAGCCTCTTTGATATCGACTCCATATTTTTTGACAATTTCCTGATTTTTTTTTCTCCAGTCACTTTTAAATACTCAGAGAAAACAAATTTTGATAGTTTTATGCTGCAAATTTGTGAGAAAAGTTTTGGGTCGGGTATTCCTGTTGCAGATTCGAAAAAAAAAACCATGTGGACAGGAAACCAGGTGTTTCAAAGGGTAACTACTAAAGCAGACATTTCCATTAACTTGTTTGAAGTCTTTGGAACATGCAATCTCAGTATTACTGTGATCTTTGTTCCAGAATACTCTCCAACTTTAGATACTCCCTGCATTCACCTGTTTGTCAGAGCTAGAATAGCATCAACAATATGTTTGTTGGTTTTGAGAGTATTTTCTCAGAGTGAGGCCAGGTTAGGTCACATGACCTTGATGTAGTCTCAAACCAGGCACCAGGTGTCTGTTCACCAGGAATAGCACAGGTCTAAGGGGTTTTTCTTTTATTTGAAAAAAAAAGAAAAGAAAGTACTTGCGAAAACACTTGCAGAATGTATTTGTAGGATGTATGAATCTTTCTTATTTTCCTTTCTGAAGAGCAGGATAATACAAAAAAATATGTCAGACTTAGTGAACTCAAAACACTTGCAGAATGTATTTTTGTAAGAGACTCTGAGGTAGGACAGGATGTGTGAATCTTTCTTATTTTCCTTCTTGAAGAGCAGGATGATACAGACAAAAATTATGTTAGACTTACTGAACTCCAAAAAAAAAAAGATAAAATTTCAGCCGTCAGAAAAAGACTTTGACATAAACATGTGTCAATAAATTTGCTTTATTCTTTACCTTCCTTATTCCAGGATATTTGATTTTTATTTTATTCCAGGATATCTAGTTGAAAGAACTGTACAATGTTAAAAACTGTTACAAATCTTACTTTTGGAAAAAGGATATTTTAATATGCCTAGTTTATGCCACATGTTCCAATGCCCACAGGGAACTGTGGTGTACTCTGTGTGTTTGCAAGGTGTTGACCTTTATGGTAATAATTATTTCTTGGCCTGATTACATCTAATGACCTTCCCCTCAGATGATAATAAAGATCCTACAACTGATACAAACTCTTTGATGATAAAAATAGGAGTCTCGCAACTCCAATATTTTCATGAAGTATCATATTTTTAAGATTAATTTAACACAAAGCAAGACACATGACAGATAAGAAAATAAAATGGTGGTTAAAAAATATGTTACCAGGAAACTGTTAAACTGTTTCAATAGGATTCATTTTACATCTAAGTGCCCAAAAGGTCAGTGTTTCTGCTGGACCTATAAATATTGACCTTCACCACATGGGTGGATGGGGGATCCATTGAGGTCGTAAATTGGGAATCACTTACACATGCAAACATCGCCACAGCTTATCCAATCACTAATCCGATCCCTAATCCAGTTTCTATGACAACACGTTTGTGTGTCTAAGGCATTTCATGCAAAAGCTATTATTTTCTTTGACCTTGGGACTATTTTTTCTCTTGATGTGATCAATTTATCCCGTTTTTTTTCTGGTTAAAGACCTTTTTATTGAACAATAATACAACTTTGGAAAAATAGTTAATTTGTGGTAGTCAATTTATTCATGTAGACTGAGAAGACATAAGGTTAGATTAGAGCCTGCCTCCCGCACTTAATGCCCCTCTCCTTTCTAAGAATGACCGAATATTATCTGTTTGCGCAAAAGCAAAGTGCAGATAACAAATACGACCAGTAAGACAACTTGATAATAACTCCTAATTTCATTGGTAACGATCTTTAACGAGTGTCGCTATTTGTAAGTCTAAATAAATATATAGTACAAACAGTTGTACATTTCTTTCAATGCACATGTTCCCAGTATTTAAATTACTTGTTCTGTTCTACTTCCAGAAAGATGATAATCTGGAACATTTTGAAACGTGGCAACCATAGAGTGGATCAGCTCAGACACATAATCTGGTTGTACAGGCACCCTATCCCATTTAAATGTGTAGCTGCATTGGACAAGTGATTGGTGACCCGTCACACTCCTTCTTAATGTGACCACCAGGGGGCACTTTGTTTAATTTGTAACTTAACTATTTATGAATCAATCACTAAAATTTTATTTATGTTATTCCAAATATATTTTAGTTTTTTTTCTATATAAAACAATATATGTGCAACGAATTAATCTAGCTATCTCAAACAATAATGATGCATTGTGACATGTTACATTATTCCCGAAGATGAAGCACAATGCCCAGTATCATAGTTCTCTGTATTTATGAAATCTTATCAATAATGTAAGTCTCTTATCACCCCAATTAACCCTGCCTGGACTCGCCCTTCCCATCATTCAACACATTACCCAGCATTCCACTCTTTCAGAGAGGATCATGGGATGCCTCCCACAATTCAATTTATGTTGGTCTTGTGAGAGTTTTTCTGCATTATTTGCTCATTGCGGCCATGTTTGTAGATGACGGGCCTTGTTCTCAGAATACTATCAGACATTCCCATCATGCTCTATTGCGGTCCTCGACCGTACTTATATCTGTCCCTTCGACTCACTGCTGAACAAACCATCATCCCTCACTCTGATTTCTCTATCTCATCCAGTCTATAACATACATCCGCCCAAAGCCATTAACCAGCACGCTGATAACTAACTATGAGATAAACTGCCAATCAAAAAATCCCCATTCTTAATTACAGTTTGTTTTAAACATATTGATTATCCACCAAATAGAAATACATGCTAACAAATGGATCACATCTTTATACATACAATATATGGAAAATAAAGGCAGATGAAATTGCAGTTTCACAATTTTCCATCAGTTTTTATAAATATTTTATGCATTCAATGTATATTAGGATATACATTCAATACTTTACAAGATGAACGTGACTCCAGCCTGTATATGTTGGGAAGAGATTTCAAATATTGTAGAAATATACAGATGATCAGTTTGCTAGGTAACCTCATTTATATCCTAATTGTATATATAATCTATTAGTTGCGGTTATCTCATGTATTTTAATTATGAAATATTGGAAATAAACTTCACATCATAAAGTGATTAAGGCTTGAATAGGTTAAGTGCTGTTTCGCTAATTAAACTTTAAAAGGTCATTATGAGTTCAAAGGTCTTTTATGGGCCACATATTTCTTGACGGCCAAATGACAGGCTTATGCCAACTTGAAGGTCAGGACCTCCGACAAGGTCATAAATCATGATCTCACAGGAATGATTCACTGGTTTGACCTCACAGGGAGGGCTTCTTGTATAGTATAGACCTCACAGGGAGGGCTTCTTGTATAGTATAGACCTCACAGGGAGGGCTTCTTGTATAGTGTAGACCCCGCAGGGAGGGCTTCTTGTATAGTATAGACCTCACAGGGAGGGCTTCCTGTATAGTATAGACCTCACAGGGAGGGCTTCTTGTATAGTATAGACCTTACAGAGAGGGCTTCTTGTCCAGTACAGACCTCACAGGGAGGGTTTCTTGTATAGTACAGACTTCACAGGGAGGGTTCCTTAGTTCTCATATTGTAGGGAGGATCCCTTTTTCACAGGGACGACTTTTCATCCACTTTAAGATTTTCGTTTTAAGGAATCTTTAAAGGCACAATTATGTGTAAAGCCAGTGATAATATTGACATTCAATCAAAATGCTAAAAGAGTTGGGTTTTGAAGTATAATGCAATCTCGTGGAAGCCTGCATGAAGCATAACATTTTCCAGTGCATGTCTGCTGGTATATTATGCGGAAGCTCACACATTCCCGTCCTGTTTCTTCCCTTACTTACGTCTCCTTGATGAAGACAACTGGAAGCCTCTGTCCTCTGACTTGTCATTCCCAGAGGCCTGTTCTGAATGTCAGCATTTGGGGGATAGATGAGTTTTCATGGGGACAACTTTTTCTGTTACTGTGGCGATAGAATTTTATTTTATTTTTATTTTTTAAATCTCTACTCCTCTTTCTCTGCTCTTTGACTCTACTTGGCAATGCATATGTATACAGAGATGTAAATGTTTTATGAATTTAAAAAATAACTGGACAAACCTCAGCCATGCTATTCCCTTGTACCCCCCCTCCCCCCTTCAATATTTCTGGGCAGGCCCTAGATGTGTTCTTCCCTTGTACTCCCCCCATTCTCCCTTCAATATTTCTGGGCAGGCCCTAGCCATTTCCTTCCTTGTACCCCCCTTCAATATTTTTGGGCAGGCCCTAAGTGTGTTCTTCCCTTGTACCCCCCCTCAATATTTCTGGGCAGGCCCTAGATGTGTTCTTCCCTTGTACTCCCCCCCATCCTCCCTTCAATATTTCTGGGCAGGCCCTAGATGTGTTCTTCCCTTGTACTCCCCCCATCCTCCCTTCAATATTTCTGGGCAGGCTTTAGCCATTTCTTTCCTTGTACCCCCCCTTCAATATTTCTGGGCAGGCCCTAGCCATTTCCTTCCTTGTACTCCCCCTTCAATATTTTTGGGCAGGCCCTAGGTGTGTTCTTCCCTTGTACCCCCCCTCAATATTTCTGGGCAGGCCCTAGCCGTGTTCCCCACTCATATATAATGCAGAGCAGTCGGATAATAAGGCCCACGATTAAGGCATAAATCACGCCAGACAACCCAATACCTCCGATTCTCTGGCCCCCTACAACATCCATCTTCTACATCATCAAAAATATGAATTACTTTGCTGAACTCACTTAATTGTCTTCATAGCGTAAAGAAGGGACCTAATAAATACACAACAATTTATAATGATGTTTCTTTGATGTTACTCAAATGCAAAATTTATAAATTCCCATATTTAAAATATTCTTTCTCTGTTATCCATATTATGGAAATACAAATGGCCGACCACAAGGTTAGTTTCAGTGCAGTTAACAGTTTGAAATAATTTTCCTGTTTTTTTTATCTTGTAATGAATATATAGTGTATATTCTTATATTCTTATATATTATATATTATATTTCTTTTAATGATTAGATTTTAGAGAGTTTTTTGTGCACTTCCGATCTTAATTGCGCAGTTCCGGTGTGTTGTTTAAATTGGGGTAGTATAGTGACCTGCAATTGGCCTAAATGTACTTCACCATTTGTAACATGTGAGGTACATGTGAGGTACATGTAAGTACATAAAAAAACCAGTGAAGATCTGTTGTTTTTCTCTTGTTGAGTATTTTACAGAGTAAAATGTCTACAATAAATATCTCAGTGAGGATTGCCTGTGTGTGGGTGAAAATCTCTATATTAAGAGAAAGAGATGCTCAATGCCTCAGACTATATATCTAGGTCATTGGTGCTTCCTGGTCTTTTTCAGATGAGAGTTCCTGTACAACTTCCTGTCATATGCATGGTCACATCGGTTACCTAGAGACAATTGTTGTATCCTAGCAACACAACGAAATGGGCACAAGCATCCAATTTATATGAGTCCCTTTTAGATGACAAAATACGTTCCAAAATAAACTTAAGGGATGAAGAGAGAGGGAATGAATAGGAAGCTACATAGAAGGTTAACAAGAAAGTCTTTAAAAAAAAAAAGAAAATTTGTATACAGTTTCCTTTTTGAAAATGATTTTTATATTTTACTCATCATTTTGATGTTGCCACAAATCATAGACGTCATAGACTAGCACGTGCAGTGAGCTACAAGTAAACAACACATACACTGCACACCCGCTCGGAAACTAAGATCACGAGAGTATGAATCAAATGCATCTACACAAATAACTGATGTATACACATTAGCCCTCATCTTTTCTGATCAATACAGTATATAAGTATGTTATTATATGGACTAACATATATTTATTACTGCTCTAAGACTTGTATACAAAAAAAAAAAAAAAAATTATATAATGTATTTTCTGTATATAGGCCGATTATGTGTTGGCAGGGAAGGCAAATAATGTATGTCAGGCATGTCAAAATCTGCTTTATCTTAATTTTAAGTAACTCCCAATAAACTGGCAATTTCCCAGTTGTTTTATAGTCATTTTCACTTGCTAAATTTCTAAAGTCAATAAATGGATTCTATTATATTTCAAATACATACTATAGAACAAAAGATGCATTCATCTTGCTCTTCATTCTGATGGTGTCAAAAGGGAACGACCTCAAACTCTCATGGTTTATGAAAGGTCACGGCTTGTAACCATGGCGATGCATGTAAGTCAGCGGAGGATCATGGGACATTTTTATATAAATGTCATTGTTCTCATCAGACTTGGCCCACTAAATTCTCAGCTGATATGTGGAATGCAGCAATATTTTACATTTTGATCGCGGGAGGGAGACATCGTGAGATCAGGCCGCGCACAGATCTTGATTTATATCAGAGATGGGAGGAGGATGTTTTTCTTTGATAGGGGATTAACTAGATATACGAGAACTAGGGGAATAATTGACTGATAGACCCTGCCACTGATATTTCCAGCCGCTGGGTTTTAGAGCTGTCATCATTTCATCGGCATAAATGAAAACAAACCTAATTCTAGATCCCCGCAGGCAAAGATATTGAGTGTTGGAATAAATCCATTAGACTTTCCTTCATGGTATCGACGATTCAAGGAAATTGCAAAGATAGCCCTGTTCATGGAATCGCAGTGTATTTAAGGTCAATTGTCACATATCAACAAAAGCAGCACTCTAGTATGATTACAGTAAGAGTACTCTATGACCCTAGAGTCATCAGTAAGGTTACAGTAGGAGCACTCTTTGACCCTGGAGTCATCAGTAAGGTTACAGTAGGAGCACTCTTTGACCCTAGAGTCATCAGTAAGGTTACAGTAAGAGCACTCTATGACCCTAGAGTCATTAGTAAGGTTACAGTAGGAGCACTCTATGACCCCAGAGTCATCAGAAAGGTTACAGTAGGAGCACTCTTTGACCCTGGAGCCATTAGTAAGGTTACAGTAAGAGTACTCTATGACCCTAGAGTCATCAGTAAGGTTACAGTAGGAGCACTCTTTGACCCTAGAGTCATTAGTAAGGTTACAGTAGGAGCACTCTTTGACCCTAGAGTCATTAGTAAGGTTACAGTAAGAGTACTCTTTGACCCTAGAGTCATCAGTAAGGTTACAGTAGGAGCACTCTTTGACCCTGGAGTCATCAGTAAGGTTACAGTAGGAGCACTCTTTGACCCTGGAGTCATCAGTAAGGTTACAGTAGGAGCACTCTTTGACCCTACAGTCATTAGTAAGGTTACAGTAGGAGCACTCTATGACCCTAGAGTCATCAGTAAGGTTACAGCAAGAGTACTCTATGACCCTAGAGTCATTAGTAAGGTTACAGTAAGAGTACTCTATGACCCTAGAGTCACTAGTAAGGTTACAGTAAGAGCACTCTTTGACCCTAGAGTCATCAGTAAAGTTACAGTAGGAGCACTCTTTGACCCTGGATTCATTAGTAATATGGCTTTGAGCACTAGCAGCTCTCAGCAGTTCTGAGTAATACTGAGCAGCTCTGAGCTACAACACAAGGATCTGTCCGCTTGCAAGAATAACACAAGGAACAACTAATCGCCTCGGTAACCATCAGGGGATTGACAACCTGTAAATATTGGCTCAGCTGAAATATGTTTGCATGAAAAGATTAATTCTTGCTGATTTACATATTTTCCCGGATCCCCTGAATACCTCTATGTCAGGCAAAGCAAATCATTGTATACTGATTCTGATTGGCTATTGTCATGACAACTGCCTGTCACATGATTCATTTCTCATTTTGTCCGGAGCTCAAAGCTTTGTAAGCATGATCTCTCCACGATCTCTACAACACAATCATGATAGAACCTAAAAGCAAAATAATAATAATAATAATAATTAATAATAATAATAATAATAATAATAATAATAATAATAATAATAATAATAATAATAATAATAATAATAATAATAATAATAATAATAATAATAATAATAATAAAAGAAGAAAGCCCTCAAGATTCTTTGGCCACTAGAGGGCACTTTCAATGCATTTATTAACAGCTTCATAAACATCCTATTTCACACAATACTCCCAAGTTGTATCTTTGCCAATTTAACTGAGCGCTGGGCAGCACTTAATATGCGATAGGGATCCTTCACTAATTACTTCGTTGTATCTGTTTCAAAGAGTTATATTCCTGTCATTCTCCGGCTCTGTTTGACGAAAACAATAAAAGAATTGCCAACAAAAATGTTAATTACAATTTCCAATTTATCCTCCATTTTTGATTCTGATACAAAACATTGTGATCAATAAAAGTCATTTGTGTGAGCACATTCTGAGGGACAATATTGACGGTGACACCTCATACGCAATGACTTTCAGTGCAAGCAAAATTACCTATATATTTCCATGGCATCTGTTCATACGATGAATAATATTCCATCAGTCATTAACACGAACATGACATATTTTATTCTATAAGAGAATGTATCTGACTTCGGAGGTGAAGTACTTTGAATAAGCAACAGATGATCATGGCAGATTAAAAAGTCGAAAATGGCTTCGTAGCAAATGCATTCGCACATATTGTGTTAATATCAAAATCATGGTGTGATAGCTCCAGCCAAGCTGTGCAAGCACTAAAAATAAATATATCGGTCGAATATTGCATCAAAATCTCTTATGGGCCTAACATTGACTGAAGTATTTACCTGTAAAGAACAGTGAGAAAAATCATGAAATGATGCTGATAAATTCAGATAAAATGTGCTCTTAATGCTGGATGGTTTCTACAGTGAGTCTCCCCATCCCAGGCGCGGTGTTCATAATCATCTCGTAGCTCTTATTTGCCATTTGCTTTGATTCACACGAGCCTGGCAGCGACACATGACCACAAAGACTGCTGCAACCTTTCCTAGACTCTCCGGCTAATTCCACGAAATGTGTCTGACATATTTGTGTCTTCTGCTTCAAATATCTAAGACTGTGCTTACAAATTCATTGAAATATCTCAAACAGCCTAAACCTCACTAATTCCACGAAATGTGTCTGACATATTTGTGTCTTCTGCTTCAAATATCTAAAACTGTGCTTACAAATTCATTGAAATATCTCAAACAGCCTAAACCTGATATATTTTGTTGATTTTATTTGAAGATGTGTTTATAGATATGACAGAAAATTGAATAAATAAAGATTGATGTTTGTGGCACTTAGAACAGCAAGGGAAGGTAGAAACTGGGAGTGATGAAAAAAAAGCTCACATCTCCTTTAACTGGTATTTCTTCCAAACAAAACAAACCCTCAGGAAACATGTCCGAAATATGCTAATATGTATTTCGTAGTACCTTGTAAACACAAATGATTTACAATAAAACTCAGGGGATAATTTCTGCAAGAAACTGCTACTACGAAACTGATGGTACAAAACAACCTTGATGTGGAATATGGCATCCCAGTTTGCACAATACTACAGTACTTGTGATCCTATCGCTCGTGTTAATGCAAGATAAAAGCTTTTACACTGATACTGTTCCCCCGAGCAGATTTGATACATGGTGTTGGTATGTGCCGGGATATTCCTTCCCTTTGGCGATCCACCTGATCTGTCTGTAAACTGATCGACCACACAGTCGGACGACAACTATTCAATAACGAAACTTCACTCCTCACAAACGAAAAAAAAAAAAAAACATTTACAGAAAAATACAATCAATTAAACATTTTATGTACACGATGAGTCACACAAAATGTATCATTTCAGGTTAAAGGAAAAGCAATTTTGTTTCTGAATAAACAGATAATTAGATATATTTATATGTTATCAAATTAATATACCGGTAGGTAATTAACATTTGTTACAGATAACAATTAAAACTTGTTTCCTTTCATAAGATACACTGTCAATGAAATAAAGATATAAAGTCTTGGTTTAAAACTCACAAAAAAATTCCCATGTTAACTTTACCTCACAAACAGAAAAAAAAACAAAAAAAACAAACAAACAATGAATACAAAATAGTGAAATATATAGTTTATATCTCAAACTCAACACATAATTTAGTAGAGAGTTAAAAGAAATATACCAAAACAGACAATAAGATGGGCATACTATATACACAATCATGGGAATACATATTTTATTTATGTACTTATCACAGAATGTGGCTACTTTGGAAGTTTGTCAGGTAAAATTTCCTCTGTTTCTAAGGCAACTGCATGATTACCTCTGATATAGCCTTCATTCCCTCATCAGGTGGCGCTCTGATTTTTTGTTGCATCAGCACAAATTAGTTTTGTGTCTGTAAGCTTAGGAGCGACAGAGCAAAGTTTAGCTTCGGTGCTCACCTATCTGTGATAACCAACAACAAGCAATTCTCTCTCATTCCACCACTTCTGTGGTGGGCTGTGTGATGGAAATGCCAATGAGACCAAAAAAGCAGTTTGTTATGCTGCCCTATAAGTGGTGGACAATCTCGGCATTCAACATGGCCGCTGCCCTGGTCCCCTATCGTGGTGTTACCGTGTGACCTTCCTGTGACACAGCCGACATGAATACCCTGCCAACTCTCCCAGCGAGCAGCTCAAAGTGCCAGGATGTATCGGCATGTATTGCTCGCAAGTTAGGCATGCTGTATCATGCAAAGTTTGCTTCTAAATATTCTGCATCGGTTCGGAGCACATTATAAATGGACCGTGGGCCATGATTCTACTACAAATTTACATAAGGGCCAATTTGTAATTTGAGGTTTCTCGTTCAGCAAGACAAGCATTCGTTGCTCATCAAGAGGTCAGATTACACAACAATATAAATCTGTTCAAATGATACTAGAATAAACAACAAAATGTCATAAATCTCATGTCATGTTGTATTATACCAGTTAGAACTTGGTTGCTGCTTTTTTTTTGCTTGGGATCCTGTTTGACTATGGTGTCATGGTTTGACTGTGGCAAAGAATTCTCTCCATTGTGACTGAAGAAGAAGTACCCCCCCCCCCCCAAAAAAAAAAAAGGGGGACACCTTAGAGGACACGTCCCGGGGTAGACACCTTAGACGTCACGTCCCGGGGGGGGGACACCTTAGAGGACACGTCCCGGGGGGGACACCTTAGAGGACACGTCCCGGGGGGGACACCTTAGACGTCACGTCCCGGGGGGACACCTTAGAAGACACGTCCCGGGGGGGACACCTTAGAGGACACGTCGCGGGGGACACATACACACGCCAGGTAATGACGTCACAGTGGGTGTCATATCTGTGTGAATTACAGATATGTTCATAAAGAGAGAATATCTATTTCCCAAAGATAGCGTTCCCTGATGTGCAAACAAGGACAGCTGTTATCCGCTGTGAGCAGTTATCTGTGTGACGTGTACACGTTCAAACTGACCTGTTCTGATTGTAGAATATCATGTCCCCGTCGAAAAGATAAACTAATTTGTCCTGGTCACGTTCCTGTTTGCAACAACCAGGGATGCATTACATTAATTTATATAAACTATAAAGCATATTTAAAGCAGTGACTTATTAAAATAACTCTCTTCTACTTTCTCTTCTGCTTTTTACTATTTTGATGAGCTAAGTATCCCAATCATGTGATCCCAAGACCAAGTTGCAATTTCATTGGCCATGCTGCCCTCAATAATTTTATCCTAAACAAACAACTCAAAAATTCATATAAATTGCTTGAAGATGGAAAAAAGTAATATGTTCTTATCAGGTTTGTGTGTTGCTGATTGAGAGCAATGGGACATCTGATTGGTCGAAATTACCTTGTCCCTATTTCTGCACTTAATACTAATCTTGCGTCTGATTGGCTATGATATGACTTCATCTAGTTTAGCAGCTCAGCACCAAAAAGGACCTTTTACGGAGGTGATAGGTTCACCACGTCGCCCTCTGGTGGAGTTAGGGGTTCAACAAGATTGGCAGCAGATTACTTCCTGTTTCAGCAGTGTCTGGCATGCTGCGACCTGATTGGTCATTATCTCTTGCTTTATCACCTGGGCTGCACACCGACACCTTGCCTCTCTTGAACCATCCATCTTTTCCGTATTCTTCCCCCATCTCACCTCTGCGGCCTCGGCAGGCAGTTTAGACACATTTCTTCCCATATTTATCACCAAAAGAGTGAGGATTGGACGTCTCCTGCAGGCATCTGATTGGTGGACTCAGAGTGAGGCTCTGTGGCTTCCCATCCATCATTGGCTCGCAGGGTCTCGGTGTATGCTAACTGAAGCTATCAGGGTACAGACCACAGCCCCGATACTAATAGCACTATTACATCTCCAATATCCCCACCTCATTTACCCTCCACTCTATGTTTACATTTAACAAAATGTTCTCCTTTACAGAAGAGTGAGCAAAGGATCTGTGCTTTACTTGGTTATGTAAGTAGATGACCGGAGGTGGTGGGTTCAACTCCCACTGCCGGCACTGTTACTTTCACACTGGCTATATAAGTGGAGGACGGGAGGTGGTGGGTTCAACTCCCACTGCCGGCACTGTTACTCTCACACTGGTTATATAAGTGGAGGACTGGAGGTGGTGGGTTCGACTCCCACTACCGGCAGTGTTACTTTCACACTGGTTATATATGTGGAGGACGGGAGGTGGTGGGTTCGACTCCTACTGCCGGCAGTGTTACTTTCACACTGGCTAAATGCCTCAAATTTCGACATGATACAGCATTTTTGCTGAAAGGGTCATGAAAACACCATTTCACATTTTAACATATACATATATATATATATATATATATATATATATAATTTATGTCATTGGTGATATTGCTAACATGGCCGAAATAGCTCAATAGGTAGAGCAGACACTTTGAGATCCAGGGATTCCCAGTTTGAATACTATCAACTGCCGCTATGAGCAGACAATGTCTGGAATCAGTGGTATATAAATGTCAACTTTTTTTTGCTTTTACATTTTTGCTGGCGACATCATTTTATCTTAGCAAATGTCGTTAACCTGTTGTCCTTGTAAATCTGTGACCGGGTGGGTTGTCATGTCAAGGACCTGCGACATGACAATTCAGTGAGGCAGCACTATATCTGCTACAAGTAGGTCTCATCACAAAATGACTGAAATACTGTTGAAAGTGATGTAAAACCTCAAACAAACAAACAAACAAACTTAGCAAATGTCACCTGATCCCCCATGAATGATATTTTTATATCATTGATAATTGTTTAATAACATCCTGTATGAATTGTTTAAATCAGGACAAATAAACGCATTTTGTTCGGAACTAAATTTGATAAGATTCTTGACTTGTTTTTGATGTGGAAATAAAACTTAATTATCTAATATCATAAACTGCAAAAATATGATTTCACCAAACCACTAAATCAATGATGATGAACATCTTCAGAATCTAATGTAATCATGATAAAACTATCAAATGTTTGCAGGATAATCAAGTGTATATAATTTCCTCATCTTTTTGTCTTTATGTGTAAAATAAACAAATCTTGCGATGGTAGCTTAACACATGGTTATACCCATAGCAGTGATTAGCACGGGAATAAATCAATGGCAACTTTTCTCGCCACTCACAGCTTTCATGTCACATGCTGTAATACACATCAAACAAAATGGCTGTGTTTCTGGACGAGGAATGGGATTGACCTATATTTTGTGAAAGCATGTTACATGATTCAATTTCACAATGCAGATCAATGACAATGACTGTCACTCATGATTCAAGGGCTCCATATACATGTATATTAGCCCCCTGTCATGTGACTGTCATGTGACTGTCATGTGACTAGGGATTTGTCATGTGATATTTTCCCTTCTGTGGTGTGGGAATAAAAAAATGAACGAAATATAATGGATTTAAAGAGGTGACAATAAGGTTATCAACGTTGCTGGTATGAAAAAGAAATCGGAAGCCTCACTTTGAAATCAGTTTGAATTTCATTATTATTTGGACTTATAATGTATTGGTTTGGACTGTCCATAATTCATTATGCATTGGTTTGGACTGTCCATAATTCATTATGCATTGGTTTGGACCGTCCATAATTCATTATGCATTGGTTTGGACTGTCCTCAATTCATGATGCACTGGTTTGGACTGTCCATAATTCATTATGCATTGGTTTGGACTGTCCATAATTCATTATGCATTGGTTTGGACTGTCCATAATTCATTATGCATTGGTTTGGACTGTCCATAATTCATTATGCATTGGTTTGGACTGTCCATAATTCATAATGCATTGGTTTGGACCGTGCACAATTCATGATGCATTGGTTTGGACTGTCCTCAATTCATGATGCACTGGTTTGGACTGTCCTCAATTCATGATGCACTGGTTTGGACTGTCCATAATTCATAATGCATTGGTTTGGACTGTCAATAATTCATTATGCATTGCTTTGGACTGTCCATAATTCATTATGCATTGGTTTGGACTCTCCATAATTCATGATGCACTGGTTTGGACTGTCAAGCCCCGGACACTGGATCAAAGTATGTTATCAGAGATATGAATATAATCAATATCTCATAATCTATCATTGGTTCTCAAACAATTCTTGGTTTGTATACTCATATGAGGTATTGTTTAGAAACAATCACAGTGTGTGGAACATGCTAACAAAACCAACTATGCTATTTTTTTTATTTCAATTCTAATTTTTATCACCAAAATGTACTAAATCAGGTAATAAAAAGATCATAGGGAGGTCACTACGATAATTGTGCTCACATCTCTGTTCACATCTCTGTTATCAATCATTACCTTGTAATGAAGGTAATATGATGTATGGACAGTTCGGCGGGGGTCACTCCACAGGGAATACATATGAGGAGGGGGGTCACTCCCTGTGGGAGGCTGGAGGTCAGAGGTGCTGCCCCCTGGTGTTGAGATTATATCACAATCATCGAGAATGGAATGATCTGACGGAGGTTTAGGGTACAAGCCCTGTTTATCTCTCACGCTGGACATGACTCTATTACCCGGTCTCTATCAGGCAATATCAATCATCTTTTCACAATCCGCACCACGCTGAATGTGCCCTGGACTGGCCAGCTAATAGTTACAGTAGTATTTATTTGTTCACTATCAAAAATAAAAAATTGACATTTTTTCCTGATATAAAACAACTGTATTCTCATATCATTAAGCTTGAAGTTCAATATATTATTTCTGATTAATCTGGACTATTCATCATTAAAACGTTGAACAATTAGAAATTTTGTATTGAATTTCAGAAAAAAGATACACTATTTGTAGGCATGTTTGTCTGAAGGCTTTAGTCACACCGAAATACTCCATCTTGATATCACTTTTTTACAATGCAATTAATTAAATTAATTAAATTAATTAGTTTAGTTAAATTAATTGCTTTTCTTCTATTTTTTTGTCAATTACAGTCTATTAAAAAAGCACAGATGGTCACATAACAAATGACAACTCTTGATAGAGAATTTTTCGAACCATTCTGTGGCAAACTTTTGTTGCCCTAAACTCCATATTAATGACTGTCTACCGCTTATTGCGCCACCTTATAGTGGTTAATATAATAATTTTTTTCCTTCAACACAATTTGTTAGATTCTTATGACTTGTGTAAGCATAAGGTAACTAAGTTTCCTTGCAGAGGGCACTCTCTTCCTTATCTGGGCTGGTCGCCAACATAACCGATGTGTCAGCATTGACTGGTCTCTGACGTCCAGACACAATTCATTAGCATCTGATTGTTGTTTGACTAAATATTGCGGACATTAGGCTGACCAGAACAGACTTTGTACCTGGAATTATGCCAGAGCAAACAGTAAATGACTCAGACACCACGCACCACAGGACGAAAACTGATGGAAAATAAAAGGATTCCTCTCTTCTGCTTAACACACTCAACGTTCCAGACTATTTTTTCTTTAAATTTGTCTCCTAATGATGGTTTAAAATTGTGTGTACTTCATCACTCTAATTGGAAATCACATTTTCTTAAGTTTCCATCATGTTTAATTATGTATCAGTTCATTACGTTTATCTCATACTTGGTGCCTCAGGAGAATGTTCTGCACCTATGAGATATTATTTTGCAGATCACCCCTTTGCCGAACTACTTTCACAGATCACCCCTGTGCTAAACTACTTTTCTTTTATTCTTTAGTTTCCTTTTCTTTCGGTCTTGGTGAAAGGATCTCATCGGTCCAAAGGACGAGTGAGATCCTTCCACCAGAACCTACAAAAGAGATCTGTCAGGCTGAACACTGCATGAACTTATGTTCTTGTCTTTATTTCATACCAGAGAACTATAGTATTGCTCTCAGCTCATAAGCATCTACCACAGATGGTTTATTTATAAAGTAAACCGGTGTAAACATCACAAAAAGTATGGATCTATGTTGTGTGGCCTCACTATATCAGTTAATCATCTGTATCATTTGATCTGATTCAGTTAATAATCTGTATCAGTTAATCATCTCTATCAGTTAATCATCTGTATCATTTGATCTGATTCAGTTAATAATCTGTATCAGTTAATCATCTCTATCAGTTAATCATCTCTATCAGTTAATCATCTCTATCAGTTAATCATCTGTATCATTTGATCTGATTCAGTTAATCATCTGATTCAGTTAATCATCTGTATCAGTTAATCATCCGTATCATTTGATCTGATTCAGTTAATCATCTGTATCAGTTAATCATCTGTATCAGTTAATCATCCGTATCAGTTAATCATCTGTATCAGTTAATCATCTCTATCAGTTAATCATCTGTATCAGTTAATCATCTGTATCATTTGATCTGATTCAGTTAATCATCTGTATCAGTTAATCATCTGTATCAGTTAATCATCTGTATCAGTTAATCATCTGTATCAGTTAATCATCTGTATCATTTGATCTAATTCAATTAATAATCTGTATCAGTTAATTATGTGTCTCAGTTAATAATCTCTATCAGTTAATAATCTGTATCAGTTAATAATCTGTAACAGTTAATCATCTGTATCAGTTAATCATCTGTATCATTTGCTCTGTATCATTTGCTCTGTATCATTTGCTCTGTATCATTTGCTCTGTATCATTTGCTCTGTATCATTTGATCTGTATCATTTAATCATCTGTATCAGTTAACTATTAGTTCTATATCTATATCAGTCTTTCTCCTGCAACCAAGCATGGAATATTCCAACTTTGTTAAAAATTACAGGATGGATTTCAAAATTGATTCGCAGAATGAATGTCCTGTCAGGTATACCTGCCTTCCTTGATACAAATATCATATGACACCTTGCTCTGTTACAGAAGAAACCTGGAAAAGATCAAAGATTGAAAAGTATGTAGAAATAATAAAGATCTGAACACTTCTTTTCTGGGGCTGATTTATTCCTGTCACACCGTCTCTTATTTCTGCAGTTTGTTTTCTCTTCCATTTTTTTGTGATGTTTATTTTCTCCAAGCAGTATGCATGGTAAAGTCATGAAATGTGGCTATGTCAGATATAGAAGAACATACTAGAACAAATTGCCTCCAAAACAGATCCATAATCAGCGGCCATCTTTGTGGCCTCCTACCATCTTCCTATCAAATATTAATTCACAATGTTCAGGCAATTTCAGGTTTTTCACAATCATAAAATCTGACCCTAAAGATGAATCACCAAACATCTTGACATTTCAACAAATTGACAAAAAGTTTTCTTGGAAACGAAGAAATACTTGTTAAAGCGAAAGATGTTCAGAATATACCCATAAACTCCATTTAAATTGAAGATTTTATGAAACCGCATCAGAACAGATGGCACATAAATCATGGCAATCAATAGCCAGAAACTTTTATGTTTTCTTCGCATTTAAATATGACAAAAAAATTCAAACGGTATAAATTGCAAATATTTATACATCATTAAGAATTGTCCTTAGGCTATTTGTGTGTGGTGAATTTTTTGTTATACATTTATCAGGGAACAATCACACCGATACACTGTCCTATGCTTGTGATAAAGCTGTTTTTCTCACTGCATTCTGTCCGGATATTCACAGAAAAAAATGATTAAAAAATTTATGCATCTGTTACCATGGTTACGCAGAATCTGATATGAAACTGAGGACAGAGACACCTCCACAGACGGTCAGGATTAAAAAGAAGACATTAGTCTGCCATAAAAAACAGTTATCCTCGAACATATGAAAACCTCTCTAATATCCATGACGGCTGTGTGTCGGCAGTAAATATGGCTTGAATTGTCATTGGTGGAGAAGAGAGCAGTTTGGTGATGGGTGGGGGTGTGGTGGTAGGGGGGAGCTGCCAGGTAAAATACTAAGTGAGGGGGGAGACTATTAAATAATATCTGACACAGGATGGGGTAGGGGAGGTATGAATAATAGACAATACTCTTATTATACTTCTATCCTCACTGTGACCTTGAGATGATCAGGATTCTTCCAGAAATTATCTCCTTTCTTGTTGCACATCGGTTACCTCCTACACACATGCTTTTTGGGTGACTACCTCTGAAGCAGATGCATCTTTTTTCGTGAAACAATTACTGTACTTTACTCTATTTCCTTTCAATATCTCAGTATCTTGACATGATAAATAATATACATTCATGATCTTTAACATTTTCTTTTTTGAAAAAAAAAGATATTTGCTGCTGTACACTCAATCACACACAGCAAATATGTGGGGAAAAAAATGCAAATGGCTACCAAGATTTGTAATTTCCTGCACAATTTATAAATTTCCGACTTGGTATATCTGGATTGTTACCATCCAGACCACCAATGTGCACTCTCGGCAGGAAACGAGGGGCAGGTGTTGTTTTTGCCACCTGTTGCTGTTCACAGATACGGTCACCGCCAAATTCCTCTTCAAGAATGTTCATAGATCATGTAGATGCATATCACTTGCACTGTCAGCGATCAAGTAACGGTGGATCAAGTAACGGTGGATCAAGTAACGGTGGATCAAGTAACGGTGGATCAAGTAACGATGGATCAAGTAACGGTGGATCAAGTAACGGTGGATCAAGTAACGGTGGATCAAGTAACGGTGGATCAAGTAACGGTGGATCAAGTAACGGTGGATCAAGTAACGGTGGATCAAATAATGATGGATCAATTAACGATGGATCAAGTAACGATGGATCAAGTAACAATGGATCAAATAACGATGGATCAAATAACGATGGATCCAATAACGATGGATCCAATAACGGTGGATCCAATAACGATGGATCCAATAACGATGGATCAAATAACGATGGATCCAATAACGGTGGATCAAATAACGGTGGATCAAATAACGGTGGATCAAATAACGGTGGATCAAATAACGGTGGATCAAATAACGGTGGATCAAATACATGCATACATGTAGAGATTGACGGATCAAACATCACAGATACATGCATACATGTAGATACAGATCACGTAATTGCATAGTTTTCTGTTTTTCTTGCGACCTCTGAAATTTTTTAATATTTTACCCATAATCATTATACTGCGATCATGAGAGACAAGTGTAATTTTTCTCATGGCCACAACAATAACGGGTGGGAAGCAAGCCTCCAGGGTCAGAGGTCAAACATATCTGTGTCATCCCCAGTAGTATATAATACAAATTAATATTCAAACATTGTCACAGAGGAATGACATGTTTCACACACTGTTGGTTGGTTTGCAGTCCCTGAGCTTCATTAAAAGTAGATTTTCTAAATATGCCCGACGCGTTTCGTCACCTGTTGTGACTCTTCAGAGACTGAGAAGAGAATGAATTGATTTTTACGGAATAAAAACAAACTGGACTTTAAAAACACGCATTCCGTTGAACATAGCAACCATGACGTAACCATAAAAATGTTACTCACCCTTGTCTGTTGCTAACGTTATACACGCCAATCTCACACGTGAGACCAGTGTAAATATTTTTCTGTTGTAAAAGAAAAACATAGGCATCAGAGATGCATCAACCCTCAGCCCTGGTAACTTATTGCACAACATTCGCTCCACAATATTTGTGAACAAAACGTCACCGCACCACATAATTGTTCCTGTGACCTTGAAAAGTAGGTGAAGGTCTTCACTGAGGTCTTCACCAGATGCTTATGTGTGTCAAGTCTCATAAAGCTGCCATTATTCGTTCTCGAGTTATAGCAATGATAGGGATTTCACATAATTGTCACTGTGACCTTGAAAAGTAGGTGAAGGTCATGTTCCATAGAAAAATGTCAAAATGTCTGAGGTCTTCAACAGATGCTCATGTGTGTCAAATCTCATAAAGCTGCCATCATTTGTTCTAGGTTTATTGTGATTCTAGGGATTTCACATAATTGTCCCTGTAACCTTGAAAAATATGTCAAGGTCGCCGTCCATCGGTCTCGTCCGAGGTTTTCACCAGATGCTTATGTGTATCAAGTTTAATGAAGCTGCCATCATTTGTTCTTGAATTATCACAATGACAAGGATGATTTAACATAATTGTCCCTGTGACCTTGAAAAGTAGATGAAGGTCATGTTTCATAGAGATGCTTATTTGTGTCACATCTCATAAAGCTGCCATCATTCGTTCTTGAGTTATTGCGATTCTTGGGATTTCACATAATTGCCCTTGTGACCTTGAAAAATAGGTCAAGGTCACTGTCCACTGAACTTGTCCAAGGTTTTCACCTGATGCTTATGTGTGTCAAGTTTCATGAAGCTGCCATCATTTGTTCTCAAGTTATCGCGATGACAAGGACGATTTCACATAAATGTCCCTGTGACCTTGAAAAGTAGGTGAAGGTCATGTTTCATAGAAAAAATTCTGAGGTTTTCACCAGATGCTTATGTGTGTCAAGTTTCATGAAGCTGCCATCATTTGTTCTCAAGTTATCGCGATGACAAGGATGTTCGCTACAGACATACATACATACATACATACCCACGCCAGGAGTACTGCAATACCCTCAGCCTGATTACATCAGGGGCTGAGGGTAAAAATATTGTCATGCAGGAAAACGTAGATCAAATTTTTGATGGAGACCTCAATAAAAAACACATCAGAATCTGCAGTGGGTTAGAATCAATTCAAACTATGCGATTTCCTATTTTGTTCTTTTATCATCTTGACGTTATATTTGACAGGACAAGTGACATCGCTACAGCTGTTGCTTTTTGTTATTGACTTCACATTGAGGAGCCACAGGCGGTGGCACAGTTGGTTTTTAGCAAAGCTCCTCAAAAGGTTGTGGGTTCTATTCCCAGTCATGTCAGCATCAAAATTCTGTTACAATTTTTTGGGAGCTGAAGCCTGTCTGCAAAGCCCAGTGTCCTAATAAATCTGCGATTAGGTGGGTTCTCATGTCAAGGACCTGTGACATGGCAATTCAGTGTGGCAGCACTAAATTTTCCACAATAAGGTCTTGTCATGAAATGACTGAAATAATGTTGAAAGTCACGTATGACCCTAAACAAGCAATTGTATTGCCAATCAATGCTAGAATACAAATGCTACAATGTTTAAATAAACTTTTATTTATTTAAAATCTATATGAAATCCATGAAAATCTATACATATAACTTATATGATTGTTCACTCACATAGACATGACTTTATGTAATAATACATATTCCAAGTTCACTTTACAAACAACATTTATAACTTTTTAACAATTTTAGTTTTCCGAGTCATAGTTTTGACTTCTCATGAGTTTTACTCATAGGTTAATAGCAGCATCTTGCCTCTCATCCCTTACTCAGTGACAAGACCATGACGAGTGGAGTGTGAACAACATCTCCTCAAACATAGAGGTGTTGACAACATATTTCCATATAGACAGCCCTGAGCTGTGGTGTAACATCACAGTGTTGCCGGTGGCCGTGCCTTCTAACGTGGATCAACCCCGACTCGCTCCGTGCCAGTCTGTCGTAAATTCACTTCAGACAGATTTGACATTCATTAAACCAGGAACAGTGCATGACGCAATGTTCTTCACAACTTTATATTCATTGCACCAGGAACAGTGCATTACGCAATGTTCTTCACAACTTTATATTCATTGCACCAGGAACAGTGCATGACGCAATGTTCTTCACAACTTTATATTCATTGCACCAGGAACAGTGCATGACGCAATGTTCTTCACAACTTTATATTCATTGCACCAGGAACAGTGCATGACGCAATGTTCTTCACAACTTTATATTCATTGCACCAGGCACAGTGCATGACGCAATGTTCTTCACAACTTTACATTCATTGCACCAGGAACAGTGCATGACGCAATGTTCTTCACAACTTTATATTCATTGCACCAGGAACAGTGCATGATGCAATGTTCTTCACAACTTTATATTCATTGCACCAGGAACAGTGCATGACGCAATGTTCTTCACAACTTTATATTCATTGCACCAGGAACAGTGCATGACGCAATGTTCTTCACAACTTTATATTCATTACACCAGGAACAGTGCATGACGCAATGTTCTTCACAACTTTATATTCATTGCACCAGGAACAGTGCATTACGCAATGTTCTTCACAACTTTATATTCATTGCACCAGGAACAGTGCATGATGCAATGTTCTTCACAACTTTATATTCATTGCACCAGGAACAGTGCATGACGCAATGTTCTTCACAACTTTATATTCATTGCACCAGGAACAGTGCATTACGCAATGTTCTTCACAACTTTATATTCATTGCACCAGGAACAGTGCATGATGCAATGTTCTTTACAACTTTATATTCATTGCACCAGGAACAGTGCATGATGCAATGTTCTTTACAACTTTATATTCATTGCACCAGGAATAGTGCATGACGCAATGTTCTTCACAACTTTATATTCATTACACCAGGAACAGTGCATGACGCAATGTTCTTCACAACTTTATATTCATTACACCAGGAACAGTGCATGACGCAATGTTCTTCACAACTTTATATTCATTGCACCAGGAACAGTGCATGATGCAATGTTCTTTACAACTTTATATTCATTGCACCAGGAATAGTGCATGACGCAATGTTCTTCACAACTTTATATTCATTACACCAGGAACAGTGCATGACGCAATGTTCTTCACAACTTTATATTCATTACACCAGGAACAGTGCATGACGCAATGTTCTTCACAACTTTATATTCATTGCACCAGGAACAGTGCATGACGCAATGTTCTTCACAACTTTATATTCATTGCACCAGGAACAGTGCATTACGCAATGTTCTTCACAACTTTACATTCTTTCTCCATTTAATCAAATGTACAATTTCACCATGTTTAAATATATTTTGAAAAATCTGTGTATTGTTTGGTGGAAGACCAGAAGACAATTTTAGGAGGGACCGTAGCAATCACAACTGTAGATTACTTTGCGCCAACTGTAGATTACTGTAGAATACTTTGAGCCAACTGTAGTTTACTTTGAGCCAAATGCAGATTACTGTAAGCCAACTGTAGATTACTGCTTTGGAAGTATCAAATTTGAACTCAATTCTATTCTGAGCAATGAGCGTAACTCTGACAATTTTATACACACTGAAATTTAGAATAAATCATAAAGTCAAAGGAGCATACACGTATCATTGGTCCATGTCGGCCATGTTTTTTATGCATGTTTTCTGTTTACACCATCAGATGGCGCTTTTCATCAGTGAGAAGTGAGTATGAGTATTTTTGGACTTATTTTGCAAATGCACGAGCTTTTTTTAAAAATCAGCACTTGTTATAATCTACAATCCACAAGCAGTTCAACTACATCCCTCACAGTAATATTTTATACTGAAGATCAATCAGAAGATTCACTTTGTCAACAAATGGATTGATTTTCAATCTGGTCGTCCCTGACACTGAATCGCTCCTAAAGGTTCTCTTCTGAGGTTCGACTTTGATGTCGCTGGTTCGGAGGCTTTCATAGCGAGTATTGAGCAATATATCTGATACCCAGGTCTCTAATGTGACAAGCAACAGCTTAGAATGGATCATAACCAGATTTTATGTCTCTTTTCTGCTTTATATTGTAAGTCGTTCAATATTCTCATTAACCCTTTGCCATTGCCCTATATTTGGTATCAAAATTGGATTTCCCTGAGTCATAAATACTTGTTTTACTCACTAAAATATCATCCAATCAGAATTGACCATAATTAGGTCATAAACTGTGGTGAGGTTTTTGACCTTGATACTGACAGATCAGTACAGGCATCAGTACAAAGCAGAAACTGTATGAATATTCTTATATTCTTTCACCAATCAGTCCACACTCCCGCGCAGTGTCGCCACCGTCTCGACCATCCACCCTCTCCACCATCAACGGTACCACCACTGCCACAGGTGCCTTTTTGGCTCCGATTTGCTCCCATACGCCAAATTTTCTCACAATCGATAGAGTTTATAGTTGAGTAAATTTATAAACTTTACATAGTTATCTGAATGGGTTGTAATCATTTCTGAAACATTGGACCAAAAAAGGCAGTATTTACAATGTTACACGCAGAGTTTGCTGGGAACTATTTAAAAGTCATGCGGGGCTACATTCAGAGGTACATGATTTGGTTTTGAGGGCAGACGACAAACAGCTGAAAGTAGTACCGACGGTCATATGCTAATCTGCCTGTGGCAGTGATGGGTCTTTGACCCGGGGCTGTGAGGAGTGTGCAATCAGTCCACAGCTTGATTTTAAATACTTGTTTTACTCACTAAAATATTATCCAATCAGAATTGACCATAATTAGGTCATGAATAATCATGACTTGCATCCAATCTTGACTCCCTTTTTCACTGATAATGAAAATAGTGCCATGATAGAGATTACATACATGTACCTGCACCTTCCTTGTCTTTCAACAAAACTCCTCTCATTTAACTACGTAATCTGGACTGACAATCCACATAATACCATTGGCACAATTACATTTCAAAAGGAAACTTAAAATGATCTGTAAATTGGCTGAATTATTTGTTAACTTGAGTTTATCTGAACTCCCAGGTCAATATCTTAGGTCAATATCTAAGGTCAATTTTCAGGTCAATATCTAAGGTCAATATTTCAAGTCGATTTTCAGGTCAATATTTCAGGTCAAATATTTCGGGACAATATTTTAGGTCAATATTTCAGGTCGATTTTCAAGTCAAAGTCTCATTACAATATCTCAGGTCAATTTCTGAGGTCAATATCTCAGGTCAATTTCTCGAGCCAATTTCAAGTCAATATAGTTTTGTTGTTAAAAGAGGCAATGTTGGTCTGTGATGAGTAAATATTATTCAATACATTGTAAATTAATGATACATTGATTTTCCATTTGTGTTACTATTCTCATATCAAGATTTCCTCATTTTATGACTACAATTCCAGTTAATTCATAGCAAAAAAAAAAAAAAAAAAAAAATTCATAGCACTTCATTACATTTTATTTCTTTCACTCAAAACCACAGGTACTATTTGGAAAAGGTTGTATGTGTGATGTCAATGGAATTTGTGTGTTAGTGCAACAATTGCAAATGTTAAGAGACTGACTTTCCTTGTCTTAAGATGACTTTCAATGTTTTATTGATTATTTACATACCACTGAAGTTTCTGATTGTGTTTTTCAAATGAAGAAGTTAAAATATTCATATGTTCTAAGCATTGAGAAATTTTCTTTTAAAAATAAATTTAATATGGAATATGTCAGTTATTCAAAAGAAAACATGACATAAATATATATATATATAACATCCAGAGAGATTTTTGTTTCGTTTTGTTTGTTTCAGGTTTTATTTCACTTTCAACATGATTTCAGTCATTTCGTGATGAGACCAATTTGTAGCAGATATAGTGCTCTTCACTGAATTGTCATGTTGTAGGTTCTTGACGTTGAAACCCACCTAGTCACAGATTTGTAAGGACAATGGGTGAACCCTTTGGCACGGACCTCAGCTCATGTGTGAAAATGTATCACAATCTCTGCACCGTTGAGGATCAACCCCATGACCTTTGGATCACCACAGAGTAACTGGTCCTCAGCTCATAAGTGAAATTTTAAGATAAATGAGAAGAAAGAAGAAAAGGAGAAAAAAAGGAAAAGACAGAAATGCAAAGCCACATGAATTCTTTACACCACCACGAGGTCTGATGGATACGCCACACACAACTACCACGACAAGGTCATTTCATGATTCCAAATTACCTATGATGAGGTCATTTCATGATCTTTTATTATGATAATGAGGTCATTTCATGATATTGGTACAATCTATACACAGAACGAAATCATTTATTCAGGAGGCCAGTTTGTTGAAAATCTTTAAGACCCACATTACCGTAATAACTGCATATTTACATGTCTTAGTGTGCAATAATTACAGTAATTATTGCACATTTACATGTCTTAGTTTGTAAGGTCAAAGAGTGCACATCAGTGAGTCCTATACAGTATAATTTGCTTCTATTTCTCTCACTTTCTTTTCGTGGTTGTAATGTCATGAATATTCAATTCCATAATGAATAGGGCCCTCGGACCTGTCATTATATATGTGCCTGATACACAGGCAGAGAACTTATGATCATAATTGGTCATTTAAATCATTTTTGGTCAATCAAAATGCATGTTACATATTGAAACCTGTTATCTTGATTCTCATTGGACATATTATTCAAAATGGCAGCCTTCTTCACGATTCAGTGATAGCAATTAGATTTTTTTCAAAAATCATATAAAAATGTAAATAATTCTTAGCCTAGTGGAAAACATAAAGAATTAGTCCCCTGAAAACACAATATCTGACCAACTAATAGCTGAGAACTATCAACTAGTAGTTTCATAGAAGATCAAAAAAATTCTACCCCCTCACTGCAAAAGCTAAGCTATGCCTTGACAAAAAAGAGTGGATTTTTAAAAATATTATTCTCAATGATTCCCGCAAACAATTAATGATCCTTCCCCTATTATCTAATGACCCTTCCCCTATTATCTTATGATCCTTCGCCAATTATCTATCTATGGTATTTTACCAGAATCTAATTTCTTAACCAGGTGTGGGGTCAATTTATTAATTTGATGGCATCTCATTGTGTGACAGGGCCAATTATGAATATGAGATCTATCAATTAATCTAATTATTGTCTCACCTCGTTAAGCTGGCAGTCGCTCAGAGGAAAACATAACAGACTTGTGGGTAATATTACATAATATTTATACTACATGCGTATGGCAATATAGTGAAGTGGCAGAAGAATGACAATTATTGACAAATTTCCTATTGACTGGCTATGCCGAGACACTCAGAAACTTTACAATTTGTTCTCATCCATTTAGTGTATACGATACATCACACAATGTATGGGATGGCATTTACTCCGATTGCCCTTAAATAATTTGATAATGTATATTTTATAGTCTTGCATTTAGGGTTTCCTATTGTAAGAAATAAGGTACTAAAGATATCTGATATATATTTGGATAACGTTGCCTGTATCAAAGTGTAATAGTCTAAAGAGGCTTTCAGAATACACTGTATAGGTCTGTAAAATATGAACTGAGCAGTAAAAATACATTATCTGGCAAGCACAAGTAAGAGTGTTTCCCCACAACCCAGAATGTTTTGCATAGAGCAACTACTGCATGGAGTGTGTTACTGAAGTAGATGTGCGTTGCCATGGAGATTACATAACTTAATGGACTAATCTCTTTGGCAGAGTTTTACTTGATCTTCTGCTCTACTTCTGAGGACATAAACAGATTGGTCAATACAAGACATGTGTGTGTACAAACGGTGGCGTCACAAGTCCCGGCGTAGACTCCTAGCACAGCTGCAGCAAAACCAACCAGAAAACCATCCAAAAAACTAATATAAATCAACCATAAACCTTCCATAAACCAAACAAAAAACCATCAGTAAAACCATCAGTAAAACCATCCATGAAACCATCCATGAAACCTTTCATAAAACCACCCATAAAACCAAACCATAAAACCAAACTATAAGACAACCATAAAACCAATCATAAAACCAAACCATAAACCAAACCATAAACCAATCATAAAACAAACCATAAGACAACCATAAACCAAACATAAAACCATCCATAAACCAGCCATAAAACAAACATAAAACCAGCCATAAAAAACCATATACCAATCATAAACTAACCACAAAACCAAACCATAAAACAAACCATATAAAATCAAACCATAAAACAAACCATATAAAACCAAACCATAAACCAACCATAAAACCAACATAAAGCCAGCAATAAAACCAACAATAAATCAACCATAAATCAAATCATAAAACCAAACATAAAACACCAAAAACGATATGTATCACAAAGATATCATTCCAAGCAATACAAGCAAGCAATGCAGTTAATCTTGGTAAAAAAAATGGCTGTATTCTCATTACGGTATCAACAACAACATCTGATGTCCTGGTTTATCAGACGATAACATCCTTTTAGTAATAAAATTTTGGTAAATAAAGGCTTTGTCCTAGTCCTGATATCATCAATCACCTTAAATGTAAACAGACCAGAAGTCGTTTCTTCCCTATTTCCTCTGCTGACAAGCATGAAATATTCACCAGAAATATGTCTTGAGTAATTTTGTTGAAAAAAAAATATGCCTAGATGTGCATCGTTGAAGAACGTCTTGAAAGTCAAGTGGAGATCAACACAGTGTCAATGCAGGCCTTGTTGTTTGGATAAGAACATGGAGTGTAATTCTGTACTGTATAGATTACAGTTTCTGCCAACGTATTCCTCACATAAGTTCTACTTGAGGATCAAGTGTTAGCTGTACTGAAGAGGCTCTGAGTGCCCCTGAGAATCAAGTGGAGCAGCCGACATGACAAATCAAATTAAGTCAAACAATGTGGCATCTTCATAAGCATTTTATAATTTGTGGTGATCATGGACTATGGTTTGTGTTATCATGCCTATGTCATAATGCAACTGGAAAGTACAATGAAATTCTTTGAAAAGTGAAGGGCATTGGATTCTGGTTACAAGCTCCCATTTGACCTGCTACATCTTGAATTAGGCTGAAAAGTGGACAACTTATAATTTGTTTTAAAGTGATTTTTAAAAATATAAGTCTGTTTTACAATGATTTTAATATATGAATTTGATTTAATTGGTGAAACAGTGAAAAACATCTGGGCCATTAGAATGTTAAAACCACTGGCCCACACTGGGCTAGTACTAATGTCAAGCCCTGTGTCTACATCAGCACTTTATGTAACAGGCTTTGTGTATAAATGACTATATATTTGTGGTTGTCTGCAGACTAGTACACAACCACACCAAATAGACAGAGAAAATATCACCAGCACAACAAAGTTTTATATATGACATATAGGTCTAAAACAAAAAGATGTCCCTTCGTTGCGGTGACAATGAAGTTTTGACTGTATTTTCTTGGTAGCCCAATTCTAGTTCTCTCATTGGCTGTGATGTACTGGTTACACATCTCTACTGGTGCCAATGCTCTATTAGTTCCATGTCTCAACTGGTATCATATCTCTACGAGTTTTATCTCTCAACTGGTATCATATCTCTATGAGTTTTATCTCTCAACTGGTATCATATCTCTATGGGTTTTATTTCTCAACTGGTATCATATCTCTATGAGTTTTATCTTTCAACTGGTATCATATCTCTATGAGTTTTATCTCTCGACTGGTATCATATCTCTATGAGTATCATCTCTCAACTGGTATCATATCAGTATAGGTTGCACTTTGTTTCCACTAATATCACATCACCACATTTTCTCAACTGGTATCATATCTCTATGGGTTTCATCTTTCAGCTGGTATCACATCTCAATAGGTTGCATTTTGTTTCCACTAATATCATGTCACCACATTTTCTCTACTGGTATCATATCTTTATGAGTTTCATCTCTCAACTGGCATCATATCTTTATAGGTTGCATTTTGTTTCCACTAGTATCATATCACCACATTTTCTCAACTGGTATCATATCTCTATGGGTTTCATGTCTCAGATGGTATCACATCTCAATAGGTTGCATTTTGTTTCCACTAATATCATGTCACCACATTTTCTCTACTGGTATCAAGTCTATTAAACTGTTCTTTGAAACAATGGGCTTTGCAGGATATCAACAATAGCATTATTGCATCAAATTCCTTTGGAAATTTGGTGAAAAGTCCATACTCATATCTTGAACAAACCTTAATAAAACATTTTGTTCATACTTTGGTTACAAACTATAGCAAAAAAAAATTCAATGAATATTATTTAATGAAATTCAATGAATATTATTTATTTACCATGAAATGGTTTTGAGAGTATTTTAGTTGATCTGTAGCCTCGAAACCTTTGGTTTGGCATTCATTTGAAAACAGACTATTTAATGTCCTTGGACCTTTAATATTTGTTGAATTTCACATCGCGACAAGCTGACACTAGAAACTAACCACAACACAGATGACAATCACAAGAACATCAAAATAATTCACCCAATAGTCATGGCAAGAACAACACACTACAAAATAATATGAAATAATATCTTACTGGTTCATCCAAAACTTTCTTATCCATATGTGGGCAAAGGATTAACTGTCCTGAAAAAGAGGCTATCCCCAGGCAATTAGGGATTAGATAGGAACCCGATCAGGGATTTGACAGGTACCACATCTGTGGTGGCAACAATGGTAACCACAGCAACTATGTGATAATATGGTGTGTCGTTATGGAACTGAGGAGCGGATCCCAGTCGACTTGACAATAATCCTGTTGGTTTGGTTTTTTATCAAGGCGAAGATTGCGGAGATGTAGAGGCAGCTACGTCGGTATTAATCCCAGCATGCACCGGTTGGCCGCAGCTGCAGGTTGTATTACTCGGTGGTAACAAAGATGACCTACTGCCACTGCCAGGTAGGTTCACACGCACACAAACGCCGATGATGCAATAAAATAAAAACACCACTGGGGGGCAGATACGCTTGCTGTCGTACTCCCAGGTGAGGGAGAGGGTTAGGAGGCGTGAGGGGCACACAGGAGATGAGGCATTGGTGCCGCTCGTGGTCTGCACGGGGAGGCAGTGACAGTATCGCGGGCTGGGGACGTGAGGTAAGGCAGGCTAGGCTGGCTGGCAGGGCCATGCATGAAATAGCAGCAACAGCAGCAATAACAATATGGCTAGCAACTCAGCCAAGCCACTACACCTTGCCAACACTCGCAGGAAACCTCCACCGCTGTGGTGTGTGTTCCTAGACCTCTCTCTCTGTCTGTCTGTCTCTGTCTGTCTGTCTCTGTCTGTCTCTGTCTGTCTCTGTTATAATAGCAATGTTTCCCTCTGTCTCTCTCTGTCTGTCTGTCTCTGTCTGTCTCTGTCTGTCTCTGTCTGTCTCTGTTATAATAGCACTGTTTCCCTCTGTCTCTGTCTGTCTCTGTCTGTCTCTGTCTGTCTCTGTCTGTCTCTGTTATAGTAGCACTGTTTCCCTCTGTCTCTGTCTGTCTCTGTCTGTCTCTGTCTGTCTCTGTCTGTCTGTCTCTGTCTGTCTCTGTCTGTCTCTGTCTGTCTGTCTCTGTCTGTCTCTGTTATAATAGCACTGTTTCCCTCTGTCTCTGTCTGTCTCTGTTTCCCTCTGTCTCTGTCACTATTCAATTTTCGACCTCAGTATCTGTGTCTCTATCCAATTGTCCATCTCAGTAACTCTGTCATAATGTCGCTGTCTCCCAAAAGTTACTCTCTCTATACCTGTCTCTATACCTGTCTCTATCTCTATAACTGTCTCTCTACCTGTCTCTATAACTCTGCCTCTGTCTCTCTAACTCTGTCTCTATGCCTCTGCCTCTATAACTTTGTCTCTATAACTCTGTCTCTATGCCTCCATCTCTATAACTCTGTCTCTATACCTCTGTCTCTATACCTCTGTCTCTATACCTCTGTCTCTATAACTCTGTCTCTATACCTCTGTCTATACATCTGTCTCTATGCCTCTGCCTCTATAACTCTGTCTCTATACCTCTGTCTCTATACCTCTGTCTCTATACCTCTGTCTATATACCTCTGTCTCTATACCTCTGTCTCTATACCTCTGTCTCTATACCTCTGTCTCTATACCTCTGTCTATATACCTCTGTCTATATACCTCTGTCTCTATAACTCTGCCTCTGTCTCTCTAACTCTGTCTCTATGCCTCTGCCTCTATAACTCTGTCTCTATAACTCTGTCATAATGTCACTGTCTCCCAAAAGTTACTGTCTCTATACCTGTCTCTATGTTTTTCTGTCTCCTTCTCTATAACTGTCTCTATACCTCTGTCTTTATACCTGTCTCAATACCTCTGTCTCTTTAACTGTCTATATCTCTATAACTGTCTCTATCTCTATAACTGTCTCTCTACCTGTCTCTATAACTCTGCCTCTGTCTCTCTAACTCTGTCTCTATGCCTCTGCCTCTATAACTTTGTCTCTATAACTCTGTCTCTATGCCTCCATCTCTATAACTCTGTCTCTATACCTCTGTCTCTATAACTCTGTCTCTATACCTCTGTCTCTATATCTGTCTCTATAACTCTGTCTCTATACCTCTGTCTATACCTCTGTCTCTATGCCTCTGCTTCTATAACTCTGTCTCTATAACTCTGTCTCTATAACTCTGTCTCTATATCTGTCCCTATACCTCTGTCTCTATACCTCTGTCTCTATACCTCTGTCTCTATACCTCTGTCTCTATGCCTCTGTCTCTATACCTCTGTCTCTATAACTCTGTCTCTATACCTCTGTCTCTATACCTGTCTCTATAACTCTGTCTCTATGCCTCTGCTTCTATACCTCTGTCTCTATGCCTCTGCTTCTATAACTCTGTCTCTATAACTCTGTCTCTATAACTCTGTCTCTATACCTGTCTCTATAACTCTGTCTCTATGCCTCTGCTTCTATACCTCTGTCTCTATGCCTCTGCTTCTATAACTCTGTCTCTATAACTCTGTCTCTATAACTGTCTCTATGTTTGTCTGTCTCCAAAGTTATATCTGTCTCTATAACTCTATCTCTATAACTCTATCTCTATAACTCTGTCTCTATAACTCTGTCGCTATAACTCTGTCTCTATACCTCTGTCTCTATACTTCTGTCTCTATGCCTTTTTCTACTTATATCTATATTATCTGTATCACTGTTTCAATCCATTACTTGCTTTGCCTCAGAAATTACCCTTTTATCAACATGATCCAATATTTACCAATCAATGGATTTTAAAATAAATCATGCAGAGAAGTGATTTGCTGCTGCGTAATGCAACAAGAATGTCTGAGTACTCCGTGTTACATGGTCAGGTGACCTTACAACCTCCAATGTCAATAGAGACTATTAAATCGTCAGAAATGTCAAAAGATCCCGTGGCAAATGGCAATACATCACGTCAAATGTAAGGAAGGGAGGAGGGGGAAACAAGGTCAAATAGGTCATGTCATCACAGCTGAGTAGCTCAGTCACATGCAAGAGCGAGCAGGTTGAACAGTTATATTACTGCAAAAATGAGATGAAAACACTCCATCATTATATTGCAACTAGCGTTTCTGAACATTGGAGTAAATTTGTTTACTAAATCATAATAAAAATAAATCTCTGTATCTTATATTGAACATATAACAAAATGAGAAATGTTTACTAAAATCAAACAAGAGCATTGACCTTCAGTCTCCCGCACTTTGGGCGATTGCCATGGTAACAAAAACCAAACAATCACTGCTATAACCTAATCGTATTGGGGAAAGGTCCCCAGGAGTGCGTGTGTGCAATATATAAGCTAAATGCTGGTGTCATGCACACAAGCCAAGTTGGCGACATGGTTGTCATGGCAACAGAAATCACAGCTAGTATCTAATCAGATCACAGGAAGGTCCACAGGAGTGCATGTGTGCAATATATTAACTAAATGCTGGTGTCATGCACACAAGCCAAGTTGGCGACATGGTTGTCATGGCAACAGAAATCACAGCTAGTATCTAATCAGATCAGAGGAAGGTCCCCAGGAGGGCATGTGTGCAATATCTAAGGTAAATGTCAAACCGTTCTGGCTGTATCATGCACACAAGTAATTTATCATGGAAGCATGGATGGATGTACGGATGCACGGATGCACGGATGGATGCACGGATGGATGCACGGATGGACGGACGCATGCACACACGGATGCAGCTCAATTTAATGTCCCCTGCTTTTTGTTTTGCGAAGAATGCGAGGGACAACAAGCACAATTTTTTTTATTTGATTTGATTCATGAAGTTGGCCATGTCACTTATGTCTTGTGGGTACTCAAGGGCCTATGCAGCATGGCTACGTGGCCAGAGGGGAGAACCAGCACAGCTGACCTTGGTACCCTCCTAACTGGTTCAATACCTGAATCGTGTACCTAAGGGACACTAAACAGTAAACAAATGAAATAGGGAACCAGACTAATAGCCATGAAAACTGGAACAGCTTAAAAATCAATAATGATTTCTTTTTTTTTTCTTATTTCACTATTTTTTCTTTACTCAAACTCAACAACAAACTCAACAACTGATTCATCTATAAAAATAGAAATGACTGAAATGCTTTGAAAATTTTATAATATAATATTTGTTTTGGAATCCTTTTTGTATTCAACAAGATATGAAAAAAACACCTTTGGGATAAAAAAGGAAGATTTCAGTGGGAGGGGGGGATAAACTATAATGAACCCTAAAATGGAAATATGGCCTTAGAAATATTCAGAAAATGTTAACAGAAAACAAAAACACCCATACATTATTGTATGGCCTTATCTGAGATTGTCTCTCCTCAATTCACTCAATATCTCCATGACGATGCCTGCAAAATATTAAAATGAAGCATACTTCTAATTTGATTGATCAAAATAAGTGATGATTTTCATATTTCTCACCAATTTATCACAAAATATCATCCATTGCAATGGTAATCTAAACCTCCATATGACATATATAATAGGCCACGGGCTGTGGTCCAAACGTCATGGGTTCGATCCCCGGCCATGCCAAGATTGACTTTATGATCCAGTTTCACATATGATACAGTATGACATAAGGATTAACTTATTGTCCTTGTAAATCTGTGACCGGGTGGGTTGTCATGTCAATGACCTACGACATGACAATTCAGTGAGGCAGCACTCTATCTGCTACAAGTAGGTCTCATCCTGAAATGACTGAAATAATGTTGAAAGCGATGTACAACCACAAACAAACAAACAACTTTATTTGCACAGGTCTATATAGAATAAATCTTACTGCCCAAAGTTCGATTTTTTCATTGACATCTTATGGGTCAGGATGAACCTTTCAAAGGGAGAATTATTGGACTTTTGAATTTCAAATATCACACTCCTTCACTGTTAACTAACGTCACTGTAAGGAGAGTGTAATATATTCCTAGATTTTCCATATAATATTCTGGTGCAGCTGCCTGTGTACATCGTGGATGGTCTTCCATCGTGGAAGGACTTGGCAGCACCTCAATGTGTCTCATTAATTTATAAATCTAATCCCCCACACTGCTCCCAACATGCAACAGCTCCCAGCATGCATCACAACAATCAGTACTTCCTGCATCAATAATAAATACCCACATCACACAAAATCATCATGAAATCTCTACAACATTACGCACACGTTTTTGTTGTTGTTGTTGTTGTTTATTTTGCCCAATTTTGTAACATATTGTTCTGAAAGGGTTAATATTCAAGATGGCCGACAGTCAATAGCTCATTATTACATGGCACTGTAAAACCAAGCTGCCATATTTATGCAACATTTCATTATATTATATCATCTTTCTGGTTTCTACTTCCATTTTTTATGCGATCATCGATTAAGCTGAAGCATTTCAGATGATGCCTTTTCACTTTAAATATAATTTCACAGATTATTAATTAAGATATGAGATAAGATTTCCATTTAATTACAATTTGGGAATTTTCTTCTGTTTATGCTGTATCATCATTCTTCATTAGTTTATTTTTTTTTTGCAATCTTCCCAGCTTGCTGTGCACATACAAGAATTCATCTTCTAATACTTTATTGATATGGGACAACATTCTGTGTGACACCAATGAGACATCTACTAAGATGAAAAATAATCATCCCTCAAAATTTAATACTTCTTCTCCTTAAATATTTGTCACAGTTTATAAAAGATGTTCTTCAAGACAATATTAAGGTGTTATATGTCATTTCAGTTGCCATGACAACTGACAGTTTTCAACACATTGATAATGATATATAACAGATTATGATTTTCTTTCATCTCGTATCTGAAATTTTGTGAATCTATAAGAAAATAGACAGTCTAGAGTAGGACTTCTCTATCATATCAATTCCTGCCACCAAAGATATAAATGTGTGCACAGAATCGAGCGCAAGTCATTAGTATTCATAAAAATCGGGTTGTCAATTGCAACTCATTGGTGAAGGAATATAAATAGATTTGTACTGGCAGTTGTACTGATTGGTAAGTTTATGTACCAGACACCTGGTTACGGTTTATGACCTAATATTGGTCAATTCAGATTTGATGATATTTTTGTGAGCAAGTCAAGCATTTATGATGACTCTGGGATTTCCAGACTTTGAATGAGATCAAAAACAGGGCAATTACTGCAGAGGTAGTAATGAATACTACCTGTGTAATGCAGAATAAAACATCAGACCTAGAACACAAATTCCAGTTAAGTCAGAACTCGCATGTCAGGCAACATTGATTATAGAGGGCGTTGCTGGTGTCATGCGGTGTATTACATAGATACATACGCTGTGCATGAGTATCACTGAACTATCAAACAAAGAGGTAATGTAAAGGCTAGTTTATTCAATATGTTCACTATTCTCAATCTCTTTATTATCATAAGAATACAGTGATTTTAAAGTTGCCCTTCCTGTGTGCTAATATATTTGTCCAATTTGTCTGGCATCGGACTTGTCCTTTTTGCATGATATTCATCTTGACCATTTTCTTTGACTTTCATTATGACCTTTCTGTGTGGTTCTTTCTAGGTCATGAATCTGCCTACTGGTTTATTCATTCACTCAGGCTCCTTATTCAGCTGTAGCATATGTAACCAAGGCAAAAAATTCTGTCCCCAGTTCGGCTGTAAACTGCTGCTTCTTGCCTAACAGATGAACACTGTGACATCATGCTTTGAAGTCCCACTGGAACCACTCAAAACTCATCAAATCATCTCTGGGCAAGCTATTTGTCCCTAAAGGCCTTAATTAACCTGACAGTCTAAACCAATGTTGAAAGGGAACGTATGTAATTTGATCAAAATCATAAGGTCAAAACAGGCACAGCCAAACAGGGTAAAGTCAAACAGGGAAATGGTATACCCGGGGCCCTTTTGATAGAGCAAGTCACTGTCAATATTTGTCTCTTTCTTAACTGAATCTGAACTAAGGTCACATGTACTTACAGAATTTGAACTAACTTTACCTTTACTCACCTAATCAGATCTAAGGTCATATGTACTCTCTGAATCAGAACTAAGGTCGTATGTACTCACTGAATCAGAACTAAGGTCATATGTACTCACTGAATCAGAACTAAGGTCATATGTACTTATTGATTCAGAACTAAGGTCATATGTACTCACTGAATCAGAAAAAAGGTCATCTGTACTCGCAATAACTTAACTGAGGTCTTCTTTACTGACATAATATTAACTACAGTTATACATATTCACAATATGTGGACTATGGTGATGATATGTACTCACAGAATCAGAACTAAGGTTCAAATCTGTCAGTATTATAAAAATTACTTTTCCACAATTGATTTGTTTGCCTTTGGTGCCTTTCTGTAGGATTTATCTAACCCTGCAAAAACCTCAAACAGACAGCAACTATTGGAATAGTTCAGGGAGACATCCCTTTCCTGAGTTCGTTTTACAGCACAGGCCAACAATATTTTCACGAATTTGTTCTAATATCTCTATGTTAATTAAGGTCCCGTCACCAAACCAATGCTCTGTATCTAAGTCCATAAAAGGAATAAACATTTGTCTCAATATTTTATCCAAAATAAACAAGGACATAAATCAATTCAATGTTTCATATTCCTATATTTAGTTATTCTCACATTGAGGTACCTTAAAAATCCCTGTGAAATTCAACTTCGCACAATCAGGATTTTCTTTTTACAAATATAGAATGACTTGCAGAATTTGGTTTGTTTTCCTCTGCCACTTTATGCAATTTTCTTCTGTTTTGCATTTCAGCAAAAAAAAATAACACTGTGTTTTGGTTGGTTCTTAATGCACTAAGCCAACAAACTCACTTTATCATCTTCATGTCGTTCATTACTGCTTTGCTAATAAAGCACAGCACAGGCCAAAATTGTTTTCACAGTTTTCTGAATATTTTCTAAATATAGCAGGTTTGCAGCACAGAAATGGGATCGTAGAACAGAGTCTCAGTATGAGAATATCATGTTGCAAAATTTTTCGGTAAATTTGTTGAAAATTTCAAAGACTGATAAACTGTGAATAGTTCACATGTTTTGCCAGTATTTTCATAGTTACAAGCCGCTTGCAGTAAACCTTCACAACAGAGAAATACTGGTGTCATGTCTCTGCAGTGATTTTGAAAAAAAAAATTCATTCTTTTTATTTATTTTTTGGTGCACATCAACAGGAACTGTGAATGAACTTTTCACACCCTAATTCTTGAAGACAATTTTGTATGGTACTGTAGATCCAATCTTCAAGATAATTCAACAACCATGCACCTAACTCACCCCTGAAACAAGAAAACAGCTGACAGCCACAATTCCTGCACACAAATCTTAACCACACTCCAGACAGCAACACGGGATGAACACAGGGCTTTATGGAGCAGCTTAATTAGATGAGCTTTTCTTGGGACGCAGTTAAAGGAGCGGAGAGTGTCTCAGTGGAGCGACTTTACAATCAACACGCCCTCTTTAAATTAGTCCCCTAGAAATGAAAGAAGATCCTGACAAGGATCTTCTCTTGTTTCCGTACCGGACCACTTCCTGCCATAATCCTAACTCTTCATCTTCAAAGATAATCTCCACCCTCCTTCAGTGGATCTCACCCTCCTCTTGTGGACTTCACCCTCCAAATGTGGCACTCACCCTACCCCCCCCCCCCTCCCCAGTGTACCTTTATCTCCCACCTTGTGCCAATCTCCTGTCTTAAATATGCCTGTTTCTTTTCGAACTTTTATTGATCTCTTTAAAATTTTGCCCTTCCCTAATCTGAAAGGTTTCAAGATGATTTCCATTTGCTCTGTAATACTTTCTGAAATTGCAAAATAACACGTCCCTAACATCATTTATGTAAAGATTAAACTTTTCCACAAAAAAAACAAACAACATTTATATAGATCTGATTTCAGACGACTTTTTACAGCGCTTGATAGTTAGTAACCAGGATTTGTACCAGGAATCCCGGTGTCTCAAGGCAAATACTCCCCCAAATGAGTTATATCAGTCTGTGAGAGTTACGCTGTGTGTGAGAGTGTGTCACTGTCTCCAGTAAGCACCACCGTTCCACAGACGGTGTCCTCCGCAGCATAATGACCTGTCTTGTTTGTCTCCAGCATCTGTTGCCATGGCAACACATGGGGACACCTCTAGCATGCGGCACCATTGATCTTGTCACGCGGTCCGTCCTCAGTCTGGCCCCCTATCACCGCTTCCCCACTACCCAGCCTCATAATTTATCACAATTCAGAATGTGGTTGCCATGGAAACAGATAATTTAGTAGCAGCGTGATTATAATTTGTTTGCAATGACATGAACAAGTTGGCAGAGTAGGAATTTGCTGAAATATATTGTAAATGCGTCATGGACAGGGAGAGTGGGGCATAATGAGAGACGCGGTGGACGGCAGGTTATTTGTGGCGGGGCCAGCCAATCTGTAATCACAGGGCGGGATTCCGATACAGGAGAGACAGAACTCAATGGACATTCCAAAGCTTTGATACTGACGCAATCCGTTACTGAAACAAAACTTGACAAAACACCTCCTGGCACTGCAACAAAACTGGTCCACTGAACTGGGACCAAACTGGTGCTGGCACTGGGACTAAACTGGTGCCTGGACTGGAACAAAACTGGTCCTGGCACTGGGACTAAACTGGTACCTGGACTGGGATTAAACTGGCCCTGGCACTGGGAATAAACTGGTCCTGGCACTGGGAATAAACTGGTCCCTGGACTGGAACTAAACTGGTCCTGGCACTGGAACTAAACTGGTCCTGGCACTGGGACTAAACTGGTCCTGGCACTGGGAATAAACTGGTCCCTGGACTGGAACTAAACTGGTCCTGGCACTGGAACAAAACTGGTCCGTGGACGGGAACTAAACTGGTCCTGGCACTGGGACTAAACTGGTCCTGGCACTGGGAATAAACTGGTCCCTGAACGGGAACTAAACTGGTCCTGGCACTGGGACTAAACTTGTCCTGGCACTGGGACTAAACTGGTCCTGGCACTGGGACTAAACTGGTCCTGGCACTGGGAATAAACTGGTCCCTGAACGGGAACTAAACTGGTCCTGGCACTGGGACTAAACTTGTCCTGGCACTGGGACTAAACTGGTCCTGGCACTGGGAATAAACTGGTGCCTGGACTGGAACTAAACTGGTCCTGGCACTGGGACTAAACTGGTCCTGGCACTGGGACTAAACTGGTCCCTGGACTGGGACTAAACTGGTCCTGGCACTGGGAATAAATTGGTCCTTGCAATAAAACTAAATTAGTTCTTGCAATAAAACTAAATGGTCCTGTCATTGCAGCTAAACTGGTCCTTGCAATAAAACAAATAATCCTAAAATATTTTCACAGAAGGTAATATTGTTGGAAAGAAAATTGCATCTCATATCAAAATATTTTTGAATAGTGATTGTTAAAATCTATCGGTTTAATGCATGTAATGGCCATTCATGTCAGTTCATCATTATGCAATTATTACTGTGCCCCCCACCTTGGATTCAATTAAAACTCACTTCACAAGATGTATCGTCTGTCACAGTCAAATAAACTCATTATTTTTTTGTTAACTACTGGGACCTTGCGATTTGAATCAATAGCTGAGAGAAGATCAACAAATCTCTTGAAGAAGAAAATGTCATTCAAACAATATGTGACAAAAAAAATGCCTGGGGGTTTCTGTAAAAATATTCTGCCAAAACCATCTATACACTTTGTATCTGTCAGGTTTAGATACCACCATCTCTCATGGCCTAAGGGACTATTTATTATTCCATAATGCACTTAAAAATAGAGTCAGAACTGCATATCAAAATGTGACAAGATTTACAATTTTGTTTTTCATTGACTTAATTTAAACGTTTTTCTGTGCAGCAGACCAGAAGATGAATTTCATTGCATTAAAAATCGGCATCTATAATTTGACCTCAGCTAAAACAAGGTCATCGTCAGTGAATGGATACCTAATGGACTTGTCAGAATCAGCATTTGCAGCACTAGGCAAGGTGTCTGTGCTCTGAGGCAAGGGCTACTTTTCCCATCTAAACGAGCATTGCCTACTGAGGCAAGGCAGGGACAAGATTGCTCACCTAAATATCTTCTTCCATATACGAGCTGAACTTCATAGATTGAAGACTGTCGCTCGGTGCAGTGTGCATGCGTAGGGTTGACGTGATGTGCCCTATTTACATGTCCATCGCAGCACTCTCCGGGTGCCCGGGGGTCACCTCTTGTCCTACCCCTCGGTGGCACGCAGGCCCCAGAGTGGTGATGGTTGCACCCCCGGCGTCCCAGAGAATTATGAGAATTATATTGTACCCTATATCAGTAAATGGTCAATTAAAACATGCAGACCTTGCAGGGATTTTTCCTTTCCACAAACCAGATATAAGCATGTTTGATTGACCAGAAATCAGAGTGAATTTCAATCTATGAATTCCAGTCACTAGATATGAGAATAATTCAAGATGCTTCAGTGAAAAATCCATTTAACTGAGCGAAATCAAATTTTATGATTCAAAAATTGCTTGAAATAAAATGTTTGGATGACATATCAGGGAGTGTTGGTGTCAGAATTGCCTTACTTCAAACAAACAGTCTCTTCCAAAACACTTGCACAGATATGAGAATGATTTTTTTTATTTGATTTGATTTGATTTGATTTGATATGTTGGCCTCTCCACTTTTGTCTCATGGGCACTCAGAGCCTATGCGGAGTGAATGGAGAGACAGTGCGTTTATATTTCTACCATAACTTTACCATAATTCAACCTAACTGAACAATTTCATTTGTTTTTCATTCACGATAAATTCAAAATAACTAAGAAGAATTTCAAATAGAAATGTAGATTGTTGGAAAATCCCAAGCTCAGTTTCGGCAGAGACTGTGGATGAGATAATGGATTATTGATGAGACGGCAGCAAGTTTCTTTCCTATCTGTTTCTTATCTTCTTTTCTGTGACATAACAGACCGTTTTGCTTATTACTTGCAGAGTCTTGTTCCAAGACTACTTGGCCCCATTAGTCTGTCGCCCCATCGTCAATCCCTTATAAATTACACCTGTCTGTCTTGATGAGTACCAGACTATTTCTAACTTCTGGTGGAAGTTTTATGTTGATACACAGTTTCTGATGTGAGTCATAGATATCTATATAAAGAGATATGGGACCAGTGGCTGAACAGGACCATTATTGAGTATACTGGTATTGGCTCTCCAATCACCAATCAGCAAAGCCCAGATAGATGATCTGGAGGGGATTGTTCAAATTGAACCTGTTTAGACTGGTTTGTATTTTCTTTATTTAATGTCATCCAAAAAATGATCAAGCTTTGTTGGGAGATTTTAGATATAAACATACATAAAATATGACTGAAAGAGTTGGGTATTTAAACAATCTCATGAAAATGGGATTCGGCATAAAAAGTACCAAACTCAGACCTCTCCAGAACCAAACTCCACCAGAGGGCGACTTGGTGAACCTATCACCTCTGTACAAGGTGCCTTTTGGTGCTGGCTCAGCACATCCACCAATTTTCATGCAACTGTCCGTCTTACTTATTTTTATTTCTTAGATTGTACTCAGATTGGTAAAATATGATATATTTCACCCTAAATACAAAAGTTTGTGCATATAGAAACAACTATTAAGTGAAATAAAACTTGGAACTACTTTCTCAATCGGAGGAGCCATTTTCTAGGGGTGTGATAAGGCGGAACCACAACAAAGATGGCCGCTTTGTTTATAATTTGAATTCTTTTAATCTGTTATACTTTTGGTTAAACTAACCAACACAAAATGTTCAAATGTTAAGACATGAACTCTAATGCATCTCAAAGCAAATTCATATTTGATATTAAGAGATGTTAACATGCCAATCACATTTACAACACAATGACAGTTCTTGAGCACATGGCCAGTAAAAGTAGGACCGGATGAATACTAATATGGGTTGGCCAGAGGTAATAGTTTGTGTGTGCCTCTGGTGGACAGTGTGCTCCAGAACACCTATCTGGGCTTTGCCAATTGGTGATCAGCATGTTGTTTATGATTCCTGGGTTCTTGTTTTGGGTCCCAGACTAGCATCTTTGATTGAGATTTCCAAAAATGTGTGACTTTATGTCTGTCATTGCAATTAAAGAACCTGTACAACATAAATGTCAATTAATATATGAGACATAATCTCATCCAAACAGGAAGCAGGACACTGTACCCATAATGCTTTCTGCAAGGAATTGTGGGTAGAGTAAAACTGCCGAGTCAGGCTTAATGATGCAGTCGAGTGTGGCACACTCCACACAAACATATCACAGCCCTCCAGTCAGAGAATTACCTCTTCTTCCAGACTAACTTGCCCCATTAATCATTCACATTAAAGTGTCCTGGGACGAGGAACTAGTTCGGCATCACTGCAAACAGGAAGCCTCCATTACTTACCCCTTTGATTAGCAAAATTCCCACCAGAGGGCAGTCTCAATCCTAAGGATTCTTCCGTCCAAATTATATATTAGAACTGAGATTGGAACTAATGCTTTCTGCCCAGGTTTCTCTGTTACACTGTTTCAAGACTGAACTTGTTTTAATTTCTATCATACTTTGAATACTTTTGCAGAAAAGTTTAAAACAGGTGAATATGGACTAATCAATATTTTTTCCATCATTTAAGATGAGATTAAAGGTCTAACTATATATCAAAAATACAATAGGATTTTGATAGCACTTGATACTATCCTATAAGCTCCAAATAATTTACAGTTTTCTTTGAGAAGATACCGAAATACTTCAATAATTAAACTGTGTCGACCATATTAAAAGTTTACTATAAAACAGAACAAGATTCTAACTTTATTTTTCATATATTATACATTGAGAGAGAGTATTGTGATTTCACGTCTGATATCAGAGTTACATGTGAAATTTCCCACATTTGATACCTTTATTGAAGATTTAGCATTGAAAAACAAGATAATCTGAACAAATATGTAAAATCTTGTCAGTAAAAAGTTAATCTCATACAGAAAATTGGTCTTCGGCTTTGACCATGAACATGGATGTGATATTCAATTAAATATGTACTTAGCTGGCAGTGATGCACTCACTATTGGTGCATGTGTACTTAGCTGGGGTGATGCACTCTCAGTACATGTGTACTTAGTTGGCAGTGATGCACTCACTATCAGTACATGTGTACTTAGCTGGGGGTGATGCACTCATGGTCTGAATATGTCATTTCGTCAGAAAAAAGAACCAGCAACACTTACCTAAAACAAAGAAAAAATCAATATATTACATGAAGAAACAATCAAATTTAACATTAAACATATTAATTATATTCAAACATGGATGATACAAAAGGCATTTCACATAGCATCAACAAAAAGCTTTATTTAAGATCATGTTATAAACAAGAAAGTCTTTAAAAAAAAGAATTTGTATACAGTTTCCTTTTTGAAAATGATATTTATATTTTCTCATCATTTTGAAGTTCCCGTAAATCATATAGCATGTGCAGTGACCTACAAGTAAACAATACACACGCTGCAAACCCGCTCAAAAACCAAGATCACAAGAGTATGAATCAAATGCATCTACACAAATAACTGACATATAAACATTCGCCCTTGTCGTCTCTGATCAACAGAGTATACAGTATGTTATAATATAGTCTATATCATAACACATATTTATTACTGACCTGTACACACAACAAAAATTCCTATTAGTTTTAGTGACAATGAGATACATTACAGTCTATAATAAGTCCATAAATAGGACCCAACACAAGGGAAAATGAAAACCAAAATATTACCTTATCTCTAAAGTGGGAAATAATCTTTGAGACGTTTTATTTCTTGGCTGACAAATCCAATTATTCATTTTCATTGCTGATCTTAACTGTACAGTTCTGTCACTGGTACCACATCTCAATTTGTCCAATGATTCTACTGGTACCATATCCTAATTTGTCCATTAATTCTACTGGTACCATATCCTAATTAGTCCATTAATTCTACTGGTACCATATCCTAATTTGTCCATTAATTCTACTGGTACCATATCCTAATTTGTCCATTAATTCTACTGGTACCATATCCTAATTTGTCCATTAATTCTACTGGTACCATATCCTAATTTGGCCATTAATTCTACTGGTACCATATCCTAATTTGTCCATTAATTCTACTGTTACCATATCTAAACTCTTCTTATATATAGCATTGATAACTCTTCTGGTACCATACACTGACCATTCTTATTCTGACGGTGAGAAAACATTTTGTCTTGTTCTTCCACTGGTACCATGTCTCTAAACAATTTCTATTGCTGGACCCACAAAGTTTCTCACACATAATATTAATGTAGTACATTTTACCATTCTACCTGATGCATATTCATCAATGATAAAACACGCACACACATATACACACATACACACACACACATATGTATAAATATATTCATGGTTGTTTTCTTGTTTTCAAACTTTTATCATGCAAGATCTGCATCAACTGTATAATATTCTCCTATAAACATGCTTCATACATTCGCTGCTGAATGCATGAAAAGTTATGCAAGGCAAATCAATGATGAACAATTTCTGTCCCCATTTTTTTTTTAACTCGCAGTACATTTCAAAAATGTTGATGATTTCTTACGTGTTTCCAAAAAATTCAATTTGTGCCTCAAAATCCTTTGTAAAATTCCTAGAATCCCTAAATGATGCAATTGTGTACGATGCATTTGAGAATTCTCTCAAAAGATTCATGTTCAAATGCCTTTACAATTTCACAGATTTCATGCTATTTGTGCACTGAATGCACATTGTTATTACATCATATTACTAACATTTTTATGGATCTGTGTTTTCTCCAATAGAATACCCAGTACCAATGCTACGGGCAATTCCTTACATACAACAGACCAATAAGCCCTGGTTATGAAAAGACATAACCAATGTTTGATCAGTTTTAGCCTTTAGGTCTAGTGCATGTACTTGCTACCATTTGCTAATATTCCTTGCAAAAAAAATAACCATTTTTATGAGAAATTGGCGATGACTGGCGTAAACAGGAAGTGAGATACAATATACCCTATTCATACCAATATCATCATAATATGAAAAATAACATGTTTTATTTATCTAATAATCATATAAAACTATATTATAGTTTTCTATGCAAGAAATGTAACATGATCTCTATGTTTTTAAGAATTTCAATTCACCATAATAATTTGTTGTTGATTTTGATTTGATTTGATTTGATATGTTGGCCGCTCCACTTTTTGAGGAAAATGATCCCTCGTTTATTCTATGAGAGTAGCTGTTGTATAGTGAGTACTTAACATGTTTTCTTATAAGCAAATTTAGACTAATGACCTCAGACGTATGCTATTAATTGCTTTTTTTGTAGAGATGATTGCAAATTGATTCATAAATGATCATTTAATTCCTTACCCAGTGTTTTGTATCCATCTAAACATTTTGTATCCATCTAAACAAAATGTTCAGTTGTAATTATCAGCTAGCAGGACCAAATAAAAAGCAGTCGATATAAGTTTAGAACAAGCAAACCTGTGGCTTCACTTTCATTTCTGCACCTCATGTTCGGACCATTATTTTATTGTTCTATATCCTTATCAGGACAAAACACCCAGAGCAGACGTGAGGAGACTTGAGCAGACAATAATTTTTAATCGATTTGGCCCAATGTTCATTGTTATCTTGATTCTCATTGGCTGATATTTGTTATTCATAATGGCAGCCTCCTTGATGATGATTTTTTCAATAACCATAACATAAAGTGGAAAAAAAATTGAGTCTTGTGGAACAGATATGAAAGGTGCCCTAAAATACATGATCTTCACAACTAATAGCTAAGAACTCTAACCATACGACTCCGAGGGGAAGATTGAAACTGATAGTGAAGTAAGGATTAAAAAAGTTGAACAGAGTTTACTTGCGAAGTAGACAGAGTTTAGTTGTGAATGCAACTACAAGTTTTGATTTGTGATAGTGGATGCCAAGCTGAGAATATGCGAAACACATGGCGGTTGTAAGTTGATTGTGAAATACCAAGAATTTCGGGATCTAAAGTGGAGCCAGGTTTGTGCCTGTTATATACAAGGACATGTAGTGGAGCCAGGCTTGTGCCTGTTATATACAAGGACATGTAGTGGAGCCAGGTTTGTGCCTGTTGTATACAATGTACAAGGACATGTAATGGAGCCAGGTTTGTGCCTGTTATATACAAGGACATGTAGTGGAGCCAGGTTTGTGCCTGTTGTATACAAGGACATGTAATGGAGCCAGGCTTGTGCCTGTTATATACAAGGACATGTAATGGAGCCAGGTTTGTGCCTGTTATATACAAGGACATGTAGTGGAGCCAGGTTTGTGCCTGTTGTATACAAGGACATGTAATGGAGCCAGGCTTGTGCCTGTTGTATACAATGTACAAGGACATGTAATGGAGCCAGGTTTGTGCCTGTTATATACAAGGACATGTAGTGGAGCCAGGTTTGTGCCTGTTGTATACAAGGACATGTAATGGAGCCAGGCTTGTGCCTGTTATATACAAGGACATGTAATGGAGCCAGGTTTGTGCCTGTTATATACAAGGACATGTAGTGGAGCCAGGTTTGTGCCTGTTGTATACAAGGACATGTAATGGAGCCAGGCTTGTGCCTGTTGTATACAATGTACAAGGACATGTAATGGAGCCAGGTTTGTGCCTGTTATATACAAGGACATGTAGTGGAGCCAGGTTTGTGCCTGTTGTATACAAGGACATGTAATGGAGCCAGGCTTGTGCCTGTTGTATACAATGTACAAGGACATGTAATGGAGCCAGGTTTGTGCCTGTTATATACAAGGAAAAGTAATGGAGCCAGGTTTGTGCCTGTTATATACAAGGACATGTAATGGAGCCAGGCTTGTGCCTGTTGTATACAAGGACATGTAATGGAGCCAGGTTTGTGCCTGTTGTATACAAGGACATGTAATGGAGCCAGGTTTGTGCCTGTTATATACAAGGACATGTAATGGAGCCAGGTTTGTGCCTGTTGTATACAAGGACATGTAATGGAGCCAGGTTTGTGCCTGTTGTATACAAGGACATGTAGTGGAGCCAGGTTTGTGCCTGTTGTAACAAGGACAATTGATCGTTTAGTGTGGCTGGTCAGGGCTCGAGTGTCCCGCCAGGATGGGGATATTAGCACTAGGTGGCATTCCACATACACGACCGACTCTCCAATACACAGCCTCAGAGCCATCCACACGGGGATCCACAGCTAAATAAAACAACACAACCATAAAAATAGCACAAAAAAAGTTCTGTTGAGTATAAAATGGTGATTCAGAGGTAAATTGGAAAACAACCAAAACAGGGAAAACGGAGAAAATGATTTATGCATATGGTAATGTCTACATCATTGGTGGCAGGAAGAAGATGAAATCAGATTTCACGTAGAAAAGCTGATATTTGGGAGGTTTGAATAGATATATTTCACATAAATGCTTAGAAATGTTTCCTGTATCATGAGACGTGTCGTTTTTCTTTCTTTCTAGAAGCTGGATATGTTTCTGTCTCTTGTTTTTGGCGTGTCTCTGCATGAATTAAGCAGTGAGAAGTGCACACTCAGCACAGAAAATAGACGACACATCACGGAATTCAATCTTTGACAACATTTCTCAGGCGCAAGACTTGCTAAAATATGCCTACACCATCTCGTACATTCTAAAATGTTACTCTACTTAATATTATGGTGACATAGTCAACACTATAACATCCTATAATAGGTAAAATTAAACGTGTGGGGTCACCAAGATATTAGAGAGAATGATGTCATGAAGATATTAGAGAGAATGATGTCATAAAGATACTAGAGGGAATGATGTCATGAAGATATTAGAGAGAATGATGTCATGAAGATATTAGAGAGAATGATGTCATGAAGATATTAGAGAGCATGATGTTATGAAGATATTAGAGAGAATGATATCATGAAGATATTAGAGAGAATGATATCATGAAGATATTAGAGAGAATGATATCATGAAGATATTAGAGAGTATGATGTCATGAAGATATTAGAGAGAATGATGTCATGAAGTTATTAGAGAGAATGATGTCATGAAGATATTAGAGAGAATGATGTCATGAAGATATTAGAGAGAATGATGTCATAAAGATACTAGAGGGAATGATGTCATGAAGATATTAGAGAGAATGATGTCATGAAGATATTAGAGAGAATGATGTCATGAAGATATTAGAGAGCATGATGTCATGAAGATATTAGAGAGAATGATGTCATGAAGAATTTAGGGTATGTCACATCAATATGGAAAATAATTCAATGTCATGGGAAAAGGTCATCTGCAATGTCATGGGAAAAGTTCAACTTTAATGTCCTTAGAAAAGGTCAACTGAAGTGTCATGATAAAAGGTCATCTACAATGTTATTCAAAAAGGTCAATTTAAGTGTCATGGGAAAAGGTCATCTACAATATTATTCAAAAAGGTCATCTCCCTCCTGGCCTGCACCTGTCATCAGACAGCACTGCCACGTCCTCTCCCTCCCGGCCTGCACCTGTCATCAGACAGCACTGCCACGTCCTCTCCCTCCCGGCCTGCACCTGTCATCAGACAGCACTGCCACGTCCTCTCTCTCCTGGCCTGCACCTGTCATCAGACAGCACTGCCACGTCCTCTCCCTCCCGGCCTGCACCTGTCATCAGACAGCACTGCCACGTCCTCTCCCTCCCGGCCTGCACCTGTCATCAGACAGCACTGCCACGTCCTCTCCCTCCCGGCCTGCACCTGTCATCAGACAGCACTGCCACGTCCTCTCCCTCCCGGCCTGCACCTGTCATCAGACAGCACTGCCACGTCCTCTCCCTCCCGGCCTGCACCTGTCATCAGACAGCACTGCCACGTCCTCTCCCTCCTGGCCTGCACCTGTCATCAGACAGCACTGCCACGTCTCCCTCCCGGCCTGCACCTGTCATCAGACAGCACTGCCACGTCCTCTCCCTCCCGGCCTGCACCTGTCATCAGACAGCACTGCCACATCCTCTCCCTCCTGGCCTGCACCTGTCATCAGACAGCACTGCCACGTCTCCCTCCCGGCCTGCACCTGTCATCAGACAGCACTGCCACGTCCTCTCCCTCCCGGCCTGCACCTGTCATCAGACAGCACTGCCACGTCCTCTCCCTCCTGGCCTGCACCTGTCATCAGACAGCACTGCCACGTCCTCTCCCTCCCGGCCTGCACCTGTCATCAGACAGCACTGCCACATCCTCTCCCTCCTGGCCTGCACCTGTCATCAGACAGCACTGCCACGTCTCCCTCCCGGCCTGCACCTGTCATCAGACAGCACTGCCACGTCCTCTCCCTCCCGGCCTGCACCTGTCATCAGACAGCACTGCCACGTCCTATCCCTCCTGGCCTGCACCTGTCATCAGACAGCACTGCCCCATTCTACCCACCGTGGAGGTCCTCCCAACACTGGCAGGTCATATTAATGAAGTGAATTACTCCATGTCAGTCTGTCAATCATTCTATCACTCTGTCACTCGGTCACACACTCTGTCACACACTTTGTCACTCACTCTGTCTGTCACACACTTTGTCACTCTCAATTTGACAGGCCCAAGTCTGCGATTGAGGGGGAGGATAGTGCATGGTGACAGCCAGCTATCGCAGGCCCACGTCTGGTGAGAGAGGGGGATGATAGTGAGCTAGCTATTGCAGGCCCACGTCTTATGACCACAAGGGGGGGAGTGTTTGTGAGCCAGCTATCAGGCCCACGTCTTCTGACAAGGAGGGGGGGAGAGTATGTGAGCCAGCTATCAGGCCCACGTCTTCTGACAAGGAGGGGGGGGGAGTGTATGTGAGCCAGCTATCAGGCACACGTCTTCTGACAAGGAGGGGGGGGAGTGTTTGTGAGCCAGCTATCAGGCCTATGTCTTATGACGAGGAGGGGGGAGTGTATGTGAGCCAGCTATCAGGCCCACGTCTTCTGACAAGGAGGGGGGGGGAGTGTTTGTGAGCCAGCTATCAGGCCCACGTCTTATGACGAGGAGGGGGGGAGAGTGTTTGTGAGCCAGCTATCAGGCACACGTCTTATGACGTGGAGGGGGGGGGAATGTTTGTGAGCCAGCTATCAGGCCCACGTCTTATGACGTGGAGGGGGGGAGAGTGTTTGTGAGCCAGCTAGGCTCGTGACGGTGATGAGCACATTAAGCTAGCTGCTGATACTACTCTGCTTGTCATCTACATAATCCTACTGCAGATCCTGGTTGTCATGACAACACCACTGCAGTCTCTCAACCTATGGTACAGCAGCTCCACCTGGCAGACTCTGCTGCATTGACCACCAGGTGTCAGACATGTATTGTGAGTTGTTTTTTTTCTTCAAACTTGAGTTCCCAGTCTGATATGGATGTCTGTTTTTGACTGTGATAAAAATATATGGAAGACTCACAAATGAAATTTCTCCTTTATGAATAAACTCTTAAAAACTAGTAACACAAAATGCTCTGACACACCAATTATTTTGACTACATACATCTAATATTGATAATAGTATCATGCTAATTTTAGAATTCATCTTCTCTTTCTTCAAAAACAGGCATTACTGCACTGAGCTGAGCTGCCACCTAGTGGACAGAATAAGCAAGCACGTGCTGACCTCTGGTGTCAGAACCAAATTTACTGTTGTTTGCTGTAGCAGGTGTTTTAAAACAACAATATCTCAAACGGATCAATCTCTGATGAAATATTTGACAATGAAAGAATCACCTTGAAAATTATTTAGGGAGATGTTTAGAGAAAAATATTTGGAAATTTCAACAGAAATATTGATTTTTCAAGAAAGGGAAAATGGGATAAAAGGGAAATGAATTTGGAATAGAATTTCATGTCCATAATTGAATTGGATTATGGAGAATTGGTTTTCCTTAATCACAAGATTAATGACGATGAGATCAGTAATAATTTCTGATTCAGAATTTTATGGAATATTTTCGGATTTAGCCATGTCTGAAATCCGAGCTTATCTGTATTGAATTCTGTCTCCACTGATCAAGGCTCTGAGACCAGCTGCATGAACTTCGGCTTTGTCTGGAAAATCAGCACAGATTGCATGTATGAATATTCATCCAAGCGAGCGATTTCGTGACTCCCTTAACCCCAATAATCTGGCTACCATAAACAGAAATCTTCTTGAAAATCCAGTCCTTCACAAAAATATTGCCATGCATCATCAATTTCAATATATCGATTTTCCTTTCCTCCCAACAATTTGATATTTTCTTGAATAACTATTACATAGTTTTTTTTTTTTTAAAGACAGGCTTTGTATTGAGAGAGGACACTCCATTAATATTCAATATAAGGCACATTTTAAAAGATTTTATTTCTTGATGCAGGGCAATGACCTCAAATGCTGATCATTGCTTTTATTCTCTTGGAAATGCCTGCATTTGCTTCCTAAAAGATCAATTATTTTCTTCCCCAGAGCAGATGATAATCTCAGCCAATCACAATGCACTTTCATATTTATTTTGGCCCCAACTTTTATTATTACTGATATTTATCATATTATTTAAATGGCAGCCTCCTTGACACTAGATGATATAAGATTTTACAAAAAAAAATGTAAGTTCTTCTGAACCTTTTGAAAAATAGATAAAATTGGTCCGCTGAAAATACAAGATTTGACTTACTAATAGCTAAGAACTCCAACCAGTAGTTTCAGAGAAGATAAAAGATGATGAACAGAGAGAATAACAAAAAATTCTCTCCCCTCACTACAGAAGCTATGTTGAAATAGTCAGCATGGCTAAAAGGCTTAAAAAAAAAAAAAAAATCAGCATGGATATACCGGTACCTGACTTTCTTTATGTCCTGTTCATGTGTGGTAAAGCGTGTCACTGCGATACACATGAGCGCACAGCGACCTCCACTGAAATACCAATTGACCTAATCAATAACTGCAGGTCAGTTGAATAGGACACACACTGTCCACCAGAGGCACACGCAAACTACTATGTGATAGGTTCACCATGTCGCCCTCTGGTGGAGTCACCATCATCTACAGCTGTATCTGTGTTTATATTTGGTTGTTGACGTTTTCGATCGTTCTCGTGTCCGACTGCTGTGTGTTCGACCATGGGAAAAAAATCAGTCTCCCAGTTTGACCGTAGCTGCTCAAAACTAACAAAATATCCTCCGAGAAAGCCACATGACCCTGAAGGAGGAACTAATGTTGAAAAGAAAGTAGGTTATTTAACTGATATTATATGGTAAAAAAGGCACGGTCGAAAAGGTTACTGTGAAATAGGGGAATGGTTGAATAGGAGAATGGTCGAAACAGCCAGTCACCGTATATTCAAATAAGTAACTCATAAACCATGAAGTGCCCCCTGGTGGAGATGAAGTAAATATTTGCAGGCCATGACGCAGATGGAAGGGAAATATGCCCTAGAAATCTTAGCAGCATTAAATCACACAGCTGGGTTTTCTCCCAGGAGCATGCAATCTTGACACGACCATGCCTGGTTTAATTATCTGAACTTTTCTCAGTTTCCTGCCTTGCTCCTTCCTAACTTTTTTGTTCAATCTATTTATAGATTAAGGAAATCAAAACTTCTTTAAAGCACAAGGTCATTACTTTTCACCAGAACATTAAAATATTTCAAAATTGTTCCAAAAGAGATTTAATCTAAAAAACTATGGCATGTATCATGAAATCCCATCAGAGATTGATTCTGAGTTTTTTTTTTTTTTTTTTTTTTTTTGTCGTTCCCTGACAGAGATTGCCGAGTCCAGATGAATCAGATAGAGTGAACTCCACAGAAGACTCGGAGGCTATTTTTACAAGGTCATCAAGCAGTCTCACTGACCTCCCTGACAGATCCCATTCTATGGCTTGCCTCTCCATTAACCCGCTAAAATCAATAAACTGAACAGAATCTTCTCGAAATTGTCAGATTGACAAGGAACTAGTTCCAAAAGTTGCTTCCCACGTAACCGTGACTAAAAATAGTCCCTCATAAACTGATTTGAATAAGACAGCATGTCAGAGTAGCGAGTCAATTGTTCTCTCTTTCATCTCGGAGTCCCGCTTACCTCTGATCACAGAATCCTCTGGAAGTTATCCAGTGATTATTGGAAGAAATCTCAACTTATCCCTGAGCTTTGTCCAAAAATACAGAATTTTCCTTTGAAAGTGTGTCACTGTCATGGCATTGCAGAAAACACAGACACTTCACAGGTGCTTCATTGACAGAAGGCAAAAAAAAAAATTCATCACGTAACCCATGAAAAGTATCTATTTATAGAACGACTTTTATCTATCGATCATGCTATGACTGCTAATTTCAAATAGTGAACATTGGTTGTAATTTCAGCAATTATAAAATCCCATCCTAAATTTTGATACCTGTTCAAATATTTTCCATATTCAGCATTTGTATAAATATGTCCAATCTTTCAGCACCTAAATATGTCCAATATTTCAGCATCTAAATATGTCCAATCTTTCAGCACCTAAATATGTCCTGTTTCAGCACCTAAATATGTCCAATCTTTCAGCACCTAAATATGTCCAATCTTTCAGCACCTAAATATGTCCAATCTTTCAGCACCTAAATATGTCCAATCTTTCAGCACCTAAATATGTCCAATCTTTCAGCACCTAAATATGTCCAATCTTTCAGCACCTAAATATGTCCAATCTTTCAGCACCTAAATATGTCCAATCTTTCAGCACCTAAATATGTCCTATCTTTCAGCACCTAAATATGTCCAATCTTTCAGCACCTAAATATGTCCTGTTTCAGCACCTAAATATGTCCAATATTTCAGCACCTAAATATGTCCAATCTTTCAGCACCTAAATATGTCCAATCTTTCAGCACCTAAATATGTCCTGTTTCAGCACCTAAATATGTCCAATCTTTCAGCACCTAAATATGTCCAATCTTTCAGCACCTAAATATGTCCAATCTTTCAGCACCTAAATATGTCCAATCTTTCAGCACCTAAATATGTCCAATCTTTCAGCACCTAAATATGTCCAATCTTTCAGCACCTAAATATGTCCAATCTTTCAGCACCTAAATATGTCCAATCTTTCAGCACCTAAATATGTCCTATCTTTCAGCACCTAAATGTGTCCTATCTTTCAGCACCTAAATATGTCCAATCTTTCAGCACGTAAATATGTCCTGTTTCAGCACCTAAATATGGCCCATATTTCAGCACCTTAATAAATATGTCCAATGTTTCACCACTTAAATCATCTCTATCAAAATTTCTTAAAAAATCACCATCAATATAAATATTAACTATATTTCTGTTTAAATATGTTCCCTATATTTCAGCAACTAAATAAATATTTCTAATATTTCAGAACCTGTATTAATATTTCTATATATTTCAGCAACTGAATAAGTATTTCCAATATTTCAGAACCTGTATTGATATTTCTATATATTTCAGCAACTGAATAAATATTTCCAATATTTCAGAACCTGTATTAATATTTCTATATATTTAAGCAACTGAATAAATATGTCCAATATTTCAGAACCTGTATTAATATTTCTATATATTTCAGCAACTGAATAAATATTTCCAATATTTCAGAACCTGTATTAATATTCCTATATATTTCAGCAACTGAATAAATATTTCCAATATTTCAGAACCTATATTAATATTTCTATATATTTAAGCAACTGAATAAATATTTTCAATATTTCAGAACCTGTATTAATATTTCTATATATTTCAGCAACTGAATAAATATTTCCAATATTTCAGAATCTGTATTAATATTTCTATATATATCAGCAACTGAATAAATATTTCCAATATTTCAGAACCTGTATTGATATTTCTATATATTTCAGCAACTGAATAAATATTTCCAATATTTCAGAATCTGTATTGATATTTCTATATATTTCAGGATCAATATAAATATTAACTACTTGTCTACATCTATACAGATATTCCTGTTTAAAGGGATTAAGCACCGATTTTAAGTATTTTTCTCATCCTGAGACACAGTAGCATCTGATGTTTGTGGGAGATATTTTTTATGAAATTGTAATTATTTTACTTTCAGTCTTACTGTGTGTATTTGTTTGTTTGTTTTTTTTGTCCATCTATCGTTTTGCTTGTGTGTTTGTATGGGGTTTTACATCACTTTCAACATTCATTATTTCAGTCATTTCGTGATGAGACCAACTTGTAGCAGATATAGTGCTGCCTCACTGAACTGTCATGTCGCAGGTCCTTGACTTGACAACCCACTCAGGTTGAACAGTTTTATTTTGATTAAGAAAACTAATATGAAAAGATAAACTAATTGTTATTACTTGTTATCATAAAAAGGAATATATTGGTATTTTATATAATAGCTATATATGATAGGATGATGAAAACAAAGGCCATAATATCAGAAATTATGAGCATCATAATGACACAAATCATAATACTCAAGTAACAATCATGTTGATAAGGAGATATTGATTTTTCTCTTGTTTCCATGGTTACCATTATATAAGCATCTTATTGGCTGAGAGGTTTCAGAGGACACCCCTGCCATGCAGTTGTCACCCTATCTCTTCACTCTACCAAATCACACAGTTAAATTACGAGGGTACCTGCCAAATGGTCACTGACCAAACCAATGTATTGAAACCTCCCAATCCAAACACCACAAAGTCAAATCGCCACATAAATTAATACAACATCAAATCATTGAAGTCCAAAATTAAAGTTGGGACCCAGAATTGGAAAAAAAACCCAGAATATGATACGATAATGCATAGTATTAAATGTAAAGATTGAGGCGGCCATATTGGTATTTACTACTTAGACACACAATGTACATGGACAGGTAGAATCTATGCCTGCCAGATAAGCTGGTGTCTCGTTGCCGTTGGTAACCTCCATTGTTTCAGGCTGACGTGTCCCATGTGTTGCTTGTCCTCTATTTGTTTTTCCGTAGTGATTGACCAGACTGCGATCACAAATATTAATATACCTCAGTGTGGTTATGTTTCTGCCACCGACATGATAATAATGTGCCACGTAATTCCAACTCCATTACATGTAAAATGTCAGTAACTTTGTTTTAATGAAACTTTGCTGTTTATTTTATTTTAGTAATCCTAAACTTTCTGGATAACAATATGAGAACATGAGTGTTGCCTTCCTGATGGATATTATACCGTATTCTCCCCTATTAACAACCAATGACATATAATATGTATGACAGTATATGACATCATACAGTGGGTGTGACATCATGTGACATCACATGACTTGTTAGGGTGGCTTCAACCTGTTACCTTGTTTACTGAAGCACCTGGCTTAAAGTTAAATGCATGACATCATATAGAAGGTATGTCAACACATGACATCATATAGAAGGTATGTCAACACCTGACATCATATAGAAGGTATGTCAACACCTGACATCATATAGAAGGTATGTCAACACCTGACATATAATATGTATGAGAGTATATGACATCATACAGTGGGTGTGACATCATATAGAATAAAAGCTTGATCTAACTGCAGGAAAAGCTTGATCTAATTGCAGGAAAATCTTGAATTAACTGCAGGAAAAGCTTGATTCCAATTGGAGGAAAAGCTTGATCTAACTGCAGGAAAAGCTTGATCTAATTGCAGGAAAAGCCTGATCTAATTGCAGGAAAAGCCTGATCTAAATGCTGGAAAAATGTTGGTCTAACTACAGGAAAAACTTGATCTAACTGCCGGAAAAGCTTGATCTAACTGCCGGAAAAGCTTGATCTAACTGCAGGAAAAGCTTGATCTAACTGCAGGAAAAGCTTGATCTAAATGTTGATATAACTGAACAACCTGAATCTGAATGCTGGAAACCTTAGTCTAAATGCTGGAAAAGCTTAATCTAAATGCTGGAAAAGCTTAATCTAAATGCTGGAAAAGCTTAATCTAAATGCTGGAAAAGCTTAATCTAAATGCTGGAAAAGCTGAATCTAAATGCTTGATAAGTATTTTTTCCTCACTGTCATTATTTTTTTGGATGATGTCACTAAAGCTGAACAAATTGCACCATAAATGTAATTGACATGTCAAGCTCACAAGCATGCGACATTAAACTTGATAATAAAGGATATTGATTCTTCCCTTTTTACATATTCACCACAGGTGATACAACTGATTTGTATTGTACAGTGCAGTTTCGACTTCTCTTCACAATTTTCATATTTCAAGAAAATCAGAACCTTAAGATTCATTCATATATATATATATATATACACTCAACTGTGAGGAAAACTGTGAGGAAAACTTTGAAAGCTGCCCCACAAATCACCAAAATACACGTACAGCAAGAACATGCTGAGTGTGTAAATAAAAACAAAATGTGAGGAAGGTTTGGGAAGGCACTGTACTTCTTCTGATCATAGATTATATCAAAGTAGTTAAAGCACTTTTGATAAAAGAGGAGGAGACCAAACCGTGCCAATTTCTCCCGTGCCCTGTTTTATATGTATATGATATTTTTTTTGTGATGTTGGAGAGTCTATTTATGACTTTGGTCATCAGGAGCTTTATGGGAACTATTAGCTGCCTTTGAAATGAGCCTGTGTTGGCAGTTGCATATTTATCCATCAGGGACAAGTTTTAAGGTTCTGCTGCACTGGGCTTCAAGTTCATGTGCATTAACTTTCATCATGTGTCACTATATTTTTTGATACCCCAGCACTCTCAACTATTAACCTCGTTCTTTTTAATCTCATAAGCCTTTAGGTGAGGCCACAAAAATGAGATTTCTGCTTCAGAAAAAACCACACACACAAAATATGTATCTGACCCTGTGACAACAAATAAAGGTTGCATTATATTTTTCTTAAATTAAAATGTTTTTGAACAATAACAAATCTACCACCACGTCCAATGTTTATTTTGTCCAGCTAAGAAACAAAAGATTTTTTTCTTGGCCTTAAAATTACAAATGAAGCGAGAATGTCAATCTATTTCATGCCATAAACTAAGAGATGTCAGTGTACAGATAATATCCTTTTATTTGACTGTAAAATTTAATGATTTTTTTTCTGAGATCAATAATCATAATAAATGGCATATAAATCATCATTCATCACAATTTAAAGCATCACAAGAAAATAGTGAACGAATTTTATCTCTTTTGTGTTGCTTGGAATCTTAAGAAAAACAATTCTTTTGGTGCATTTCCAAACTATTTCAATTTTATCCATACAAGTCAATAAAAACAATATCAATGTCAGCGATTTCCCTATTTATTTTTTTCCTTAAATAAAATTTCCCTATTCATTTTTTTCATTAAAAAAACATTAATTACGGATCAACAAAATAACATATCAAGGAAAATAGTTTGACAATTTTGAAATTAACATTGAATGTCAGAAATCACAATTTTAGTCACATCTGTTTTAGGCTTAAAGGCATATTCATGCCACTCGCCTCACAGAGCAAATAGCTGAAACAAGAAACGTCAAAATAATAGAAATTTGCACTAATTCATTGGGCACAAAAGCATTATGTTTTCAGAGCATAACTATGGAACCTATAAATCATTCTGCTTCTCACTAGAGATTCTGTAGTCTGTCAGCAGAGGCAACCCACACATCCAGATGCACCATGGGTAATAACCAGATTAACCTTCTGACTGGCAAAACAGACATAAACTAGCTTTAACTAATTAGGGTTCACTGTGTCAGACAATTCATTCCAATTATTTCATTAAAGGCTGCAGTGGACTATTTGAAGGTCATAGTTTCAAGGTTTCAAGGTCAAGAATGCAAGCTTCTTGATTCTCTTATCAGCCTCTCTAGAAAGTTAATTTTGTTAGCTGCGTTTAGAACTACAGCAAATGCAATTTTCCAGATATAACTGAATATGTCAAGTTAATGAACATATTGGCCTGTCACCTTTCGTGCAACTGGCTCCCCATCAAGGAGAGTGAACTTAACTGACTCGTCCATGCGTTCATGGACTCTTTTGACCTTGCAGAACTTGTCATCATCACTCTTCTTTTTTTTAACAAACTTTAACAAAATAAGTAAAAAATAATTAAAAAATAAATAAGTAAAAAATAAATAAATTCGTAAATTAATAAATAAATTAATTAATTATTATTTTTTTAATTTAAAAGAAAATTAAAAAAAAAATTAAATAAAAATAAACAAATAAAAATAAAAATAAATAAAAAACAGCTATAAAGTTCACCCTCTGGGTGATTTTCTGGACAATCCTGGTGGAACAAAGACTTATGGCAGTGGGCATGAGAGGACACAGTGACACGGCAGGCTCAGCATGGAGAATACCAATACCGTCCCCAGAGGGCGCCACCCCAGCTGCTCCACTACTGCCTGGCCGCCTGATAAGGCCGACCGCCAAATCACACATCACCTCCTAACCACATGGCATCGAGACTTTCTCAACTCCACCTCCCATTAATGGGTCAAACCAATTACTGCCAAGTTCAAATCCATATTGTTGCTTTAAAGAATACATATATATTTTCTATATATGGCGGGATTCAAATCCATATTGTTAATTCAAAGAATATATATATATATATTTATTTGCTATATATGGCAAATTCATATTGTTGCTTTAAAGAATATATATATTTATATATATATATATATATATATATATATATATATATATATATATATATATATATATATATATATATATATATATATATATATATATATATATATATATATATTATTTGATATATATATTTTCTTGATACACATTTGAACTGTTTTTACCTAACATGATATACACCAAAGAGTGGAGTTATTTATTCAAATGGATCACGAGTTAGAGGCTGTTTATATTGATCTCCTCCGTCCAGAAATGTCCATCAAAGGCCGGCTTTGTAGGACTCCAGGAAGACGTCTTTATATCTGGCTATTGACTACATCCTGTATGACCTTGACCTCCTAAACATATGCCCATCTGGCTTGCAGCCTCTTTGTGGGTCATGACCTTGACCTTCGACTGACTCAAATGACGACTTTGATAGTTTACATTAAGCAGTCTTTTCATTGTGCAATTCATGATCCTCATCCAGATGGTTTGTTAATACACATTTTAGGTTAAATCATAACCTGATTTGCATTTTAGGTTAAATCATAACCTGATTTGCACTGCTTTGGTTTATAAAAAAAGACCTTATTTGATGGCACATCTGTGCAACTTTTCAACTTATCACATAGTGTGCTAGGTTATGGGTTGTGACTGTATTCTTTATATGTACAGTTCAGTAGCTCGGGTGGCGTGTTATGCCATTCTTAAAGGCTTTCATCTCCACATTCCCCATAAACCCTCAGCACCTTCCCCATAAACCCTCAGCACCTTCCCCATAAACCCTCAGCACCTTCCCCATAAACCCTCAGCACCTTTGCCATAAATCCTCAGCACCTTCCCCATAAACCCTCAGCACCTTCCCCATAAACCCTCAGCACCTTAGCCATAAACCCTCAGCACCATTGCCATAAACTCTCAGCACCTTCGTCATAAACCCTCAGCACCTTTGCCATAAACCCTCAGCACCTTCCCCATAAACTCTCAGCACCATTGCCATAAACCCTCAGCACCTTCCCCATAAACTCTCAGCACCTTAGCCATAAACCCTCAGCACCTTCCCCATAAACCCTCAGCACCTTCCCCATAAACCCTCAGCACCTTTGCCATAAACTCTCAGCACCTTCCCCATAAACCCTCAGCACCTTTGCCATAAACCCTCAGCACCTTCCCCATAAACCCTCAGCACCTTCCCCATAAACCCTCAGCACCTTCCCCATAAACCCTCAGCACCTTAGCCATAAACCCTCAGCACCTTCCCCATAAACCCTCAGCATCTTCCCCATAAACCCTCAGCATCTTCCCCATAAACCCTCAGCACCTTCCCCATAAACCCTCAGCACCTTCCCCATAAACCCTCAGCATCTTCCCCATAAACCCTCAGCATCTTCCCCATAAACCCTCAGCACCTTCCCCATAAACCCTCAGCACCTTCCCCATAAACCCTCAGCACCTTCCCCATAAACCCTCAGCACCTTCCCCATAAACCCTCAGCACCTTCCCCATAAACCCTCAGCACCTTCCCCATAAACCCTCAGCATCTTCCCCATAAACCCTCAGCACCTTCCCCATAAACTCTCAGCACCTTCCCCATAAACCCTCAGCACCTTAGCCATAAACCCTCAGCACCTTCCCCATAAACCCTCAGCACCTTCCCCATAAACCCTCAGCACATTCCGCATAAACCCTCAGCACCTTCCCCATAAACCCTCAGCACCTTAGCCATAAACCCTCAGCACCTTCCCCATAAACCCTCAGCACCTTCGTCATAAACCCTCAGCACCTTCAGGCCAGCCCTATCCACATCATTTCCATCTGTTAAACCTTTAATCCCTTTAAACCATAAACCTTTAATATAAACTGGGTTTTTTTTCTTCAGTTAAATATAAACTGTATATTTTTTCTGTTAATTCCACTTGGAATTTAAAATGGATAATGGCTTGCGAATCTAAATACCGGTAAGTGTATAATCACCACCGGTCAGTCAGAGCTATTACCACCAGACAGTCAGAGCTATTACCACCAGACAGTCAGAGCTATTACCACCAGACAGTCACAGCTATTACCATCAGACAGTCAGAGCTATTACCACCAGACAGTCAGACCTATTACCATCAGACAGTCAGAGCTATTACCACCAGACAGTCACAGCTATTACCATCAGACAGTCAGAGCTATTACCATCAGACAGTCACAGCTATTACCACCAGACAGTCACCACCAGACAGTCAGAGCTATTACCACCAGACAGTCAGAGCTATTACCATCAGACAGTCAGAGCTATTACCACCAGACAGTCACCACCAGACAGTCAGAGCTATTACCACCGGACAGTCAGAGCTATTACCACCAGACGGTCAGAGCTATTACCATCAGACAGTCAGAGCTATTACCACCAGACAGTCAGAGCTATTACCACCAGACAGTCAGAGCTATTACCATCAGACAGTCAGAGCTATTACCACCAGACAGTCAGAGCTATTACCATCAGACAGTCAGAGCTATTACCACCAGACAGTCACAGCTATTATTCAGTGCTGTTATGATATTTCCTGCATGCATTGTATTTATTTGACAGTTACCATCTGTTATGAAACATTTAGTGCTGTAAGGGTCCATACACCCTTCCTTGATAGAGGGGGCCAAACCGCAGTAAATATATTCACAAACATTCTCTAAAACTCAAATTGTATGTGATGTAAGGGGTTGTGCTGTAGGCCATATGACATGGGGCCAAATATATCGGAAATAAAATAGTAATATACTTGTACATGTGAACCTTTCTCATGTCCTGTACAAAGATTTCATATGTTTGCAAACACATACTAGGCCAATGGCCTTCGAGCTATGCTGATCATTGCTTTTTAATGTTTGTGAAGATTTTCCAAAAATGCCTGCAAGTTGTTTCATAAATGATCATTTCCAGAGCAGACGTGAGTGGTTGATTATTTCTGTCAATCAAAATGCACTTAAGTAACATTGAATTTATCTTGATTCTCAGTCGCTGATAATTGTCATGTTATTCAAAATTGCAGCCTCCTTGCCAATTCCTTGATAGCTATTAGACTTTTAAGGACCTCCAAAAAAGATGGAAAAAATTCTGAGCCTAATGAAAAATAAACAGAATTGGTCCCCAGAAAAAATGCAACATCTTACCCACTAATAGGTAAACATTTTGCTCTGACCAGTAGTTTCGGAGAAGAAGATTAAAGTTGATGGTCAGACAGAATGACAGAAATCAATAATCGATTTTCCCCCCACACTGCAAAAGTTATGCCATGCATAGCTAGAAATGAAAGAATAAATGATGCTTATTTAAACAAGTGTTGATTTTAAAAAATCAAGCTCGTGTAAGTTTGCGAAATCCCAAGGCAAAATCCCAAGGCAAAATCCAACGAAAATCTTCTTACTCTACCACGCACTCACAAATCAGTTCTCAAACAAAAGCGACATCTGACAGTGTAAGCAGAATTATTGAACCAAAACATGGCCGCCATGGACCGATAATCGGGGTATGCTCCATAGACTTATAGCTTAATCAGTCAAAACCTCGAACATCTAGCACTAAAGGCAAAACAAACGCGAGCGAAAAATTAAGCTTGTGTAAGCTTGTAAAATAAAGAAATTTTTTCTCCATCTTTGCACTCTGATGGTGTAACACAAATTGGTGACGTCATAACGTGACTGACACAGACCAATAATATGTGCATCGTCCAGGGACTTACGGCTTTATAATGTTGAAAAGTTGAATATCCAGCCATAAACCAGCCATAAAGCCAAAACAAATACGAATGAAAAAAAGAACCTATGCATGTAGAAACATGGCCGACATAGACTGATAATAGTTGTATGCTCCATAGTCTTACAGCTTAATCATGTTGAACATCCAGCTATAAAGAAATAACTATAAAATAGCTATAAAGAGCAAAAAAAGACATTGCCCTTTTCATGCTTCACATCATAAAAGCTTTCACAAGCTCCGAATCCAGGTCACAAAGAGACAATCAGCCAGCAATCTGGACGCTTGTGTGACCTACTTAACTTTGTGTACCTATTAATCTTACCTAATGATTTCAAATGGGAGGAAGTCTTTCATTACGACCTGGTGGCGCCACCTAGAAGTGGATCGGCACATTGGTAATTTGGAGAAGGTCTGTTATTATTAGCTGTTGAAAGTTGATAAAAGTTGTGTTTCTCACACATACATCATGAACGGGCCCTTCCAAAGTTATCTTCCCAAGTTTCGTCTGAGCTTAATCATTTATTAGTGAATAGCGAGTTATTTGACCATCAGATATTCATATATTTAGCTCCACTTCTGGGTAGATTAATTTCATGCGCCAGTTAGAATTAGGCCACTTTTCCTCAATGTATAATCTGCATATAGCAGAGACTTAGCAAATTAATTTTTCACATGATATTCTCTTGTGAGGTGTAACTTTTAAGTACTGGCCAATGACCTTGTGAACATTTGACCTTGGAGCTGTGCTCATCAATTATTTTGTTTAACGTTTGTGAACATTTTCAGGAAATGTCTGACAATTGCTTCATAAACGATCATTTAAATCCGTTGCCAGAGCAGGCTTGAACAGAGGATGAGTTCCGACCAATCAAAATGCATGTTTCAACTTTTATTGTTATCTTGATCCTCACTGGTTGATATTTACTTGAAAACTCAGTGATAGTTCTAAAAAAAAATTAAGTGGTAAAAACTGGAAAAACGTCTGAGCCTCATAAGAAATAGATAGAACTGATCACCTGAAAATAAGACATAGTGGAGGAGATCAAAGCTGACGGACAGACAGAATCACAGAAAATTTCTCAACCCCCACCCCCCAGAAGTCAGTAAAGCTAAAAGGTTAAAAACACAGCATATTTCAAAGATGTCTTACCACCCATGCATGAAAACTCTTCTCTGAAATTAATGCCAAATTAACAATGTTATTTTCATATTCACACTCAGTGAAATACATATTTTGGACCATAAAGAAAAGAGGTTTTTGGATGAAAAATTAAAAATATATCTGAAACACTTCCAAGAGATTCAAACTTGTCCACTTCAGTCAGGAATAAAAATTGCAAAACTTGACGGAAAGCAGTAGAACTTACAGAATTTAACAATCCTCAAAACTTTAAAGTTTGACTTTGTTAATCGATCCAACTTGAGCACTCAAATAGAGGCTAAAACCTCGAATGATCGGTTCACATTTGTGCTTTACAAGGAAAAGCCCTCCGATGTTGGTATGAACATCTATCATGTAGGGATTTAATGATGTGACCGCAGACGTCTCCTGTTATTGATTTCATCTTAATGAACGATTTATCATCTACGCCAGATATCTGCATCAATCTCAATCGAGCGGACGCAGTCAATCGACGCCACGTAATGAGCCATCTCATTGTACAACACTAATTTGTTTTTTTGTTTTTTTTCCAATTTAGTCATCTGTGCATACAAATTTCTTATTAATATGTCCTGATAGTTACTTTGTTTCAATGATTGCGACTACAATGGAATGAATGATGTCAGAAAATGTTCCAATCTAAGGAGTACAGAGAAAGCTGGGATCAAGATTGGATATAAATAGAAATGGGGAAAGAGTACTTAATTATGCGAAATGATTGAGAACTCAATTCAAAGTGAATGAATCATGTAAGATATTTGTGTATTGAATTATGAGTACTTGAATCATGCAAGGTAATTGTGAATTGAATTATGAGTACTTGAATCATGTAAGATATTTGTGAATTGAATTATGAGTACTTGAATCATGCAAGGTAATTGTGAATTGAATTATGAGTACTTGGATCATGCAAGGTAATTGTGAATTGAATTATGAGTACTTGGATCATGCAAGGTAATTGTGAATTGAATTATGAGTACTTGAATCATGCAAGGTAATTGTGAATTGAATTATGAGTACTTGAATCATGCAAGGTAATTGTGAATTGAATTATGAGTACTTGAATCATGCAAGGTAATTGTGAATTGAATTATGAGTACTTGAATCATGCAAGGTAATTGTGAATTGAATTATGAGTACTTGAATCATGCAAGGTAATTGTGAATTGAATTATGAGTACTTGAATCATGCAAGGTAATTGTGAATTGAATTATGAGTACTTGAATCATGCAAGGTAATTGTGAATTGAATTATGAGTACTTGAATCATGCAAGGTAATTGTGAATTGAATTATGAGTACTTGAATCATGCAAGGTAATTGTGAATTGAATTATGAGTACTTGAATTGTGCAAGGTATTTGTGAATTAAATAGCAAGTACTTGAATCATGCAAGGTAATTGTGAATTAAATAGCAAGTATTTGAATTATGCAAGATAATTGTGAATTCAATTACAATTATATGAATCATTAATAATAGTTATTAATTCAATTCAAGGACATCAATCTTAATTGTTACTTCAATCAAAAACGCCTCAATTATGTGCGACACTGTCACTACAAACATTTTCAAATTGGAACCTTTATATCTGCCCCAAATCTCAGAGTATTCAACCCTGTAGCCCATCCCAGACATTAGGACACTCTATCCCTTTAGCCCATCCCAGACATTAGGACACTCTATCCCTTTAGCCCATCCCAGACATTAGGACACTCTATCCCTTCAGCCCATCCCAGACATGAGAACATTCCATCCTAATGATCAATCTCAGACATGAGAATATTCAATCCCTTTTGCCCATCCCAGATGTGAGAAACATTATTTCCACTGGGTATATAATATATATATTATTCTATTGTTCTCATCATTGCCCGAACCTTTGATTCCCTTCTCCATCCCAAAAACTGGAATATTCCATCCCGCGTGTCCTACCCAGATTATAGAAGGCTCCTGGGATCAGGTGGAAGTGGCAGCTACACAGATCAAAGGACAATATTAAAGACTACTACATGATATATGGGCAGAGAAAACACATAAACCGTGGCGGCAAGACTGCTACAAGAAACCATACACTTGTATGCCGGATCAGGAATAACCCCTTCACTGCAAAAACACCTCCTATTTCCAACAAAACATTGATATTTGTCACAGTGATGTAGAAATGTTGTCACAGCAATGTAGAATATATTATTATTATTAGATGTGATATACAGTATGTGCCAATTTTGTTCACAGAACTAAAACTCTCACAGTATTGAAACAAGAAGTTCATGAAATAATCTGTTGAAGATCTTTTTTTCAAAATATTTGTAGTCTTTATTTGTCTGGTCTAGAGCTATTGTTTCTTTGCACTGAGTAGGTATACAACTTGGAAGATTATTTTGTTCTGTACTGTGAGAGCTAATATGGGAGAATGCATTTCACATTCTGAAATATCTGCAAAGTGGCTAGAAAAAAAAAATGATCTCTTGACAAACCAAGAGTCAGAAAAGCAGTTCTTCGGCTTATGCCAAACATGAAGAAACTTGTAAATCGAATCATTAATAGTACCTATACCCAAAGACAGCATCAAAATAGACTTGAAATCCACGTTTTCCAGAAACACCTTGCATTGCCCTTCATATTTAGGCCACGACTCTGGAAGAACTCGACTTCCCGCGACTAACAATCAAACAATTATGTACTTTTTATATCAACATAGGATGTCAGTCCTGTTTGAAAATATTTCTTTGTTTTTTCTTGATCTTAGCATCGGTTCGCCATTGTTTACGAGTTTGCGCAAAGAGGTGAAAGTGGGTCAGTTTATTCACGGGAGTGACAGCAACAATCTGGAAGCTCCACAATGTAGTGGTACTTCTGACGTCATATGAAGTTTCTCCCTTTGTGTTCCATGACGTCATCACTTGGACTCTTCTGAATGTCATTTCACGTTGTCAAGCGCAATGTCGGGTAAAAAACTGAGGAAAAGACGCTACAGATAACCCCCGATTTGCATTTACAGACATTATGACTGGAAACGATAATGGCATGGATCTGAATTGCAACAGTCAATCGCCGGAGGTCAAGTTCATTTAGTTGGGAAACTTCAATATGATGGGCAGTACGTGTTGTTTCTAGAAACAGTGGATTTCAAGTCTATTTTGCCGATGTCTTTGGGTATAATATGTTTGTAGATGTTGTTTCGTAGTATTCTTTTCAATCCCTTCTCCAGAACTTGAGCCAATTTGACCTTGTTAGATTTGACCTTGTTAGATTTGACCTTGTTATAAGAATGAAAATAAATTATGTATAAATTTCCAATACTGACATTTTCAATTTCTAACGTTATAAGTCTAAGAATGTCATTCGATGCCCCCGATGTCATCTGTTAATCACTGATGTCACATTAAACCACCGATGTCATTCATCAATCTCTGATGTCAAATTAAACCACCTATGTCATCTGTTAATCACTGATGTCACATTAAACCACCTATGTCATTCATCAATCTCTGATGTCACCACCCATGTCATCTGTTAATCACTGATGTCACATTAAACCACCGATATCATTCATCAATCTCTGATGTCACCACCGATGTCATTCATCAATCACTGATGACACATTAAACATCCAGTGTCATTCATAAATCATTCATGTCACATTTAACTGATATCCTCGGTCAATCATAAACTTCATGTGATTGACCAACTGAATTGTGAAAGACCATGCGTCTATCATTTTCATTTTCCTGAGATTTCTGCACGGTCACTATTTCCTGATCTTCAAGATAAATCTAAACCTGACCATGCAAGAAGCTGAGTTATGAAAAAACAGCAGTGACTCCCTCTGTTGAGCATTTGTTGCAAGATGCACATAATCTTTTATAAACTATCTACTTCTAACATCTTTACGTCCTAAATCTTGCCCTGGTCAAGGTTATTTTCTATATTGTAAACTATTTAATGTCATCTGTCGTGGCACCTTGAGGAAATGGATATATTAAGTACAATATGACAGACGTTAATGAATGTGGAGAGAAAAAAACAAGCCTAAATAAACAATGATGTCCATTTTGGTCGTTTTAGAGGTGCCCAGATCGGCAAATGCTTTGTGGGTCATTAACTTATGTTAAGCCTTTAAAGACCCGATCAATAGAATGCTCTGGCCGGAAAGATACATTTGACGGGTACCCAATCAGACATTAAGATAGGGAACAAGACTGCTGCATTATTCACAATGCAGCCAAACCTTTATAAACCAGTTGTGGTTTATCTGTGGGTTTCTTGAGTTTTAATGCCAAAAAGGTTCTCATCAGTCCATGCATTTGTGAATGTCCGGCCCCTTAAAGCATTCATGAATAAGAGGTTTTCAAGCACTTTTTCCCTGTATAATATAAATGATTATATCTCTGGTGATAAAATGTTATTATCCATTATATTTCTCCTACCGTACATACATTTCTGTGCTATTTGAAAGTGGATGTGTCTTCTGCTAAAATCCAAATCATCCGCTGAACACTTTGTCAACAAAGTATGTTTAGCTGATCAGTGATTTAGTGCAAACACCTGCTTTGCAAAGTTTTGCTAACTGTGGGGCACCATCATATTGGGACAAAGGAGTGAAATGGCCTACAGAGGCCTGTTTGTCCATTAATGTTTGTCCATTGGTACAGACCTAACACCCTGACAGACCACAATAGAGGTCACATTCTTGTGTACATGTGGCCACCTGGTGGCCAAAAGAGTACAGCCAGTACTTGGCACTTTCAGCAAAACACAATAACCATGGTCAGTGTATTTTGGTTGATTTTAGTGAGACAGCTTGCTTGTATCACAGTTTCATGGGCACATATCATTTAAGCATACCCATAATCTCTATAAGATTACCTGTGACCTCTGTGCTTTCATGAATGTTTTAATTTTCTTCAAATTGATACAAAAATCAATTAATGAAAAGCAGGTACATCTCAAGTCACAAATTTCTGATGCATAAACTTTTCATAATTATCTTTACAATTGTGTCAACGTGGAGCTGATTGCACCTATTCTCAGCAGGTGGCAGCACTGTCTTTAACAGCTTTTGTAAAGTTATTTTCAGCTGAATTCAGTGTAAGACCATTTAAAATCTGTATCTGTTACAATTTGTCCACACATTCAACATTGTGTCGACTTTTCTCAGAAACTCAAAAAAAAAAGAATAATAGCCGTTTCAAATGGCTATGTTATTTGATACAGACTCTTTTTAATCTGAGGTACAAAAAAGCTACATATGAAGCACTTGACGTCAAGGCTGTGTGGCGGAAGGCAAATGCTGACATCACTGACATCAGTGACATCAGTGACATCAGTGACACCAGTGACATCAGCAACATCAGCGACATCAGCAACATCAGCGACATCTGTGACATCAGTGACATCAGTGACATCAGCGACATCAGTGACATCAGTGACATCAGTGACATCTGTGACATCAGCGACATCAGTGACATCTGTGACATCAGCGACATCAGTTACATCAGTGACATCAGCGACATCAGTGACATCTGTGACATCAGCGACATCAGTGACATCAGCGACATCAGCGACATCTGTGACATCTGTGACATCAGTGACATCAGTGACATCTGCGACATCTGTGACATCAGCAATGTCAGCGGCATCAACAGACCCTTACAACTGCGGAATACAATACTAATATTGTGATACAATTGGTACTTCTTCAAACCATGATTTATATCAGTGACATCAGTGACATCTGCGACATCAGTGACATCAGTGACATCAGCAACATCAGTGACATCAGTGACATCAGTGACACCAGTGACACCAGTGACATCAGTGACATCTGTGACATCAGCGACATCAGTGACATCAGTGACATCAGTGACACCAGTGACATCAGTGACATCTGCGACATCAGTGACATCAGCGACATCTGTGACATCAGCGACGTCAGCGGCATCAACAGACCCTTACAACTGCGGAATACAATACTAATATTGTGATACAATTGGTACTTCTTCAAACCATGATTTATATTAATAGAATATATATTAATAGAATATATTGGCTTAATTCTTTATACTATAAAGTAAGCTTGGCTAAATTCTTTATACTATAAAGTTAGCTTGGTGTATAAGTTTACACCATAAAGTAAGATTGGCTTAATTCTTTATTTCATAAAGTAACCAGAAGAAAACAGAAAAAAATAAATAAAAAATAACTATATAATTAGCAATTAGTTTTCCTCCATAGTTAGTGTGAGATTACGGTGGGGGAATATTTGCAGTTGCACCTGAGGCGTGGAATAAGCTGATTATGAGATTGTACCTGGGTGAGCTCCATATACATGTATAACAGGTGATATTAGTGGTATTATTATAACTGATAAATGTGCCCTGCAGACGTCTTGATCAATGGTGAGAACTTGAACACTGTGAGGATTATACGTGGGGAATATGGGGAATATTGGGGAACATGGGGAATGTGAGGAACGTTGGACCATGGGGAACATAGGGGAATATGAGGAATGTGTGGAACATGGGGAACAAAGGGAACAAAGGGAACATGGGGAATGTGAGGAAAGTTGGACCATGGGGAACATAGGGGAATATGGGGAATGTGTGGAACATGGGGAACATGGGGAACAAAAGGAACATGGGGAATATAGGGAACATGGGGAACATAGGGAATGTGGGGAACATGGGGAACATTGGGAATATGGGGAACATGGGGAACGTTGGGAACATGGGATACGTTGGGAACATGGGGAATGTGGAGGACATAGGGAACGTGGAGAACATGAGGAACATTGGGAACATTGAGAACATAGGGAATATAGGGAACATGGGGAACATGGGGAACGTGGCAGACACGTGTGCTGTTAATTTCAGGTGTGAGATGAGCTAGATCACAAATAGTTTCACATCAGACAGATCAGAGATGGATTATGGCAGATTATCAACAACAAATGGATAATCCATTAAATAATCTGCATGGCATTGGGGATAATCTGTCTCTAAAGATAAGCCTTTACCCCTCACACCTGAATAAGTTAGAGCCAACATACTTTGTAGGTCACTGGGTCAGAGGCTACTTTGAATATTGATAAGCAAATCTAGGTCAGTGGATCATAATTTGGTGATAAATGTCTGAGTTCATTATAAAATATGAAAAAAATTAATAGCGATGTGGTTACGGAACAGTTGTCATGGTAACATGTTATTAAAGCATGTTCTATGCATATAATAACATACTGAAGGAAACAAAAAGACACTTTGAATATGCATATCAAGCTGAACAAACGTGCTCCTTCCTGATCTGCCCAAACTAACCAACAACATTAGTTCCGGCATGTGGACATGCAAATATGCTAAAAGTCAATACTCTCACATAGGTGGCAGCACCTAGTTCAAAACGTGGACATGCAAATATGGTAAAATTATTACTGTAACATACATGTAGGTTAGCCATCTTGTTTGTCTCTCAGGATTGATGCGTCTATGACAATAAACCATTGTATCTACATGTATCTGGACCAATGCTTCTATAACAGGTCACCATTGTATCTATCTGGACCAATGCTTCTATAGCAGGTCCCCATTGTATCTATCTGGACCAATGCTTCTATAACAGGTCACTATTGTATCTATCTGGACCAATGCTTCTATAGCAGGTCACCATTGTATCTATCTGGACCAATGCTTCTATAACAGGTCACCGTTGTATCTATCTGGACCAATGCTTCTATAACAGGTCACTATTGTATCTATCTGGACCAATGCTTCTATAGCAGGTCACCATTGTATCTATCTGGACCAATGCTTCTATAACAGGTCACCATTGTATCTATCTGGACCAATGCTTCTATAGCAGGTCACCGTTGTATCTATCTGGACCAATGCTTCTATAACAGGTCACCATTGTTTGTATCTATCTGGACCAATGCTTCTATAGCAGGTCCCCATTGTATCTATCTGGACCAATGCTTCTATAACAGGTCACTATTGTATCTATCTGGACCAATGTTTCTATAGCAGGTCACCATTGTTTGTATCTATCTGGACCAATGCTTCTATAGCAGGTCCCCATTGTATCTATCTGGACCAATGCTTCAATAACAGGTCACCACTGTATCTATCTGGACCAATGCTTCTATAGCAGGTCACCATTGTATCTATCTGGACCAATGCTTCTATAACAGGTCACCATTGTATCTATCTGGACCAATGCTTCTATAACAGGTCACCATTGTATCTATCTGGACCAATGCTTCTATAACAGGTCACCATTGTATCTATCTGGACCAATGCTTCTATAACAGGTCACCATTGTGTCTATCTGGACCAATGCTTCTATAACAGGTCACCATTGTATCTATCTGGACCAATGCTTCTATAGCAGGTCACCATTGTATCTATCTGGACCAATGCTTCTATAACAGGTCACTGTTGTATCTATCTGGACCAATGCTTCTATAGCAGGTCACCATTGTATCTATCTGGACCCATGCTTATATAACAGGTCACCATTGTATCTATCTGGACCAATGCTTCTATAACAGGTCACCATTGTGTCTATCTGGACCAATGCTTCTATAACAGGTCACCATTGTATCTATCTGGACCAATGCTTCTATAACAGGTCACCGTTGTATCTATCTGGACCAATGCTTCTATAACAGGTCACCGTTGTATCTATCTGGACCAATGCTTCTATAACAGGTCACCATTGTATCTATCTGGACCCATGCTTCTATAACAGGTCACCACTGTATCTATCTGGACCCATGCTTCTATAACAGGTCACCACTGTATCTATCTGGACCAATGTTTCTATAGCAGGTCACCACTGTATCTATCTGGACCAATGCTTCTATAACAGGTCACCGTTGTATCTATCTGGACCAATGCTTCTATAGCAGGTCACCATTGTATCTATCTGGACCAATGCTTCTATAACAGGTCACCATTGTATCTATCTGGACCAATGCTTCTATAGCAGGTCACCATTGTATCTATCTGGACCATTGCTTCTATAGCAGGTCACCATTGTATCTATCTGGACCAATGCTTCTATAACAGGTCACCATTGTATCTATCTGGACCAATGCTTCTATAACAGGTCACCGTTGTATCTATCTGGACCAATGCTTCTATAACAGGTCACCATTGTATCTATCTGGACCAATGCTTCTATAACAGGTCACCATTGTATCTATCTGGACCCATGCTTCTATAACAGGTCACCACTGTATCTATCTGGACCCATGCTTCTATAACAGGTCACCACTGTATCTATCTGGACCAATGCTTCTATAACAGGTCACCGTTGTATCTATCTGGACCAATGCTTCTATAACAGGTCACCGTTGTATCTATCTGGACCAATGCTTCTATAACAGGTCACCATTGTATCTATCTGGACCAATGCTTCTATAACAGGTCACCGTTGTATCTATCTGGACCAATGCTTCTATAACAGGTCACCATTGTATCTATCTGGACCAATGCTTCTATAACAGGTCACCATTGTATCTATCTGGACCAATGCTTCTATAACAGGTCACCATTGTATCTATCTGGACCAATGCTTCTATAACAGGTCACCATTGTATCTATCTGGACCAATGCTTCTAAAACAGGTCACCATTGTATCTATCTGGACCAATGCTTCTATAGCAGGTCACCGTTGTATCTATCTGGACCAATGCTTCTATAGCAGGTCACCACTGTATCTATCTGGACCAATGCTTCTATAGCAGGTCACCATTGTATCTATCTGGACCAATGCTTCTATAACAGGTCACCATTGTATCTATCTGGACCAATGCTTCTATAGCAGGTCACCATTGTATCTATCTGGACCAATGCTTCTATAACAGGTCACCATTGTATCTATCTGGACCAATGCTTCTATAGCAGGTCACCATTGTATCTATCTGGACCAATGCTTCTATAGCAGGTCACCGTTGTATCTATCTGGACCAATGCTTCTATAGCAGGTCACCGTTGTATCTATCTGGACCAATGCTTCTATAGCAGGTCACCATTGTATCTATCTGGACCAATGCTTCTATAGCAGGTCACCGTTGTGTCTATCTGGACCAATGCTTCTATAACAGGTCACCATTGTATCTATCTGGACCAATGCTTCTATAACAGGTCATCATTGTATCTATCTGGACCAATGCTTCTATAACAGGTCACCATTGTATCTATCTGGACCAATGCTTCTATAACAGGTCACCGTTGTATCTATCTGGACCAATGCTTCTATAACAGGTCACCGTTGTATCTATCTGGACCAATGTTTCTATAACAGGTCACCGTTGTATCTATCTAGACCAATGCTTCTATAACAGGTCACCGTTGTATCTATCTGGACCAATGCTTCTAAAACAGGTCACCATTATATCTATCTGGACCAATGCTTCTATAACAGGTCACCATTGTATCTATCTGGACCAATGCTTCTATAACAGGTCACCGTTGTGTCTATCTGGACCAATGCTTCTATAACAGGTCACCGTTGTATCTATCTGGACCAATGCTTCTATAACAGGTCACCGTTGTATCTATCTGGACCAATGCTTCTATAACAGGTCACCGTTGTATCTATCTGGACCAATGCTTCTATAGCAGGTCACCGTTGTATCTATCTGGACCAATGTTTCTATAACAGGTCACCACTGCAGTCTTCCCGATAGTCACTAGACCTTCAACGGACATCGGTCCGGTAAAGTTGACTTTTTTGCCCGACCGAAAGCATTTTTACTGGACCGAAAAAAAAGAAAGAATATCAGCGTGAAAAGTAAATACGCTCATATTGTCCAGGTACAAGCTTCCCAAATGGCGATACAATTAAAATCTTTGTTTTATTTTACACATAGAAATATTCTGACACGTGTCGGCAACAGTCCGCCTTCATTTAATAAGTTTAAAGTATGCACAAGTCAGAGAAAATGCAAGTTCAACAATGCTTCACCACGCATATAAGACACGAGGTCGCCATTACGAAAACCGGAAGTGACGGGGACAGGCTCTTATTTTTGGCGCGAAAATGATCGGACGCTATTCATTCGCATTGAAAATATTAATATGTTGCGCAATGATGGATCCCTGATACTTCGTATTTACATTTTACTTTTAAAATGACTGCCGAACTTGTTGAGGGATAAATTTTGAGAAAAGTTAGAATTTTCACAAAAATACATGTCGGACATGAGGTCCGACTACGGCGGAAAATGTGCCGGACCATGGCTAAAAATATCGGTCAGGACCGGCGGTCCAGCGGTTATCGGGAAGACTGCCATTGTATCTATCTGGACCAATGCTTCTATAGCAGGTCACCACTGTATCTATCTGGACCCATGCTTCTATAACAGGTCACCATTGTATCTATCTGGACCAATGCTTCTATAACAGGTCACTATTGTATCTAACTGGACCTCTGCCCCTCTGACCATAACAATCGTGACCAGATGGTGTGACACCACAGTTAATTCACTCCGGTACAATTCACTGTTAATCTTCAATCAATGTGACTCAATAATTATAATTATTGGAGCTAATCTCCTGGAGAATCCCTGGAACTTGGCACTATCCAAATACTTCAGGTAAAATCAGGTGGCCCTAGAGCCATTATAACATGCAAATATCTATATACTTATATAACTGAAACAGGCAACATAGTTTCATATATTCTAACATGTGAAGTTATATCAATTGTAATTTGCAATATTATATCTAAGATAGCCATATCTCCATCCGTTTCACTTTCCAGCTTGTCGGTTCAATTATTATATATCTGGGTTGGCATGTATTATCATATTATTATTTATCATCATCATCATCATCATCATCATCATCATCATCATCATCATCATCATCATCATCATCATCATCATCATCATCATCATCATCATTATTATATTAATTGTAACATGTAGAATTGCATTAATTGTGAGGAACAATTTAAAAGCACAGCTCGAGCAAGATGCAATATATCAATGTCAGGCCTTGACATACAGATAAAAATTTTGGTTGCCCAGTTGGGCCACCAGAGCATGAGAAGTGGCGGCCCGAAATTTTAAGCATAATAGGATGTGTGTGACAAATATCAATCAAGGATTAGAATCAAATCAAGATATATTGGGCCACTAAAAGATCAAAAATATGGTTGCCCAACTGGGCCACTACAACAAACTAGTCACTGGTCCAAACAGAGGATATGCTCACCTAGGGCCACCGGGGCCAGTGCATATGTCGAGGCCTGAATGTGAAAATGCAATATCACACAATTGCCGCCGATAAAAATATGCAATATTGCAACACACAACTATCATTAAATGTTTAGCCTTAGATAAATTGAGCCTTAGATAAATTGAGCCTTAGATAAATTGAGCCTTAGATAAATTGAGCCTTAGATAAATTGAGCCTAAGATAAATTTTGAGCCATTTTTCGAACAACTTACAGCAGCCATGTTAGGTTTGCAGTGATTTTAACCATAACACAAAAGGTGTAAACGCTTTCATTGCTATGCTCTATTCAACTTTTTGATCTTGCATGTTGGTTCCATACCAGAGATTTTTCTCTCGATATAGTAGTATTTTCCCTTAAGGCAATAATAGCGTGTCATGATTGTATTTCATCTCACCATGACAGCTTAAATCTAATATTTTCTTGCATGTTAATATATCCCTATATTTGCAGATAATAATTAAAGATGAAGTATCCTACACATTGCTTTTTCTTTTTCAACAAAAAGAAAAGAAAAAAAGAAAAACGGAACCCCTCTCATTTGCCCAGGGCACATCACCTAGGATCGGGTTAACAATGCTGGGAACACAAAGTGCAGTTATCATGGTGTAGAAATCACAATCAATCCTATTTAGCGTTGACATTGTGACCTTTACGTGCCATACAAGAGGCCAGTATGTGTTTTGTTTCAATAATTAATTTGGTTACAACCCCACAGGGCCTCCGCTCATGAGCTGTTCTGACAAGAATTATTTTGGGTTAAAACTTGAACCTGGCTTGTCGTGAGCGGGCTAGTAAACTAATCAATGGACGTTGAGGAATTGGACACAAATGTTGTTAAGTGAGCTAAGGGGTCTCCGGTACACGTTTTTGCAGACATGAGATTGCGTTATTTTCTTCTCCGTCCATGCCACTGTTGTCCAACGATCATAAAACTGCTAAGGCCAAATAATATAATAATCTTGTTTCTGATAACATGCCCTGAAAAAAGGTTTATTTTCTTTGTTAAATGTGATAAAATAATATGTGAGCTAAGGGGTCTCAGGTAATTTATATATATATATATATATATATAAGGTAATTTATATATATATATATATATATATATATATATATATATATATATATATTTGTGTCATTAACATTGGTTTTAATAGAATGCCTTGAGAGCTGGGATGTGAGGAGTAGAAAAATGTATCAGCAAAAATGGCTGCAGTGTATGGGATATCAATAATGGCAATATCGTAAAGTCAGCCCCAAAACACTGATTGTCTGAAAAAGCTGACATTCTGACATCTGTAAATGTAGCCATTACCTGACATTCTGACGTCAGTAAACGTAGCCATTACTCAGCCATTAACTGACATTCTGATGTAGTCAATTTCTGCCATCCTGACATCAACAAATGACATCATTACCTTACATTCTGACATAGACAATATTCTGATAATAAATGTAGAAAATAAATGTGGGCATTTCCTCACGTTCTAACACAGGCAATAACTGACATTCTGACATCAATAAATGTTGAAATTAACAAACATTCTGAAAAAAACTAATTGCAGACAATAACTGGGCATATTGTTTAAAATGTGCCACATCTGCATGCGATTGAGCTGCCTTTGATTGGCACATGCTTGGGTTGCTGATGCTGCTTCACCCCCATCAGGGCCTCCTGTCCAGGCCCCCTGTCAGGGCCTCCATCCCAGCCCCCTGTCTGGGCCTCCGTTTGGGCCCCCTGTCTGGGCCTCCGTCTGGGCCCCCTGTCTGGGCCTCCGTCCGGACCCCCTATCCGCCCCCCCTGTCTGGACCCCTGTCTGGACCCCCTGTCTGGGCCCCCTGTCTGAGCCTCCATCTGGGCCTCCGTCTGGGCCCCCTGTCTGGGCCTCTGTCCGGACCCCTTGTCCGCCCCCCCCCGTCTGGACCCCCTGTCTGGGCCCCCTGTCTGGGCCTCCATCTGGGCCCCCTGTCTGGGCCTCCGTCAGGGCCCCCTGTCCGGGCCTCCATCTGGGCTCCCTCTCAGGGCCTCCATCCCAGCCCCCTGTCTAGGCCTCCGTCTGGGCCCCCTGTCTGGGCCTCCATCCCGGCCCCCTGTCTGGGCCTCCGTCTGGGCCCCCTGTCTGGGCCTCCGTCTGGACCCCCTATCCACCCCCCGTCTGGACCCCCTGTCTGGGCCCCCTGTCTGAGCCTCCATCTGAGCCTCCGTCTGGGCCCCCTGTCTGGGCCTCCGTCCGGACCCCTTGTCCGACCCCCCCGTCTGGACCCCCTGTCTGGGCCCCCTGTCTGGGCCTCCATCTGGGCCCCCTGTCTGGGTCTCCGTCAGGGCCCCCTGTATCCTGGCCCCCTGCTAGGGCCTCCGTCTAGGTCCCTTGTCAGGGCCTCTGTCAGGGCCTCCATCTGGGCCACCTGTCTGGGCCTCCATCTGGGCCCCCTGTCCGGGCCCCCTGTCCGGGCCCCCTGTCAGGGCCTCTGCCGTCCCCCATTAATACCACCATTACGGTACTGCGCCATCAGAGCGATCAACCAAAACACCTCACCCGTGCTCGTAATTAGCAAGCCTTAGTCAAATTCATCAACAGAAATTTCTATTTTTACACCCTCCATTTTCTCAAAACAAAGCTGCAGATGATGGATTGGTGTCCTAAAATAGCTTTCATGTATTGCAACTGTTTATTCAAGCTAATAGAATAATGGGAAAAGAACATAATGATTTGGCCAATTCCCGAGTGCAGTCTGGCTTATTGTAGAGTGCAGACTGAACAGGGTTCATTAATTAGTGCAGTCTGAACGGGGTTCATTGCAGAGTGCAGTCTGAACAGGGTTCATTGCAGAGTGCAGCCTGAACAGGGTTCATTGCAGAGTGCAGTCTGAATGGGGTTCATTAATGAGTGCAGTCTGAACGGGGTTCATTGCAGAGTGCAGTCTGAACAGGGTTTATTGCAGAGTGCAGTCTGAATGGGGTTTATTGTAGAGTGCAGTCTGAACAGGGTTTATTGCAGAGTGCAGTCTGAACGGGGTTCATTGCAGAGTGCAGTCTGAACGGGTTCATTGCAGAGTGCAGTCTGAACGGGGTTCGTTGCAGAATGCAGTCTGAACAGGGTTCGTTGTAGAGTGCAGTCTGAACGGGATTCATTGCAGAGTGCAATCTGAACGGGATTCATTGCAGAGTGCAATCTGAACAGGGTTCATTAATGAGTGCAGTCTGAACGGGGTTCATTGCAGAGTGCAGTCTGAACAGGGTTCGTTGTAGAGTGCAGTCTGAACCAGGCTTATTGTACATTGTAGAATGCTATATCTACATACATGTAGTTTGACTGCTATGCGATGATATATACACTATGATGAGTCTGTACATTACTTTAATTTGACCGAGAACATATAACATATATAGAACATATTACATATATAATATACATATATATATATACATGTATATATAAATATATATTGTTATGTGCACACAGCAGAACTTGAAGCCAACTCTTCAATAAAAAATCTTATGATCTTTTTCTATTGCTATCATAAACCTAATGAAGATCTTATATATTAAATATCTTTGCAATTTCTCTACCATGTTATGTTTCAATATATAGAGGATGGAGAACTTTAATCATGTTTTGTCAGGAACGTCCATTTTTCATGCACTGAAGCTTGAGAGTCTAAAACCATTTTAATAAACCTTAAAATATGATGCATGACCTGATAATTGACCCCTTCATGACCTGACCTGATAATTGACCCCTGCATGACCTGATAATTGACCCCTTCAGAGTTATCCAGGCCAATACTATGACAAATAAGGGATCATAAGGTCAAAATCAATCACTGCATGCTCCCTTAGTCAAGATATCATCAAGTGAAAATAACAACTTGAGATTTCAATATGTGGCGTTCTGTGGCCGTGAACTATTGCCGAGTGCTAAATATTTGGAAACTTTGATTTAAATCAATCTGTATGTGATGTTATGTAATGCTTTGCTAATATAATTCTCAGTCTCAGATTTAATTTTTATCAAACTACTGTAACAATAATTTTGTTTTACTTCCTTAAATGTCGGATAAAGAACCATAAAATCAGACAATCCTCAGACAAGATATCTCTCAAATGTCCAAGCTGAAGTTTTCATTTGATCGTTCCCGTCTTTATTAAAAAATATTCCTTAAAAATCTGAAAACGCCATAAAATATTTACGACATAAATATGCATGTTTAATAAAGCACGCAGAATAAGTTATGAACCCACCTCTCCGTAACCACTGACGTCTGACGAACCATCATCCGAATCCATGACGTCACGCTTCACTGCACGCAGAGATCATTAGTATAACTTTATCGAGGCAAGGTCCAGCGATACTGGGGCTTTTAAATCACTCGCTGATGGCCAATAACCATTCAGACTGTCTTTTCGCTCAAGAAATCTTGGTCAATATGGCCACTGAAGTCGTAATCTTGTGTCTCAATGAATTCTGGGTAACTTTGAATTATGGGATGTCCCACAATGCAATTCTTTGATCACATTTCCTGCTTCTGCAGGATAAGTATTTTCATCATTCAACTAACATAAAATCAATACTCCTGATGATATCCGAAAGTTCAAAACTTCCGGTTGCTTCTACAGATCTATTTTAAGATCTTTGATGAATCACAGACCTTATTATTGTTCTTTGATATCTATTTTCTTAAATCTGTGTGTGGAAATATCCCCTTTGTAGGGTAACATTTCTCAAGTCTTGAATCACAAAACTGGTAAACTTGTACTCCACTCCTCTGGTAAAAATCCTCTTTTTACGATCACTCTTCTGGTAAAAATCCTCTTTTTACGATCACTCCTCTGGTAAAAATCCTCTTTTTATGACCACTCCTCTGGTAAAAAATCCTCTTTTTACGACCACTCCTCTGGTAAAAATCTTCGTTTTATGACTTTATCTGGTTAAAATTCTCTTTGTACAACCGAACCTGTGGTAAAAATCCTCTTTTTATGACTACTCCTGTGGTAAAAATCCTTTTTATAACCACAACTCTGGTAAAAATCCTCTTTTTGCGACCACTGAGAATATATCTGTCAAGGAACAAGCTATGTGATTTGTAAATGTCAAAAATTATTCTTTTGACATATGTTACATCATAAGAACACTTCAATACAAAAGGTCATGACCCCTGCAATCCGGCATATAAACAATAAGTATACCCTACTTTCACATATATCTTAGGTATTCCTTTGTGAATTATATAAGAGGGTTACACTAATTGTTAAACCTCGGGGGCGTTCAGACACAACATCAGTTCTGATCCTTTTTGTTCAAGATTCCTGTTATCCAGCAAACATTGACAAAAATACCCTCCAGGTGGCTGTCCGTACAGAGATTGTTGTCCTGTGCAAAGTGTTGAAGTTCACAAGTAACAAGTCAATTTAACGTTGGACGAATTTCCGATGATTCATCGTTTTGGCTTTTACCGAAGTTTACTTTTGTCTGCTCCTTTTAAATCTTCTCCAGTAGTTTTTATGAACTTTATATAAACATAATTTAGAGACAAACTCTATTTCACATTGGGTGCCAATGAATTTTGATCAAGTTGTTCAAGTTTGACACATTTATTTCTCATTAGCGAACAACAATGAGAAATTGAAGGTCAAGGTCACAGATTATTGATTTGATCACGATTATTTGAGTAATTTGATATCAAAATAGACCATCATGCATCAGAGCACCCATAATGCACCAATATCCTAGATAACTAGATCCATTACACATGTCACAATAAACTGTGTCAAATGTCACGACCTTATAAAACTGTGTCAAATGTCACGACCTTATAAAACTGTGTCAAATGTCACGACCTTATAAAACTGTGTCAAATGTCACGACCTTATAAAACTGTGTCAAATGTCACGACCTTATAAAACTGTGTCAAATGTCACGACCTTGTTGTAAATCCACACACCCAGATATATGGCATATCTTGTCATAATCCTTCTCCAAAACGGGCACAGGGCTAGCTGCCAATGTATCTGTAGGGTTAACGCATCTGCTAGAATACTTCAAAGACCTTGCGTTGTAATATCCTGCAATTGACAACTTGCCAGGAATGCCTATAATAATAGTTGGTCGACGTTCTTCATCTCTTGTCTAACACAGGCCCGTTTCTTTGATAGCAGCCGATATATGACAAAGAGCAACGATCGTTTCTTCTTGCAGATTTCTCCGCATCAATGGCCGCAATTTGGCGATATCATTGCATGAGATTAAGATCACAAAAACAAAGTCAACCTGTGTCTCGGTAATGTTGTGGCCTCATAAATCTGATCAAGTGAAGATGAACAGCAGACTGTTTGATTTGATAACCAAAATGTTCGGTTTCTGCAGGTTTATTTTGGCAATGATTTCTCCATATACTGTGATGACACAGAAAATCGGTTGATATCCAAATATTATAAGATATTCATGGGATTCTCACCAATCAAAACATCAGAATTCCTCGACAGCTTCAGAAATATACATCCAACTTATATCACAATAAGAAATCTCTCCAATGTTGGTTGGCAACACCCAATTTGTTAGTTTTACAAACAAACCTTATGTATATATTTATATATTTGTATATATGTATAATATGTGGAAACAATATGAATATCACATTTGGTTCTCAGTTCTTATTGCATCGTAGTTTTTCGCCATTGCTTTAATCAGAAAGGCTGCATAGAATTGTAGATTATATACAGTAAAACACCATTATATCAATCCTAGGTCAAGGTCACCATTATATCAATACAAGGTCAAGGTCAGGAGGGCATCCAAATATTGCTTGCATTATCAATTTGCATAAATAGAGTAGTGTAGAGATTTAAGTGTTCTTTACATTGGAAATACTACAAGAATCAGATTACAAAAACGGTGGATGATTCACAGTGTCCGAGGTACTAGCAGTTTTGGAGGGTTTGTAGAATCAGTTTGACGGCAGCCGTTATTTCCTGGAAGTTTGCATTGGTGATATTTTGCAGATGTTGTAGATGATATAATAGGAGAGCGTTACAAAGTAGGCAAGATAAACCAACGCCGTGGAATATATATTTATTTACACAAGTTAAGATCTGGAGTGTTAACGCGTCGTCCGCAACCGTTCCTTGCAACCGGAATTGGTCTCTGTTTCTTAGTGACCTACTGACAAATGCCAAATGTCTATCTCGTCTGGCAAGAGATTCCTCCAAACATCCGGCGCCAGAATCAGCCACATTATATTAGCCTAGAGATGCTGTCGCTATTATGACATAATGACAACAGCGACAGGAGGCCAGTCTTTGATTCACTGTCTCTCCGTGGGAGTTATCTCGTCTGTCTTAACCGTCTAGACGGGTCCCCGCACTTCCTGCAGAGAAACTCTTGCCTCTGAATTCATCAACACCAATTAGTTAAATCCACATTATATCAGAATGATAAGTCCATATCGTATAACACGCACACAAGGGACATCCATATGTTACAGTATAACTCACATGCCCAGAGTATATAATCAGAGTTATCCGTACCCAGAGTTACCGGTACCCAGAGTTATCCGTACCCAGAGTTATCCGTACCCAGAGTTACCGGTACCCAGAGTGACCGGTACCCAGAGTTATCCGTACCCAGAATTACCGGTACCCAGAATTACCGGTACCCAGAGTTATCCGTACCCAGAGTTATCCGTACCCAGAGTTATCCGTACACTCAGTTATCTGTAACCAGAGTACATCCAGAGTCACCCGTAAACCTCACTCTGGGTTGGTATTTTAAATTGTGCAGGCAAAGACACGTGGGAGTTCTGAAGAAGGTCAATCTTTGTTCTCCAAATTCTTGTAAAGTTATGAAGGCCATAAATATAAAAAAAATGTCAAGAATACTCGGCCATTACTCACTGACTCGTCATTAATATGGAAATAAATATTGTTGTCACGGAAGATAAATGTAAATTTTGCCCACCCCTGAGTTTCACTGCAGGAAAAGTCAGACTGAAATGATTGTCTCGAGCACCCAGACTCTCTTAACTTGAGGGTGAGGAGAGCTTAATCAAAATGGTAACAGACTTAGATGCCTCCGAGCTTAGAATGGAAAAATATCATAAATTGTATCCTTATCATCCAGACAGGAATTCTGCTGAATTCGGAATATGTTATTTTAATTTTTGTTTCATCTCACCGCAATGTTATATGGGAGTAAATCAGAGTTTGACTTGAGTTATATCATGGTTATCAGAAGTAATCTGATTGTGGCGCCACCATGCAGATACAGATGAATTACGTCAATCTTACAAATATATCCTCTTTTTCTTCAAAGGTCATATTTATAAAAAAAAATCTGATGTGATCTTTTCAAAGACTTTTTTCTCCTTATCCGTTCGATATAAGACTTAGTCGGTTTAACAAATCTTTACACATATATACTTATTAAGTTATATTTCCACTATAACTTAATCACTTGGTCTTAATGATTTTTCTTTTTCTAAAAATAGACCTTTTGACTATCTGGTTGCATAACACTTGTTCATTTTCTAATTCCACAAGACCTGTTCAGAGATTTATTATGTAAGACCTGTCTTCACAGGCGCAATCCACTTAGGTCAGCACTCCAAGATTTCACTGATCATTTGCCTAATTTGCTGCGAATCTGTTCTCCACTTTCTGCGATTCTGCTCAGCATTTGCTGCGGTCCTATTCTCTGCTGGAGTATTCAGAGGCCATCAACACTCACAAGGACACGTGAGACACACAGTTCCCGAATTCCGTACGTCCTAAAGGTTGACAAGATGCCTCTCAGTTAAATTAGATTGTCAAATTGGATTAGCATCAAATGTTGTCACAGGTTGCCCCAGTGGTTGTTAAGATATTGTGCGGGACTCGGACGTTACATCAGGTGGTCATTCGGTAGGCAACATTATTATGGAGTGCCATTTGTTTTAGTTTATTTATTCTCTCTGTCCAGACCTGCCTGGGCAAATATTAAACTCTGGTGCAGAGTGAGTATGTTGTGAGTACAATTTATATAACCATTCTGCGGTTTATCTCGCGGCGTATTTATTCTGTCTCATGGTAATCGCAACTATGCACAACTCGGCAGAAATATTCCACCAATGTTCACTGTGATTTTTCTGGGGGAAATTATCCGAGCATTGAGACAAATACAAACTATGGCTGGTATTTACCAAGGATATGGAAGTGTCACATCCAATTATGTCCTCTCAGAAAGTCTTGCTTGAGCTGTTTGCTGAACTACATCCACAGGAATAGTTTCTAATATGAAAACATATATAAAATATATGATATTTAATCCCTGGTTCTTATACGTGACGAGTAAGATGAGATATAATTTGATGTATCTTGCATCAAACGTTTTATCCCCGTTCCAGTCTCTCCTGTGTAATGATAATTATTATCCCATCAAATATTTCCTCTGAATACTGTTTTTGGCAAATATGTGTATTTTTGCATAAAAAAAGTTACATATTTCCACATGTAAGTGCATTGTTCTTCCGTGCTTAAAAAATGTCGCACTGTTAACAGGATAAATTTTCCTCTTTATAGAAAATGGCCACAACACAAAGTGGAGTGAAAACTGTGACAGTGTCCACGACAGGAAATTGCATGGTAGAAATCAATGATATATCAGAGTGGGGTATGAATATATGCACAAGGTGGTATCTGTATCTAAACTAGCTAACATATCCCACAGCCAGCGCAACACTGAGGCTGAGGCCACGTCCAGTTTGATAGATGCATTAATGAGAGATATCCAGTGAATTATATATACATGTGTCCTAAGTCACTGAATATATCACTGCTAGAAGCTTCAAATATATACCAAATAATATATAAGATTTTTTGTAAATTGTATTTATACACATATATATATTATATATATATGTGTGTGTGTGTTTGTGTTTGTGTGTGTGTGCATATGCAAAACAGTTCCTCTTGAAAATAATATTGTATCTCCAAATAACTGACTGAAATAGCAGTTTTACTCAGTTTTATCTAGATATGGCAAATTTGTATTATCCACAAATTAAAACTTAGTTTTTGCAGTGTTGAGAAATGTAGCGATCTTAAAATAGGACATTGGAACAATGGCCAATCGTCATTGCTGTATGTTGATGCTGCGGATCTTGTTTCCCTCAAAGGTCGGCCATTGTTTTCTCACAAATCATTCCAATATATTATCCTTTTTGAGAATATTCCGAGATTGTGAAAAAAATCCCTCCAGACTCATTTATATGTGACATTTAAATATGGATGGAGCATTGGTCAAGCTTAGAGCAGAAAACTGGGCGCAATCTGATAACTTAATGACCATCAAGATTTAGAACAATGACCTTTGAGATTTACAACAATGACCTTTGAGATTTACAACAATGACCTTTGAGATTTACAACAATGACCTTCAAGATGATTTATAACAAAAAACATAACTCTGTGACTATTTCCAGTGATAAAACTCCTCCATATAATAAAAGCAGTCTCATAAAAGTAGTTCTCACAAAATTTGGTAGTTTCCCACAAACACAGCAATGCAAGCCTTTTGCCGACGATGAGTTGAATGCAAAAAAACTCCTGGTTCAAGGTCTGAAAAAATATCGGAAAAAGTCATAAGTGATATCCCAGGGTGCAATCTGATTGAGGAAGTGCTGATGATCCAGATGTGGTGGCGTGTTTCTTTTACCTCGTTCCAGCCACCCCTCACCTTGCTCTGCAGGCTGGGTCTGCACTGTCTGTGGTCTTGGGTACGAGCCTCCACGCTGACTTCATTTCAGGTCGGTTAGCTTGATTGGCTATCAGTATTTTACAGACACGAGAATCGACATCAAGAACAGCAAGCACTATCTTCTGCTCTTCTGTCGTGGAGACACTAAAAGCTGCTTTGGTCTTCGTCAAAACTTGGCGAGAGCGACAGATCCTTTCATTAGCAGAGAAATCGACGTAATCACATTTGTTGCGAAGTGAAACTAGCCACTCTGATAGTCAGTACGTGCAGCGGTGAGGTAGAACCAAAGCTAAATGTTGGCTCAGAGAAAGGCCACCAGGCTGGCTGCAGCATGCTTACACACTCTGCCTTCAATAAAGTTAAGCTTCACATTTAAATGTGAATCTTCTATATGAGGAGACAGCTGCAGAAACAGGTCACAGGTGTTGTACACAATGTTGGCTGCTAGAATATATCAGAGATTTCATATGGTACAACGTTAACTGCTAGAACGTGTCAGTTTTTTATATGGTGCAATGTCAACTGCTAGAACATGTCAAAGATTTCATGTGATACAACGTCAGCAGCTAGAACATGTCAGAGATTTCATGTGACACAATGTTAGCCGCCGGAACATATCAGATATATAGCAACACATTTTGTGTCATATCAACTCCTGGTACATACACAAACACGATCACAAGAAGTCAGTCTAGTGTTTATAATAATGAGACTGTCTCTTTCTTTAACACAACCTGTCTCTCTTTCAGAAATCTCCTTCCATTTGACCTGTCTCTCTCTCTTGATGTGTGCTAATCAATCCGCCTCAATCCACAGATCACTATCGCAATGTGTGTATCACCAAAGCCTAAATGTCAAGCACACAACAGATACAGGCGTCCATCAAATAGCTGCTATGGAAAGCTGACATTAATCGTCGGCAGAACTAGAAAAGACAAGTGGGTGCCGCTCGGCAGGTACTAACGGCAGCAGCTCTCCAGGTGTAGCAAGGTACGGTGTGGCCATCCACGCCTGCCTCCCTCTGAGCTGCACACTGCTGATATCACCGACGGGTCTCCTATCTGTATCTTTGCGGGGTGAGGACCAGAGCTGGCACTGGGGAGCTGTGTCACAAGCCGTGAGCTGCCTTGTGTAACTGTGACGCAGCCATGTCTGTCACATGCTGTGTGAGGACTGGTACCCTATCAATGGTTGAGGTTATCTCCCCATTCAACCCACGTCGGCTGTGTTAATCTGCCAATATCCATAGTAACAACAGCTGTCATAAAGTGTTGCTATGACAACACAGATATAGAAGAAGTTGATTTAGTCAAGGTGGTTGCCGTGGAGACGTCGGCGTTGGTTGTCGCAGTCACAGCTGTGAGAGCTTCTGAGGCTGCTTCTGGCAGTGCCGTGACTGGCCCAAGAAGCCGAGCAGCGTGTGTCGTGACAGTGCGACGGAATGTGAGTAGGAGCATCCTGGGTTGCAGGGGCATTGTGGGTAAAGTCTGATGCATTGTGGGAGAAAGGTTGGGTGGAAAGATTTATAGTGAAAAGCACCTACACACACTTAAACACCTACAGATATATGTCTGGCGAGATCTGCGAGTTTGTATACCCCAAACAGGTGACATTATATGATCCCAGACAAATGACATCATATAACCCAAACAGATGACATCATATATCCCAAACAGGTGACATCATATAACCCAAACAGATGACATCATATATCCCAAACAGGTGACATCATATGACCCCTAAACAGGTGATATCGAAATAGCTCAATTGGTAGAGTATTTGCCTTGAGATCCAGGGGTTCTAGGTTCGAATCCTGGCCAGTTACTATCAACCGCTATGAGCAGACATTGTCTGGTATCAGCGGTATATAAATGTCAGCTTTACTTTTACTTTTAACCTCTAAACAGGTGACATCATATAACCTCTAAACAGGTGACATCATATAACCCAAACAGATGACAACATATGATCCCAAACAAATGACATCATATAACCCCTAAACAGATGATATCACATAACCCCTAAATAGATGACATCATACAATCCCAAATGCCAATTAAACACAACAGGTGACCTTTTCAAATATAGGACCTTGCCCCATGACAGTAAGAGGAGTTGTCTGACGTCATCCATGGTCAGCCTCGCTTTCCTGAATACTCAAGAACTGCAGCAAAGCAAAAAGAAATCTCGCCAGGAAGCAGGCACACATTTCTCACCGCAGTCTTTCTTTTTGTGACATTTTGTTTGTTTGAGGTCTTCTTACATCACTTTCCACATTTCAGTCATTTCATGATGAGACCAACTTGTAGCAGATACAGTGCTGCCTTAACCCTTCAGGCAAGTGCCTCTGCTCATATGTGAGATGCTAACATCGATTCTATGCCTGGAGTTGAACCCATGACCTTTAGTGAGGAGAGCTTCATGGTAAAATGCTCCCACAGATGGCAGAGATTGTGTTGTGTTTCACACCTACCCATGCAGAGATAAGGTATTACAGCAGGTGAATGGGAAGGTTTACCTCGCTCGCTGATGGCTAACCTTAGTGTCAAAAACCGCTACACCACTCAGGTTTCCCACAAATGTTTCTCTCATGTACAATCAATATTCCTCCATATTTATCTATAAATTACTTGCAAGTAGATATGGTATTTGCTTTATTTTGTATGCTTGTTTGAACGTGTATTTACGATTGTTCAGTACGACTCTATCAGGTCAGATAGAAATTTGCCACCTTGTATCAATGCCCTACTCTTTTCAAGGAGTAGCGAGTCTCTTTGTATTATCACATGATAAACTTGACCATTAATAAACTGGAATGTGTCTTTTTGTGTCCAACATGCTATTATGAGTGTGTCATCAACATTTTGAGTGTGTCAACCATATTGTCATGAATGTGTCATATTATGACATCAGAAATGTCTCTACTATACTATCAGGAACGTGTCGTATGACGTCAGGAATGTCTTTACCATACTATCAGGAACGTGTCGTATGACGTCAGGAATGTCTTTACCATACTATCAGGAACGTGTCGTATGACGTCAGGAATGTCTTTACCATTCTATCAGGAACTTGTCATATGACGTCAGAAATGTCATCCCATACTATCAGGAATCTGTCGTATGACGTCAGGAATGTCTTTACCATACTATCAGGAACATGTCATATGACGTCAGGAATGTCATCTCATACTATCAGGAACGTGTCGTATGACGTCAGAAATGTCTCTACCATACTATCAGGAACGTGTGGTATGACGTCAGGAATGTCTTTATCATACTATCAGGAATGTGTCATATGACGTCAGGAATGTCTTTACTATACTATCAGGAATGTGTCATATGACGTCAGGAATGTCTTTACCATACTACCATGAACGTGTCGTATGACGTCAGGAATGTCACCCCATACTTACAGGAACGTGTCATATGACGTCAGGAATGTCACCCCATACTATCAGGAACGTGTCATATGACGTCAGGAATGTCTTTACCATACTATCAGGAACGTGTGATATGACATCAGGAATGTCTCAACCATATTGTCAGGTACGTGTCACATGACGTCAGGAATGTTTCCAACATACAATCAGGAACCAGTCACATGACGTCATGGAATCTTTCCACCATACTATCATGAACGTGTCACATGACGTCAGAAATGTTTCCATCATACTATTAATGTGTCACATGACGTCAGGAACGTCTCCCCCCATACCACTCCGTCACATGTTATATCTTGTCAGTGAGACACTTCAAGGTGAGAGTTGTGAGCGCAGGAGGAGGGTTGTGACAAGATATTGATTGTGGTCTGTAGTAAGGCCGCAATATTGTCTTGTTCAGGAAATATCTCGGCCTCTTTGGCCATGCACCGTCTGCAGCCTGGATTATTTATAATGCTAGTTTCAATACACCCAGGCATCCAAGGCAAACAGGTCTCCATATATTGGCTGGAACAATGTTTAAAACGGTATAAAACTGCGGCGCTGAAGCAGAAAAAACCTGTCTCCCACCTTCCCTATAAATCCCCAGTCACTCTTCTAAACAGAAAAGGGCACTGAATTCTGGTGACAGCTTTTATCTGACCTGGTGTAGCCAAAATGGTGCTGAAAAGGTCATCAATATAAATAAATTAATAAATAGAAAAGGTTGTTAATAAATAAATAAGCACATAAATGAACCTGTTATCAAAGGCTGTTGTTTGTGATATCATGTCTTTGTGATAATGCAAAAGATATTTCCCCAGTCACTCTTCCTAAAGAGTAGGGCATTAAGTCCTGGTGACTGTCTTCTATCTGATCTCATACAGCTGAAAAGGTCAATAATACAATTAAATATATCTATCAACTATGAGTAACCTGTTAGCAAAAGCCAAAATCTGTATTATTATATCTTTGTGATAATGCAAAAGAAAGATCTCCATTCACTCTTCAAAAAGAGTAGGGCATTGAGTCCTGGTGACTGTCTTCTATCTGATCTGATACAGTCTAAATAGTGTTGAAAAGGTCAATAATACAAATAAATATATCTATCAACTATGAGTATCCTGTTAGCAAAAGCCAAAATCTGTATTATTATATCTTTGTGATAAAGCAAAAGAAAGATCGCCATTCACTCTTTAAAAAGAGTAGGGCATTGAGTCCTGGTGACAGGCTTCTATTTGACCTGATATAGCCAAAATAGTGTTGAAAAGGTCAATAATACAAATAAATATATCTATCAACTATGAGTAACCTGTTAGCAAAAGCCAAAATCTGTATTATTATATCTTTGTGATAATGCAAAAGAAAGATCGCCATTCACTCTTTAAAAAGAGTAGGGCATTGAGTCCTGGTGACAGGCTTCTATTTGACCTGATATAGCCTAAATAGTGTTGAGGTCAATAACCTGAGACGACACATTAGGAGGTCATTTATCTTTGTGATGCACATGGCATTCATCAAAAGTTTGGGCCAAATTAACAGAAACGTCTGATTATAGAGGGCACTAATTGGACGTGTTATGGCGTAATGTGTGAACGCTGCCTTTTCTGAGAAGACCTGAGCTGCTCAAATATCACATTCTGGCTGATTATACCGTGCAGTGTTAATCACGTTGAGCCGTGCTGATTATACCGAGCAGTGCCGTAACACATACCACCGGTGCCAATTATCACTCACAGTCTCTTCCAAAATGCATGTTATAGTCACAATATTGACAACCTTCACAAAGCAGAACAGCCATTGGTCTTAGGGCAGTTGGTTAGAGTGCCAGCTTATTAACACCAGTTCCCCTGTGTCGATCCAGAGTTTACGGGTTTGATTCCTGGCAAAATCAGATAACTTTTTTGGGGGAAAGTTATAGCCACATGTGAAATTGTGAAAAAATTGTTTGATTGTACTGTACTGTTGCAACTTTTTACATTAAGTTCAACGGGAAATTATGAAATTCAATATTGAATTTTCTCCATGACGAAAAAATAAGAAAGACAATAAGGTTGGTAAGGCAAATCATGACGATAAATAATGTATTCCTACCTACCAAGCTGTTAAACCTTGTAATTACATTGACAATCGAGTCTTGACTCAATCTTAACACTGATTAGGATAAATATGACCTTGAGATTTAACCTTAAGTTTAACCTTGAGATTCAAAGTTCTCTAAAGAATGTTTCCTTCGTCTGAATATCTGCATTCTTATTTATTTATTTTTATTTTGCCTGAAATAAAATATCACTAAAATTTATAAATTAATATATCATTCTCACATTTTATACCATCTATATCCATAATAATCTTGATTTTATGTGTCCCTGCTGCAGATGACACAAACAATTTCAAATCACAACTGTATCCCTATCATAAGTGCAAACGACAACCCTGCAACATTGACTCAGTGAGTGAGGATAAATTTAGCCTGATTTGGTTGGATTAGTTTGGCCTAATAAGATTAGTATGTCCTTGTTGGGTCAGTTGATTCATGTTGGGTTGTTGGATTAGATTAGCCTGGTAAGATTATTATGTCCTTGTTGGATTAGTTGGTTCTTGTTGGATTAGTTTGGCCTGGAAGGATAAGTTTGGCCTTGTTGGAATAGTTCATCCTGGTAAGATTAGTATGTCCTTGTTGGATTAGTTGGTTCTTGTTGGATTAGTTTGGCCTGGAAGGATAAGTTTGGCCTTGTTGGATTAGTTCAGCTTGATTGTTCCTGTTCCTGCCACTCTGTTTCCTGTTTTGCCCCCCCCCCGCATTCTACTGATGGCAGCCGCCTTGTTATCCAAGCCCAGAATCCTCATCAATCTCTCACATCTATTTCTGATTCTTCACCTTCTGTCGGAGCAAACATTTATTTGTTTCTAACTTTACATCTGTTATTAGATGTTTTATGGGTCAATCGCATTCAAGACTAAAGAAATGGATCATTTTAAATTGTAAGAGCCATTTTGAGATGAATGAAATAGTTAACTAATGTGGAATATTGTGATTATCAAGGTCATTATTGGCATCACAGGAAAATATCCACTTCAATATCATTCAAAAAGGGTCAAATGAGTATCATTCAAAAAGGTGAAGTTGAATATCAAACAAAAAGGACAAATTGAAAGCAAGGTCGTACAATAATGCACAAATAAATCACTTTATAATGCACAAATAAATCACTTAATCAGCCTATATACATTCTGTGGTATATCAGTGAAAGTTTAGAATTATTTCCTTCCTAGTTTTCTTGTTCGCTTCCTGATGAATGTCATACAAACTGTCTGAACATCCTTCTAAGTGCATGTTCCCATTTAGAAAATGTGACATGTGGCTCCTAAGACGAAGTCTTTTATCCTCATTTCTACCAGTATGTGTTGTGGTAACTGTTTTTTGTGGTAATTTTTTTGGTGGTAACTGATGTGTTGCAGTAACTAATATGGGGTGGTAACTGATATAGGGTGGTAGCTAATATGGGGTGATAACTACTCAGGCCACAGCTAACTCTCGTGGTACACATGTGTGTGATACTCAGGCCACAGCTAACTCTCGTGGTACTCAAGTGTGCGATACTGAGGCCACAGCTAACTCTCGTGGTACACATGTGTGTGATACTGAGGCCACAGCTAACTCTCGTGGTTCTCAAGTGTGTGATACTCAGGCCACAGCTAACTCTCGTGGTTCTAAAGTGTGTGATACTCATGCCACAGCTAGCTCTCGTGGTACTCAAGTGTGCGATACTCAGGCCACAGCTAACTCTTGTGTTATACCTCAGTGATGCGCGTATTGATGCGATTTCGAATGAATACGAGCATGCCGATTATTTGTAAAGTATTGATTAGCCATCTTCAGACTGGTTCCCCATCGAGTGTCAAGAACATCGTGTACATACACAGATGGCGGCAACCAGTCTATGGCTGTACGCACCATTTTCGGGTCACGTGACGGGGTCAAATGAGGTGCGCTTTGTTTACAAATGTTTTTAACGATAAATATCTTGTTTCATGTATCATTTTTTAAAAATACAGTAGTTGTCTGAGGTATAAAAACAAAACATGCCTCGTCGGGTCAGCTGTGTGAGCGGATTCAGTTCGTTGGTGATGGCGGACGGATACCCTTCACCTTCGGCTCAGGGTATCCTTCAGCAATCACCAACTCACTGAATCCGCTCACCCAGCTTCCCGACTCGGTATGTTTTGTTATAATACTCAAGTGTGAGATACTGAGGCCACAGCTAACTCTCATGGTTCTCATGTGTGTGATACTCAGGCCACAGCTAACTCTCGTGGTACACATGTGTGTGATACTCAGACCACAGCTAACTCTCGTGGTACATGTGTGTGATACTGAAGCCACAGCTAACTCTCGTGGTACTCAAGTGTGTGATACTCAGGCCACAACTAACTCTCGTGGTTCTCAAGTGTGTGATACTCAGGCCACAGCTAACTCTCGTGGTACTCAAGTGTGCGATACTGAGGCCACAGCTAACTCTCGTGGTACTCAAGTGTGCAATACTCAAGCCACAGCTAACTCTCGTGGTTCTCAAGTGTGTGATACTGAGGCCACAGCTAACTCTCGTGGTTCTCAAGTGTGCGATACTCAAGCCACAGCTAACTCTCGTGGTTCTCAAGTGTGCGATACTCAGGCCACAGCTTACTCTCGTGGTTCTCAAGTGTGTGATACTCAGGCCACAGCTAACTCTCGTGGTACTCAAGTGTGTGATACTGAGGCCACAGCTAACTCTCGTGGTACTCAAGTGTGCGATACTGAGGCCACAGCTAACTCTCGTGGTACTCAAGTGTGCAATACTCAGTTCACAGCTAACTCTCGTGGTACTCAAGTGTGCGATACTGAGGCCACAGCTAACTCTCGTGGTACTCAAGTGTGCGATACTGAGGCCACAGCTAACTCTCGTGGTTCTCAAGTGTGTGATACTCAGGCCACAGCTAACTCTCGTGGTACACATGTGTGTGATACTGAGGCCACAGCTAACTCTCGTGGTTCTCAAGTGTGTGATACTCAGGCCACAGCTAACTCTCGTGGTACACATGTGTGTGATACTGAGGCCACAGCTAAGATAGGAAACTGTCCACAGCATTGATGGCAAAGCATGAGGCTTAAGCAACTGTCATAATGGACGGCACCTCGGATCAGCCTGCTTCCCCATCACTCTACCAATACTCCCCAGATCTGGCAAGGAATGAAGAATGATAGAGAAGGGATACCTCTCACCACCAAAGCCTTTGTATCTTAAAATACAATGTATCTTTGAATTGAAATATGTCATATTCTAACTGATTTCTTTATACTTCATGATATATATGTTTCCCAATGTAGAGTACCCCTTCTCTACATCACAGCAAATGGAGTCTCCCAATGTACAGTACCCCTTCTCTACATCATAGTAAATGGAGTCTCCCAATGTACAGTACCCCTTCTCTACATCACAGTAAATGGAGTCTCCCAATGTACAGTACCCCTTCTCTACATCACAGTAAATGGAGTCTCCCAATGTACAGTACCCCTTCTCTACATCACAGTAAATGGAGTCTCCCAATGTACAGTACCCCTTCTCTACATCACAGTAAATGGAGTCTCCCAATGTACAGTACCCCTTCTCAACATCATAGTAAATGGAGTCTCCCAAAACACAGTACCCCTTCTCTACATCACAGTAAATGGAGTCTCCCAATGTACAGTACCCCTTCTCTACATCGCTGTAAATGGAGTCTCCCAATGTACAGTACCCCTTCTCTACATCACAGTAAATGGAGTCTCCCAATGCACAGTATTGCTTCTTTACAGCACAGTAAATGGAGTCTCCCAATGTACAGTATTGCTTCTTTACAGCACAGTAAATGGAGTCTCCCAATGCACAGTACCCCTTCTCTACCACTGTTGTTATCGTGCGGACATTCACCCAGCACGCTCGTGTGCAGGGTGGCGGCTTATCAGGTTAACTTGTTTCATGAGGACTTCTCCGCAAGCCTCGTAATATTGACAGAAAGAAATGAACTACTGTTGAAATTGGTTTCCTTGGCGACAAGTTTATAAATGGATCATGCAGATGCTTCTGATCAATGATCGCAAAGAGGCATTTTTTTTTTTTTAATGGCCACACCAGCAATGACAGGAGTGCGGGGAATGCAATCGCTTAATGACAGTTTTGCATTCCATCTGTGGTGAAAATAGTTGCTCTGGGAACTGTGCTTAAGGTCTATAATCCACAATCAGTTTGAAGCATCGGGAGAGAACTTCGTGTGGTCTCGTATATTTACGTAACTGCCTTCGGCTCTGCATCCTCTGGGGGATTCCAGGATGAGAGTGAGGCTATGACGTCAGTGGGGGGTATTTCTCATACAGCACACATGGTGTCCAGCTGCAATTACTGAGTCGAACCCGTTTTAACGGTAGTTAAAACGGGTTCAATTTAAATAATAGAAGTTTAAGACTAGCTGGTTAAGTTTACTTTTTCTGTGCTAAATTAACAAATAACATGACTTTGAACACATTTAAGCCAAAAAAACATAAGTCTGTCCCAGTGTTTCATTGTGGATTATAGACCTTAAAATACTGGATTATATCGCAAGGCATAAAGCTCAAATAGTTTTGTTGTGTCTCATCAGAAAAAATAATTTAAATCTAAGCGATTTTATGCATCTTATATTGGACATTAAATATCAATATAAAGTTGCATTGATTTTCATCATATTTTAGATTCAACTTCATAAAAAGAATGGATAAGACATAGAAATTTCAATAAAAAAATCTGTTATAAGACATAGAAATTTCAATAAAAAAAATCTATTATAAGACATAGAAATTTCAATAAAAAAATCTATTATAAGACATAGAAATTTCAATAAAAAAATCTGTTATAAGACATAGACATTTCAATAAAAAAATCTGTTATAAGACATAGAAATTTCAATTTAAAAAAATCTGTTATAAGACATAGAAATTTCAATAAAAAAATCTGTTATTTGTGTCTCCTGGCCATTGAACCCAGGAGGACACATTTCCTATGTGTGTCACACGGGATGTGTCGTCTCTTATCAGAGTCTGGTGTGTTTCCCCTCATGCCCCGCCCGCTTCTTATCATCCCCTGACATACGCTACTACCCTCACATGCTTATTCCACGCATTGTTTGACACTCCAAGAATTATCACATACTGTCATGACCTAGGTCCATAACCACCACGTTTAAACCTGAAAAAATAACCTAAAAAAAGAGTTTTTGTAAACTTTGCAACTCATTTGTCATTGAAGTAAATCTACATGGAAATTTAAAATATTAAATAAAAGATCAATATGTGAAAATCTTTATGAAATATAGTAGACTTTCACTAACTACTTTTAAAAGGAAACAAGTACATTACAAATAAATCGTTCCTAAAAATGATTATATTAATTTTATAATGAAGAATATTGACTTAACTGAGCAGACATTTACAGCAAGATTAGAGAATCCTGATTTTAACATTACTAAGATATTTATCAAAAACTTAATACAGTCACTTCCAAAATAATGTTCAAAGTTTTTCCAAAAAATAAAATGTCCTTCATTGAAAACTATGAATGTTTTATTGAAAATAATTCTTCATAATTATTCATAGTTTTCAATAAGGGACATTTTACGTATTTGAAAGAATCATATACTTTCAAAATGAATTTTCTGACTTCGTATCTGATTGACCTTTTTTGGGCTGAAAAAAAACCCCCCAAAAAGGTCATTTTGAATAGAGACGTTAAGAATGGCAGTGAAATTAGGAGGTGAACTTGAGAATTCCCGGATTTGACTATTCTGATTGATTGATGGTAACATTGAGGAGAGCTTTGAACTGATTAAGTTAGCGGTGTTCATGCGCAGCTCGGAAACCAGACAAGCTATTTATAGCCACTGTTTGTGAACAATGAAGGCACCCCCACTCTCTACCGCACACTCCGACAGTGATTTGCAATTACAATTTTGTCTGCAAGTTTAAGCTTCCAGAATGAGAGCCACTGCTTGAAGGTTCTCTGCAGATCTCAACATTTCATTTCCAATAGACTTTCACTACTCATTTAAACTTAACTTCCTTTTTGCTAAATGTGTTTTTTTTTAAGTCAGGCAAAAGAGGCAAGATTATCAAGTTCTCCTCTCTGTGCTAAATGGAAACTGTTGTAAGATTTTCTTCCTTGAAAAAAAAAATCAAAATCTTGATGTATGAGTTGGGGATGTCAAGGTCTGTTTTTTATTCTTGTAGGAAAATGGACAATTAATGTATGGTCAGTACAAGAGGCTCCCAGGGTCAAGGTCAATGCCATCCCAGAATGCCTCAGTACCCACAATGCATTACAACATCACCATGACAACCCTGGGTGATGGGGCATGGCATTTTGGACCAGAACATGACCGAAACCATCAGCAAAGCCTTGTCAAAGACCTTTTCCACTGGAGGGCGCATCCGACAATCCATCTGTCTTGAAATGTTCAAGAACTTTCCAGAATAACTGCTTCACTTTTTTTCCCTTCAAAACATTCTCTTCTAACGCATATGAATTTGACACCAGACTCAAATATCGCGATGCAATTTCTCTGCGTAGAACTGGAGAGATTCAATATTGGTGGGGGACAACTGCGGCCATTTTGTGCTTCATGGCTCCTTGAGTGTCGAGAACCACCTCCGTCCTCACGCTGGTCTCGTGACATCATGGTCAATATCAGTTAAATACAGAAACATCTTATCAGTGCTGAAAGGTACCTGCCTTCATTTATCATCGCCAAAAATAAAATTATTAGTTAACCCAGTCTATAGATACCCCCCGAAGAAAACAATACATGAAAAATGTAATTTCTATTATTTTGTTGTTTTATAATTAAACTGAAATATTGACCTGCGCATTACAAATGTCAAATGTCACAAGCAATGTGGCTTCTATGTCTTAGACACAGAAATCTAAACAATTTTTTTTATAATTATCAACATATTTAAAATTCTAACTTTATGAAAAAGAAAAGAGTTAAAACGAAATTTTAACAAAAAATGACATCTTTTTAACAGTTTTATCAAGGAAATATCTTGATCAATCAATAAATATTACTTAATATTACTCTTAAGCAGTAAATGAAGGAACTATACACCGAATCTGGTCACTATTCTAAAATAATCTGGTCACTATTCTAAAATAATCTGGTCACTATTCTAAAATAATCTGGTCACTATTCTAAAATAATCTGGTCACTATTCTAAAATAATCTGGTCACTATTCTAAAATATTCATTTCCTATAATACATAAACATGTGAGATGATTTCCTCCATTTTTTATCTGCGACTCAGTCTGGTACCCCATCATTGATGATGATGCATTAATATTGATCATGTGGTCTTCACAGCAAAACTTGTATAGACTGGTCCCCTACTCAATAATGACACTGACCTCTCCAGTGTAATTCTACCTAAAAGGCCCATATAGATTGCAAGGCGACCCGTCAACACACACGACTGATGAGGGAGTCTTCAGCGCTACTTTTATGGCCATTTTAAAATTCTTTTTGCCTCCACTTTCATATATAAAGTTGATTTCTTCCAATAAAGCAGGCGCCCATTTTACTTATCTTGTGACTTTCTCTTGTTCTTATTGTGTTGTTTTCCTGTTCTTACTATCTCACAATAAAGAAAAATAAATAAAATACTCTGAAACATATTATGCAGATATTTTAGTTCAATATGAATATAAAAGTATGGTCATGGAAATCCTACTTGTAAGTGTCTGTGCTGCTAACATATCTCATTTTTCGGTATTTGCACTATATTAACAACACGCTAATAAATAATAAAAAAATAAATAAATAAATAAAAATATGTCCTATATTTTCCTCCTCATCAGATTCAATGATCCTCCTCATTAGATTCAATGATCCTCCTCATCAGATTCAATGATCCTCCTCATCAGATTCAATGATCCTCCTCATCAGATTCAATGATCTTCATCGTAATGAATATCAAAAATATAATGTGCAGAAAATAATTTTATTTACAACTCTCTTCATCGCAAAACTGGTTAATATAGTTCTCTATTCAAGCTTGTTGGAAGAGTTTTGCTTCAGAACTGAATGAAAAATCATGAGGTATTTTTTTTTTCATCTAAGATCAGATCTAGACCAGAGGCTTTCATGTTGAAGCCAAGTCGCCATTTTGCTTGGGGGCTCAGCAGATAATAACTGCCGCTCTCTGATTGGATAAAAATGGATAACCTGGAGTAAAAATGCAGCAACGTTTTCTCTTGCCTCAAATCATAAAAGACATTTCACATCGTTTATCATTGCCAACTCGAGCTATTTATAGACATGTATAATCCTTCCTGGGGGGGGAAGGGGGGGCAGGCGAGATATTGATTGCAACATTTAAAGCATTCATGAAACCTGACTTTCGGGCACATTTTCTTTACATAACATGAATGTTTATACCCTAAACCGTGCTTTTATGTAGTATTACCCAAAATATTCCCTGTTAATAACTTTCTGTGGCACTTAAAAGTTGATCAGTCGTCTGCTGAAACCTACACCAGCAATTGAACACTTTGTCAACCAGCTTTGTTTAGCTGGTCTGGGATCTTGTGCAAACACCTAATGAGCTACCAGTAGGGCACCTGTCCAGCTTGGGAAACAGGGTGGAGATGTTTTGTACAATTTATCAATTTATTGCCAGGAGTATACTTCAGAACAACATAAGATTATTTTAATATTAATTGAATAAAAAAACTCATGGTTGTGACAAATATATTATGGTTGTGACAAACATCTTTTGGTTGTGAAAGATATATTATTTATGGGAAAAGTATACTTTTTATTTGAAAAGTATCTTATGCATGTGAAAACTTTTCTGTCAAAAAGGGAAGACATGACTCAAAGGCTGCATGGAATCCCCCTTAACTTAAAGACCGTGATATTGAAAAAATGACATTAAACCCTTTGATCACTGGTTTGGTCTAAAATCACAAGGACTTTGAATGGCAAAACTGTGAATGCTGATAATTGGTATCAGTAAAATTTATGATTTGACCCTCTTTGATAAAATTTGGGGTTTTTCACACCACTGAATGGGAAGACATCAAAGGCTGCATGGATTCCACCTTAAAAGCTGGACTGTATAGAATTTTGTAAACTTTTTTTTTTTTTTTTTTGCAAACATATATATTATAAAAAATAATGATTTTTCTTCATTTATAACTTCATAAATATTTATCCATTTTTAATGATTTTACCACCAAAAGAAAGCCAAGAAAAGGCACTATCATCATGATAAGTGTTATCTTCCAATTCATTCTATAAATAGTGGAAAAAAATGGCCGAAAATGTGTTGCTCCAATTTTGACAATTGGTAAACAACACCTTCTGTGACTTACAGAGCCCCCTGACAGTTCAAAGGTCAAGGTCACACAACACACTTCCTGTTTAGTACTGGCAGTACTTGGTGGTCACAAAATTTCATAATTCTCAGGGCAGATGTTCTTTTGTGGATTTCAGACAGATAGCCTGTATGTATGTCAATTTTAAGATCATATATTGTTTTCAGATGCCTTAAACCACTGTAAAATCGCCTGGAACCTTCCAGGTTTCATGAATGCTTTAACTAACTGTTCACTCAAGACAATTATCAAAGTTGAGCAACATCTGACTTAATGCTAAGTCAAACAAGTTGTTTTAATAAAGCAATTTGTTTTTGTGTCAAGCAAGTTGTTTTTAAGTCAAGGAAGTTGTTTTAATCAACCAAATTGTTTTAATCAAGCAAGTTGTTTAAGTCAAGCAAGTTGTTTAAGTCAGGCAAATTGTTTAAGTCAAGCAAATTGCTGAAGCTAGGCAAGTTTAAGTCAAGCAAGTTGTTGAAGCTAGGCATTCCTGACTTTGGAGGTGAAACACTGGAATTGGGGAGAGTCATGAGAGAATGAAACATTGAATACTGCATGGCGGCAAAGGAATTAATGCCTTTTGTGTTGCGTGGAAAATCATTTGTTACAGCTGGAGCCAAACTGTGAAAATGCTGAAATCAAGATGGCCGAAAGTTGGCTGAATATTGCATCAAAATCTCTATAGGGCATCTTTTATGTCCATGGAGAATGATTTGTGATAGCTGAAACTCAGCTGTGAAAGCACTGAAACCAAGATGGCCGAAAGTTGGTCAAATATTGCATCAAAATCTCTCAAGGGCCTAAAACATAATGGTTTCTGGTGGCGAGTGGCTGGTGGCAGGTGGCGGGTGGCGGGTGGCCACAGACAGATGGGATTTTTGTGCTTTGCGATAATGTCAAGCCCTTGTGACCCACATAATACATAGCTACCAACCAGAAAATGATGGGAAAATAATCTCTAAACATGAGAACATCACTGAGGATTGAAGATAATCTATCAAGGAACGAAAAAAAGGTTATTTGTCAAAACATGATAGAATATGACACGTGTCATAAGCCAAACAGTCATATTGAAATATGAGAGACAGGAGGATTGGCAAACTAAAAACAATGGAAGATGGTTCTGTGTCACGGAAATGAGGTCCCACCTAAAAATTAGCACATTGGCTTGCCTCAGATATCGCTTGACTCAGATATCGCTTGACTCAGATATCACTTGACTCGGATATCGCTTGACTCAGATATCTCTTGACTCAGATATTGCTTGACTCAGATATCTCTTGACTCAAGATATCGCTTGACTCAGATATTGCTTCATTTATTCACACCAAAGCCATTAGGCATCATGTAGTACTATCCTAGGTGCATTTTTAAGGTCCCTATTTCATAGCCAAACAAAGAGAAATATTTACACCCGCTGCACCAGTAAACCTTCATTCAAAATATTATAGAAATAGAGGCAGCTATTTTATGCTGATATTTTCTGCCATGCAAATATTTTCTGTTAATATTTACTGATATGGAAATATTTTTTGTTAATATTTACTGTAGTGCAAATATGTTAGGGTGATATTTTCTGCAATGCAATTTTTTTTTATATTTACTTTAATCCAAATATTTTCAGTTGATAATTATTGTAATTGCAAATATTTTTTTGATATTTACTGTAATGTAATTTTTTTTCTGTTGGTATTCACTGTAATGCAAATATATTCTGTTGGTATTTACTGTAACGCATATATTTTCTGTACTCACTGCAGTGCAAATATTTTCTTTTGATATTTATTGGAATGCAAATATTTCTGGTTTACCTTCTCTTCAACTCAATGAGGGTCTAAACTGCCTCTCAAGAAATGACATCACAGACAATACACTGTGGTTGCCATGACAACTAGCTGGAGACAGTCTAATTGCTTCTCACGACAATTAGCATCAAAAGCCCGAGACGTAGGCTCGACCGGATTGCATCAAAGACTCCACGCTGCCTCAAAAACTTCAGAAAAATCAATGATTTTCAAGGTCGTTATGTAATATTTGTCAGTCGGTCTGCGGATCTCATTTGCTTCACGTCCTAAATGGCAGACAGGGTTAATCCCTCCGAAGAGGACCAGTCGATTTTTTTTCAAAATGTGTCAGTCAAGTTTTTGCATCATACTACAGACTACAATTAGTGTTATATTTTTTTACAATTGCCGCAGCCAATAGCTGTAATAAAACTCAGTCAGATGACCCATCACGTCTCTCATTGGTCGAGTGATATTTGAACTTTTCATTTTTTTGGTGTTTCTTGGGCTTCTAAACAAAAGAGCAATGTTTTATTAGTTATTGAGCTTTTTCTTTACGCATGGACCTGAATATCAAGTTGTTTGTCACTTGATGTGTGTGTGTGTGCTTATGAAGGGTTGAAAGCCATAATCAATGTAGAAGAAGACAGTTCTGACCTTCTGATGACCTTCATTAGTGCCATGACAACGCCCATGCAGCTAAATTAAGACCTTTCTTATCTCATTAGCTGGAGAGTCACAGTATTCGTACAAATATGCTAAGGATTTAGATCAAATTTATAGTTTTGTTCTTGTTAAATACAATTAAAAATAGACAATCTACATAAAGTGCCTGTGAACAAAAACAGTAATTGAAATGATTTGCAATAAATCATCTAAAAAACATTACCCAATGGTCTCAGAGCAATGCTGATCACTGCTTTGTGGACACTTATGTGAACATTTTATAGACATTTGCTTCATAAGTTATCATTTAAATCCTTTCGTAAAGCAAACTTGACCAGATAATATTTTTTAACAGTCAAAATGGGTATTACATATTGAATTTGTTATCTCGATTCTTATTGGCTGATATTTCTCAATGCTGTGAAAAATGGTGGCTTTCTGACCACTCAGTGATAGCTATTAGATTTTTTTTTAAATATCATAAAAAATGGGAAAAAAATCTCAACCTTATGAAAAATTGATAGAATCGGTCCCCAGAAAATAAAACATCTTAGTCACTAATACCTAAGAACTCCAATCAGTAGTTTCAGAGAGGAAGATAGAAACTGACGGACAGACAGAATGACATAAAATGTCTTAACCGCACAGTATGGCAAAATGTTAAATATGGTGCATGTAGTATTTGTTTGTTTGTTTGTTTTGGGTTTTACATCACTTTCAACATTATTTCAGTCATTTCATGATGAGACCTAGTGCTGATTTAGTGCTGCCTCACTGAATTATGTCACAGGTCCTTGACATGACAACCCACCTGGTCACAGATTTACAAGGACAACGGGTTAACTCCATGTATTATATAGTGCATGATATATTCTTATTTTATCTATTGATTGTACCAATCAATATCAATAGATCCATTTTGAGGCAGACCATCTCAATAGGTTCACAGTCTCCTGTAATCTACTGTGCCAGTCTCAAAGACTTCATTAGCTTGTCGGTCCAGCATAATCTTCAGAAACAGATATTACAGATATGTCAGTCCCACATGCAAACTTTCATGTCAGGAAAAAGGAAATTTAAGGCCAAGTGGAGCAATAAAACAAAAATTTGTTTCTAGTCATGATATGGAGAAGTGGAAATCTGTACTTTTTTCATTTCCCTCTTAGACCCGAAGAAACTAGGAATTAATTAACTGCTTGACCATTGTGCACATTCTATATGAGGCCTTGACATTAACATTTGTGACCCACTTGACCACCGGGCAAGTAAATTTTAAAATCTACTTGCCCTGAATTAGGCAACTGGCCTGTATATGTCACACTTCATATTTTGTATGATATAATATTACTCCTCTTTCCTTTCATGAAAAATAACTGTTTGCATCTCCGTTCATGATATGTTCTAAGACATGGAACAAACCATTCAATATGTAAATCTATGCAAGTTGTCAACATGATTTTCAGAGCAACTCAACATTTTAGTTTACAATAATTTCAATTGCTTATAATCAGTGTCACAATGGAAACTGTGACTCACATTTTGGCATAGACTGTAAAACTAGGCATCACAATGGAAAATATGCTGCTCATTTTGGCATAGACTGTAAAATTGGGCATCACAATGGAAATTATAACACTTATTTTGGCATAGACTGTAAAACTAAGCATCAAAAAGGAATTATGCCACTCATTTTGGCGTAGTCTGTAAAACTAGGCATCACAATAGAAACTGTGATACTCATTTTGGCACTGACTGTAAAAGAAGGCAGCAAAATGGACCACAAACCTGGACCATATGCGATTACACAAATCTAAAATGTATAGATAATTTGCTGGCCAAATGAAGAGCCTTGTAGAGGTGGGGAGATGGGTTAGTTCGTATGTCCAAGTTAACAACGCCTTCTGTCCGAGAGCAAATATCACCCAGCATGCAACACGCCCATCACCATCCGGGATATACCATAATAGTGTCGCCTGCGCGTTAGGCGCTCTCTCGTTGGCATGATAGTGTTCTCCAATCACCCATCGGCAAAGCCCAGATAGGTGATCTGGAGGGGTTTGTCGAACGTCCATGATCTCTACCAAGTCCAACCAAAGAAAAGTTTGGTGGAGTTGATTGAGCTCTAGTGAAGTAAAAAATCGCCAGCTATAAAAACTGTGGTAAACCCGTTTAAACGTCAAAATTGAACCCGTTTCAACTGCCGTTAAAACGGGTTTGATTCAATTTTTGCAGCTGGCGATTATTATCAAGTATTTATATTTTCTTTATTTAATGTTATCCAAAAAATAATCAAGCTTTTTTGTGAGATTTTAGACATAATCATACATAAAATATGAATTATCACTTAAACAGTTGGGTATTTAAAAAATCACATCTAAACGAGATTAAAACCAAAAAGCAAAAATCTCAGACCTCTCCAGATCACCTATCTGGGCTTTGCCAAGGGGTGATTGGAGAACACTATTGGCATGACTTTTTCGATGATTTGCCCCCGGACCAAGATGGCCGACAAGACGGCGGGGACAGATCTTGGTGTCAGGGTTCATTATTTTTATTATCATTTGTTAAAACATATCCTCTTATCTCCTCACATGTCCTTTTATCTCATTATCTCATCATAACGTCTCATGTTTGTTATATCAAATCTTGTTTGTTAGGCCAAAAAAATAATAACCTTACTATTTTTTATTGATACATCATCTTATTATGTGTCTTGCGTTATTTTATCAGTCATGTTTATTACATAAGCTCTGATATTTGTCACATTGTCACATTCTTTGACTACAGATATGCCACCTACTGGGCCATGCAGGAACTAAACTGAAACATTGACTGAGAGGCACAAAATGAATACAAACAAGAAAAAAACCTTATTGTAACGTATGCCACAAACTGCTGTTCCCTTGTACCCTGCTGTGTGTATGTACACTATGTTTTAATGTCTAATCCATACTGACACGTGTTGCGGCTGTGTGTATATTTACACTGGCGCCATCTGTTACTCAGATGAAGGGCACACTTTGGTTCATGCGCACCTGATACAATCGCTCTCTGATAACCCTATTGACACCAGTCGGCTATATATGGTGATCAAATACCTTTAACAAAACCTTCTGTTCGTTGACCGAGACACAAAATACAAAAATCAAATGATTGGTCACGTTCAATGATCTTAAAAATAAATTTTATAGATTGCCACCAAATTTTCATACAAAGATATGCTACAGTGGGTAATCAATGTAATTTTGGGTAATTAAGCGGTAATAAATGTAATACAATTTTGGGTAATTATGTGGTAATAGAGTATAATATATGTAATACAGGGTAATTATGTGGTAATAAAGCATAATATATGTAATACAGGGTATATGTGCGGTAATAGAGCATAATATATGTAATACAGGGTAATTATGTGGTAATAGAGCATAATATACTTAATACACAGTAATTATGTAGTAATAAAGCATAATATATGTAAAACAGAGTAATTATGTGGTAATAAATGTAAAACAGGGTAACAGTAAGTATGTGGTAATAGAACATAATATATGTAATAAAGGGTAATCATGTGGTAAAAGTAGGTAATAAATGTAATACAGGGCAATTATGAGGTAATAAATGTAATTAAAGAGGGTAATTAATATGTGGTAATAGAGGGTATTTGATGTTACAATGGGTAATAGTATGCCAATGTAATTGATGTAGTAGTGGAGGTAAGTAAACACTATTGTGTTCTATGTGAATGCTGGCGAACTCATTTCAACAACACAACAAATGCCATTCCGACTTGAGCTCTTAGTTCTGATAGTCCTCCTGACAAGAATACTGATTCAGGGAACGTTGGAGGTAATATAAGTGTGTGCATTCTGATCAGGTTTGCAGATCTTATTGACGTAATCAGTTCGGAGACCAATCACCTTCATGTTATTCATTGTAGATGCAATTTTAAAAATAACCTTACGTTCGTAGCCTGTCAGGCAGCTGTGTATTTCAATGACAAAGTACCCTTGTTAAGTTACGCATGTGATTCGTATACTGTGTCATCGCGTTCTATCGGAATAACGTATTTATCTCATGTTTAGGCATTATACATGGCCACTATTAATCTTAAACATTTTGCACTCGACAAATCAAATCAAACTCGAATCAAACATTATCACTTTGTGTGCATATGACAGCCTAGTTTGCTGCCAAATTTGAAAAATAAAATTTACAAATGTTTGAATACTTATATAGTGTTATACATCATGTTTATGATTTTAATAACTTCATTATGAAAATAGTTTTGAAATCTTTTATGGAAAATCTATAACATGAATGTGGCCATAAGTAAGGGTAAAGGTAAAGGTAAAGGTAATGGTAAGGGTAAGGGTAAATGTAAAGGTAAGGGTAAGGGTAAAGGTAAAGGTAAAGGTAAAGGTAAGGGTAAAGGTAAAGGTAAAGGTAAGGGTAAAGGTAAAGGTAAGGGTAAAGGTAAGGGTAAAGGTAAGGGTAAAGGTAAGGGTAAAGGTAAGGGTAAAGGTAAGGGTAAAGGTAAAGGTAAGGGTAAAGGTAAGGGTAAAGGTAATTGTAAGGGTAAAGGTAAGGGTAAAGGTAAGGGTAAAGGTAAGGGTAAAGGTAAGGGTAAGGGTAAGGGTAAAGGTAAAGGTAGAGGTAAGGGTAAAGGTAAAGGTAAGGGTAAAGGTAAGGGTAAAGGTAGAGGTAAGGGTAAATGTAAGGGTAAAGGTAAAGGTAAGGGTAAGGGTAAAGGTAAAGGTAAAGGTAAGGGTAAAAGTAAAGGTAAGGGTAAAGGTAAAGGTAAAGGTAGAGGTAAGGGTAAAGGTAAGGGTAAAGGTAAGGGTAAAGGTAAGGGTAAAGGTAAGGGTAAAGGTAGGGTAAATGTAAAGGTAAGGGTAAAGGTAAGGGTAAATGTAAAGGTAAGGGTAAGGGTAAGGGTAAAGGTAAGGGTAAATGTAAAGGTAAGGGTAAAGGTAAGGGTAAATGTAAAGGTAAGGGTAAGGGTAAGGGTAAAGGTAAAGGTAAGGGTAAAGGTAAGGATAAAGCTAAATGTAAGGGTAAAGGTAAGGGTAAAGGTAAGGGTAAATGTAAAGGTAAGGGTAAAGGTAAGGGTAAATGTAAAGGTAAGGGTAAAGGTAAAGGTAAGGGTAAAGGTAAAGGTTAAAGGTAAGGGTAAAGGTAAAGGTAAGTGTAAAGGTAAGGGTAAAGGTAAGGGTAAAGGTAAGGGTAAAGGTAAGGGTAAAGGTAAGGGTAAAGGTAAAGGTAAGGGCAAATGTAAGGGTAAAGGTAAGGGTAAAGGTAAGGGTAAGGGTAAGGGTAAAGGTAAAGGTAAAGTAACAATAGTAAGGTTAAAGATAAAGGTAACATTTATACAGAAACAATTTAAAGTTTCGAAAAAAATTCTTGAAATGAGAAAATTTTACAATTTCTTTCTCAATTTTTTCTCAATTTCATATATAATTGTATTGGGAAGATTTTTCTATTCATTCTCATTTTTTCCTTAATTCTAATAAATATGTTCAGATAAGAATATTTTACTATTTTTTTCTCAATTATTTTTAAAATTTCTAACAAACATATCAAAGTAAGATATTTCTCAATTTTTTAAAAATGTATTGCAACGAGAGGTTGGAGAACAATTCTGTGGATGAAGTCTATTAATGCACAGTAATTCACACAGACTACGCACTCACACCTGTGAAGTGATATGCCATTATAATTCTTCATCTCAGGGCCCTGATCAATATCTCGCTAGACTATTATTGGCTTTGAGTTAGTTAACTAACACCCACTCCTCGCAGGATGGAAGTGGAAATTGCCACGAGTAATACACCGCCATATCAAATATTAAAATCCATCTGAAGAATTTAAACCTGGCTTCAGCTCGTATTACTGCAATGAATGCAGAATTATAATAATAAACGTAAGTTATATTTCTCGGAAATTGTGTAAAAAAAATTGCAAGTTTAATTAATCCCATGCATTTTTAGATATAATATGATGAGTTATGGTACATATCTTTCACATTCCTGTTTTTTGGGGCTGGAGGGTTAAAGCGACAAGAATAATGAAGGAACTAGACTCCGAAAACAAAAGCAAGTAAAATGCATTAAGCAAAATGCAGTCTCCTACACGTTTCTTAACTGGTGTTATTATAAAATGTGAAATTTGTTGTCAGCGGAATTATGTTCAGATTAAAAAGTTTGAGCCAAACATCTATTTGGTCACGTATAGCTGTTGCGAGCCACTATTTCGTCATGCATTCCTCATGTGTCACATTATGATCATGCAATGGTTTTGTGTGACCTCATTTGATCATGCAATGGTTGTGCATGATCTCATATGGTCATGCAATAGTTGTGCATGATCTCATATGATCATGCAATGGTTGTGCATGATCTCATATGGTCAAGCAATAGTTGTGCATGATCTCATATGGTCATGCAATGGTTGTGCATGATCTCATATGGTCATGCAATGGTTGTGCATGATCTCATATGGGCATGCACTGTGTGACAACGTAGATGTTTGGCTTCAACTAAGAAAGGAAATTCTTCTTGTCATTTTGTCGCTTTTCTTCCTTTCTTTATAATGATATTTTTCTGAGGTTTTGAAATAAAGATAAAGAGATGTTCTTGTTTTTATTGAAAATAAAAAACAAAACACAAACATAAAATGACACCTAAAAATCGTAACATTTTTGTAGTCTTTCCCTAGATAGATAATAATTAATTGTGTCATTTACATTTGTGCGGCTGACACACTCTGTTCCGAATACCATTCACTTTTCACTCCTGTCAAATCCAATCTGTACAGTAAGCTGAGGCACGCTGAAATATCCAGGCCCAATGACAAAACAAGCACAAAGCAAACACAATGTTTTCTTTCACCATGTACTTTTTGTTGTTATAAATAATTCTGCAAATCTGTTTAAATAAAACATGTGGCCTTCAGACTGTCATCATCAGCAGTGACACCTGGTGGTGACTATTTACACAACATCAAACTGATCCATGAGAACTTGTGCCACTAGGTTGCTCTGTCAATCAACAGTCGGCAGGCAAAATCATCCATCATTGAACACCAGGTGGCAGTCAGAATCAGTGACAGCTTGTGGCATATGCTTCATGTAGCGACACTCTTTCTCTCTCTCTATATATATACACTGATCACCGACTCTACCACACATTAAAAACAACATTGCTACCATCTGATGTTTTAATATTTCACATATCTATGTACTACATGAATGACATATATATATATATATATATATATATATATATATATATATATATATATATATATATATATATATATATATATATATATATATATATATATAGTATCATAGCTACAAAGCTATTCCATATATATACCGGTAGTATTATTGCTACAACATATTTTAGACATACATGTTTTCCACTGTCTTTACTGATTAATAAGGACATAATTTTGGATATGTTGAAAAAATGAAGAATTTTGCTGAAAATAATTGCTCTCTTGGCTGAAGAAATATATTGAGAAAGTGAATTCTGAAGTCAAAAATATGACTGAAATATTCTCTTTTCTTCTGAAGTGCAAACAATTTAACAAATTTGTTTGTTTGACAAATTTCTCCATCCATGCAAATGTCTAAAGTGAAATGATTTAAAATACATTCTGAAAATTTAGATATCATGTTCACAGGAACGTTATTAAATTCCAATTTTATCAACACAATCAACTATTCAAACTTTAAAGTATCCTTTTTATTTTCATCTCTTTTGAATTCTCACTGCTTGAATTTCAATATTTGTGATCCACCAGGTGTCTCTTGTACCATTTACAATGCATGCTGGGATAGGTTTGTAGACATAACAGCTGATATGATGACCACCATTCTGTATACCAGAGATATTCAAACAGAGATTGGAAACAGCAGGTCTGCCACTAGGTGTCAGCGCAGTGCACCATCCAACTCAGACATGCAACTGTTGCGGATCAGCGATAAATAGTTTTGCATTTATTACACAAATTCTTCCATTCTTAATGTCATTGATGTACGATTAACATAGATGTATGAAAAGTAAGTAATTTTCATAATAATTTCTTGCAAAAAAGACATATTTATATAAGTCCGCAAGAATGTGAATCCGCATCCAGGTCCGTGTTATAGGTCTACATGTTGTATTTACCAAGAACGGTTCACCTGAGCGATAATGCAGAACTTCAGCTTGTTTCCAATCTCTGTATTACATGTCTCTGTGTACACTGTGATAGGAATACATTGATATTTTGACAAAAATGTGTATACAGAAAAAAACGAATTTTGAGAGGAATAGGAAGACAGTTATGAGTGAAATGAACTTTTTGAAGTCCCATGGCATATCAGTCAACATTTCTTATTTCTATGATTCAAACTTGCATGTCTACAAAGTTCACCCATGCATGATGGATTATAACACACCAGGTGGCAGCAGGGCCCACTTAAGCAGTGAGAATTCAAGAAAACGACAACAATAAACATGCCAAGAGTTGTTGAGTTAAAATAATTGAAAATAAACTTACCTGAGATGTTTTAATTAACAGCAATTTATGCCCAACTTTTTAATGTTTATTTTTGGAAGTAAACATGGGACACTTACCTGCAAAGAAAAAGAGAAAAAAGTTAAATTGGTAAATGTATTATTTTAGTGACTAGATTTTAACAAAAATCACTGAATAGTAAACTTTTAAATTCTTCATGTAAATCTAGAAGATTATCAGGAGATTAAAGGTTAAAGTTAATCCAAATCCCCTAACCAGATATATATAGGCAGAAACAATGGAGTTCCACATAATTTCTCCACATTAAAACAGATTGCAAAATATGACTGACATAAAAACCAGAAGGCTTATCCATTGTGTTTTTGCAAAGTTTTCTCTTGTCAAGTTCACCTTGGTTTTTTGGACAGTTTATCATCATGTCAATATTCATACACCAGGTGGCAGTATACAAAAAGAATCACCACCAGGTGGCACTCACTGAAAAAAATTCCACCAGGTGGCAAAAATCCTATATTTTATTTCAAAATCCCATAAACGATGCAAACCGACAAGTCAAAACACGTGAAGGAAGAGTTCTAGAGCTCAGAAGAAAAAAACATCAGATATCGGTGCAGCATATTGATATCACAATTTCATATAATCTGGATCAAATATAGATGATTTGTGGTTTCTTGTAGGTTTAGTCCCAGCATTCTGCAGTAGTGAGGCCGGCCATAAGAATTCTGTAAATGTTTCTTCAGTGCCACCTGGTGGGAAAATCGTATATTCAGGAGACAAGTTGCATAAGATTTTAAGATATTGTGCCCCGTGGAATCTTCAAAATTTCATTGTCGACCAATGATTTTATTACTACCTAATATGTATTTAAACTTTTTTTTTCTTTTAATGATAATCTGATAACATATTTGAAAAGTATACAATAATATCCACAATTTCTCTCAATTCCTGACATGAGTTTTTAAATCAGGTCACCAACCAGCCTAGGGATTCCCATATTCAACTATATTCCTATAGTATATTTGGACGAATGTGAATATTTTGGTTGAATGGAGGCTTATGATTGAGCTGATATCTTTTAAAGAAATGATAAGTCTCCATTTCTATTTCCATTTGGAGCCAAACATCTATTTGGTCACGCAAGAATGTGACCCAATAAGTTCAAACCCGATCACCGCGTGACCATAATGTGTCATGCATGAAGTATGCAGGACAAAATAATGCAACTCAACACATGACCAGATGTCACGCAAATAGTATACGTGACATTATTTGATCACGTTCATGCGTGACCAAATAGTTGATTGGCTCCGACTGATTATATAGAATCTGCTTTCTTTTCCATAGATTTCTGGAAACAAAACAAATACCAAAAAAAAAAAAAATTTAAAATATTATGTGTTATGAATGCCAGCATGATGATTATGCAAATCTCTCGGCAACAAATCTAAATATTATGCAACAAAAACAAAACAATACATTGCGCAACACATATCACTGGAAACAGCCACCCATTCACCAACTCAGAGCAGAGAAAATTATTGATGCTGGAGAAAACATCCTGTTTTTTTTCCCATAAACAAACATACTTTACTTTGGAGGTGAGACCCTGCAGTAAGGAATAGTCATGGCGGATTGAAAGGCTGAATAGGGAAGTGTGGCAAAAGTATTTACAGAAATATCATATGTCACAGTTGTAGCTAAGCTGTGAAAACACCCAAAAACCAAGATGGCCGAAAGTTGGTGGGACAGTCCATCAAAGTCTCTTATTGACATAACATATGATAATCTGTGATAATTTAATCAAAGCATTTCTATGATAATCTATTTAAATTTATAGATGAAACTAATATTTTCGCTCGCGTTTGTTTTGCCTTTAGGGCTAGATGTTCGAGGTTTCAAGATGATTAAGCCGTAAGTCTATGGAGCCTACCCCGATTATCGGTCCATGGTGGCCATGTTTTGGCTTAATAATTCTGCTTACACCGTCAGATGTCGCTTTTGTTTGAGTGCGTAGTAGAGTAAGAAGATTTTGCCTTGTGGGTTTTTTTGCCTTGGGATTTTGCAAACTTACGCGAGCTTGATTTTTTAAAATCAACACTTGTTTTGTTCGTTCCCATATTGGATAAACTTTTTTTTTTATAGCAGATTGATATTAGAGGCTGATATGTATGTTAGCACTAAATTTTGCATCCAAAATTAAATTTCACATTTCTTATTATTATCTACATGTACCAATCTAAGAGACAGAATTTAATTAGTCTAAACAATCCTGCAATCAGTGTTGCCAACTTAAAAAAATTATCACTCAAAATATTGGAAGAGCATTTCATGAATACAACAAACTTGGAAGTAAATCTTTGCTTTATTGGTCGACTCGGAAATTGCCGCCATGTTGGGATTTTCTCACACTTTTCCAATATGGCTGTGTGTTATCATCATATCACGCTAAAAGCCCACTTGAGCAAACAGCGGCAACTCTCAAGAAACAATTACACTTCATGTCGTCATTCATATCACTCAGTTCTAGCTGAACATGAGCAAAGTGAAAATATCAGGCGTTCTGTAGACATTTTTATCCTCTGACGACTCACGTCACAGAACACATGTTTACACATCTCAATATTTCTTTTTCTGTAATTCGACAAATCTTTCCCAGTTATCTATATAGTCTTTGATTGAGCTTTAATCCCCTCATGACACGTTATGTCCTGAAGGACTAGACTATCTAAATTCTGTTGATTGGCAGGACTGACCATTTCGTTTTCTGGACTTGTGTATCTGCATAATAAATTGTTAAAATTTATAACCATTGTTATTCAATATGCTGAATGAAGTGCTGAGGTCAAAAGTTGATGATTCAAGCAGTCTGACGTCATTACTAGGATTATATTGTAACAAGTTGCAGCTCTACAGAATGCAAGAATGCCTACATTCTCAATAATGAAACCAAATGGCAATATCTAAACAGCAATATCTAAACGGCAATATCTAAATGGCAATATCTAAATGGCATTATCGAAATGGCAATATCGAAATGGCAATATCTAAATGACATTATCCAAATGGCAATATCTAAATGACAATATCCAAATGGCAATATCTAAATGGCATTTTCCAAATGGCAATATCTAAATGGCAATATTTAAATGACATTATCCAAATGCCAATATCTAGATGACAATATCCAAATGCCAATATCTAAATGGCATTATCCAAATGTCAATATCTAAATGGCAATATCTAAATGGCAATATCCAAATGGCAATATCTTAATGGCAATATCCAAATGACAATATCTTAATGGCAATATCTAAATATAGAGGATATCCAAGTTTGTCCATTCACAAGTTAATTAATCTGGCGAATGACTGAATCTGATATTTGAAACTGACACTTGCTGTAATCGACATTTAACAATGTTATTTACATCACTGATATTTAGTTATATTTGTGAGGGAGCAAGTTATCAGTCTGGGCCAACCCTTTATCTGGTCATGCATTTTGTGAGAAAAAAAATCATGCATTACCACATGTGTTTGGGTCCAACTAAAATTTGGCAAATAAAGTCCTAATTTTGAAATCATTAAATGTCTTTGAATGGTGTCTGTCTGAACATTGTCTGCACAGTGTCTGCACAGTCTCTGAGTAATGTCTAAACACTGAACAGTCTCTAAATGTGGTGTCTAAATGGTCTCTAAATATTGTCTGATTTATGTCTGAATAATGTCTGAATAATATAAAAATAATGTTTGAATATTCGCTGAAGAGCAGGAATTTGTAAATTGAGGGCAGGGACTTGTAAATTGAGTAGGGGGCGTTTGTAAATTGAGTAGGGGGCGTTTGTAAATTGAGTAGGGGGCATTTGTAAATTGAGAAGGGGGCATTTGTAAATTGAGTAGGGGGCATTTGTAAATTAAGTCGGGGGCATTTGTAAATTGAGTAGGGGTCGGGAGCATTTGTTAATTGAGTGGGAATGAGAGGCGTCAGTAAAATATATCTATTAACTATTGTTGAGATTTTTTGCCTGCCTTGAGAAAGTTTCAGATATTTCAGACTTTGTCTGCTGGTTTCATATTTAGATTCGCTCTTTCTCTGTTCTCAGATTTATAAATTTGCACACGATAGTAATAACATATATTTTTCTTCAAACTGCGAGTTTTTGTATTAACATAAAAAAACGTGAGACTAGAATGCATTTCTACACAAGATTGCTACATTTTTGTTAAGTAAATAGTCGTATATTGCTCAAGATATTTCTAATGAATTAAAAATAAAAAAATAAAATCTGTTTAATGTGAGTGATAATGGGGCTATATAGAAGGTTTATGAAGATCTTCTGGTTTGAACGGAGATGCATTTGTTTGTTTGTTTGTTTGGGGTTTTACACCACTTTCAACATTATTTCATTCATTTCATGATGAGACCTACTTGTGGCACATAAAGCTAACGACCATAGGATTCGCGCAACCATAGGATTGGCTGAAAATTATGAAATTGTCTTGTATTCATAATACAAATAGAACATTGAATTTTTTGGAAAAGAAAAGTTCATATGAATGGTATAAATAAATTGTTATGAAAATTGCACCCATTGACCCCGATTTCGTCACAATGTGCATGTGCACAAGTACCAGCTTGTTACAAAAATATACAATTTGGCCTTGCTCTGTCAGTTCTTGGCCGATTTACATCATTGACAGCTCAACATTGAGCTTTTGGGCTGCTCTCTTCAAATATGTAAGTCTAATGTACAATATATTAATTTTCATCTTTTGGCATAGACGATAGGTCAGTGCACAAAGTCTATGATCGTATGCGCAAAGACGTGACTCTGACTTGTACATTTTGTTCAAATATAACACACGCATATCACTTTATAAGATAAAGTAATGTCAAGTGTCACTGATGGATATACCCCACTAAAGCACATATACAATCAACTGTCCATGTTTTGTTGGATAATATAATGATTGACAAAGACCATAAATGCGTGAAATTGACGGTTGTTAGCTCTATAACGGAAATTGAGCATAAATCAAAGGTCATTTTGTTGAAAATGAGAACAATGACCAACTTCTGTCAAACTCTTATACACATTTGTACATTTATAGTCACAGAACTTTGAAATATGTGAAATAGTCAACCACTAAAATAAATAATGTTTGGAGATTGCAGATTCCTTGGCTAAAGGCAACAGCTGAAAGAGTAGAAATCTCAGGCAGTCACATGACTTAATGTTATAGGTCAAGGTCACCACTGAGCACAACATTTTGAGACATTGATAAGATGCATCTATGGTTTCAGTCTGATATTGTTACTTCTGGCCTTGAAATGAAGGTCAAGGTCATCAAATAGTAAATTATTTCAAGATCTTCAAATGATGCATCCATGGTTTAAGTATTTACAAGAACACAAATAAAAGTCACATAATGAAAATATTATAATGTACTTCACAATTTTTATACTTATAATTATGTTACCAGATACTGTAGCTATGACATATCTGATTATGACTACAATATTCCAAGGCTAAACTTTCTGCAGTTCAAGGCAAGTCATTACTGATTTTGTTAGGGGACACTTCTCCTCCCGACACAAGCCCTGCAGCAAGTTTATGCTGGGGAGCTATTCTTTCTGACACTTCCTATTTAATCTGATAGCATCAAATTATGCCGCTGTTGGCGGAAAGTATATCCCATGGCCCCTGAGAATTGCTGAGACATTTCATTCAAACTCCTGCACAATGCAGAATGTGGGATAAACTAATGTCATGGTAATGTTATTTGCCTAAGTTATTTGCCTAAGGTTCTATTTCTAATGAGATGTCATCAGCAGACAACATTTAGTATATATGTGTATTGTCCCTGGTAGGAATAGGTCCTGTCACACCAGGACTGTGTCTGCTTGCTCAGAGTCAGCTGTGAGTTGAATATGTGATAAAATGGCAGTGGTATTGTATGATGACTGACTGAAATTTGCTTTAAAAAAGTTAAAGTAACACAGTTGGTAAAACGCATATGCAACCTCCTATGGTGATGTTCTCACTGCTTCCATGGCGTTCCCAGGGCACTCTTTTCCACGGTGTTCCCATGGCACTCTCACAGCAACGAAATTGCAATGGACAAAGTAAGTGAGAATTCAGTACAGAACTCAATACAGAATTCAGTACAGAACTCAGTAAAGATGAATTGAACAATGAGTAGCCGTGTCTGAGATGGCACGGCATTCACTTTGTGCCTATGGTGCCCCCTACATTCACTTTGTGCCTATGGCGCCCCCTACATCCACTTTGTGTCTATGGTGCCCCCTGCATTCACTTTGTGCCTATGGCGCTCCCTGCATTCACTTTTTCAGTAAAGATGAATTGAACAATGAGTAGCCGTGTCTGAGATGGCACGGCATTCACTTTGTGCCTATGGTGCCCCCTACATTCACTTTGTGCCTATGGTGCCCCCTACATCCACTTTGTGTCTATGGCGCCCTCTGCATTCACTTTGTGCCTATGGCGCCCTCTGCATTCACTTTGTGCCTATGGCGCTCCCTGCGTTCACTTTGTGCCTATGGTGCCCCCTGCATTCACTTTGTGCCTTTTGTGCCCCCTGCATTCACTTTGTGCCTATGACGGCCCCTACATTCCCTTTGTGCCTATAGCGCCCCCTGCATTCACTTTGTACCTTTTGCGCCCCCTGCATTCACTTTGTGCCTATGGCGCCCCCTACATTCCCTTTGTGCCTATGGCACCCCTAACATTCACTTTGTGCCTATGGCGCCCCCTACATTCACTTTGTGCCTATGGCGCCCCCTACATCCACTTTGTGTCTATGGTGCCCCCTGCATTCACTTTGTGCCTATGGCGCTCCCTGCATTCCGATTTTCAGTAAAGATGAATTGAACAATGAGTAGCTGTGTCTGAGATGGCAAGGCATTCACTTTGTGCCTATGGTGCCCCCTACATCCACTTTGTGTCTATGGCGCCCTCTGCATTCACTTTGTGCCTATGGCGCCCTCTGCATTCACTTTGTGCCTATGGCGCCCCCTGCATTCACTTTGTGCCTTTTGTGCCCCCTGCATTCACTTTGTGCCTATGGCGCCCCTGCATTCACTTTGTGCCTATGGCGCCCCCTGCATTCACTTTGTACCTTTTGCGCCCCCTGCATTCACTTTGTGCCTATGGCGCCCCTGCATTCAATTTGTGCCTATGGCGCCCCCTGCATTCATTTTGTGCCTATGGCGCCCCCTGCGTTCACTTTGTGCCTTTTGCGCCCCCTGCATTCACTTTGTGCCTATGGCGCCCTCTGCATTCACTTTGTGCCTATGGCGCTCTCTGCATTCACTTTGTGCCTATGGCGCCCCCTGCATTCACTTTGTGCCTTTTGCGCCCCCTGCATTCACTTTGTGCCTATGTCGCCCCTGCATTCAATTTGTGCCTATGGCGCCCCCTGCATTCATTTTGTGCCTATGGCGCCCCCTGCATTCACTTTGTGCCTATGGCGCCCCCTGTATTCAATTTGTGCCACCGAGTCACCCATGCGGGACCTTGGAGACAGTCGGGAGTGTCATTAAGTACATATCTGGTATATATCTTTAAATGTTAAGTACATATCTGGTAAGTATGTATCCTGTAAATGGAGTCAACGACAAGTATCCAACAAAAACTCTATCTTTTTATACTTATAATTATATAACCAGACACGGTAGCTGTAACATATCTGATTATGACTACAATATTCCAATGCACAACTTTCTGCAGTTCAAGGCAAGTCATTACTGATTTTGTTAGGGACACTTCTCCTCCTGACACAAGCCCTGCAGCAACTGGTAAGTATGTATCCTGTATGTATCAAGCACAAGTATCCAACAAAAAACTCTATCTTTAAAACTTTAAGGGTTCTCTTCTTTCCAGGATTCTGCAAATGTGAGGATTTTCTAACATTCCATTTTCAAAATATTCTCCATTGCCAATTTCTTGATATATTTTTACAGTATATGAATTACAACAAATTTGAAGTAACACTAATTCTAGAACTGAATAGCAACATGTTATAAGATAGCTTAAATGACTACTAATCTATAACACTTTGAATAGAAAACTGTGAAGAGAGTTTCGGACGATGAAGATGACTTTTTGCCCTCAGTGCATAATATTGTGCAGTGAAGTTTGGAAGCTACTGTGGTAATAACCCAGTGATGCCTGGATTGAGTGCATTATGGCCTGGATGGTGGGTGATGCCTGGATTGAGTGCATTATGGCCTGGATGGTTTGTAGCCCGTAGATCTGGCATCTGCCAATGCCAATTAAAGTATAAATCTGGGATAGGCGGCCGGAGGGCTTCTTGCGACACAGCGAACTTCACCAAGCTTTCATCTTGGCCCTCAAGCTTAAATCTCGGCTCTTATCTTCTCAGCACTGTCTGCACATGAGAAGGTCAGGTGAAGAAAGTTTGATGTCTATGTTTATTACTAAGAAAATGCAGTACTGAGAAGTGCAGTACTGAGAAGTGCAGTACTGAGAAGTGCAGTACTGAGAAGTGCAGTACTGAGAAGTGCAGTACTGAGAAGTGCAGTACTGAGAAGTGCAGTACTGAGAAGTGCAGTACTGAGAAGTGCAGTACTGAGAAGTGCAGTACTGAGAGGTGCAGTACTGAGAAGTGCAGTAATAAGTGCAGTACTGAGAAGTGCAGTAATAAGTGCAGTACTGAGAAGTGCAGTACTGAGAAGTGCAGTACTGAGAAGTGCAGTACTGAGAAGTGCAGTAATAAGTGCAGTACTGAGAAGTGCAGTAATAAGTGCAGTACTGAGAAGTGCAGTACTGAGAAGTGCAGTACTGAGAAGTGCAGTACTGAGAAGTGCAGTACTGAGAAGTGCAGTACTGAGAAGTGCAGTACTGAGAAGTGCAGTACTGAGAAGTGCAGTACTGAGAAGTGCAGTACTGAGAAGTGCAGTACTGAGAAGTGCAGTACTGAGAGATAAAATACTGCCATCTTAGCCCTTTATATATGTCATATATTTTCCAGCTTTAAATGATAAACTGCTGAGAATCATGCAACCATTTCTATAATTGGGATCTGTTCCTTCATCAAATAAAACACACATCTCAACTACAGAACGAAAATTGTGTTACAATTTCTCAATATACATTTTCTTCCATTGTTGCATTATCAACCTTACAATAAATTTACTTCCATAATCATTAAGAATAAAAGATCACTTGAATTGGCCTCCCATGAAGTCAACTGCCACTTTCCGGGATAGGAAGTCAGTGTTACTTTATTGAACAAACGTTAAGTGCTAAATGAGCATGAAGCTATATAAAGGTGCCACCTGGTGGCGAAAACATTATTCAGGAAATTTGACAGGAAGCAATCAATTACAGAGGCATTTGATTGGCTTGGGGGCAGGAACTATTGATTTCCATGGTAACTAATCTTTATTGTTCTTACTAACTTTATTCCACACAAAAAACTAACATAATTCATTGTCATATTATTTTCTTGTAAACCCCCCCAGGAATAAGGGAATAAAACCTCTCAAAATAAAACTTCCAAGATGGCCGTCAGTATGCGGTGGTACACACAAGTCTTTTTACAAACATTTCTTATTGAATGTTGTGAATAGTAGTTAAATACATTAAAATTAATGACGATGAATATGTCTTCACGTTTAACTATTCCCCTCTGACCTCACGCAATGTGCGTTATTGGCTTTGTTATTTCAGCTTAATGACCTCGGAAGGCTTTCCTCTTGTATGGGCCATTGTATGGGCCATTGTTCGGGCCATTGTACGGGCCATTCTTCACCTAGCAGTGTGTTATATACCAAGACAGGTGAGAAATGATCCGGGTAGCACTACCGGGCATAACATGACAACCCACTCTGCCCCCTGGCAACAAACGAGGTGCAACCAATCAGACGTCTACACCAGCCAGGGCCAAACAGCTATGTGTTCACGCACAAAATGATCATATAAGGTCACACATGGCCGCCATATGACAAAACCTGTCTGAGCACAGCTGTTGTGTGGCATAAAATGAATATGACCAAATAAAGTCATGCAGGGCAATTGCGTGACCTTATTTGGTTATTTTCATGTGTGAACCAATAGATCCTATTAACAGACCATGTACGCCTGACCAACCACAAGCCTTGCCTCTCTTGTCGAACCTATATGCTCCTATATATACGTATAACCCCTATATATATATATATATATATATATATATATATATATATATATATATATATATATATATATATATATAGAATATATAGAGAATATATATTGTATGTATAGAATATATAGAATATTATAGAATATTACAGAATATTATAGAATATTATAGAATATTATAGAATATTAATATAGAATATTATAGGGGCTACCGAGCAGCTTAACACTGATCGCAGATGAAGTACTATACTCTCTGCGCAGGTTTAGTTATCTTTAAAAAAAATCCCCTCGTCTCGGGGCGGCCATTTACCCACACTGCCCCAGAGCGGGACTTCCGGAACCCATTCAACTCGCAGTAAATTAGCCATCACTTCGCCCTCATTTAGGTGAACAAGCTGGGCGGAGAGGAATCTCCAAGTCATTTTCTCCATTGATTAGTCATTAGTGCATGCTGGGAACAGGGACGCCGGGGCTTGGGTCTGTATTCGCCAGACTGCCGGCAGCTTTTTCTTGTCTGAATGCGAGCATCGTGGAATTCATCACCACATGCCCCAGCAAAACATAGCGTCTAAAGGTAAACCTTTGTTGATAGGTAACGGCTCAGTTTATACAGCAATGCATCTACACCTTTCTTTTCTGACATTTTAAACATCAAAGTGAATAAGTTCATGAAAATGTTTAAGTTTATCATCTTTAAACTTGTCAGTACTACAAATAAAATATTTCAGCTATCACTTTCAGCTGTCACTTTCAATCTCCATGAGTGGAGAGGGTTAAGTGTCAATTCTCTAAATGGGATGTTAATCTCTCTTCCTTTGTCTGGTTCCCTATCACCTGAAATTCTATATTCTCTTTGGAGGAGATAATACCATAGAGTACCGGTCAATAGGTGTCTGGGCACAATATACTCTGCTGTTCAGTCCACACGGGCTGGTAGCCATTCTGTATGTACAGTTATACAAGATTATGAGTTTTCCTGCACTTTAAGTGAACTTTACAGTGCCTCAGTAAAATATTCATCAAGATTTTCACCATACGTGTCACAAAATGCAACCAAGGCATCATGTGTTAGGCTCTCTAGAGATTTGGAAGCAATTTTTTTACCATCTTTCGGCCATCTTGCTTTCAGTGCTTTCACAGCTCGGTTTCAACAATCGCATGTGATTTTCCAAACTCAATTTTTTTCAATTTTTTAAGAACCCACATTAAATCCTCTCTCAATTGTGGTACCTTCTAAGTCAGGTATATTCTCTCATGGAGGAAAAAAATGTCATTCTCAGACAATTCATTCATATCATAATAATTTGGCATTATGAGTTAAGAGAAAGAATCTCAACCCCTGACCGCTACAGGTCTCAATGCCCTTCTCCTTATAAAGACTACCTAGCGGTCAACTGATGATCCTCTTGCCATACTACACCTTCAATTAAAATTGATTATCCAAACAATCTATAAATATTTGCCTCACATATTATTTGTGAGTAAATTTGACTTTTATCAAAATAGGGCATTGCTTTAGAGTCAAACTTAGATGTCAAAATAAGATATAGATAATATCACCCAAATGTACATGTATGTGATGTCTGATTTTACTGCTATTCTCTTGATAAGGATCAGGTTTCATCTGACATTTGTGCTTCTCGACAGGTAGAACGCCAGGTTTGTCTTAATTAGTCACTCAAAATTCTGTCCAGTTAGCCTGGTTCCTGAAGATGATATCCATAATCCCAATTAGTCTCATCTGGTTCGACCAATTAGTCTTATCTGGTCTGACCAATTAGTCTCATCCAGTCTGACCAATTAGTCTCATCTGGTACGACCAATTAGTCTCATCTGGTACGACCAATTAGTCTCATCTGGTACGACCAATTAGTCTCATCTGGTCTGACCAATTAGTCTCATCCAGTCTGACTAATTAGTCTCATCTGGTGCGACCAATTAGTCTCATCTGGTACGACCAATTAGTCTCATCTGGTACAACCAATTAGTCTCATCTGGCACAACCAATTAGTCTCATCCAGTCTGACTAATTAGTCTCATCTGGTACCACCAATTAGTCTCATCTGGTATGACCAATTAGTCTCATCTGGTACAACCAATTAGTCTCATCTGGTACACCCAATTAGTCTCATCCAGTCTGACTAATTGGTCTCAACTGGTATGACAAATTAGTCTCATCTAGTCTAACTAATTAGTCTCATCTAGTCTGACTAATTAGTCTCAACTGGTATGACAAATTAGTCTCATCTAGTCTAACTAATTAGTCTCATCTAGTCTGACTAATCAGTTTTGTCTCGTATGATCAATTAGTCTCATCTTGACCAATCATCTTGACCAATCAGTTTTGTCTTGTATGACCAATTAGTTTCATCTTATATGACCAATTAGTCTCGTCTAGTATGACCAACTGAATTAATAACGGTTTCCTTCATTTCTTCTCAATGATAGTCCTGGTGGTATCATAATTTTCTGAGATCCTCTTGGTCGTTCCCACATCATTTGCCCACTTAGAAATTGAAATTACCTGAAGTACCTGTTGAAGTGTAATCTAAATATACAATTTATGTTCTGAACATTTACAGATATAGTAGCAACTATATATTAAAAGAAATATGGAAAAGCCTGCAAAACTGTCTCCTCAGTGAAATGTCACTGCATCTTGTGAGGAGCATTGTCTGCAAACACAACCTTCTAAGGGACATTTTGAAGGGCACTTCTTGCAAAGATGACCTTGTGAGGGGCATTTTAAAGGGAACTATTTGCAAACATGACCTTGTGAGGAGCATTTTAAAGGGAACTATTTGTAAACATGACCTTGTGAGGAGCTTTTTGAAGGGCACTTCTTGCTAAGATGACCTTATGAGAAGCATTTTGATGGGAACTATTTGCAAACATGACCTTGTGAGGAGCATTTTGAAGGGCACTTCTTGCAAACATGACCTTGTGAGGAGCATTTTGAAGGGTACTGTATCATTTGATCGTGGGAAATGACTGCTTCAGTGGAGATGACAGTAATCTGCAACGCTGGATAAACAACACTCATCTCCTACAAAAAGAGAGCACTTTGCTTTATTACAACCATGCTGCTGCAATCTGAGAAATTATTCCCTCATTTTGTACAATCTCCATCATCAAGTTCCTTCTTTTCCATTCGCTACTGACTTTTGATTTCACTGCCCCGGGGGGCTTTCTATACTAATTCTCAGCAGCCGTTTTCTCCTCCTACACGAAATCATCCTGTGACGGATATCGTGTGACAAAATTCGCAAAAGAATAAAGCAGTGTCAGTATTATAATTTTTCGCAGGTAGTTTATGAGGTCCGTAATGAGGGACCATCTGTGTATATGGTGCCCGGTAATTCTCCGGCTATTCCAGACCATATTGAACCATCGGATGCAGGAAATGACCAGAGAAAACACCAACGATTTCTCCGGAAGGAATCATGCAGGGTTATATATTTCTATCCTCTGACCTCTGACATGTGATCCAACGGAACGAAAAAAAAGGATAAAATAAATAAATTTAAAAAAACTCTCTTTGCCATGAGATTATCCCACTTATGTTGAGTTTGATTTCAGTTTGTCATTTGCATTATTGGACAGAACCATCATTTATCAGAGTTTAAATACCATATTTATAAACAAAAATTATAGCTTTTTCAACATGAGTGGTTTTAACACCTTATCTACTGAATAGAAAGGTTAAAAGCCAAAGAGTTCAAGGCAAAAAGGTTGGATATGAATGCTATACAGATAATAAACGAATGTCATGCAAAAAGGATAAAATTGAATGTTTTGCAAAAAGGTAAATTTGAATGCCGTGCATAAAGGATAAACTTAAATGTTATTCAAATGTTATTAAAAAAAATCAACAATGAAGATTTCACACAATCATCACGGCAGTACTTATAATCAGTGTCACATGACTGTCACATGACTGTCACATGACTGTGAAGTGAGCCATGACCAACAGAAATGATGATGATTACTGACTGAGAAACACAAAAACATTTTCAACTTTTGGGAAATTTCTGGAAGGGACTGTGGACAATAATTCTTTGACAATGTTGCATACTTACTTCAACAGCGTGTAGAAATGGGTGGCGGCTTTGAACATTATTATATTACAATCTGCATGAATTCAAACAAAAGACCGCAAATACTAAGCAAAACAGAGCCCTGCTGAATGTTCATTTGTATTCTGGACTCAGTGCAAATCTATGTAGGAACTAATCTGTGTTGTTGTGCGGTGCAGTTCGTGAAGAAGTCTTATGTCAACAGCTCAGCATCACAAATTGCTCTCAACTGAGCATCACAAATTGCTCTCAACTGAGCATCACGAATTGCTCTCAGCTGAGCATCACAAATTGCTCTCAACTGAGCATCACCAATTGCTCTCAGCTGAGCATCACAAATTGCTCTCAACTGAGCATCACCAATTGCTCTCAGCTGAGCATCACAAATTGCTCTCAACTGAGCATCACCAATTGCTCTCAGCTGAGCATCACAAATTGCTCTCAGCTGAGCATCACAAATTGCTCTCAACTGAGCATCACGAATTGCTCTCAGCAGAGCATCACAAATTGCTCTCAGCTGAGCATCACAAATTGCTCTCAACCATAAGTCTGCCAACCAATAACAACACAGGAAGCTTTCATAACACGTCACTACGCTCTACATCTCATGAGGCAATATTCTACAACATTAGTGGGCTAGTTATCAACTTGAACTAATTATACTGTTACAGATGAACTGTATTTATTGTACTCACTTTAGTTAACATAATGTTTATTCAATAAATGTTGAATTAATACAATGACGTGGAGGTGTGAATTTTCAAAAATGTTTTTTAAAATAAAATTTGTATTTATTTAATATTGATTCTGAGTATGTGGTTACTGTAGGTACTTTAAAAGTGAATTTTAAACGAAAACACTGACAGGTAAATTAAGTGAGTTCAGTTCGGTTTACAGCAGATATACCGGTAGATACAATTTTACCAACCCAGCATGACTAAATTGCCACTCTTAAATTTCCATTTTGTTCAGCAGTTTATTACACAAAATTACCACTGAATGTCAGAGGTACAACTTCGTGTACAGAAACTGGTTCTGATTGTCTGTTACTTTGCTTTATCATTTTAAAATTTTTATTCAAACTAAACTTTCATTATATTTCAGATTTTAGAGAAGGAGGAATATTGGACAGAAATACCAAACATTGAGAGGAGAGTCTTTGGTATGTAAGACTTTTATCTCAATGGGAGATTATGAAGTTGAATGGGGCTTCAGTGAAGCAGCCCCATCCGTTACAAAATTGTGAAACTTATGGCTGTTTTATTCTTATCAATGTTTTTTTTAATTCTCGCTATCTGCTCTCCCGGCTTTTTAGCTGGTCCATGAAAAAATGACGGGATTGGCGCGAGAGAGCAATGCATGACGGGAAAGATGTTACTTTGTAAACGTCCGCCCGCCTTGCTTCAAGATGGGAGTGAAATTTCAGACTGACATCATACATTGACAAGCTAATGTCAGTGCTATTGAGTGTTTGTTGTGTAATCTTCATATAAGTATATTGCAATCTACGTAATTTATGTCAACATTGCGGAGGCAAAACTGACAAAAACAACGATGGAGAGATGAAAGGCAGAGGCGACAATGCCCCAAACAAGCTGTCGCCGCTGTTCCCGGATGTGCCATGTGCAAAGAATTGGGTCAAATACGATCGCAGCGCTCAGAAAATGCAGCGTATATGGTAGAGCAGATAGGGAGAATTCTAGCAATTTATTTATTGATCAATCTAAAAGGAACTTACACTCAATCATGAACCAGTCCTTGCATATTTTCATTTCGATATTATAATCTAAAAGGCATTCATTGTGTTGGCGCTGACGGTGTTTCCTTTACACGATATTGTGAGGCCAATTTTGGGCTGAACTGTCAGACTGATGGGAGTTTTATTTTGGCCCGTCGCCAGAGGGCAGCACCTCAGGACAGTCATTATGTCAGGTTTGTTCCAGGTAATTACAGGCGTGCCGATTCCTGACATGCACGCCCCCTGTTGGCAAACTGTGTGTTTTACAATCCACTTTACAGTCAGAAGTGGCCTTTTATTCTATAAGTGAGATAAAAATATGAACTTTATTCAAGAAAAGTAATTTCCCACTAAGAGTATTTGACACTTAAACATAATATACAGCTAAAATATATATTACGTGTTACTCTCTATTTGATGTGGATTGTCAAAATATACAACTATTACATCTTTCCACCCCCTGACAGGTTCAAAAGTCTGTGAGTTATGTAGATCTAAAAGTTGTGATTTATATCACTGCTTTAATTCTTAAATATCCTAGACATTACAAGCAAGCATCTACCGCAGCAGTGCATACAAGCATGACACTTTTATTTCATCTAATTGCTGCTGATTTTAGGGATGAGGCTCTTGATGTGGGTGGGGAAGACGGTAAGATCACCTAAGCAAATAGTATCAAAGAAAGTATCGCTTTTTGAGAACATTCTGGCTGACGGGAAGATGAAGCTTCTATATTTATATAAAATATATATAATATAAAAATTTGTATACAGCACATAATCTGTGATTCTCTCATGTTGTTCACAATATTGAAGACACACACATCAAAAGAATGGACTTAATCAGGTAAAATAGGCCTTATGAGGTCAAATGGACTTAATGAGGTCAAATGGACTTAATGAGGTCAAATGGACTTAATGAGGTCAAATGGACTTAATGAGGTCACATGGACCTAATGAGGTCATACACAGCCACGAAGTGACCTTGAAGTTGAAAGGATGCTTGAAGTAATAATGCCACGCAACAACTATGCGTGACTAGATTATGTCAAGTTATATTAATGCGTGATAGTATTTGGTCACGTTTATGCATTGCTATAATTAAGGATTAACGTGAGATTGTGAAACATTATATTGAGTGTTTATTCGCTGGGTATAATCTGTGGTACTGTTCTTACATGTTAGACCCTGAAGAGATTTTGAATAAAAATTTCAACCAACTTTCAGCCATCTTGTTTCCAGTGCCCTCACAACTGGGCTACTGATATCACAAATAATTTTGCCCAAAATACAATACCTGTAAATGCACTCAATATTGGGGACTCAATATGTTATATTGATGGGGTAGCTAATAAAGGGACACAACACCTGTATATAATGTAAAGCGTTTAATTTCCTTAAAGGAGCACTATATTGGTGAGATTATTAAGTACATAAATCTGTCAATAATCACCCAACACTTATAAACCATTAAGTCTATTCTGTCCTTAGGGAGGGCCTTTAAATATTCACTGTGCTCAGATAATTACGACTAACTCAGCTATTTTGACAAAACATCTCTCTCCATGCCTCCCACTCACAAAATCTTACAATTTTGCTAATGTCTCGCTCAATTTACATTATTTTGTTTGCGATTTCACTAAAGTATCACTGAGCATCACATCCACTCAGGTTCTCTTGATTTCTTTATCATTAAATGCAAAAAATATCTTTAAAAACAGGAAACTGTTCGACATTTTCCCTTTCGGTGATTTTATGCAGAGCAGTCACAGGCTATCAGACTCCTGGGGCTTAGGCAGCCCGCAGATGTTTTCTCACGGGATAATCTCTTCACCAATGACCTACTTCCATATTAATCTATCACTATGGATTAATGTCATCTTGGCTCTGTGCCAGAATTTATCCTTCTTCACAATGTGTCGGTGTGTAATCTGGATCTCGCTGCATTTTACTTTTATAACATACTTCTCTTCCATATTCCTTCCTCAATTTTCATGCGTCTTGCACAATAAGAATGCACCGATTGTTGCGAGGCAATTTTTGTAATTCTGTTAAACAATGAAAATTAAAAAAGGTTCACACCTATATTGCTATGACTAAATCTTCTTTGTGGAAATTAGAATATTGTTTTGTTTGAGGTAAGTCTTCCTGTCAATCTCAGGTGTGGAGGTTCTGGCTTTAGCGAATCATTCACAAATCATGACTCAAAGCAAAATGCATACAGAAAAGATGCAATGTGTTGGTTGAAATATTGAAATCAAATTCCTTGAAAAAAAAAGTAAACCAATGCCAAAAGTAAACCAATGCCAAGGGGCAGTTTTAAGTCAGTTTTATATAAATTCTATGTAGGTCAAGGTCACCATATTTGAAAAAAAAGAGCTGATACCAAGATGCTGATACCAGATAAGTTACTGATTGTTACACTGACAGAGAGACTGACTGAGAGACTGACAGAGAGACTGACAGAGGGACAGACAGAGAGACTGACAGAGAGACTGACAGAGAGACTGACTGAGAGACTGACAGAGAGACTGACAGAGGGACTGACAGAGAGACTGACAGAGAGACTGACAGAGAGACTGACAGAGAGACTGACAGAGAGACTGACAAAGAGACTGACAGAGGAACTGACAGAGAGACTGACATAGACCGACAGAGGGACTGACAGAGGGACTGACAGAGACTGAGAGAGGTACTGACAGAGAATAACAGAGAGACTGACAGAGGGACTGACAGAGAGACTGACAAAGAGACTGACAGAGGGACTGACAGAGAGACTGACAAAGAGACTGACAGAGGGACTGACAGAGAGACTGACAAAGAGACTGACAGAGGTACTGACAGAGAGACTGACAGAGGGATTGACAGAGGGACTGACAGAGACTGACAGAGGAACCGAGAGGAACTGACAGATGAACTGACAGAGAAACTGACAGACGAACTGACAGCGGGACTGACAGAGAAACTGACAGAGGAACTGACAGAGAAAATGAGAGAGGTCCTGACAGAGGAACTTACAGAGGAACTGACAGAGACTGACAGAGGAACTGACAGAGGAACTTACAGAGGAACTTACAGAGGAACTTACAGAGGAACTGACAGAGACTGACAGAGGAACCGAGAGAGGAACTGACAGAGGAACTGAGAGAGGTACTGACAAAGAGACTGACAGAGGGACTGACAGAGAGACTGACAGAGACTGACAGAGGAACCGAGAGAGGAACTGACAGAGGAACTGAGAGAGGAACTGACAGAGGAACTGAGAGAGGTACTGACAAAGAGACTGACAGAGGGACTGACAGAGAGACTGACAGAGACTGACAGAGGAACCGAGAGAGGAACTGACAGAGGAACTGAGAGAGGAACTGAGAGAGGAACTTACAGAGGAACTTACAGAGGAACTGACAGAGACTGACAGAGGAACCGAGAGAGGAACTGACAGAGGAACTGAGAGAGGTACTGACAGAGGGACTGACAGAGGGACTGACAGAGAGACTGACAGAGAGACTGACAGAGTAACCGAAAGAGGTACTGACATAGGAACTGACAGGTAAAAATAAAAAAACATTTTGACATAACTTTCCAATACTTTGAGGTTATCAGATGACTGTAAGGTTACGCTGTATAATAAAAAGATTGCTCGCAAGGACGGAGGGTCTGCTTCCAGCGCTAATCACATCATAAAACTTGACATTTACATTTCGCTCTGAGTCAGCAGAGATATGGGAAAGCAGACTTTACAATGATCTTCAATTTCACATAAATCTGTTCACGAGCATGAAATATCAGCGACGGTGACACACTAGCAAGGCTTCCATTGGCTGTTTTATCATCGACACGGCTTCGTAGGTGATATCATGACGTGATTTTTTTTCCATAAGCGAATATACCTGACTTTGAAGGTGAAACACTGGAGAAAGGAACAGTTTTTGGGGGGTTTTTAGATTGAATTGGGGAAAGAGCTGTCGGTGCATTCGCATCTATTTTGATACAGGTAAAATCATTTGTGATAGCTGTTGCTAAGCTGTGAAAGAATTGAAACCAAGATGGCCGAAAGTTGGTCAAATATTGCATCAAAATCTCTTGATCTCCTGTCGTGTAATGATATTGGTATGACCAGCCACGGTAAAAAAATCAGCACATAGAAAAGATGGAAAGAACTTTTAGAAAGTTGATTATGGAAAGGTAACTGGTGGGTCCAATATCTATTTGCGAAAAAATTGCAAAATTGTGTTTTTTATGACCCTTTCAGCAACAATGGCCATGTCAGGTTGACCTTTGAACCTTTTAACCAGTGTGAAAGTAACACTGCCGACAGTGGAGTTAGGCACATCATCATTGTTCTACCAGCTGTGCAAGCAAGGCTGGTACAATGGCTACATCAAGACATATATAGACCTATAGATCTATACATATATAGACATATACAGACTTATATATCTATACATATATAGACATATATAGACTTATAGATCTACACATATATAGACATATATAGACTTATAGATCTATACCTATATATACATATATAGACTTATATATCTATACATATATATAGACATATATAGACTTATAGGTCTATACATATATAGACATATATAGACTTATAGATCTATACATATATAGACATATATAGACTTATAGATCTATACATATATAGACATATATAGACTTATAGATCTATACATATATAGACTTATAGATCTGTACAGAAAAACATCTTTGACCTTTGAAAAAATTGAACTACAAAAAAAACACTTAATCGCTGTTTGTCCTAAGTCTACTTTTTGTTCGTTAATTTACATATTTTTTGATTTACTCATAAAAATGATCTGCTCACACAGAATTACCAGTCAGAAACTTCAAACCCCTAAGCTTATAGCAACGGTGGATGAAGTTGAAACTGTTGGCTGTTATGCATCAATGGTTTAAATTTGGTGATGTTATCTTAATTTGTTGTCAACTTATCACATTCATTCACAAAGATTGTCAAAGATCATGTCACATGACCTTCGAATAAAGGTCAAGGTCACAAACAAGGGTGCTAATTAGAGACACTGCGGAGATGTAAAAAGTGTTGCTTACTTAAAAATAAGTGATAAAACTAAAAAACAAACCCAACTTTTCTGACATATTTTGTTATTTTCCTTGGCACTATTCAGTTCATAAGGCAAAGTTCAAAGTAAGAAAGTGACTTGGTGTCGTGGCTTGGTGTCGTGGCTTGGTCTCGACGCTCTCTGATGGCAGAGACAGGAAGTTCATTATACTGAGGCTCGCCGGCAAGCTTTAAAGGTAATATGTCTGATCTAATTGTGACCGCAGAAAGATCTCTACCAAATAATCACGCCAAAGTCACGGTACCAGCTACCAGAAAATGCGTTTTTTTCTTACAGTACACATGTGTTGAGTCAGGCCAAAATCACAGCACCAGCAACCAGAAAATGCATTTTTTTTTCAAAACATATGCATTGAGTCAGATACCGGTAAGGTCTGAAGTGCATTATGCTTTATGGGATACGTGTGTGACCCAGATCAGACCTCACTGAGGACAAAAGCTCCGAGATGATATAAAGTGACAATAGAGGGATTATCCCCTGTTAATCCCACTTAATCCCCATTAATCTCCTGCCTGCCTACTTAGATTAGGATTCTGATATAATATTGCATCACCAAATATTTCTCCATATCTGAGTCTGGTGTGTTATTTTCCCAGAGAATAAAATGACAAAATTAATCTTTAAAATGAGCTACATTATTTGATATTTGATGTTTCTTATGATATCCTTGGAAATATTATTTTGGCTACGTCTCTAGTTGATACAATGGTGATGCCTCATGTACATACAATAGAGAGATGCCTCGTGTCCTAACAATACAGAGATGTCTCATGTCCTAACAATATAGAGATGCCTCATGTCCTAACAGTACATAGATGCCTCATGTCCTAACAATACAGAGATGACTCGTGTCCTAACAATATAGAGATGTCTCGTGTCCTAATAATACTGAGATGCCGCATGTCCTAACAATATAGAGATACCTGATGTCCTAACAATACAGAGATGTATCATGTCCTAACAATATAGAGATGCCTCGTGTCCTAATAATATAGAGATGCCTCATGTCCTAACAATATATAGATGCCTCATGTAGATACAATAGAGAGATGCCTCGTGTCCTAACAATAAAGAGATGCCTGATGTCCTAACAATATAGAGATGTATCATGTCCTAACAATATAGAGATGCCTCGTGTCCTAATAATATAGAGATGCCTCATGTCCTAACAATATATAGATGCCTCATGTACATACAATAGAGAGATGCCTCGTGTCCTAACAATACAGAAATGACTCGTGTCCTAACAATATAGAGATGCCTCATGTCCTAACAATATAGAGATACCTGATGTCCTAACAATACAGAGATGCCTCATGTCCTAATAATATTATAGAGATGTCTCGTGTCCTAATAATATAGAGATGCCTTTTGTCCTAACAATATATAGATGCTTCATGTCCTAACAATATATAGATGCCACATGTACTAACAATATAGATATGCCTCATGTCCTAACAATATATATATGCCTCATGTCCTAAGTTCCTAACAATATAGATATGCCTCATGTCCTAACAATAGAGATACCTGATGTCCTAACAATATAGAGATGCCTCGTGTCCTAACAATACAGAGATGTCTCATGTCCTAACAATATAGAGATGCCTGATGTCCTAACAATAGAGAGATGCCTCATGTCCTAACAATAGAGAGATGCCTCATGTCCTAACAATACAGAGATGCCTCATGTCCTAACAATAGAGAGATGCTCCATGTCCTAACAATACAGAGATGCCTCATGTCCTAACAATACAGAGATGCCTCATGTCCTAACAATATAGAGATGCCTCATGTCCTAACAATACAGAGATGCCTCATGTCCTAACAATATAGAGATGCCTCATGTCCTAACAATACATAGATGCCTCATGTCCAAACAATATAGAGATGATCCGTGTCCTAACAATATAGGAATTCCTCCTGTCTATACACTACAAAGACGCTTTATGTCTGATATAGTTTAAGGATAGGTTTAACCTTATTTTTGACCCTTTCATTGTAAATTGCTGGTTTGTCTTCCACTTATCTTGGACTGACCACAGACACAGAAGGAGCATGATTGGCTAAAAGCGAGGTCTGACCTCACAAAAAGTCTCAATAATACAATGCCTCGTAAAAGTATATTTACTATGGGAAATGAACTTGCAGCCACTGATAACAGAGCTGCAGACAACAACAGAGCTGCGGACAACAACAGAGCTGCAGACAACAACAGAGCTGCAGACAACAACAAAGCTGCAGACAACAACAGAGCTGCAGACAACAACACAGCTGCAGACAACAACACAGCTGCAGACGACAACAAAGCTGCAGGCAACAACAGAGCTGTGTTTCAGTTTATTAATTGATCGCCAATGTTTATCACACCATTTGACATCGTTAGCACATTTACCCATCTGACAACAACTTGCTGAGAACATTTTCCAAAGTGCAGATGTAATTAAAAGGCTTTGTATATGGAAACACAGCTCTGTTGCCATCGTCTGTATATCTTAACTGAGAAACGACCAATAAATTTGATCCACTTATATTCTAGCTGTTTAGTTTTACGGATGTTAGGCTTTGTATTTTCTATCAGGCTTCTCCGTCATTATATCTGATGGACGGCCGTGCCAAGATTGAATTCACGATACAATTCCCCCTATGACCTGAGGCCCGTGCCAAAGGGTTAAACCGTCATCCTTGCAAATCTATGACCAGGTGGGTTGTCACGTCAAGGACCTGCGACATGACATTTCAGTGATGCAGCACTATATCTATGTCAAGTAGGTCTCATCACGATATGACTGAATAATGTTAAAAGTGATGTAAATCCCCAAACAAACAAATAAAATATATTTGATGGATGAGGTTTAGACTGAAACACTGGAAGGTGAAATGAATGTGTACAGAAAACTCGCGGGGTCCTCAAACTTGGCAAACATGGAAAGACCTCGTTCCTAACTTTGTAGATTATAAAGAAACAAATCAAAATACAAAAATAGCAGATTTGTCACTTTGCCAGCATGGGGAGACTTCTAGCCTCATTTTGTAGGAAATAGAGAAAAAAAAAGAAAAAAAAAGATTTGACGTTTCACAAGCCTTTTACCTCATTTTGAAGATAATAAAGAAACAAAACAAAATACAAAAAGACTTCTCCGCCTCACAGACTTCTACGCCTCATTTTGTCCATAATATGAAAAAACAATCCAAAAATAATTGACATTTTGCACACTGACTGGCTATCGACTAGCTATAGAATAGCTAATTTCTGGCTATCGACTGGCTATTGACTGGCTATTGACTGGCTATTGACTGGCTATTGACTGGCTATTGACTGGCTATTGACTGGCTATTGACTGACATAAATTGACTGGCATTAACTGACAGGCTATCCACTCTCTATCAACTGGCTATACTCCAAAGTGAATACTTGTCAAGAAATATCTGAAATTATTCATTGAAATATTCATACTTATCTGTATACCCAGGACAAGTCTTACAAGAAGTATGGACACACTTACCTGCAAAAGACAAACACAAAACATATTAAGTTTTACTTCAATGTTTTACATTTGTAAATCTCATTTATCAAACGATAAATAAAATATGAAAATGTAAAGGTAATATTTATATAGCACTTTATATATTCCAGACAATGTCTGCTCATAGAAGTTGATAGTAACTGGACGGGATTCGAACTGGGAATCTCTGAGTTTCAAGGTGAATGCTCTATCCACTAAGAAATTTCAGCCAGAAAAAAAAAAAGATTTTTCTTTGAATGATATGAAATAAAGAAAACATATACATTTTATAATGTGTAACTTCCTTCTTTGGGAAATTCACATAAGATATCTGATATTAACCAATCTGACATTTTGTTTCCTTAGGATATTTACACAGGAAGTTGACATGGGATATAAGAGTTGGCCAATCAGATGTTGTGCGTGTTTTAAAGCCCAAATGACTCTGTCAAGCCAAACAAACCTTTCTATGGTTGAAACATATTAAGTAATCCTACATATTCCACAACCCTGATCCATAACTGGTACCCTGTCTATACTGGTCCCAATCCATAACGGGTATCCTGTCTATGCTGGCCCCAATCCATAACTGGTACCCTGTCTATGCTGGTCCCAAACCTTAACTGGTACCCTGTCTATGCTGGTCCCAATCCATAACTGGTACCCTGTCTATGCTGGTCCCAAACCTTAACTGGTACCCTGTCTATGCTGGTCCCAATCCATAACTGGTACCCTGTCTATGCTGTTCCCAATCCATAACTGGTACCCTGTCTATACTGGTCCCAATCCATAACGGGTATCCTGTCTATGCTGGCCCCAATCCATAACTGGTACCCTGTCTATGCTGGTCCCAAACCTTAACTGGTACCCTGTCTATGCTGGTCCCAATCCATAACTGGTACCCTGTCTATGCTGGTCCCAAACCTTAACTGGTACCCTGTCTATGCTGGTCCCAATCCATAACTGGTACCCTGTCTATGCTGGTCCCAATCCATAACTGGTACCCTGTCTATGCTGTTCCCAATCCATAACTGGTACCCTGTCTATGCTGACCTTGACTCATTATTGGTATCCTCTCTATTCTGGTCCCCACTCATGACTGGTTCACTGAAAATTCTGGAATCATTTAATAACTGATACCCTGCCTATGCTCATCTGAATCCATGACTGGTACCCTGTAATACTGGCATTAATCTGTAAATGGTTCCATGACTAGACTTTAAAAAAATCATTCAATTATTCATTGAGCTATGTGCCTGCTAGCCTATGCATTTATGCATTTATTGATTATGAGTTAAATATATTTTGTTTTATAGTTCATAATATCATGATCTTATAATGTTGTTGTCATACAAATTTTATCTGAAAATGGTCCTTCCCCCCCAAAAAAACCCAACATAAACTATTGTTTTATGATTATATTGAAAAATTGCATTAAAATCATGTTATGATTAATTTTTGTTTTTGATGTTTCCTGCCAGTGTCAGGGATAAGAATGTATGTTGGGTGAAAAAAGCTTCAAAATTACTAAAGGGAGAACACGTAATGACTTTAAATCCCAACTGAAATCTTCAACGATACTGTGTCAATCAGTTAACACACTCCAGACAGTGGAACATTTAAATTACATGCAGCTTGACACTAATGGTGACCCCATTGCTGTCTGGCATACGCCGAGCGTGACACTACTAGTGACCCTGTTGCTGTCATGGCATACGCCGAGCGTGACACTACTGGTGACCCCTTTGCTGTCATGGCATACGCCGGGTGTGACACTACTGGTGACCCCGCTGCTGTCATGGCATACGCCGAGCGTGACACTACTGGTGACCCCGTTGCTGTCATGACATATGCCGAGCGTGACACTACTGGTGACCCCTTTGCTGTCATGGCATACGCCGGGTGTGACACTACTGGTGACCCCATTGCTGTCATGGCATACGCCGATCGTGACACTACTAGTGACCCCATTGCTGTCATGGCATACGCCGAGCGTGACACTACTGGTGACCCCGTTGCTGTCATGGCATACGCCGAGCGTGACACTAATGGTGACCCCGTTGTTGTCATGGCATACGCCGAGCGTGACACTAATGGTGACTCCAGTTGCTGTTGCGGCATACACCGAGCGTGACACTACTGGTGACTCTGTTGCTATCATGGCATACGCCGAGCGTGACACTACTGGTGACCCAGTTGCTGTCATGGCATACGCCAAGCGTGACACTAATGGTGACTCTGTTGCTGTCATGGCATACGCCGAGCGTGACACTAATGGTGACTCCGTTGTTGTCATGGCATACGCCGAGCGTGACACTACTGGTGACTCCGTTGCTGTCATGGCATACGCTGAGCTTGACACTACTGGTGACTCCGTTGTTGTCATGGCATACGCCGAGCGTGACACTAATGGTAACTCCGTTGCTGTCATGGCATACGCCGAGCGTGACACTAATGGTGACTCCGTTGCTGTCATGGCATACGCCGAGCGTGACACTAATGGTAACTCCGTTGCTGTCATGGCATACGCCGAGCGTGACACTAATGGTGACTCCGTTGCTGTCATGGCATACGCCGAGCGTGACACTAATGGTGACTCCGTTGCTGTCATGGCATACGCCGAGCGTGACACTAATGGTAACTCCGTTGCTGTCATGGCATACGCCGAGCGTGACACTAATGGTAACTCCGTTGCTGTCATGGCATACGCCGAGCGTGACACTAATGGTGACCCCTTTGCTGTCATGGCATACGCCGAGCGTGACACTAATGGTAACTCCGTTGCTGTCATGGCATACGCCGAGCGTGACACTACTGGTGACTCCGTTGCTGTCATGGCATACGCCGAGCGTGACACTACTGGTGACCCCGTTGCTGTCATGGCATACGCCGAGCGTGACACTACTGGTGACTCCGTTGCTGTCATGGCATACGCCGAGCGTGACACTACTGGTGACTCCGTTGCTGTCATGGCATACGCCGAGCGTGACACTACTGGTGACTCCGTTGCTGTCATGGCATACGCCGAGCGTGACACTACTGGTGACCCCGTTGCTGTCATGGCATACGCCGAGCGTGACACTAATGGTGACCCCGTTGCTGTCATGGCATATGCCGAGCGTGACACTAATGGTGACTCCGTTGCTGTCATGGCATACGCCGAGCGTGACACTAATGGTAACTCCGTTGCTGTCATGGCATACGCCGAGCGTGACACTAATGGTAACTCCGTTGTTGTCATGGCGGCTGTATTTATGTTTACGTTATCAGTTGTAATTATCAGATTCCAGAGCTACAGCATCTCTACATGATGAGATACCAAATTCTGTCTATCAAAATACCTCGTCTTTTTCGCTACTAATCTCATTAATAATTAAATCCAAACTCCTTATTCACATCAAAGCCTGATGTGCAGGCGTTAATTTCAGAGATACAACGCCATAAACCGCTTTGCGTGAAGATATAATTAAATATCTTCTGTTTCCTGATTTAATCTGAAAATACCACATTTAAATGTCAAATCTGACAGACATTGTTTGCTCTTGTGCAGGAAGACTTTTAAGGACAACATAAATATTTGTAATATGTACCAAATACTTTTTTTAGGGCGTCCTTGAACTGCTTTTAGAAGAGGTTGGAAAGTTGTGTTATTAGTAAAATTTCTTCGTAACTTGCCAATGGCCGAAATAGCTCAATTGGTAGAGTATTCGCCTTGAGATCCAGGGGTTCTAGGTTTGAATCTTGGCCAGTTACTATCAACCGCTATGAGCAGACATTGTCTGGTATCAGCGGTATATAAATGTCAGCTTTGCTTCTTTTTTTTTGCTTTGCCAATGAAAATGTGATCAGATATTTATTATATGATACTCAAAGAAAGAGAAAAACTACTTTAAATATTCAATAAAGTGAATGATGTCATATATCTTGAATTTGTTATTTATGAAGTTTGCTATCCAGCAATCTATACATATATATGTAGATCTTTCACAAACCATATATGTATATAAGATAATATTTTTTCTTGAAAACGTGTAATGAGATTGTCCGTCCTGTCCATCCACATTTCAGACAGGCAGGAAAATTCCCCTTTTATCGCTCGCATCCAGGCATGGTGTTTTTCGTGTTCACTTCAGAAGAGCTTTGTTTTCATGATAGAATAAGATTACGCAGCATGTTATCACGAGTTCTCTTACCTCAAATATGCACTTGATTTGATTAATGATCTTCTATCAAACATAAAATCTACTTTTAATTAAAAGATTGCAATCAAAATCAAAACTCATATTGAGTTATTTGCTTGTATCTATTAAAATACAATTTATAGTAAAAATGTAAAAATTTCTTACTATCTGGCAGTGCATGATGGGAAAGATTTTGCATTGTAAACTTCCGCCCACCCTTCTTCAAGACAGAAGGGAAATTTCCAATTCACATTGTTCATAAACAAGCAATGTCAGTGCTATTGTGTATTTGTAATGCATTCTTTTTTTAAGTATATGCAATTTTTGTTCAATATCGCTCAAATTTGAATGAATCTATCTTAAAGGAATCCAACATTTCACTGAACAGTACATATATGTACACATGTGATTGTGGTATCACTGTTAACAGCAGATAGAAGAGCACTGATGGCATTTAACACTAATATAATATCAATATATTTCACAGCAGTGTACACTTAAACAAAATATACTCTTTTTCCTCTAAATCCTTCACTTTCTTATATTTTCGGTTACATGTTATAAACACATTCTGAATGCTGGCTGCATTTTTCATGCTTTGTTTTCTCTCACAATGTGTTCATGCAAAATTCAATATTGGAACATCATAGTCATGTGAGGTCCCTGTGTGAACTCATCGGCTCACACTGATGAGAGAACAATTAGTCGTTAAGCGCCGACAGCAAAAAACGTTACTTGGTAAACACATCATATGACCTATGATACCTGGTAAACACATCTTATGACCTTTGTTGCCTGGTAAACACATCTTATGACCTTTGTTACCTGGTAAACACATCCTATGACCTTTGGTGCCTGGTAAACACATCCTATGACCTTTGGTGCCTGGTAAACACATCCTATGACCTTTGGTGCCTGGTAAACACATCCTATGACCTTTGTAACCTGGTAAACACATCCTATGACCTTTGTACCTGGTAAACACATCCTATGACCTTTGTTACCTGGCAAACACATCCTATGAACTTTATTACCTGCTAAACACTTCTTTTGACCTTTTCTTGTTTCTGTTATTCACATTCACATTCACATCTGTTATTCACATGACCATTGTTTCTTAATAAACACATCCTATGACCTTTGTTACCTGGGAAACACATCATATGACCTTTATTGCCTGGGAAACACATCCTATGACCTTTTCCTATTCATATCCGGATCTACTTCAGACACTCTTCGAGTGCTGTGTAAATACGCTGATAATCTGAAAATAATCAGCGTCAAAGGAGCTGGTCCTTATAGGGCCGTTTATCTGTCACCGTCATCTTATCCCCCCAATCTCTCCTCCTCCCGCAATTACCGAGAACGAGATAATTGTCGATATTTTCTACTTGGGGGAGAAAAAGTGATGTGTCAATTACTGGCGCTCTGGCGCTTTCTGCATGTTTCAGTTTTTCTGTTGTTAAAAGTGAGAAGATGCTGTTATATAACTTGCTGCGTGCGGTAGTGGAGAGACATTGAAGGAAATGATAACGGTACTACTTTAAGGCATATGCAATCCACGATAGATGAGGGAACATGAAAACTTTGTCTCCTGGTTTTTCTTGACAATTGCAGACATGAAATATGCATTTTGAAGATACTTGATGTTGCAGGTTTTTATCAGGCAGTAGAAGTAGCTGCTGCACGAAGCAACACTTTCTGTAAATCTTCATATATTTTCCCTCCATCCCTCCATACTATTCCCCATCAACCCCTGCTATTCCCCAACTGCTACTTTTTCCAATCCCCCAACTTCCCCAACCCTCACTATAGCCACCATCCCCCCCCCCACAAAAAAGATCATTTTCCCCATTACCACAATAATTTCTGCAATTCAATTTTTTTTTTCATGCATGAATATATCTGACTTTGGTGTAAGGAACAAATTTTGGAGAAATAAAAAGTTGATCAAAAGGTATTTTCAAAAGCATTTGTACTATTTCTAATACCTTGAAAATCATTTGTGATACCATTTGTGAAGTTATAAAAGCACCAAAACATGGCAGCTGTAAGTAGGTCAAGACATGGAATGAAAAGAGATGCTGCATAGGCTCTGAGTGCCCACGAGACAAAAGTGGAGCAGCCAACATATCAAATCAAATCAAATCATTTGATACAAATGTCCAGGAGACAAAGATACCTCTATATCAGAAGAACTGGTTTAATATATGTTTTCATTCAAAGAATTAGTGGCTTGTAATTGTCCAATAAAATCAGTTAGCAACTTTTAAGCCAATCAAATAAGTCCTTTATTTCGGAAAACAAAATAATATCAATGTCCTGGTGTGAATTCTGAATGTCATTTTGACAGTTCGCTGGAAATATATATTTCTTTGTGAGCAATGAACAATCCATTACCGGCTGGTCATACCTAAACAATGGATGGGTCTGGCCGATGTCCTGTCCAGAATTCCGGTCAAACCCTGGCTTGACCGCTGCTAAATATAGCACAGTCACTTCTGTGCTGGTCGAATCAAATAAAATCAGCCAAATCTAAAATAACCTGTTTTTTTTTCTTTTTCTTTAAGGAAAAAATTCTTCTTAATGTGATTTTTTTGGTGTTATTTCCTGGGTTATTTCTCTGGTTTATTTTTTGCACCCAGCACCGCACTCTCATACATGCTTCTTCCATTATCTCCGATAATTTTGTTACTTAAAATCGCATATCAAATTCCAATAAGGTGCATTAATGATTCACAAGGGATTTCAATCATTCGTATGAATGGTTAATGGATGTTTGTCGCAGGCCAATCAGGCACCAGCATCTCCATGTTAACTGGTAATTAAGAATATCATTTCTGACGTCTTTCTGTAAACCTGATTTGCGAGGTAAACTAATTTGCAGGATTTGACAGAGGATGTTCATGACATATAAATATAATAAAGATATTGTTCACAACATAAAAATATTTCGCAATTATTTTTTTGTTATTAAAAAAAAAACCGGCATCTTCTATACATTTCTATCCATGAATCATGGGAACAGGAAAGATCCACCCCTCACAAAATCCACCCCTCACAAAAAATCATCTTATAAACTGAAGTTGCGTGTGGTGTCATAATGGTGACATCATAGTGTGATGTCATAATTGTGCAATGTCACAATGGTGACATAATATAATGTCACAATGGTGACATATTATGATGTCATAATGGTGACATCATACGGCATCATCTGACTTGTGGGATAAGTATGTTAAATGTTTTGACTGGTCATATATCTCTTACATGATTTGACTTGTGATATTTGTCATCATTGGACTGTTGAAATATCAATGTATCATTCTTTGACTGGTCATACGTCTGTTCCATATTTGGTACGATTTAATTGGTGAGATATCTATGTAACATTCTTTGACTGGTCACATATTTTCACAAGAGGTGACTGGTGCCATATGTCATGATTTGACTGGTGACATAACAACATAACATATAATACATCATACATCCGTCATGCGATAAGACTTGTCACTTCTATGGTATTACCTTTCCCTATCTTCACACCACACGATGGTTTTACTGCAAGCAGGAAAGTTTAACACTGGGTTGCTTGTTGACAAGTTCAGCATCGTGCGTAATGAAAGCTCGACTGTCAGGGCATAGAGGCAAACAGAGTGGCAGAAAGCCCACACTATTTCCATTACCAAGCCCTGCCACCTCTTTGATCTAGTCAACAGCGTCGGCCATCTTGTATCCCAGCATTCACAGCAAGAACAATCATGGACGGGTGCCTGCTCCAAAGCCCACACAGGACTCTATTTACGTCTGCTCAAGGAGACCCGACTAATCTGGATGTGTGTTAGCCTATGGATTGTCATAGTAACATTTGATCACTCTGCCAACACTTCCAGAATAAAAAGCGTGATTACACTTTGCGTTGTAGTGCCAGCTTCCCACCCTTGACATTTCTCACATCATCAATCTCGGCAAATACCATACATTTAAATCCCGCTCCTTTCCTAGAAATTCCAAGACTGGTTCCACTAGCAAAGTTGGTAGAGCAAAGGATCTGTGCTGTGCCTTCTTTGGTGTTAGTGGAGGACATGAGGAGGTTGTGGATTCATATCCCATTGCTGGCAGTGCTACTTTGACACTGGTTAAAAGGCTCAAAGGTCGACCTGATTTGGCAATTAATGCGGGAAGGTTTGTGAAAACACCTTTTCATAATTTTTTTTGCCAAAATATCCATCATCCTACGACCCTGTTTCATTTAAAAGTGTACAATATAATCAAGAATGGATTTTTTAATTTATAATTGTAATTTTTGTCGTAAATAATACAGTTGACTTCTCTTTGGCATCTACTGATAGTGATTTTATTCTGAAATGACGATGTCCATATCAGGTATTTGACAATCCAGACATCCAACAATTAGTCTGACAATCAAAATTGCCTATCAAGTGACGTTAAATTTTGGAATGGTATAAAAGTTAATCTGACCATTTTGAGTGATATTCAACTTTGCCATTTTGAGTGATATCGAAAATGACCATTTTGTTTGACATCAAAAATGACCATTTTGAACGACACTGAAAATGACCATTTTGCTTGACATCAAAAGTTACCATTTTGCTTGACATCAAAAGTAACCATTTAGTTTGACATATAAAAACTAACCGCAATGAATTGAGATGGAAGATGAAGTAGCCAGCGTTGGAACATAACAAAAGCATAACAACTGGAGCTTGTAGAGAGATATCTTCCTGGTAATGTAGTACATTTAGATGTGTGGCTAAAGAAGATAACTTTCTTCAACAAATTATTTTCACTGTGCAGATCAGAGAGGACATTGCGAGGACATATGAGATTATATGCGTACACTAATTATACAGCAGACTGGATAAAAAAAGAGCGAAAAGAAAGCGTCAGCCGAGACGTGTGCTCGAGAGGAGATCGCAGATATTTGCATTGTGTATTCTGCATGCTGTTGGGGAGGAGAAGTATTTGATGTTCTATAATTCCCATTAGTTCTACAAATATGGCTGCCAAGATGGCCGCCAGCCTCACTCTGGTTCCTCACACAATGGTGTGTTGATTCAGATTGATGGTAAATGGTGCTCAACGAGGCATTACGCAGGATACAGCCATCAAATAGCCGTCCTTCTGCCATTAGCGTGTGTACCCTGTGTACAATTAATTCTACCTTGTTTTGATAACTGCAATAACAGAAACTACTTCAGACTGACGGTGAGAATGATTTAAAGTCTATTTTGATTTGCAAATCTATTCTGATATAGCTTGATCTTGGCGGTCACGTGAAGCTGTGCATGACCAAATAGTGTGAAGCAACAGCTTTGCATGACAAAATAATGGTATACAACAGCTTTGCATGACAAAATAGTGCAATACAATAGCTATGCATGACCAAATAATGCCATAGAAGAGCTATGCACGACCGGGTAAATCAATGTGACAGCTGTGTGTAAAGAAATAGTGCCATGCAAAACCTGTGCAGGAAAAAATAGTGCCATGCAAAAGTTGTGCACAAAAATATAGTGCCATGCAAAAGCTGTGCATGAAAAAATAGTGCCATGCAAAAGCTGTGCATGAGCAATGCAATCGTCGTGCGTGACCTTATTTGGTCACGGTTATGAATGAACGAACAGATGTTTGGTTCCAAATTTTAAAATCTGAACACACCCTGAGAAATAGGTTTTGTTTAAGTTTTAACAATAGGACCTCACCTTGACCACATTTATCTCGCCTTTTACACTTGGCATTCTCAGCAGGTCGAAACAAATATTTTGTGTCATAGCTTAACACAGAAAATGGACATTAAAGGTATTGAGCATTAATCGTACAATTTGGTGTCTTGAAAGTTTATCCACATATGAACATCATGACAAATTGAAGTTTTACATAGAATAATAAGATTATTTGCTATGAGGCATAGAAGTTGCACTCCCAGCAGAGGTCTGTCTGAGCCATATGTTGCACGTGACGGGTAAACACGGGTAGCGTGAACTTTGTTTGACCTCAAATGACGCTCAAAGTAGGGTAGCACTGTTTGACGTCATTCTGGCACTATTCAAAGAACAATACATTTCATGATGTCATAAGCATATTGTCATACTCTAATGATGTCATTTTACCTTTCAGTGCCTCTATGATAACACTCCACATAAAAATGATGCCAAGAAAGAAGTGTGCCTCCATAAGGGGGCTATAAATTAGGATCTTGTTCAAATAGATTTCACTGACACTGATGGGGATGCATAAATCCAAAAAGGAATAGACACATATACTTTATCATTGATATATCAATTTTAAACATTTTATTGCAAAATTGATGCTTAATCCCTTTAAGAGACTGAGAAAAACAGTTGATATGATACAATATTGCTGATGCCTAAAAGAAATAAAAAAGATAAATGTCTGGTGGCCCCTATATTTCATAAATTCAATTATTAAAACTTCTTAATTACATAATGGTCAACAACATGAATACAAATTCAATTAATTCAATTGATTCAATTAATTTTGATAATATATATCCAAATATTTTGTCTTGTTTCAATTTCAAACATGATTCTGTGACTCAACTTTCTTGTACATTTCACGTATCATCTTTCGAGATAAAAACCTTTTAATATATAAGCATACTGGGTCAATGTCCTAAGCTTCCCAAAATAACATGGCCGTCACAAACAATTCACATATATTTACATTCTCTAAAATCTTGGCTCGTCATGATGAAAACAATCTTCTAGAGATGATTTTAACGTGAAAGTCTTGTTTGTGGTTTGCGTCTCTTCCGCGGCAATATTACGTGTGTACTGCCACTCAAGTACGGTGTATCAATAGCAATTTGTACAAGTTACCACACTTAGGAGCATTAACTATTGATTCTTCACCCATTAGCTGTGCTGCCTTGGTTGAAACCAGTCCGGCCAGACACATATGCAGCCCCGTGGATTGTTTGTTTTGGGTGTTACATCACTTCCAATATTATTTTAGTCATTTCATGATGGGACCTTCTTGTAGCAGATATAGTGCTGCCTCACTGAATTGTCATGTCGCAGGTCATTGACATGACAACCCACCCGGTCACAGATTTACAAGGACAACAGGTTAACATGTTAGGCACGGGCCTCAGCTCATATGGGAAATTGTATCAAGAGTTCAATCTCGGCATGGGCGGAGATCAAACCCACGACCTTGGGATCACCATAGAGGAACTGGTGCTAATGAGCTGGCGCTCTAACCAACTGTGCTACGGCCTACAGTCCCGTGGTTAGTAAATCTTACCTTCTGTAAGAAAACAGCTCTCCTGGTAGAATGATTGCCTTGTGTCTCAGGTATTCCTGGTTCAAATCCCGGCCAGTTACTATCAAACACAATGAGCTGGAATCAGCGCTATTAAAATGTCACCTTGACCTTTTTTTCATATGCCGCCCAGCAAAACAAGTAAATCTTCAATGGCATCCTTCATGACTGTTTCAATATCAGTCTGAACTGAACTCTTCTGTATATTATGCTCACAGCAATCTACTTCTGAGATAAATGTACGATGTTTGCTTCTGTATAAATCTCACTCAAACTGTTTAATTCATATATTTATTATAATACCTACCAGCCAAGACTGGCATGACTCATGCATGACTGTATTTAGGTGTGACCCTGACTGGTGTAATATGCATGACTGTATTTAGGTGTGACCCTGACTGGTGTAATGATCTTTCATGATGGGGGTGGCAGGGACTTAACCTGTTGTTTAGCCACTTCACACAGCTGGATATCAGTTGATTTCATATTGACGCAAATCCCCGAGTCACAGAGAATCCATACATTAGCCAACCCCGTATTATCATCTGTCGCAGAGCAAAAGAAACTCAGAAGGCTTGTACTATAGGTCCAAGAGAAGGCCTATATTGTAGGTCACAAATAAGGCACGCAAAAAAAGGGTTATATTATAGGTCACAGAGAAGAGGGCTGCAGGGCATTTAGGCTAACATTTAGGCTAACACAGATTATATACACACACTATATATATATACAGGGTAGATGTGTCTACAAGGTATATGTCTACAAGGTATATGTATACAAGGTATATGTCTACAAGGTATATGTCTACAAGGTATATGTCTACAAGGTATATGTCTACAAGGTATATGTCTACAAGGTATATGTCTACAAGGTATATGTCTACAAGGTATATGTCTACAAGGTATATGTCTACAAGGTATATGTCTACAAGGTATATGTCTACAAGGTATATGTCTACAAGGTATATGTCTAAAGGTATATGTCTACAAGGTCTATGTCTACAAGGTCTATGTCTACAAGGTATATGTCTACAAGGTATATGTCTAAAGGTATATGTCTACAAGGTATATGTCTACAAGGTATATGTCTACAAGGTATATGTCTACAAGGTATATGTCTACAAGGTATATGTCTACAAGGTATATGTCTACAAGGTATATGTCTACAAGGTATATGTCTACAAGGTATATGTCTACAAGGTATATGTCTACAAGGTATATGTCTAAAGGTATATGTCTACAAGGTATATGTCTAAAGGTATATGTCTAAAGGTATATGTCTACAAGGTATATGTCTACAAGGTATATGTCTACAAGGTATATGTCTAAAGGTATATGTCTACAAGGTATATGTCTACAAGGTATATGTCTACAAGGTATATGTCTACAAGGTATATGTCTACAAGGTATATGTCTAAAGGTATATGTCTACAAGGTATATGTCTACAAGGTATATGTCTAAAGGTATATGTCTACAAGGTATATGTCTACAAGGTATATGTCTACAAGGTATATGTCTACAAGGTATATGTCTAAAGGTATATGTCTACAAGGTATATGTCTACAAGGTATATGTCTACAAGGTATATGTCTACAGAGCAGATATATCTACAAAGTTGATATGACTACAAGCGCTATGAACTGACTTGTTTGGTATCAGCGCAATATAAATGTTTAAGGCAAGAACATGTGAGTGCAGTGTTCAGGCTGGCACATCTCTCAAGTTGGTTCTGGTGGAAGGATCTCAAGAGTCCGAAGGAAGAGTCAGATCCTTCCACCAGAACCAACGAGAGAGATCTGTCAGCCTGAACACTGCACAAACCTATGTTCTTGACTTTATCTCATACTTAACTCCTACAGATAGGTATGAGATAATGGTTTTGGTTTGATTTCCAATCTATTTAAAGCGAAACAGAGAGGAACACATTGCAGCATGTGTGGACCTATGTTGTGTGTGTCAAACAACATAAACAATGCCACGCCCCCTTTTTAATGACGTCACACTCAATAATTGCAACATATATTTTACTATGTAATGACGTCATTGAGAGGTGGGCATTGAGATCCTTCCACCAGAACCAACTTGAGAGATATCTGTCAGCCTGAACACTGCACTCACATGTTCTTTTCTTAAGATCTGTACTTTTTACAATGTTAACACTGGTCTATCTGCGGTAGATAAATATGAGATAAAGTCAAGAGCATGGGTTCATGCAGTGTTCAGCCTGACAGATCTCTTTTGTTGATTCTGGTGGAAGGATCTCACTCGTCATTTGGACCAAGGATGATTTGCAAAAGTAGTTCGGCACATGGGTGATCTGAGAAAGTAGTTCGGCAGAGGGGTGATCTGCAAAAGAATATCTCATAGGTGCAGAACACCTTCTTGAAGCACCAAGTATGAGATAACTTATTATTATTATTATTACAGGGTAGGTTTTTCTACAAGGTACATATGTCTAACAAAGTAGGTGTGTCTACTAGGTAGGTGTGTCTACTAGGTAGGTGTGTCTACTAGGTAGGTGTGTCTACAAGGTAGGTGTGTCTACTAGGTAGGTGTGTCTACAAGGGAGATATGTCTAAGTATATGTGTCTACAAGGTATATGCAACTGGTGTGAATCAATGCACTCACACCCTGTATCATATTTCACTGTTATTCTCGCTTAAGCAAATGCCGGATGCTAAGACGTATCCCCAGAGGTACCGGAGCTAAGACGTATCCCCAGAGGTACCGGAGCTAAGACGTATCCCCAGAGGTACCGGAGCTAAGACGTATCCCCAGAGGTACCGGAGCTAAGACGTATCCCCAGAGGTACCGGAGCTAAGACGTATCCCCAGAGGTACCGGAGCTAAGACGTATCCCCAGAGGTACCGGAGCTAAGACGTATCCCCAGAGGTACCGGAGCTAAGACGTATCCCCAGAGGTACCGGAGCTAAGACGTATCCCCAGAGGTACCGGAGCTAAGACGTATCCCCAGAGGTACCGGAGCTAAGACGTATCCCCAGAGGTACCGGAGCTAAGACGTATCCCCAGAGGTACCGGAGCTAAGACGTATCCCCAGAGGTACCGGAGCTAAGACGTATTCCCAGAGGTACCGGAGTTAAGACGTATCCCCAGAGGTACCGGAGCTAAGACGTATCCCCAGAGGTACCGGAGCTAAGACGTATCCCCAGAGGTACCGGAGCTAAGATGTATCCCCAGAGGTACCGGAGCTAAGACGTATCCCCAGAGGTACTGGAGCTAAGACATATCCCCAGAGGTACTGGAGCTAAGACTTATCCCCAGAGGTACCGGAGCAGGTATCTTACTTCCATCACGAACGCGCTCCACAAATTTACATTGTCATTTCCTGTGAAAGGCCCATAATTTGGAGAAATGCATTGTTCCATGCTAGCATATAGTCTCCTGACTAATATGATTAGGCATGGAAGAATATAAACACTGTAAAAGATAATCTAAGCTGAGGCATATGCTAGACAAGAAAGTCTTTTATAAACAAGAAAAAGTGGTGATCCACATGTAACACGGATGGGAAAAAAATTAACAAACAAAACAAAAATTACAACAGGGCTCGGCCAAGCGGTAATGGAGGGACAGCATCACTGAACAGCGTAACATAAATGCATTTATTCCAGAAATACAACATTATTAGGAATACTTAATTATTGTTTTTGACAAAGCTCACTGAACATTACAATATGCCAAAGTATTGAGGATCATACTGTAACAGTTTATGTATGGTATCAAAATATGTTTTCTGTAACGGAGGGACACTTTTGAACAGCAGCTTTGGAGTCATGTAGCAAAATGGGCTTAACATAAAGTTCTTATGAATATTCTTAAAAATCACTATATCATATATCATCTACGCATACCTAAGTAGTAAATACCAAAATATCAAGTTTATAACCTTAACACTGTTTTATTTATTAAAGAAATATTGTCGTAACGGAGGGACAACAGAAAATAGTAACGGAGGGACACAAATGTTCAGCTGTAATCTTGTCAACAAGTAACTTCTGTAATAAACTGTACATGTACTATTTAGGTGCTAAATCTTTATGAACTTGACAGAATAAATTTACAGAATAAATTGAATGAAATAACATAAGTAACAAAGACCAAATACACACCACAAATGACAACTGGGTACTAAGGATGGATTATGGTCAAAATAACCATGTGACAATGGTGACCGTGGTACTGAACTGCCACAATAGACAGAATTTGGACATTTTATGAATCTAAATTATCCACAAGTGTAAATTATCTACAAGTTGGAGAAAATATGAGTTTAACAATGCTTAGAAATGCATACTATTTAAGTTTTTGAAGACTAAGACTTAAAATGAACGCCAAGCTTTAAAGGTTATGCTAATGTCCAGGCCTGAGTGAAAAGTGAAAATATTAACAGAAAGATTTGACGGACATGAGGTATAATGACGGCAGAAAGTAGCTGAATAAGATTAAGATTGGCAGCTATGATCAGGTTTTAGATAAGAGGAGGGAATATATAGCTATCAAATGAAATGCACATGCACTTGGTCCAGCGGTCCACTTCGTATCATGGTCATTTTGACCATGGTCATTTTGGTCATCATAAGGATGACACACACAACTCATTCCATTACATCATCATGTTCTTAGCCTTGTGTTATCCTAACTGTAAGCCAGGAACACTGCATTATCCCTAAGAATGGATTTGTCAGGTAAATTAGACACTTTGACAAGATCAAACGGTTACATAGTGTCACAAGGAATCACACCTATCAAACAGCAATTGTGTTGTCTCTGATGGGACAGCTTGTGTACCCAGTGCAGGTCAGCTGGTGGCTTTCTTCCTCTGACTAAAGTACCAATGCAAACAAATATGATTTTTTTTGCCATAAACTCAGACAATATTGATTTGTTTGTTTGTTTGGGGCTTTACATCACTTTCAACATTATTTCGGTCATTTCGTGATGAGACCTACTTGTAGCAGATATAGTGCTGCCTCACTGAATTGTCATGTCGCAGGTCCTTGACATGACAACCCTCCCGGTCACAGATTTACAAGGACAACGGGTTAACCCTTCGCGCACAGGCCTCAGCTCATGTGTGAAATTGTATTATGAATTCAACCTCGCCACAGCCGGGGATCGAACCCACGACCTTTGGATCACCACAGAGGAACTGGTGCTAATAAGCTGGCGCTCTAACCAACTGCGCCAAGGCCCGTGGCCTAGACAATATTGAAAACCAGTGTTTATAATACATGAGTATGTAGACAGGGAAATAGAATTATGTATCACTGACCATGTTGATTGATGCATGAGTATAACCATGAAGTGTCTATTGTCTCTCAGGTGACAGACCACATATAAGCCAACCAATACATGTTTAACCAAATAAATTGTTTTTGTCCATTTCTACTTGACATAAATCACTTTAAGAAATAAAAATTTCTGGCAAATAACTGAAATAATAACAACTTGCATGAACCTGAACATTTGTCCCTCCGTTACTAGTAACGGAGGGACAGGTTTTCTTCATATAAAATCAACCAAAAATTAAATGAGTTTCACAAAGCATACAGAAGGTTATGATACTTCACTATAAGCACCTTACTTCTAGAAAGTTTCACATTCCTTGTGATATGCATTATAGCATGAGGTCAAATTTCAATATTTTTTGTAACGGAGGGACATGTAACGGAGGGACAAATTCATATTTTAAAGTTTTTCCCCCAAAACATCTTTAGACTTGTGTGCCAAGAATTTAACTTTAAATCATGATAGCATAGCATCTCAACTTGATTAAAGTCCCATTTCCACTACTTTGCATGTGATTTCTAATAAAATACACCATATTTTCTAAATTGATAGAAAAACGACGACAGACAGCAAAATGAACCAACAAAATAGGGTCTTAAACAAATTGTGATTATTTCGCAACCAATAAGGGTAGAGAAAAAAATAAACCAGTTTCAGAAACTGCAGTTTTTAGTTTATAAGGTACAATTTAAAAGAAGCACATATTTTGAGTTTCACTTTTTCATGTTAATGTTCACTTCCCCTTGGCTGAGCCCAACAAACAAAACAAAAATTACAACAAACAAAACAAAAGTTACAACAAACAAAACAAAAATTTAAATGAACAACAAAATATATTTAAACACAATCATTGCAAACTGATGGGGTAGTTGAAATTGTTTTTATTCATCTTTTGAAAACATTTAATTTGGTGTGTATCTGAACGATTTTTGTAGCACAACTGTATACAAAGATGTGTCTTTTCAGGCCCGATTATGTAAGTTGCTCTATTATCGCTCAGGCGTTATCGCAAATCATCGATCAGACTTTTGCATATAATTTCTGTTCTAATTGTCCGATTTACACCAAATTTGAACTAAACTTACTGAAAATTCCTTGTTCTAGCGATTGGGAAGCATTTCCAAGCAATTTAAAGGGATAATTTTGTGCAGCGATGAGCGATGACGATGTTGTCATTTCGGCGGGATGCCTATTGGCTTTGCCGAGCAGGTAAACTTCATAGGGTACCGCATTATTTTGTACCGCATTAGCTTCCAGCACACGTCACATGCATCAATGCACATGCCAGTGACATGCACGGATACCTATTTGGTGTTTACCATGTACATATTTGCATTAAGTAAGTATTTGCGTTACGTAATCGCCTCGTGCACGTGCCAACCATTGACATGACGTCAGTGACCAGCACGTGCAGTGAGAAACTGTATATTCATACGCCGAATACTAGACTGGCCCCCTACCGATTGTCAAGATAGAGGGTGGCACCAGTCGAATCTATCGCATGCACACGGCGAACACTCCACAGTGGCGTCAGTTGCTTTAACAATAATGACCACAGAAAAAACCGAATCACAAACCACAGGAAATGAATACGCATTTCCCATGATCGTACCGATCACAGAATAACACAGATAGTTCCTTTTTTTGACAAGCATTGCCTGTCGGCAATGCTTGTCAAAAAAGGAACCATCCGTGTTACAAAAAAATTATACACATTTTCCTTTTTGAAAATGATATTTATATTTTCTCATCATTTGGAAGTTGCTGTAAATCAGAGACGTCATTGATAAGCATGTGCAGTGAGCTACAAGTGAACAACACACACACTACAAACCTGCTCGGAAACTAATAGTGTACAGTATGTTATAATATAGTCAATATTAAAACATATATTTATCACTGCTCTTAGAGCGTTATAAAAAATATGTGGCATTACAAATATGCAGTGTCAAATGTTGCATGGTACACATGCATAAAACTTTGTCTAAAAATATTGAACTTTAATTATTGAAAGTATCCAAGGGTTCATGAAGAAAATGTGATGAAAAATGTATTACGTTACATTATTGATCTGGCTCTGAAATGTTTAATGAGCAATTTGATAGTCTGTTCAATTATACCTCAGTGATGCACGTATCGATGAGATTTCCAATGAATACAAGCATGCCGAGTATTCGTAGCATATTCATTAGGTGCGAACTATTTTCCGTCGGCCATCTTTAGACTGGTCCCCCACCGAGTGTCAAGAACATTGTGTTAGTGTTCTCCAATCACCAATCGGCAAAGCCCAGATAGGTGATCTGGAGGGGTTTGTCAAACGTCCAAGGTCTCTACCAATTTCAACCAAAGAAAAGTTTGGTGGAATTGGTAGAGCTCAAGTGAAGTAAAAAGTCGCCAGCTGCAAAAACTGAGGTAAACCCGTTTAAACGTCAAAATTTAAATGGGTTTGATTCAATTTTTGCAGCTGACGATTATTATCAAGTGTTTATATTTTCTTTATTTAATGTTATCCAAAAAATAATCAAGCTTTTTTGTGAGATTTTAGACATAATCATACATAAAATATGAATTATCACTTAAACAGTTGGGTATTTAAAAAATCACATCTGAACGAGATTATGACCAAAAAGCAAAAATCTCAGACCTCTCCAGATCACCTATCTGGGCTTTGCCGATGGGTGATTGAAGAACACTAACATTGTGTATACATAGAGGGCGGTAACCAGTCTATGGCTGTACGCACTATTTTCGGGTCACGTGACGGGGTCAAATGAGGTGCGCTTTGTTTACAAAACGTTTTTAATGATAAATATCTTGTTTCATGTATCATTTTAAAAAAAATACAGTAGTTGTCTGAGGTATAAAAACAAAACATGTTTTGTTATAATACTTAAGTATGTTTACAGCATATGGAGTGTACAATTGTTCAGGTTAAATAATAAAAACCAGACTGTCTGGAGGAATGTATTCTCTTCGGGTTCCAGACCATGGGAGAAGTACTTGATGCTTTGAATTATTATATTTTAGTTGGGAAATATTATATTCACAGACTAAATCTCTTTAATAATGGCACCTCGGATCTATGCGAATTTTTACCAGAGCTGAAATTCCACCTAAAGATAGAGAGCTCCAAATATCCTTTTTATATATGAACAACTGTAAACACGTCATTATTATAAAATGTAATTTGATGAATAACAGTCACTTTTGAAAAAAAAAATAAAAAAATCTGTGATAAAACCAAAGTTTCATGCAGGGATAGAAACATCTGAATTTGCCTTTGTCATTACTTTGCCGTTACTTTATCAATCTAACACGAATACAAAATCTGTAATTGTAGAGAAGTATAAGTATTTCATGTTAAATTCTTCTACCCTGGACGAGGAGAATGTTTGGAAAGAGGAGTATGGACGAGGAGAATGTTTGGAAAGAGATCTATGGACGAGGAGAATGTTTGAAAAGAGATCTATGGACGAGGAGAATGTTTGAAAAGAGATCTATGGACGAGGAGAATATTTGAGAAGAGAATTAAAACAAATTACCGTACAGGTAACTTACTTCACTATTGTTCTAAAAGAGCATGATCTCTTCACAATTGTAACCATGGCAACTACTTCCAGGTTGTTTTTATCAATATCATCATATGATATATAAATACCATCATTATGCTAATAGTGGATGTGTCTGCAACAATATTTGCCTTGCTTATATGAATCTGAATAGGATGTTGTTCGTTTGTTTATTTTGTTATTGCTCTTTTGTTTGTTGTATTGATCACAGGGTTGGGGACGGATTTATGTGCATATCAGATCATCTCAAATAAGAACACCAATAGGAAAATAAAACCTTCATGTCTTCTTAAACATTTGAAAAACTATAATACCACAATGTAAAATTTACAACCAAAACTGATTGTCATAACTTTGTTCTGTTGGATGTTAAACTAATTTTGGTTTAAATTGTTACAACAATAAATGATATATTTGAGAACAAAATCAAACCAAAACATATTTATCTCTTTAGAAAAGTGATTATTATCATCATAGATATAATTGTTGTTTTATTTGTCAATCTGTATTTGCATTTTTATTAAGTTTTCATCCCATTAGTTTGTCAGACGTTTATAGGCAGCTGCCCATCATCTCATTAGTTTGTCAGACGTTTATAGGCAGCTGCCCATCACCTCATTAGTTTGTCAGACGTTTATAGCTGCCCATCATCCCATTAGTTTGTCAGACGTTTATAGCTGCCCATCATCCCATTAGTTTGTCAGACGTTTATAGGCAGCTGCCCATCATCTCATTAGTTTGTCAGACGTTTATAGCTGCCCATCATCCCATTAGTTTGTCAGACGTTTATAGGCAGCTGCCCATCATCCCATTAGTTTGTCAGACGTTTATAGGCAGCTGCCCATCATCTCATTAGTTTGTCAGACGTTTATAGCTGCCCATCATCTCATTAGTTTGTCAGACGTTTATAGGCAGCTGCCCATCATCCCATTAGTTTGTCAGACGTTTATAGGCAGCTACCCATCATCTCATTAGTTTGTCAGACGTTTATAGGCAGCTGCCCATCATCCCATTAGTTTGTCAGACGTTTATAGGCAGCTACCCATCATCTCATTAGTTTGTCAGACGTTTATAGGCAGCTGCCCATCATCCCATTAGTTTGTCAGACGTTTATAGGCAGCTGCCCATCATCCCATTAGTTTGTCAGACGTTTATAGGCAGCTGCCCATCATCCCATTAGTTTGTCAGACGTTTATAGGCAGCTGCCCATCATCCCATTAGTTTGTCAGACGTTTATAGGCAGCTGCCCATCATCCCATTAGTTTGTCAGACGTTTATAGGCAGCTGCCCACCACCCATTAGTTTGTCAGACGTTTACAGGCAGGTGCCCATCATCTCATTAGTTTGTCAGACGTTTATAGGCAGCTGCTCATCATCTCATTAGTTTGTCAGACGTTTATAGGCAGCTGTCCATCATCCCATTAGTTTGTCAGACGTTTATAGGCAGCTACCCATAATAAAAGCTAAACGTTCCTTGGAGGTTTTCATAAAGGCTTTAATTGCCTTCTGATAGCTTTGCATGCAATCGCTCACCCCGGGACACTAGGGGGCACGACCTTCACCTCACAGCGACCTTGACCTTACCGCGACCTTCACCTTAATGGGCTAGGCAGAACTCTCTGAACTACTCAGACTGATTGTGCTGGTAAAAAACAGAATGGAGATTGGGTGCAGAAACCAGCTAGACTTAAACCTTTTTTTTTGTTTCTTATTTATCCACCAGTCTTTTATGTGAACGTGGAAATTTCCATGCCGTGATTCGTGTTGCATTATCTAAACCCACCTCTCTCAGAATAAGCAAAATGTTTATACCCAGATTTAATTCAGATAAATGTTGAAATCTTGCACTGCCCATTTAATGATTGTCCGCATTTTGCACATCATATCTTGCCACACGCTTCAAATAATTTTTTTCTGTTAATATCGCGATAATCACACAAAGGGCTCAGAATCTGTTTGTGGACAGAACTGATTTGGTATTCAATCCAGGAGCCATCAGGTGTCAGGGATGAATTATGTTTCCATGGCAACAACAGACTTGGTTCCACCCACCTTACCAACTCTGATAACAGGGCTTTTATTTTGAGTCACTGATATTGTATTATTTGCTCACAGAACCACTTCATCCCCGGTGAAATCTAGTGACACCTATAACCGGTGACAACCTCAGGAATTGAGTGTCGTGAAGAAATTGCTCCCACAGAAATGATTTGGACTTAAGTGAAATCTGAAAGACATCAATCATCCACAACCGATTTTAATCTTGAATAATCATCAAGAAAATATCAATATAAATGCTAAAATATAAATGTTAAATGCAGGTTTTTACAGTACTACAATTGTGGGCCTACTATGGGCCTTTATGGGCCTTTTATGGGTCTTTATGGGCTTTTTACAGGGTAATGATTTGTAATTGGAACATATTAATCATGGCTATACAAATTTTATTCCAAATACATTCTGGAAAATACATCAATACTTCAAAACCATGTTCGTAAATCATTCAAGGATCGTAAAATGTGCACTGGTAAACAATTCTGTGATTTCTCAATAGCCATTGACAGTTTGACTGAACATGGAGTTTTAAAAGGATTTTTAATGTGCATTGTAAACAAACACTTTATCATCAAGAATAATCTACCACTTCAAATGTGTTCTGAACATGGTTGTTTTTATATTGCATTCCAACATGGTCACTCAAACATGGTCGTGATTGTATCACTTTAAACATGGTCGTGATTATATCACTTAAACATGGTCGAGATTGTATAACTTAAACATGGTCGTGATTGTATGACTTAAACATGGTCGTGATTGTATAACTTAAACATGGTCGTGATTGTATGACTTAAACATGGTCGTGATTGTATAACTTAAACATGGTCGTGATTGTATGACTTAAACATGGTCGTGATTGTATGACTTAAACATGGTCGTGATTGTATCACTTAAACATGGTCGTGATTGTATCACTTAAACATGGTCGTGATTATATGACTTAAACATGGTCGTGATTGTATGACTTAAACATGGTCGTGATTGTATGACTTAAACATGGTCGTGATTGTATGACTTAAACATGGTCGTGATTGTATGACTTAAACATGGTCGTGATTGTATCACTTAAACATGGTCGTGATTGTATGACTTAAACATGGTCGTGATTGTATGACTTAAACATGGTCGTGATTATATCACTTAAACATGGTCGTGATTGTACCACTTAAACATGGTCGAGATTGTATGACTTGAATGGATCTTCATTGTATCAACCTGTTTGCGATTATTTTACTTGAATTTGACGATGAGTGGATCACTTAAATTTTCCTTGCATCATAACAGATCTAATAGATCACGAGTGAGTCGACCGAGACTGCTGTCAAACAACGGCAAATACCCTCAAAGAAAAGAGACAACTTTTACTTGTGTGAGAATTATCTGATTTCTCAATGCATTTCCCATCAACATTTAATAGCGATACAAGTCCACAAGGAATTCTTGATGGCTGGTACGGTTTTCATCGAATTAATTTACTGTATCCATCTAAATAACTACCGACGGATTTTCTACACAGCTCTACAGTCACATTTCACTGTCTGAAAACACTCTGCTCTGTCTGTGGTGATTTATCGCTTTATGAACTAAAAGGCTTTTTACGAATCCGTAATCACCATCTGCATTAGGTTCGATGCATTAAGGAAGGAGAAACTAGGATATTCTCTTGACATCATCCTCTATCAAAGTTTGTGTTTACCTCTGATTTTGCAATTTTTATGGGTTGTGATATTCATTCATTAATTCTTCTGAAAAGATGTGAAACATTCTCTGAAATATTCTCGTGAAACATTCTCTGATTATTCCCATTATAAGCCAAATATATGCAACAATGATCATTGACGACCAATTTCACAGCTATAATAACACATTCTGGTTTGAACAAGAAAAGCAAAAACTCATCTTTTATTCCAAAATATCAATAAAGCTCTTCCATATCAAACGTTGGAGCCAAACATATATACAGTCACCCATGGATGACCAAATGTAGTCACGCATGATCATCGTGTGACCGTATAGTGCTATACAACAGCTATGCATGACCAGATGATGTCACATGATACCCATGCGTGACCTTATTTGGTCACATTCAGGCGTGACGAAATAGATGTTTGGTTCAAACTGCTTTTCAACTAATTCTCCACTAACTTTTTTTTCCACTAATATCACGGCCTTAGACAAAAACAATTTTCTTTTCTTCAAATTGACTTGTAAGCGACGGTGAATAACAAAAACAAGTATTTATCTATGAGTTCTGAGCTCTTGTCGGAGTCTGCGGTTGACCGATTGTGTGTCATTTCAGACAGGAGTCAGAATGAAGTAATCATGGTTGGAAAGTGGTTGCCATAGTAACCACACCAGAAAATGAGTGGTGCCCCCTAGTGATCAATCATGGTACTTATATTTCTATCGATCAGTCAAGCCCAAATTTACGCATGATCACACATTTGGTGACAGCGTATGATCGTAAATATTTCACATAGTGCCAACCATCTCTTATACTCACAGAAGCTAAATGTGGTTGCTATGGACCATGGTATGGCTATAATCCATGCCCTAGTTACATAATACCAAGCGATGTTACTATGGCCCATTGTATGGCTATAATCCATGCCTTAGTTACGTAACACCAAGCGATGTCATTATGGATTGGATTTGAAATTGTGACATCTTGAAATTGTAAGACATGCTAACCACTACAATATTTTGTCTTGGAAAGGTTTCCTTATATGGTAATGTGTGACCCAGTTGCCTCTCTGGTAAGGCACCAGGTTGATGCCATGACCACTAAAATTTGTGTCCATTTTATTTGCCGACATTGACCTTCAGCTCAAAGAAGACCATTTCAATAATAAACAAATTCTTGTGACTGTGAGTGGGTTTTCTTGTAAAATGCCTTTAATCTTTTCATTTTCAATAGAATATTTTTTTTGTAAAAGTAGAATAACATGCAAGTCCTGTTTCATCATTTCTGGACCATATTTAGTTTTCTACCATCCTGGCAACTTGCTTTTTTCATGTGTCCATATTTGAGACAATGTGTGTCCAAATGTCCATATTTGAGAGATTGCATGTCCAAATGTCCATATTTGAGACATTGTGTCCAAATGTCCATATTTGAGACATTATGTCCAAATGTCCATATTTGAGACATTTTGTCCAAATGTCCATATTTAGGGCATTGTGTCCAAATGTCCTTATTTGGGGCATTGTGTCCAAATGTCCTTATTTGGGGATTTGTGTGTCTAAATGTCCATATTTGGGGCATTGTGTCCAAATGTCCTTATTTGGGGCATTCATAATTCCATTTATCTATATATGGGTTATTCTGTTTCGCATACTGTCACTGTCAGATAAAAAATGACAAATCATTTCCTGCTATCTCCCAGCTCATCTTGGTGTAGTCAAATATACACATGAGTACATATATGACGGGACTGAACTGTCAATATTGTATGAAAGGGCAAAGATCTAATTACTTCCGGAAGCTTCCTCTCCCAGACTTGCAGAGAAACACCCCAGGGACAAAAGTATGGCAGAAGCATGGTCACATGACAGGTCACATGACTTCAAGTCACATGACTCCCACCCGCACTTCAACCTTGTTGGAAGATAATCAAACCTTTCATGTACAATATGTCTTTTTTGCCCAGAGCCTAATCTTTATTGACTCGGATATGTGTGTCACCATCTATGGCAGATCAAATATATTTGAGTTGCCATCTTGATCAAGAATCTGCCCTTTGTGGTGGCTAAATATTCTACCTCCACTGTGGATCTAAGCAGGCTTTTTTGCTGCATTTATCCCAGTGAGAGGCAATCTGATTAAATAAAAAAAGAAGAAAAAGTTCTCGCATAATTGGTGTGATATTCCGTCAGTTCTGTTTATCCAGCAGCTTTCATACCTGATCTGATGATAGACGACCCGTCAAGAAAGCATGGCGTCGCATAACTTGCGCTCACTGGCACCCGGTCCCTTCTTCACTGTCTACCTATATGATATTTCCTGATATTTGTCAAAGTATTTTTAAACTTGCTTCTTTTTCCATCTGGTCTGCTTGAAAAAATAATTTAGATAAAAATTCCACACTCGCTTACTGTGTCTGACAGATGGCATTTTTCTTATCTTTACAAAAACTGAATTTGTGTGGAAAACAGAACAGCTTGAAAATGTTTTCTTGTAGCTTGGAAGAGTAATTAACAAATAACTTGAGGTAGATTTTTCTCAAAACAGTTGCCATGCATAACTCTAAAGATTAGCGCCATCTAGTGAGAGAAAACTCATCATTATGTCGTAATTCTGGAAACATGTTGTGAGAACAATTGCGTATTCATCACTACAATGATACGTGACAAGAAAGCACGAAGACCGCTTCATAGAACCTTCTTACCTCCAGTATGGAAGAACAGCTAACCATATTAGATAATGTAGAGGGACTAATATTTAATAAAATATTTAATAAAATATAAGTTGGCAAAATATAAATTTACTTTCTTAAAACGCTGTCATGAATGTTATTTAATGTGAGTGATTCTCAGAAATTCTTTGGATATTTTATGTATATTTTGTAGTATTTCTGCTGGTACCACATCTCGGTATGAAACCTCAAAATTTTGTGTTCATTATTTCTGAGCATTCCATTGTCTCTTAAACAGTTGTAGCCAAACATCTATTTGGTCATGCATGAATGTGACCAAATAATGTCTCTCATGATCACTGCATGACCGTTACGATCCATGCATGAAGTATGAATGACAAATTAGTGCTAGGCAATAGCTATATGACCAGATGAGAGTCATGCATGACCATATTCAGTCACAATTATGCATGATCAAATACAAGTTTGGCCCAAACTGTTTAAAGCCCAAAGTGTGACCTTTGTCTTTCTCCCACTGAGAGCAAGAAGAAGAAATCACTGTCTTGTGTCGGCCATTTGTAAACTTTACCTGTCTCAAGGGCGGTATTCACAGTCAAGGACCGAAACAAAATGGCTGTCCACAACACAATGCAATCCCTCCTTCCTACTCAGCAGAGGGCGCCCATGCTTCAACTTGCCCTCTCAAGTGTTAGTTTTACAGCAAAGGCTCTGAGTGGCCATGAGATACAAGTGGAGTGGCCAACATAACAAATCCAAACATATCAAACCAATTGCTCGTTTTGGGTGTACATGTAGTGCATCTTTTACTCTACTCATTTAATACTTCCAAACTTTATGTTCCTATAAAACTAAAGTATTCATATCTCACGGCCATTTCTTGGTTTATAGACAATGATTTGATTCTACATATTCTGTTGCATTTAGTGACTTTATTGACTTTAATTATTTTTTTCCTAACATTAATCTTGACATTAGATACGTGCCTACTTTATTGTGATATAAAAGCATTTATAAAAGCATTCCTGTGTAGGATGCAGAGGACATCCTTCGGGCATAATATGCCATTTATGTACACCAACCATGTGTTCTTTTTGTCTCGAAAAGCTGAATACATCTAGGTTTTGCAGTAAAAATAGCTTTTGTATTTGTGGCATTATTTATTGAAAAGGTAAAACTACTGGAAAGAATGAGGGATGCTGGAAAGAGTGAGGGATGATGGGAAGAGTGAGGGATGCTGGGAAGAGTGAGGGATGCTGGGAAGAGTGAGGGATGCTGGAAAAAGTGTAGGATGCTGGGAAGATTGAGGGATGCTGTAAAGATTGAGGGATGATGGGAAGAGTGAGGGATGCTGGGAAGAGTGAGGGATGCTGGGAAGAGTGTGGGATGCTGGGAAGATTGAGGGATGTTGGGAAGAGTGAGGGATGTTGGCAAAAGGGTAGGATGCTGGGAAGAGTGTGGGATGATGTAAAGATTGAGGGATGATGGGAAGAGTGAGGGATGCTGGGAAGAGTGAGGGATGCTGGGAAGAGTGAGGGATGCTGGGAAGAGTGTGGGATGCTGGGAAGAGTGAGGGATGCTGGGAAGAATGTGGGATCTGGAAAGAATGAGGGATGCTGGGAAGAGTGAGGGATGCTAGGAAGAATGTGGGATCTGGAAAGAATGAGGGATGCTGGGAAGAGTGAGGGATGCTGGGAAGAGTGTGGGATGCTGGGAAAAGTGGAGGATGCTGGGAAGAGTGTGGGATCTGGGAAGAGTGAGGGACGCTGGGAAGAGTGAGGGATGCTGGAAAAAGTGTAGGATGCTGGGAAGATTGAGGGATGCTGTAAAGATTGAGGGATGATGGGAAGAGTGAGGGATGCTGGGAAGAGTGAGGGATGCTGGGAAGAGTGTGGGATGCTGGGAAGATTGAGGGATGTTGGGAAGAGTGAGGGATGTTGGGAAAAGTGTAGGATGCTGGGAAGAGTGTGGGATGATGTAAAGATTGAGGGATGATGGGAAGAGTGAGGGATGCTGGGAAGAGTGAGGGATGCTGGGAAGAGTGAGGGATGCTGGGAAGATAGAGGGATGCTGGGAAGAGTGTGGGATGCTGGGAAGAGTGAGGGATGCTGGGAAGAGTGAGGGATGCTGGGAAGAGTGAGGGATGCTGGGAAGAGTGAGGGATGCTGGGAGGAGTAAGGGATGTTGGGAAGAGTGAGGGATGCTGGGAAGAGTGTGGGATGCTGGGAAGAGTGTGGGATGCTGGGAAGAGTGAGGGATGCTAGGAAGAATGTGGGATCTGGAAAGAATGAGGGATGCTGGGAAGAGTGAGGGATGCTGGGAAGAGTGTGGGATGCTGGGAAAAGTGGAGGATGCTGGGAAGAGTGTGGGATGCTGGGAAGAGTGTGGGATGCTGGGAAGAGTGAGGATGCTGGGAAGAATGACGGATGCTGGGAGGAGTGAGGGATGCTGGGAAGATAGAGGGATGCTGGGAAGGATAGGTGAGTACACACACACATTACTATAGTCTACTATATTCTACTATAGTCTACTATAGTCTACTATAGGGAGGTGAGTTTTTCTCGTGAGTCTCACCACGTGACCTCTCTCTTGACACTTGTCAGCACACCAGGGACCTCATGATGTGATCACAAACCTTCTCCAAACTCATTTAACAGCTTTTGACCGCCACTACTCCTTGCGGTTAATTCTCAGCCAATGAAGTTACTGCGCTTTCTGATGCTTTTTATCAGATTTAGCGAGAGTCTACCTATCTGCTGTAAAAAAAACCCTAATTCTCAGGCCGATGTCATGTCCAAAACACTCCTTACCTCTAGGACGTGCATTTAATTTACATGAAAAAAAACTTTTTGGAGTAACTGTAAAATACCTTTAAAGGGTAAAAAAGACCACCAGTTACAGCTTCAGTTAAAAGCCTATTAGCAGATACTGTATCAATAGAGACTCGGTCATTAGACCATCACTGACAATATGTCACTTCTAAACAGGATTGTTGTAGTATATGAGGTATGAATAAAGTTCTCACATTCTGAAAGCTTTTCAATCTTTGCCATCTCCAAATTTATTTGAGATTATCATTATCATTTCAGGGATTTGTGTCTGTGTTTAAGGTATCTTGAAAAAGGGAACCTGTTCTTGTGAGTATTACACCATGGAACGCTATGTCTTTCTCTGCTCTATAATCTTATTACGACCTTGGGTACACTTTCTCTACTCTCACATCATCGTGACCTGAGGTACACATTCTCTACTCTCACATCATCGTGAACTGGGGTACACTTTCCCTACTCTCACATCATCGTGACCTGGGGTACACTTTCTTTACTCTCACATCATCGTGACCTGGGGTACACTTTCTCTACTCTCACATCATTGTGACCTTGGGTACACTTTCTCTACTCTCACATCATCGTGACCTGGGGTACACTTTCTCTACTCTCACATCATTGTGACCTGGGGTACACTTTCTCTACTCTCACATCATCGTGACCTGGGGTACACTTTCTCTACTCTCACATTGTATCGTGACCTGAGGTACACATTCTCTACTCTCACATCATCGTGACCTGGGGTACACTTTCTCTACTCTCACATTGTATCGTGACCTGGGGTACACTTTCTCTACTCTCACATCATCGTGACCTGAGGTACACTTTCTCTACTCTCACATCATCGTGACCTGGGGTACACTTTCTCTACTCTCACATTGTATCGTGACCTGGGGTACACTTTCTCTACTCTCACATCATCGTGACCTGGGGTACACTTTCTCTACTCTCACATCATCGTGACCTGGGGTACACTTTCTCTACTCTCACATTGTATCGTGACCTTGGGTACACTTTCTCTACTCTCACATCATCGTGACCTGGGGTACACTTTCTCTACTCTCACATTATATCGTGACCTGAGATACACTTTCTCTACTCTCACATCATCGTGACCTGGGGTACAATTTCTCTACTCTCACATTATATCGTGACCTGGGGTACACATTCTCTACTCTCACATCATCGTGACCTGGGGTACACTTTCTCTACTCTCACATCATCGTGACCTGGGGTACAATTTCTCTACTCTCACATCATCGTGACCTGAGGTACACTTTCTCTACTCTCACATTGTATCGTGACCTGAGGTACACATTCTCTACTCTCACATCATCGTGACCTGGGGTACACTTTCTCTACTCTCACATTGTATCGTGACCTGGGGTACACTTTCTCTACTCTCACATCATCGTGACCTGAGGTACACTTTCTCTACTCTCACATCATCGTGACCTGGGGTACACTTTCTCTACTCTCACATTGTATCGTGACCTGGGGTACACTTTCTCTACTCTCACATCATTGTGACCTGGGGTACACTTTCTCTACTCTCACATCATCGTGACCTGGGGTACACTTTCTCTACTCTCACATTGTATCGTGACCTGAGGTACACTTTCTCTACTCTCACATTGTATCGTGACCTGAGGTACACTTTCTCTACTCTCACATTGTATTGTGTCCTGTGGTACACTTTCTCTACCTCAGTAGCAGGATGTAAGCAAGCAGAGCAGGTCTGCCGAGCACAGAGAATACACCCTCAGGTCAGGGATTTCTGACATGACAACATTTCAAACTATCACTCCATACATTCCAATGACGACCAATTAGGGTACAGTACCAACATTGGTTGATTCATATAACTAAATATCATTCTGGTATTGTGAAATGAGCCAATATCTATTCTTTATTTGGAAAATACAATCTCAAACAAAGACATGTCAAACTTTTGTTTTTGATGTCCTTGATTTTATAAATGTATGTTTAATTTCATGAGAAACATTACCAATGTGTAGTTATAAATATTTTGTGACACATAAGTTGGAATCACTGAGATTATACAGCATAGTCTGGTTAAAAGGAAAGGTCAAAAGGTCATGACCCGGGGCAGCACCATATTCCACAATGGAAGACGGCAACATAAGGTGCCGATCTTGGCACACAACACAATGTGATATACAGAAGAGTAATGCGATACCGTCGCCACGACAACGACCTCGGCACGTGCCAACCGCAGCCGTCTCGGCAACACTCGGGACCTCCAGTCTGTGCTCAATTGTGGAGTGACCCCCCCAGGCATGGAATCCTTTGTGGTATGATACCTTGTCTGTGTCCATGGTGTTGGTTGTCCTGCGAAAACCTGCACATTTCTCAAGCCATATTCACCACGTCTGATAAACTCATATGTGTGTGTGTTAATAATAGATTCTGCTTTCAATTAGACCCAGTATGGCACATAGGCTGATTTTATTAGTCGGGTGCCCTATCAACAGTGAATAGAATGTGTGGAGAGACACGGACAAGCTGGGACTGAGACAGATATATTAGCTGATTACACTTCTCTCAGTGTCCACAATATTATACATACAAGTAATGATTCTTAGGCTCACACACACACAGACACACATCACACAGACACACACAAGACACACACACACACACACTCACATCACACACCACACACACACTCCACACACACTCACATCACACACACACAGACCACACACACTCACATCACAAACACACACACCACACACACACACACCACACCACACACAAACATACCACACACACCACACACAAACCACACACCATACACAAACATACCACACACACCACACACCACACACTCACATCACAAACACACACACCACACACAAATATACCACACACACACCACACAAACATACCACACACACTACACACACATATATGCCAGTCTAATCTGGTATTGCTTATAATCTGATACTTATTGTAATCTGATATTGTTAATAATCTGCTTGTTTGTTTGTTTGGGTTTTTACATCACCTTCAACATTCTTTCAGTCATTTTGTGATGAGACTTACTTGTAGCAGATAAAGTGCTGCCTCAATGAATTGTCATGTCACAGGTCCTTGACATGACAACCCACCCAGTCACAGATTAACAAGGACAATGGGTTAACCCTTCATGCACTGACCTCAGATCGTGTTTTTTGCAATTTCATATACAGAATATTCTCTGGATAAGGAAATAATTAATTTCATTTAAAAACTAAATGTGAACAATTAAATCTAAACAGGTAATGGACTTCAGTGATTCAAGTCTACTATGTACATGAAATTTAAGCGAAATATAAAACAGAAAACATTTCAGGAAATAAAAACTTTTCATACAGAAACAGGTTCTGTCTTTCTTTGGATACCATGTTTTTGCAATCTTTCCATCAGTAATATTAAGGCTACTTCCCGAATCTGTGATTATGTTCTTATGTTTATATTTGCAGGAATGAATGAAAACATTCCCGTATAACAAGCTGCACTGATTCTGCATGAATGTTTTTCATCCTGTCAAACAGCAAAACGTGGCTTGCCCATCTTATTTCAGCAAATTGTTATCGCATTGGGTTTCCCCTGTAGCTGTGTAGCCATACTGCATAGGCTCTGAGTGCCCACGAGACATAAGTGGAGCGGTCAACTTCTCAAATCAAATCAAATCAAATCAAATCAAATATGAAGCAGTCCTGGATAGGTCTGATATGTATCTGTATGAATATCTATCAATATATATTCTGACTTGAAAGTAACTATTCGCCATATGTATTCCTCACTGTTCCATATCAGTCAATTTATGGTTTATCTTTATAGTTGGTCAAAATAAAACATCTGATAGTTGGTCATGTATTAATGTGAAGGAATGAAGTCACTTCCTAGACCATATGAACGGTGCATCACTTGTACAATTCATGCATATCTGACTAAATAATAAAAACATCTGATACATCTTGTGACATGGCAAATCATGAATTTTAAATCCACTAGGTGTCACCACTTATGCCTACAGAATTAAAAGTAATTCGTTATACAACAAAACTACTTCCCTGTTTGTGCTGGCAAATTACTCTCAGAGGGATGTCAATTGGCTTTGCCGAATAAACTTATGTATGTATATGTAGAAATGCAATAAGGTTCTCTTCAGGAAAAAATCATCGAAAGGTTCTCTTCAGGAAAAAAATCATCGTACCAAATTAAAATAATAAATACCTTGCTACCACAGATCAGTATGTAAGCCAAGATACCCTACAATATATATATATATATATATATATATATATATATATATATATATATATATATATATATATATATATATATATATATATATATATATATTGGATGTGGTGGGGGGTCGGCCCTGACAGTGCTCTCCAGGTGAGTACAAGACCCTGAGTCATCAAAGGTGATGTGTGAAGTCAGCGAGAAGCCATATACCTACGCTGGCGCTGATCAAATGTGTAAGGCATTCTTACGCTGTGCCAACTGAGAAAACATGACAACTCTGCTACTCGGCATGGCGAGGTAGAGTCACGTACTGCCTCTGCCAATTGTGGCATGAAATTGCAACCATCTGTTCCGAAGGTCATTTACATAATCCACAGACAGTTGTGTACTTGGTTAATCCTTACACACGTAAACAGACACATACAACACACACAGGGTACATACACACATACAAATACACACACACACACATGCACACACACATACATATATACATACGCACAAATACACACACACACACCCACATGCAAACACACACACACACACATGATGCCCACTCCTTTTAGACCAAAACAACCTGACACAACCACACACACACATTGAAAATTGCGTGCGTCTGACTGAGAAGCTTGTACATACATTTCGTGAACTTACTTTCTAACCTTAACAATGACACCAAATGGCCGAGTAATTACATGTAACAAAATATTTGACTCAGTGCCTGTACTGGTTTCGGTCTCTGAGATCTCAGTCACAGGTCTGACCTTTCACAATTTTTTGTTTGTAAGTTACAGAATATTTTCTGAAAAAATAACAAATATCATCGAAATATAAAATGTGAGTTTAATGATATTTGTTATGATGATATTTTAAGCATTTCATCAAATACAGCTCATATAAATTACACTTATCTCAATAAACCTTACATACACAGTATAAGGATCCAAACTTTTCTTTAAATACATTGTATATACCTCACACTGGAAGCAAAACAATGGAATAAGGAACAGTGAGGGAGAGGGGCAAAAACAATCGCACCTATTGTGTTACCGAAAAAAATCGTTTTTTGATAGCTATAGCCAAACTGCGAAAGCAACAAAACCAAGATGGCCGAAAGTTGGTCAAATATTGCATCAAACTTTCTTAAAGGCCCCACACTTACTAACAGTGTCACTCGGCACCCAGTAGACCCATATAAATATGTGATTGATCACTGACTTAATTGATAAAGAATGAGCAATGAGCTGACTTAGTTTGACACCAGCCCTTTAAAAGACCATCAATTATTTAAACAAAACAAAATGTCCATTTTCTCAGAATCTCATATAAAATAATATTGCTGCTTGGTATGACGATACCACAGGAAGATTTGTATTAGGCATCAGATGTACGTGAGCGAATTAGCGCATTAAATATGAAATCTGCCTCCGTAGCCCGAGGTGCCAGGGATGTTTGGGATGATAGGATGTTTAAGATTACCCTGTCTCTAATCTTCTGAACCTCGCTCCTTGTCATCCGAGCTGTTCAAGGCTGGTCACCTTCTTAAATAACCTACAGTCTGTTTTAAAATGATTTTCACAGTTTTTATATGATAAAATAACTATAAAAAAACTTTGATGCCTTTCATACCTTAATTTCTCTTTTGCATGTTATCTTTTATTGTCATAAAATGTCGTATGAAAATGACTGAAATGTTTATAGCTTCTTTCTTCGAGAATTATCTCAAGAGAATTTCTCCAATCAATTATCAGTATGTATTTTATCACTTTTACAACAACAAAAAATATAAATTAAAATAAAAACAAAATTCTACCCCCTGTCCTATTTTTTCAGGGCAAGTTATAGGAAATAAACTTATAATTTTTAGTGAGTTTTTCTGGAAATTGTATATTTATTTATGGCGCGATAATCCATGCACATTTCAGGCTGAGAATGCGGACTGTGATTATATACTTGACAGAATAAGAGAAATGAGAGAAACTCTGTGCAGACACAAACTGACCAGGCATACAACGTGGAAAACAACCAGGAAGCTACCGTCTTAAACAAAGAAGACTTTTTCCTCTTGAAAAAACACACACACACTAAGAACGCATGACTTTGGATAATTTTCCAAACAGTTGCATACGTCCAGAAAAATCCTTCAACAGATTCACTGAATTGCATTCAAAGAATCACGAGTCGATGGAAATGTTTTGTGCGTATTGTGGGGCCCCCATAGGGGGGGTATGAAAAACCCAATAATCCCCCTTTTTTTACCTAAAAATCCAAAAATCCTTATCTTTTGTAGCCAAAAATCCTTAAATATTTTTCCCCTCAAATCTAAAAATCCAAAAGTATAAAACAAAAAATCCTAAAATATGTTTACATTTAGTACAAATTTATTTGGCAATGAATTACATAACAATTTCTAAATTACTAAACACTTTCCTCAAAATCCAAAAATCCCAGATATTTCACCCCAAAAATCCAATAATCCCTCTTTTTTAGGCCAAAAATCCAATAATCCTAAAACCCTATGGGGGCCCCTATTGTTAACAATATTGATCGCGGGATATGGAGTGTATACTTGTACATTGGCATGCAAGCTATTAGGTTTTTTTTCCTGGTATGATTGGCGGGTATTTTAAGGTCTATAATCCACAATGAAACACTGGGACAGACTTATGTTTTTTTGGCTTAAATGTGTTCAAAGTCATGTTATTTGTTAATTTAGCACAGAAAAAGTAAACTTAACCAGCTAGTCTTAAACTTTTATTATTTAAATTGAACCCGTTTTAACTACCGTTAAAACGGGTTCGACTCAGTTATTGCAGCTGGACACCATGTGTGCTGTATGAGAAATACCCCCCACTGACGTCATAGCCTCACTCTCATCCTGGAATCCCCCAGAGCATGCAGAGCCGAAGGCAGTTACGTAAATATACGAGACCACACGAAGTTCTCTCCCGATGCTTCAAACTGATTGTGGATTATAGACCTTAAGGCACAGCTACCTGGTAAGTAAAGACCTCATCTCGACATAGCCCTGTAAACCCGTCTTAAAGAACCTCCTTGTACGGTACATTAAAACATTTCTTCACAGCTTCACAAGACAATTGCTCACATGCATAAAAGCAAACTTTTAAGTTGTCATAGTCATATTAGTCCATTCATACAAGGGATGATGTTTTCATCAAAGCTCGCATTCGGCGCTACACGTTCCCCTTTCAGGCCTGGTGCTATCATACCAAAATCCTTTATCATTAAAGGTGAATATCTCACAATAAACCTCAAAGTTGTCACCTTTGTTCATTGTTGATTAGATTCAGAGAAACTGTACAATTCTTATACCAGTGTTTTCAGTTCTGGTATGTAGTTTATGATCATAACAAGAGAGTCTTTTTTAAAAAAAAACAATTGTATACAGTTTCCTTTTTGAAAATGATATTTATATTTTCTCATCATTTTGAAGTTGCAGTAAATCATAGACATCATTGAATTGCACGTGCAAATCTGCTCAGAAACCAAGATCACGAGAATATGAATCTACAGAAATAACTGACGTATAAACATTAGCCTTTGTCGTCTCTGATCAATATAGTATAGAGTATGCTACAATATAGTCTATATTATAACATATATTTATTACTGCTCTAAGAAAAGCAACAAAATGGCAACCAAACAGCAAATGGCCTTTACCTCATGAGGCACGTTGCAAAAAATCATTAACACTTTCACGGATAATTGTGTTGGCAATTTTGCGCTGCACCGTACAAAACAAACAAGGGCTCCACCAGAGTTAACACGGGGCTATTTTTACACAAACAATATTGTTCACATGAGTCTTTCAGATTTATTGATCAACACTGAAGCATTATAGATGAAATATGTCCGCGTACATTGCGGAATGCTGAGCGACGAAAACCTGAAAGTAATCGCATTATCTTGATACTGCAATACGCACTTCTGGCATTTATTTGCCGACTCGAGGCTATGCACTGAGTGGTCTCTTTATAAATTTATATATTCTCTTTAGCATGGGATACAGCTCATTTTTACGGCCGAGCAACAAATGGAATCATTTACTATTGGCCTCATTTTCATATCGGAAGATATATATTTCTGTATGTCTGGCTTACTTTTTATCTTTCGCTCGATTATCACTGCACAATTTTCTGATATCATGGTTATCTGTATTATATGGCATGCAATTTGACTGGTCCCATCTTTTCCCTATCAAACCCTTGTATATCGCCATGGAGATGGGTGCCCAGTCTGATATTTGCATTCTTTGTTTTGAAGGAAATTTTCGAATAGATAATGAGTTTTTTTTTCGAAACATTAAAAGAATTCTCTTCCAAATATTGAAAGTATTTTAATCATAAAAGAATTATATATTTGGGTTTTGTTGTTGTTGTTGTTGTTGCAAGGAATAATAACACTTCAATATTTGAAAATATCATGCTGAGTGAAAAAATTTCAATTTGACCCATAATTAAGGCCTAATTCCAAGCCTTTTGCACAATAATTGCATGAGACATGCGAGACTTCACATACAGGGCTTCACATACCGACTTCACATACCGGCTTCCACATACCGGCTTCACATACCGGCTTCACATACAGCGAACAATTCATAAATAATTCTCAGAATAAAACATACTTTTAACAATTCAATAATGTAGTGGTTCCTGAGATGCCCAAAAGTCTGGTTTCAGTCAATCACACAGTCCATGTCAACTATTTCTTCACAATTTTCCTTTTTTAAGACTGAGATCAAATTAAACGGCAATCGGAGATGCTAAATGTCCCATCTTGTGTGGAACTCAAAGCATAAAGGACATTGCTGCCATAACAAAAAATTATTCGTTTCGATAAAAACAATATTGCATTTTATCAGATATTCTCCATGTTTCCAAAATAGCCCGCCATAAATGTAAATTATCCATATGTCAGAGAAAATAAGCATTTAACAAGCTGAAGCATGCAGATGTTGATCTGATGTTGCTTCTTTTACAGACACGGCAAGACTGGTGCGGAGTATAAATGTGCAGCAATTTAGAAATGGCAATGCGTTGTCGTATTATTCAGGTGGAATATGTTCCTTGTTTAATAATTCACATTACTGAAAGCAAAAGAAAAAACTATAGAAATGTGAAAAAACGGTTTGAATAATATTCATTTTGTTATACTACAGAATACAAAGTATGAATATATATATATATATATATATATATATATATATATATATATATATATATATATATATATATATATATATATATATATATATATATATATATATATATATATATATATATATATATATATATATATACTTATGCATTCTTATTGATTCCCTATTAAAACCTTGGTAAGTAGTTGAATGTGACAACACATATTTCAAGTGAATTTGTACGAAAAACTTGGAAGGGACTGTATCGAAGGCGGCAATTTCTTGCTGAAGTACTATGGCACAGAGTGGGGCCGGCAAGTGAAATATCATTTCTGACATGGAAGGCCTGCGCATTTATTGGTCAAAATGAGCTTCCTCATGTTATATGGTAGCGTATTATGATAAATATAGCCAGCTGACCCCTGGCGCCCTCTGTGGGCACGATGAAGCCTTTATGTATCGCCAGGCTCTCGTGTTGTTGACTGGTTTATCTCGGATATAAGGGCTGTGAAAATTGCATCCTCATTTAATTACGAGTACAAATATGTTACAAAAGATATGAAGCTTCATGGCCGGAACACATCAGCACAAATTTTCTAACTGTATTCGTTTTGTTGCTCAATACAATCATATAACCAGTTGAAGCCAAATATTACATGACCAAATAAGGTCATGCATTGTCATACATACATGACCAAATAAGGTCATACAGGGTCATACATACATGACCAAATAAGGTCATACAGGGTCATACATACATGACCAAATAAGGTCATACAGGGTCATACATACATGACCAAATAAGGTCACACAGGGTCATACATACATGACCAAATAAGGTCATGCATGATCATACATGCATGACCAAATAAGGTCATACAGGGTCATACATACATGACCAAATAAGGTCATACAGGGTCATACATACATGACCAAAAAAGGTCATACAGGGTCATACATACATGACCAAATAAGGTCATGCAGGGTTATTGCATAACATCATCTGGTTACATATAGACCAATAGTAAAACCATCAAAAGAAAGGTTATCAAGATTGTTTTTGAATATCATTTTTCAACATACTTAACAATTCAATAGTAAATTAGTCACACACTCGGACCACATGACAATGTCCAATATTGTGAGGATAATTTCATAACGCACTGTACATTTAGTGTCTCTGTGGTCTTGCTGTTACATTAACATCTGAGAGAATCTGTTATCGCCAAAGCTTAGAAAACAACAAACACAGAAAATTGCAAAGAGGGAACAAGCGCTACAAACAATTTATCATTCAGCATGCTGCTATGGCTCCACCTACTGGCAAAATTCATGCACCATAAAATGGCATTTAAAAAAAAATACTGAGGCTGATTGTTACAGTAAAAGCACAACAAATTAGGCAAAGACAGAGAGTTAAATCATCTAAAGTGCTCTGGATGATTAAATATTGGTACATAGTGGATGTGAAAAAAGTAAAATAAAGTTGAAAAATCTACTCTACTCTGAATGATGAAGCATTGGGAAACCGTGTATATGAAAGAAGTATCATATTCTTAAACAACAAATAAAAACATCTGATGTGCCCTGAATTATGAAATATTGGGATATCTTGGAAATGTGAAATGTGAAACGGTGTTTTTAAGACCCTTTCAGCAACTATGGCCATATCAGGTCGACTTTCGAGCCTTTTAACCAGTGTGAAAGTAACACTGCCGGCAGTGGGAGTCGAACCCACCACCTCCCGTCCTGCACTTATATAACCATTAAAGGCACAGATCCTACACTCTGCCAACTGTGCTAGTGGGGCCGGTCTTGGGATATCTTGGATGTCATGAAAACGCTCCGTCATGGAGTTTTACAAGATGGCAGGCATCAGATCCATTGTGCTAATGTTCTGTGCCATTCTGCACTACCAAATGATTCCTAAAAGATGCACCCATCACTACCACATGACTCCTGACAAATGCACCCATTACTACCATATTACTCCTAAAATATGTACCCATTACTACCATATGACTCCTGACAGATGCACCCATTATTACCATATGACTCCTAAAATATGCACCCATTACTATACCATATGACTCCTGAAAGATACACCCATTACTACCATATGACTCCTAAAATATGCACCCATTACTACCAAATGACTCCTAAAAGATGCACCCATTACTACCAAATGACTCCTAAAATATGCACCCATTACTACCATATGACTCCTGACAAATGCACCCATTACTACCATATTACTCCTAAAATATGTACCCATTACTACCATATGACTCCTGACAGATGCACCCATCACTACCACATGACTCCTGACAAATGCACCCATTACTACCATATGACTCCTAAAATATGCACCCATTACTACCATATTACTCCTAAAATATGCAACCATTACTACCAAATGACTCCTAAAAGATGCACCCATTACTACCACATCATAAGTTTATTTCTATAAAAGATTATCAATAAATCATATGATACTTTCTTATTATGGCTGAGATTCACAGAAGTTGATTGGATTAAGCTGCCACCCAGCTGGTTAGAATAGGTTAATTGCACTTTTTGCAGAAAGTTTTCAGCAAATGCAATATTTAAGGACCTTGTCATTTTTACTCTGAAGTGAAGTGAAGTTGATGGGATTCATCTCCTAAGACTTGCCCACGCTTAATGTATATAAAACACATATCAGCTACTTCCTCTATTTTCAACTAAAAAGACATTAATATTTATCATTTCCATATTAAGGTAAAACACACTATAAAAGTTTTACATGCAAATTGGTTTCAGTTCCCTATCATTAAATGTTCAATTTCTATCATCAACTAAAATACATTAATATTTACCATTTACTTTCCCCTAAAAAAATAAAAAAATTAAAAATATAAATTTACAAACTTTAACAAAAAATGCATGCAAATTGGAACCAGTGTCCAATTAATAAAATATTCAATTTCATTGTTAAGACAATTTTAGATAAAACAATATTCATCCTGTCAAGACTAACGAGTTCATTTGATACTCAAAGACTGTGTCTTGTTCACACTAATTAACAGCAAAAAAACGCTGATGTTCTGGGACTGGATCGGGTAGCACAGCTCTAATTTCTCGACATCTCACTGTCTCTTGTCCGTACTATTCATTATGGTCTCGCTGGTTTCATTTATCATTTGAGTTTGTTTGTTCCATATGAGATTGTTGATTTCGTGTTTTGATCAGGTCAAAAGGTTTGACATCCCAAATATATTTATTATTGGAGTTTGCTGGTTTCACATAAACAGGTTTGTTGGTTTCACATATACAGGTTTGTTGGTTTCACATATATAGGTTTGCTGGTTTAACATATACAGGTTTGCTGGTTTCACACATACAGGTTTGTTGGTTTCACATATACAGGTTTGTTGGTTTCACATATATAGGTTTGCTGGTTTTACACATACAGGTTTGCTGGTTTCACATAAACTTTGCTGGTTCACATCAGGTTTTGCATGTCAACAATTTCACTATTTTCACATATCATACAAGATGTGGTTTCACATCAGATTCCTGTTTTACTTATTGTTCGGAGCAACAGGTTTTAAATATCACTTTGTCTGTAAATATCACATATCGTTTGAGAAAAACATTTCTTATGAATTATCAGAAGTGAAGTAGTGAATGGTTAATTTTACCTGGCATAAAACTACGGTAGATGAGATTCATAACCAGATTTTTTGTTTTGCTAGTTAAAAGTAATGAAGTCATTAAAAGTCATGAAGTAAGATTGAAGATTTGCAATATTAATTATTGCAGCTACTGGTATATCATAAATTATTCTAACAATAAGATTCTTTTTAAAAATGAATAATACTATGCTGTCAAAAATGATGTATTTACACACTCATATAGTACAATTTTGATAATTAATATCAAACATTCCCCCCGGAAATAACTGTGATCATTCAATATCAATGTGGTGCCAGATTTAGACTGCGATGTGAACACAAACTGATGACATTTAACACAACAAGTGTGCCAAGATTAGAACCTCCGTTGCCATTCAATGTGCCGTCTATATCTTGAATATTCATAAATCGGCGATTCTGAAAGATCAAGAGGGCACAGTGTGAAAAAAATAATATTCAAACATTTTGAGGTAATTTAATAAGGTGAGTAGGGTTTATATACAAATGCAGCGGATGACATGAGAAGGGAATTTCCGAGTTTGATGGATGAGTACAAGTTGGTTAGCCGTGGGACGCAGTTGTTTCTACCTCGGGACTGATCAGTTGATTAAAGGAATCGATTTGATCACGCAAATATGTGATCATATAGCCCCAGCTAGGACTTGTAAGGCATCTCACAGTGCTACTACAGTGGTATCATTAATAAGGCATCTCTCCCAAATAGGATGGCATCATTGAGCGATACTGTGGCATCATTGAGCGATACTGTGGCATCATTGAGCGATACTGTGGCTCAACTATGGCATCATTGAGCTATACTGTGGCTCAACTATGGCATCATTGAGCTATACTGTGGCTCAACTATGGCATCATTGAGCTATACTGTGGCTTGACTATGGCATCATTGAGCTATACTGTGGCTTGACTATGGCATCATTGAGCTATACTGTGGCATCATTGAGTTATACTGTGGCATCATTGAGCTATACTGTGGCATCATGGAGCTTTACTGTGGCATCATTGAGCGATACTATGGCATCATTGAGCTATACTATGGCATCATTAAGCTATACTGTGGCTTGACTATGGCATCATTAAGCTATACTGTGGCTTGACTATGGCATCATTGAGCTATACTGTAGCTTGACTATTGTATCATTGAGCTATACTGTGGCTCAACTATGGCATCATTGAGCTATACTGTAGTTCCCGAAACAACTATGGCATCATTAAAATATTTTGTGGCATCTCAAAAATAACTTTGGCATCATTGAAATTTATTTTGCATTTCAAAAATGACTATGGTAACTATGGTAACACACTTATTCTCTGACATTGAACATCATGGCAACAACTGCAATTAAAAAAATAGTTATTGCATCACAAATTCATCACACATAAACAAACCTTTGTGGCCAACAGAAAATTATTTAGGCATCAAATCAATGTAGCATAGAAAAAAAACTTTGGAATGTGAAATTGCACAGAATTGCATTATGGGATACTTGGACAAACAGCAAATATTCACTAATCTCCCCTGTGAAATATGAGCACAACAGAAAAGCCAGAGTTCCAGCCTCTCAAAAGTCGCCATAGTTACCAAGTTTCAAATACTGGTATTTATGTCATTATAGCTAGGTGGCGCTAGTAATCTGCAGGTGGCGCTTATCGCTATCAGTCTTATTTCTGCCATGCAAAGGCTCAATGTCCAATTCCCCATTATCAAATGGAAAATGTCACGTGTCAAATGTATCGGCGAGTTGCTAACTCTATCAAAGTCATATACCTTTTTCTGATAAAATTAACAGGGAGCCAAATGGGATGCCGGGAACCGATACGAAAAGCGGAAAATATGTCTAATAATGTGTACCAAAAATGCACAGAAGAGTTGCTTGTTAAAGGAATAATGCAAGTTGTATATCAGAGGAAAAGGGCAATCTATATATCACATGAAAAGGCTAAAATATAGTTCTGAGAGGGAAAGAGCTATCCACACTACAAAGACAGAGCTTAAGGGCAAAATATGAATCAAAAGTATGCTGAATATATAAATATATATATATATATATATATATATACATGCATACATATATACAGATACATAAACATATATATATATATATATATACATACATACATATACATATATATATATAAAAGGGAAATTCATATAAATATACCTATCATATATATATATATGTGAAAGACTGTAATTAGAGGAAGTTGGTCATTACTGGGGAGAGCTATTAGAATTTGAGACAGGCCCAGGCATCTACAGACCCCTAGGAGAGCAGTTAGGCCTAATGTAGTATCAAATTCTCTCACATGACTGGATGGGGAGAGACGGCTATTAGAAGATAGAGTACTATCAATTAAGAATGCACTGAGAATACTCATCTACCGCCAGGTGGCGCTTACAGAGAGTAAGACCTTATAGTGTCAGGCTGGCGCTCTCTCTTTGTATTTATCAATATACACACACATACGGTGAATCCATTGAAAATATACTGTTGACCTGCTGAATATTCTGCGGTAGTAAATTGAAAAAAAAATCTCAAAGTATGTAACAGCTCTGCTTGTTTGATTTGGCTTTTCCGTGGGTGAGTCACATCTAGTTATGACATTCACTTGTGGCGAGAGTTCTAAAATGTCATTTTATATGTGGGTCTATATATAAAATATATCTTTAAAAATCATGGGATGGGCCATCGCAGCATATAGCTTTATTATTGCCTTACATGACAGTCAAGTAGGCATATAAAAGTTAATAGTCAGTGTTGCCTGAAGCCAGAAATAATGTTTTGCATATTGTCATGTTTGCAGAATGTCAGGAAAAAGCTCATTTGGTTAAAACATTATTTCCTGGAGGAGTAAAGCAAAACAATCTTTAGAATTATTTTACTTATTCATTATAATTTACCACAAATAAAAGATGCTTGCCTGCCAAATAAATAGGTAAGAAACGAGACAGATTTCTTGGACTTATGCAGCCATACTGATCTATATAATTGTGGTTGTCACATCATGGATTTCCACATGTTAATTTCAATCTGCATCCCAATAGCTTGTCTTGTCTCCATCAATAAAATCAAACTTCCCCAAATTAGCCATACTTTTTGGAAATTGACCTATATTTATGATATTTTTATATGTATGTATGTGTGTTTGTGTGTGTGTGTTGGCGTGTGTGTGTGTATGTGTATGTATGTGTTTGTGTGTGTTGAGTGTCTTCTAAGTTTAATCTGATAATTGCTTCATCAGATTCAGATTGGTAATCTAAACCATTGTTATTAGTATTAATTAACAGGTTCCTCCCCACAGCGAGAAATCAACAGGTTCCTCTCTCCCCACAGCAAGAAATCAACAGGTTCCTCTCTCCCCACAGCAAGAAATCAATAGGTTCCTCTCTTCCCACAGCAAGAAATCAACAGGTTCCTCTCTCCCCACAGCGATAAATCAACAGGTTCCTCCCTCCACACAGTGAGAAATCAACAGGTTCCTCTTTCTCCACAGTGAGAAATCAACAGGTCTCTCCCTCCCAACAGAGAGAAATCAACAGGTTCCTCCCTCCCCACAGAGAGAAATCAACAGGTCTCTCCCTCCCGACAGAGAGAAATCAACAGGTTCCTCCCTCCCCACAGAGAGAAATCAACAGGTCTCTCCCTCCACACAGAGAGAAATCAACAGGTTCCTCCTCCCCACAGAGAGAAATCAACAGGTTCCTCCCTCCCCACAGAGAGAAATCAACAGGTCCCTCCATTCAGGTAATGACCTGAAATCAACAGGTCTCTCCCTCCCCACAGAAAGAAATCAACAGGTCTCTCCCTCCCCACAGAGAGAAATCAACCGGTCCCTCCCTTCAGGTAATGACCTGAAATCAACAGGTCTCTCCCTCCCCACAGAAATAAATCAACAGGTCCCTCCCTCCCCACAGCAAGATTATTGGATAGAAATGGTAAAATCTATCATAGATCGATAATATTAGATGCAACCAAACATTAAAACGTACAGAAATGATTTTCCTTCACACAAGGCCTCTGCGAAAATATAAGATGTTCATTTCACGTGATTCGCAGACTGTGTTCCATACAATTTACAAGCTCTATGTGTGTGTGTGTGTGGGGGGGGGGGGGGGTCCCGTCACGGCAGGCTTTTCCACGTGGGAATTTCTCTAATTACCTGATCCTAAACTTAATCAGGTGAACCAAACCGCAAGCGAAACTCACCGCAAAATACAGTCAATGTTCAGTGGATATTCATGACGCTGCGGCCCTGGGAAAATAACACAAGTTACTTCACAGCGTTTATAAATCATGTATTGAGAAAGTGAGGCTTTCAACACCATGATCAGGTGCCCGCTTATATAGTCCTGGGCCAGCCACGCAGGCTATATGAGAAGACTTTAAGCCTGCTTGGTGCACGGGCCTGCGTATATAGGTACAACAACATTGTAGTGCAGTGTCACTCGTGGAAATATCGATATAGCGTCAAAGTTGTTTTTTAGTCCTGCTCATTGGTTAGTGTTAAGATGACCTACCTTGCTTTCTTCGAGACCCTCGTCTTCAGTCATGGCGCAGGGTTGGTACTGGGTATGGGGGTACGTGGAGGGTTGCCCAGGACCAGTGAGGTTCAGTCCCACAGCGTCAACTAAGCACTCGCTGTTTTCGCTGCGATCGATCGGTGCGCCGCGGCGTGGTGGTAAACTGCGGTAGGCTGTGACGAAGGCTGAAGTGAGAGAACGGCCCCAGCTAGCGAGCGGGCCTGCGTGCCTGTCACTCCGCGGGCCCCCTGACGCCTCTCGGACGCTGCTCTCAGACGCTCCCATGACCACCACTGCCACCTGGCGAGCTAAGACAACACTCACGTTTCCCGCTAAAATCTAAGACCTAGAACAAATCTTAAGATGTTATGACCTCGTCAATGTAATTGTCTTTTGATAATAGCGAAGCAATTCAGGCGCCGTGAGATAAAATGATGGGCCATTTTTTTCAACAAAAAATCAATACTTCCTCTTTTATGAATATAAAACGTTCAATAACCAGAACGCTGTTTGTTTTGTCTAGGCGTCCAAGACATTCAGAAAGATACGTTCACATTTTCGTGAGAATCGTCTTCGCGAGGACTTCCATGTACGTTATTAGATTAAGTCTAAATTTGATGTTTTGTTCCAGGAAGCACGCTCCTCGCAGACAAAAGAGGCTTATTTTTTTGTGTGGGACGTTATGACTGCATGGAGAGTGCTGTTCTCTTGGGGTGTTGTTAGGGAGTTCTGCTTGGAATGTCACGAGCGATTGTTGCTGGGAGTTTTCTGCTTTGTAGTCATGTCACCCAAACACGTGGTTCCGAGTGAGTGGCAGGAATTGCGAAAAAGGTCCCGTCTTCTCCCGCTTGATATTCATATCACCCAAACAGGTGGCCCAACACCCACTCCCAGTTCCGGATCCGCTCACAAGTTACGTACGAAGACTATGAAATAGGTCTACAAAAAAGTAACTTTACACAATCTCCAAAGCCGAACAAACATTGGTTGCTAAGAGTAAATAATTCCCAATTACGCGTAGCTAAGTTATTTTCTCTCATCAATATTTGAACCATCTACATCTAAATCCGATAAAACATGGAACACGCTAAACCAAATGGTAAGGATCCATGTTTACTGTTCTTATTTTTTGTAGTTAATCTCTAGGATTTGATGAATATTTGGGCATATTTTTATTGGGATTTGCGAGTGCCGACATCTCCACAGTTCAATTCATTCAAGATTCGGCGCAGAAAAAAAACCTCATAAGATTCCACAAGAATAGACAGCCAATCAAGAGACACTGCGGGAAAATGTCGAGAAGATGGCGTCTTTGTATGTCTGTCATATGCCTCATAGAATTTTCCTTCCCTCCACAATGTCGGTAAACATTTGCGCAGGAAGTTTTATCCTTAATATTTCCTGTCTACCATTCACCGGAAATGGGAAACATCTTGAAAATGTCACTCGTAATTTGTCTCCAAGCGCAGTCAAAATGTCGTCTGCTCCACCCGCGTCTGTAACGTAAATGATGTCCAAATGATCCTACATGAAAAAGATTCACACAAAACTGCTTCCCTTAGTTAAATTACCGAATTTCCTAGAAACTCATTTAATTAATTAAGCAAGAAAACACGTCTGTATGCTGTAATCCACGTTTATCCAAGCGTTCCAAAATGCCTGTCAAATCCGTACTAACACAATCTATCTCATCTGAGAGCAATATAACATTTATCATCGCTATCAGATCTTATCCTCAATGCACGATTAAATCGTTATCCAATACTGTTAGTATATGAACGCTGATGAGAAATGTCCAAACTTGAGATGAGATTTTTTTTCCAAACCAGAAAGATAGGTCTAGTCCACAATTATGAAGAAATCTGCATCTGCAGTAAGGTTTCCTCTTCGTCCTGAATGAGTTGTGTTGTTTTATATTTATAATATACATGGACAAAAAGTTTTGGTATTTACATTTACATATAATGTATGTCAAGCGCACCATTAAAAAGTTATACGAGCCATAAGCATATATAATTAATGAAAATTGCCAATAATTATTTTTCAGTTCGGTGCTGTTTTGTGATGTTCACCTGTGTTGTCGTTGCCAAAGGCGGTACAAAGGGAAAAGTCCTGTGATTTACTGTTAATCATGCCTGGACGCTCTGAGATATATTTTCTCATATCCCTTAATCCTCCATGCAGTATTGGGTCAGAGCAAATTTCACAAAATCCTTATGCTTTGTTGTGGAATGGCCGCTGATGATAATAAATGGTCATTATAGTCCGGGTGCCCATAAAATGTGTGATGAATATGAAACGGAAAGGTCCTCTTATTAAATCCCACTTGGCTGCCAATATTGCAACTCTTTACTCCATATTCCGGCTATAGGAAAAAACATGAATCATGAATGCAACTAGAAAAAAAGGCAATTTCACCAATTTGTGTTTTCTTTGCTATTCTTCCGTGTACATCGACGGCAATATTTCCTATTTTCCACCTCCCAGTCACGTGTTTTTCCTGATTTCCCGCAAGGTCATCATGGGTTATTTATATCATTGTTTTGCAAGCCTTGTACTTATGTCGTCGTCAACGTGAAATGTTGCATCCTTGCTTAATCGAATGAAGTATTTTTTTGCGAGACAAATCACTGCCTGTCTCCGTATTTCCTTGTCTTGTCCAATACTAAAAATCTGCTGAGGAAGTATTGTTTCTGGTTGCCACGGGTGTACACACTCGTAACCAAGGGTCTTGAATCGGATGCCCCGCGAGCTGTGCGCAGAACAATTTCAATTGACACAGTATCATAGGGGTAAAATGTCACAGTCCACAATGTCTTGTTGTTCAATGTAATCTTTGACCTTCAAATGTCGTCTGCTTAGTCTCCTCAGTAAACTCCTGGGCATTGCTAAAATGTCACATGATATCAGTCACGTGACATATCCCATAATAATATGCCCCATAATGCACCTGAGCGAATCATAATTCCTTTGACAAGAATGGACTACATCGCTTTAGTGCAAATTAGGATTGTTCATTTTCATCAAGAAAATGGCCAAGCCATTTCCAATCGTCAATCATGAGTAGTCCCGCAGTAGAACCAGTGTGCGCGCGCCTCCAGGAACAAAAGACCTTCAAAAAAAGCCAGCGGCTTGGCCGGGCACGCTCCCGGAAGCACCCTGTGAAGTAACTAGGACCAGGTATGCTTCTTTAGCAGTGTTCCCACCCCCCATTTGGCATGGAAACCAGAGCAAGTCCCCTCCCCCTCTTGATCTCACACGTAGATGGATGACAAACTCTGACATTTTAAACCTAACTAATGAAAGGCAAGACTACCCAAATTTCAAGTTGTGTGCAGATAATGGTGTGCCCTGTAGATGGCGCTGTGTGAGGGCTCAATTCTTTATGGGATCTCTGGTCTAAAATACTTCTGTAGCTCCTAATCATGCCATCAGCGTAAAGGCAGTGATAGAAATAGTGAGAACTGATGTATGACAGAGATGAGGGGAGCAGCCCCAGCCTGAAGCCTCTGTGAGGACGACCTGTGAGATGCAGAGCCTAGACTCGCATTAAGGGCATTGCAAACTCAGATGTTTACAGACCAACGCTGCTTAGATTTCTTAACCACATATTATTTTATGGTTTTTGATAGATTTCTTTATTACAAAGGCCAAACAATTAAGTTAGCCTCTTGTAACTTTGTTTAAATGAAAATGAAAAAAAAAAAATGTGTAAGGTGAATATTTACTTAAATTTCTATTTAGGTTATGGCAGATTTATTCATTCCAAGCTTTTTTGTAATAAAGCTTTTTTGTAATAAAAATGGTTGTGATAACCAAGTATTTAATTAAATTTTCATTAATTTGTTTTCTTTGTTGTGGTAGGGACTCTCTTTAGAACAGAAATTAGCTTTTGTTAAGCTAATTCGTTTACGGTTCACCTAATTAACTGACTATTCAAGATGATAGGCGTTAAATACATGTGAATCAAGATCACAAAATAAAATTGTATTATTATATGCATATGAATTCAACATTTGCTGTAGTATTGTTCAAAGTTTAAAGGAATGTACAGTGCTGAAGACCATCAATACTCAATGTCCGAAAAACTGCTAAAAATTATAACCTTTATAATCAATACATCAATTGACCAATTGAAACAGGTGTTACAAATTGAATTTGTTATCTCGATTCTCATTGGCAGATATTTGATATTCAAAATCGCACCCTCCTTGACAACTCAGTGATAGGCATTAGAATTTTTTCTCAAAAAAAAGGAAGAAAATTTACAAGATTCTGAGTATCACTACCCTCCATAGCAGGACTTCTCTTTCAGTCCCTGCCACCAAAGCTATAAATGTGAGCACAGAATCAAGCGCAAGTCATTAGTATTCATAAAAATCTGGCTGTCCACTCATTGGTGAAATAATATAAATAGATCTGTTTTTGTACTGCCAGTTATACTGATTGGTCAGTCAGTTAATAACGTGATGTTAGTCAATTCAGATTTGATGATATTTTTGTACTAATAACTGTCTTTATATTTAGACTAGGATAGTCTACAGAAATGCTAGGAAAGCCATCCTTCCCGCTCCAGAGGAGGTGACCCAGTTAACGGACAGACAGAATGAAAGAAGATTTCCCCCTTACCATAACAAGTAAAAAGTCCATCAAATTTTATGGACCAAAGTCATCGAATGCTTCACCGCAAAATATTTGCAGCTTGTAGAAAAGCATTGCTATTAAAAATGACAAATGAAGTATCTTAAAAGTAAATATCTAGAAAGATTGATCTGTGGAGTAAAATAACCGTAAGTTTATGGTTACTTTGCATTACATAGGCCGATTGCCGATCTCCATGTTGTTTTTTTACACACCGGAACTGTTCAACTTTACCGGAACCAGAACTGTACAACTCCTCTATTATTGGTGGGAGAGATTGGCAGGGGGGGGGGGGGGTCTTGGAAGTTGGTTCTCCTTATATAGAGAATTATATAGAGAATGAACCACCTCTATAATGTAGAGTAGTTTCTGGGTTTTAGTAGATTGATTGATCTTGGAACCTTACAACTGAAAGACAGCCACTTGACTTTATTGCTTGTTACAGGACTCTTAAGCTGTACAATTTTAATAATATCCCTTTAGTTTACACATGGCTTTAGTTTACACATGGCTTTAGTTTATGCATGGCTTTAGTTTATGTCACTACATGTCATGAGGGCAGGATGGTGCTTGATGTCACTACATGTCATGAGGGCAGGATGGTGCTTGATGTCACTACATGTCATGAGGGCAGGATGGTGCTTGATGTCACTACATGTCATGAGGGCAGGATGGTGCTTGATGTCACTACATGTCATGAGGGCAGGATGGTGCTTGATGTCACTACATGTCATGAGGGCAGGATGGTGCTTGATGTCACTACATGTCATGAGGGCAGGCTGGTGCTTGATGTCACTACATGTCATGAGGGTAGGCCGGTGCTTGATGTCACTACATGTCATGAGGGCAGGCTGGTGCTTGATGTCACTACATGTCATGAGGGCAGGCTGGTGCTTGATGTCACTACATGTCATGAGGGTAGGCCGGTGCTTGATGTCACTACATGTCATGAGGGCAGGCTGGTGTAATGAAATCTGGTGTAATGAAATAACGGGAATTTTCAGTTGACAGATGCTTTGCATTCCCAAGCTAGATTTCCCTTGAACCTCATGACATATCCCTTGAGAAATCTCTTTGGAGAGGCTTTCAAAAGGTCCAAGTTCAACACACCTACATAATTTTCCTTTCTATAACTCACCTGATGATTTTTGTTTTAAGAAAGTCGATAAATGTTGACAGATTAACAATATCGGCAAATTAACAAACCATGACATTATATTTGGGCAGATTCAGAATGTAGATATTGCTGTAAAAATACAGAAAGAATACTGTTATTCTACAGCTATGCCTTGCAGTTTGCCCATTGCTTAAATCGGTTATCAAATATGATTTGCTGTATCCTGTGATTCGAGAGTAAATATGATATTTCTGTACCCTGTGATTCTAGAGTAAATATGATATTTCTGTACCCTGTGATTCTAGAGTAAATATGATATTTCTGTACCCTGTGATTCTAGAGTAAATATGATATTTCTGTACCCTGTGATTCTAGAGTAAATATGATATTTCTGTACCCTGTGATTCTAGAGTAAATATGATGTTTCTCTACCTTGTGATTCTAGAGTAAATATGATGTTTCTCTACCTTGTGATTCTTGAGTAAATATGATGTTTCTCTACCTTGTGAATCTAGAGTAATATGTTTCTCTACCCTGTGATTCTAGAGTAAATATGATGTTTCTCTATAATGTGAATCTGAAGTAAATATGTTTCTATATCATATAACTCTAGAGTAAATAGGATGTTCATCTTTTGGGAGCAAATTCTGTGTTTTACTTTCTTGCGTGGGGCGAATCACACTTCGTTATACATTACAAATGAGATATTTCTGAACTTAAACAAACATAGCAAGTTCCTCTAAAACATAAATTCTCTTGAGATCACTAATTTTAGATTATTATAGACTGCTATCGCCCATCTCCAGATCGAGGTTTTGGCAAAAGTGTCTGCAAGGTGTCACTACCATCTACAACAAGCCAAATTACGACCTAGGGACACCTGGTGTCAAATGCACCACTGCTCAGTTTGGTATTGTGCAAAATTCTAATATCTCACTCGTATTTTATCTCTGAGAATTCAGATGAACATCCTTTTATAATAGGCAGATATTGCCTAAATTGTCACATGAGTTTAGTGTGAGATATTCGAGGCGAGGGCCATGTGGAAGATGTGTTTAAGTAACATAACAGGTCATGTTGGCCAAATGGAGGCTTAGCAATTTCACTCCACGGATGAATCTTTCTACATATTCTTTAGCAATATTATCATTTCACAATTATTTTAAAACTTCTTCGAGTTTAAGTTATTACTTGACGCTGGCTGAGTTTGATGGGATCAGATAGAATACGATGGTAAAAACCGTGTACGATAATATTGTGTTAAAAATTAAATGGAAAAGGAAAATGATAAATATAGGATAGGGTATTACAAAGAAGAGGATCTTTCTAGGATAAAGAGGATCTTTCTAGGATAAAGATAGGAAAGGATATTACAGAGAAAAGGATATCAAAAATAAGGATAGGATAAAGATAGGAAAGGATATTACAGAGAAAAGGATATCAAAAATAAGGATAGGATAAAGATAGGAAAGGATATTACAGAGAAAAGGATATCAAAAATAAGGATAGGATAAAGATAGGATAGGAACGGATAAGATTGGGAAAACAGGATAGTAAGAATAGGATAAGAATAACTTGGATAGGATAAGAAGGATGTGATAGATTTAGAATCATATAGCATTATTGTATAGCTTTGTGAAGATAAATATTAAATATTATAAATATCATTGTGAAGATGAATTGTATGGAGGTATGTCTGGTATGCACAAGACACACATGGCCAGTGTCACATTTCAATCGCTATTCTATGCTAATATCAGACTGTCTGTGTTTACTGGTAACTATCCCTCCAAAAACTTTACAGGTCTCTGAATTAAAACTCCACAGGACCCTGAATCATAACTCCTCATGCCCCTAGATTAAATCCCCACAGGTCCCTGAATTATAACTCCTTATGCCCTTGACCTATAACTTCAAAGGCCCCTGAATTATATATCCATATGCCTTAACAGGCTCCTGAATAAAACTACTCAGGTCTCTGAATTAAAACTCCACAGGACCCTGAAATATATCTCCACAGGCCCCTGAATTATAAGTCACCATGTCCCCAAAAGGCCTTGTTTTATACCTCCACATGCCCTTGAATTTTAATCCACTGGCCCCTGAATTGCTACTTCACAGGTCCCTGATTTATGACTCCACAGGCCCTTGAATTATACCTTCACTGGCAACTGAATGATAAATCCTGAGGCCCTTGAATTATAACTCCACAGGCCCCTGAATTATATAACTCATATTAAGCGTCCTGTGCCCTAGCTACTCTTAATAGAACAGAAAGTAAGTCATCAGGCACCTCAAATATAATTCCATAAGTACCTAAAATATCACTAAGTCACATAAAATATAACGCCAAATACAACAAATATATAACAGTCAAAGTGAATACGCGTGTTATAACAGTAAAGTATACAGCAAATGTACACGTATATAGACAGAATTTAAACATCCCTTTAGAGATTACTTAATGACAGAAAAGTGAAATATTAATAGGTTAGTAATAAAGGTCTTCCCACGCCGTGATATCCATTGCGTGTTTGACTAAACCATTTTATTTGTGAATAGTAATGTTGTCTATTGTTCCTCCATTAAAACACACCTTAAAACATCTGAACCATCATTAAAAAAGCGCCCCGTTTGTACAAATGAATCCAAACATAAAAAACAATAATAAAAAAAAATCTCGATATTCTTTAACGAATATTAAGTCTATTTCCATTAATATTAAAAAGCGTGTCCATTCGAACACATAGATACAAACATAAAACAAAAATAAAAAATAAAAATAAATTTTAATATTCTCCATTATATTTCAAATATACTTCCAATGATATTAAACAGCGCCCCATTTATTCAAATGGATCAAAACATTAAAAAATAAAAAAATGAAATAATAATAATAATAATAATAATAAATAAATCTCAAGGTTCTCACCTACCTCATACAGATGAAAGACTCTGTCTATTTGCTCTGTTTTGCTATTGATATGCTTGTATGGGGCGATAGGACCTTCCTTTGTTCTTCTGAGTTCTTGGAGAACCAGAGTGGTCAGCGTGGAGGTCAGTCCAACGCTAGGTCGGGCTTTTTTACCCCCCTGATTAGACCCTGACCTTGGCGTGACCTCACTGACCGTATTCGACCTTGACCTCATTGAGTTGGAAATCTCTTGTAAACGTTTAGCAACCGGCGCAGAGTATCGCCTGGCATAACTATTGTCAGCCTCGCTTTCGTTGTTCTCCAATAGAGGGCGCTTTGTTTCCTCAGAATCCAAAAGACACTCTTTTCCATTCTGCTTCTGTTCATTTGGAACTTGTTGCTCAGGGTTCGAGCCCTGGACCCGTGAGGTCATTTTGAAATGATTCATAGCTTCATAAATATGACTTAATCTATACAAACAACAGCAAAATTAACTTCCTGACATGTAAATGTATTTTAAATCCACAATGCATCTTTATTCCATGTTTGCAACCAATATTTGTTCTGAGACGTGTTGTTGTGTGTCCAACTTGAATTTGAAATCTCAGTTTCTAATAAGGAACCTATGGGAAAGTTGAAGCTGCATTGGAGCGTGCTGGCTAACCCAATCATATCACCTTTATCTGCAAAGATCCTGGAGTAATTACAACTGAAACGTGCAGCAAACACCAACCAATCAACATCTCCATCAACATACGGGTTCCTGCTTATAAGTATCCACCATTAAAATATATAAACACCTTTATATCAAATATATATATCACATATATTTTGTGACATAAAATATTGAGTTTGTATATTGATATATTAAGCACAACTTCACCAGTTTAATGTCGCAACATGTGAACGTATTGAGCAGTGGCAGCGGCGGGGTTAGCTGATGTTTAGGTTAGACTAACCATAACAGTCCACTGCGGCTTAAACCGTTTACCCTTAATTGCCCTAACAGCATAAAGGCGCTGCTTCCATGAGGAACTATGTAATGTAAAGGTGCACACATCTAAACTAGCAATGAGGCGTGAATAAGACTGGTGCAAAACACCATTTAGATCCCTCAATGCTGCTTTACAAGTTTACACTATAATGTTAATTCTGAGCTCAACATTTAATGCTTTTACTTACATCATGTTCAGGCTTCAAGAGCCCTCATTCGCGAAGCATAAGGAGGTATTACTGGTAAATTAGGCATGATAGCCCGGCCCTCTCGCCACACCTGGGCCCTCGGCTTAGGGTCCTCGGCTTGGGGACAGTGTTATGCTCCCTTGTCTAGCTTGATCATGACCAGGTCACACACAACTAGAGAATTATACCCTCCTTGATGTTGTTATTAATCTTCTTTTGTTTGTCATTTGTAATAATAACATGTAGCTTAAAATAGCTTAAATTCAATTAGTTCAGATAGATTTCTAGATTTCTAGATTTCTAGATTTCTAGATTTCTAGAATTCTAGATAGATTGATAGATTAATAGATTTCAAGATTTCTAGATGGATAATATATTTCTAGATATATTTCTAAATAGATAGATAGATTTCTAGATAGATAGATATCTCTATAGATAATAGATAGATAGATTATTAGATATTTAGATATTTAGATAGACAGATAGATAGATTTCTAGATAGATTTCTAGATTTCTAGATTTCTAGATAGATTTCTAGATAGATTTCTAGATAGATTTCTAGATTTCCAGACAGATAGATAGATAGATTTCTAGATAGATTTCTAGAAAGATAGATAGATAGATAGATAGATAGATAGATAGATAGATAGATAGATAGATAGATAGATAGATAGATAGATAGATAGATAGATAGATAGATAGATAGATAGATAGATAGATAGATAGATAGATAGATAGATAGATAGATTAAGGGAGAATGTATGGGACACATAGTAACTGCTTCCGGTATTTGTATTTTGTGATATCATGTGACCACACATTTATGTCACGTGATACATGATACAAAGCAGTCACTCAGGAGTATTGCAATATAACGATCAGATAATCCGATAACCAGTGGCAGATAATCAACTGCCGATAAAAATGAAATGAAATGAATATTTTTAGGCCTATGAGATGCAGTAAATTCATTATACACTTGATAAGGCCATTGTTGTTTAGAAGTATTGCCACGGAGACGATTGGTTTTGCTCATATCTTGACAAGGGTGTAAGCTGCAAATGTAATATAGACACAACTATTGTGCACCACATTATATTACAATTCTCTGCGTATACCCTACTCCAAGCATCTCATCCAAGGCCTCGCTTGTGGGACGTTTAGAATTTATTTAACCAAACAATTAGTAGAGGTTCTACAACCCCCATAATCAGTAGAATTTCTACAACACCATAACAAGTAGAATTTCCATAACCCCATATTTAGACTTTTTATAACTCCATAATAAGTAGAATTTCTACAACCCCACAACAAGTAGAATTTCTATAACCCCATAACAAGTAGAATTTCTATAACCCTAGAATTTCCTCAATCCTAAAAGAATAATTTCCCCAAACTCATAATAAGTAGATTTTTGATTACGCCAAATTATGAATTGATTTTCCTCAAAATTACAATAAGTGGAATCTCTTTAATATCATCAAAAGTAGATTTTCCTAAATATAATATTTAGTAGAATCTCTTCTAGATTACCCAAAGTAGATTTTCTTCAATATAATAATTAGTAGAATCTCTTCTATATCATCACATATAGATTTTCCTCAATATAATAATGAGAGAATTTCCTAAGTTCCATTACAGCAAATCTTCTAGCTGTCCTAGTTCTGCATTGTCCACGTTTTGTAAATATCTATTAATTCACTCGGAATGCACCAATTCACAAGGGATACAGCAATTCACTAGAAATACAGCAATTCACTAGGAATACAGTAATTCACTAGGAATACACCAATTCACTAGGAATACAGCAATTCACTAGGAATGCACCAATTCACTAGGGACAGATAAAGTCACTAGGAATACACCAATTCACTAGGAATGCACCAATTCACTAGGAATGCACCAATTCACAAGGAATGCACCAATTCACTAGGAATACACCAATTCACTAAGAATGCACCAATTAACTGAAAATACACTGGAGTTAACTATATAATATTAACATTTTTGTGAATAGCATGATAACTCATAGAGCAGAGTGTAATGGAAATTTGAACATTAAGATGTTTAAGATTTATCTTTGAAGAAGTTCTTTGATGTGTTTTTCATGATGTTTCATGTCAATGTCTTGGAACCCCGATTAAGGTGTTTGTAAATTGCTATTCTGAGAAGTTCTACACATCTAATATAGTGCAGTTAGTGGAGTAAGGAACCACAAATAAGTTGTTTGTCCACCGCCAATGGTACATGAACCATATATCTTATCTTGTACAATTAGTCTGGCAAAGTACCGTAAATTAGGTGCAAGTGTCTGTAACTCCTCTCTTCATCAAAATATCCTATATATACTTTACAAATGTCCTCAGCTCATCTAAGAAAATTATTGTCTTCTATTGTAAAGGTCTGGTGTCTGAATCCTGGTCAGGATACGTACTTCATGCTGTATACCTAGTTATCAAAAGCCGTGGTTTATTTTGTCATGTCTATATGATAATGCAAACGGCAGATCCCTAGTTACTCTTTGAAATGTGTAGGGCATTGTGCCCACATGACAGGCTTCTATCTGACCTTATATTGCCTAAACAGTGCTTAAGAGGTTGTTAAAGAAGAAGGATTAACTGGGGTCCAAGCAGGCCGGGAGGGACTTTGAAGGACTTTTAATATTCCACACAGTGAAAAGAGTGACCTTTGGTGAGATTTCTTTCTTCGGGGCTGGAACAGAACTCAAATAATTTCCATTAGACTTATGAAGAACTTAATCATTGGAACAATATATAGGAAAACCTCCAAAACTCTTTGTAATCCATCCTTAATTCTATACATTTTATTATGATTATTTAATATCATGATTGTATCTTTTTTTAAAGACAATTCATATTTGTGTTTTTGCATATCAGAATATTGTAGATCTTCCACTTTATAAATAGATTTATATTTTAATTGTGTTAATTTATTCCAAAGGTTTGCATTTAGTGTGGTAAGGTACAACTAATAAAATCTATGACCACTGGTCATCTCAATGGTTTTACACAACTACTCATGTACAGTTAATGGCAGTTTTTTTTACATTTTTTAAACCAATCAAGAGTGTAAGAATTTCCCCCAAAATAAAAAAATAAAGTTACGAGAGTGAAAGGCTAATGGCGTCCACAACTAACATCATAAGAATAAAATTCAGAAGTGGACTCTTTTTGTCAGACCAAAAAGAGTTTAACTAGACTGAAACAAAATAATAAAATATATACGAAGGAAAAGTAAAGTAATACGTTCATATCACCAGCTTTCCCCAGGCATCCCCCAGCGAGTTAACTAATTCTTCGTCTTACCACATGTCAACAGCAGTCCACTTTCATTGTGTAATTTATACAAAAGTAGGAGAAAATGATAGTTTAACAACGCTAAGACATGCATATGCAATACGAGGCTGGAGAGCGAATATATATATATATATAATAATATATATAATAATATATATATATATATATATATATATATATATATATATATTCCTATAAACAAATTCGTTTTGTTTGTTGTTTTTCTTTCAATTAAATTTTGTGTTTCTTTCTTTTCTGTTTGTAGCGATCGTTTAATTTCTATGTTATTTTCTTGAAGTCATATATTGTCGCCTCTGATTCCTGTTTTGTCTGTTTTAATGGTTCTCCCATCCGTTTACCATATGAAGCACCATTTGTCTTATTTACTATGCAGGTGTTATGCAGTAATATGTGGCCATTGACTTTAATATTTACAGGTCATTAGCAACTTTATTGCGCTATGAATAGACTCTGTCTGGACAAACAACGTCCTGAATCAGCACTTTATAAATTTTATTATCATTTCTGGTGTCATTTATTGGTCTTCAATATACGTTTTTTGTCAAATTTGCAAATTGTCATCAGTTTTGCTGATTTAAAGAAGTTCTCCACCTCCATCATCTCGGATTAATGTTCAAATTCTTGTTCTATTTTCGTCATGTCCATTTAAGTTCATATATCTATTTATGGGCACAATTCATCGTAAGAGGTTTAATAAAATCTCAAAGGTAAAAAAGGTCAAAATATATAGACAAGTGACCCGATGCTGCCAGAAATGGGATTGAAAAATCACAATTACTTATTTATAGTTTCTGTATCAACGTCCCGCCAGCACTAAAAGCATTTGCCGCGAGAAGACATCTTAACTACATCACCTCGTTTGACAGATGCGAAGATGACGCTAAATATTGAATATCCCATCTTTATGAGTTTTTCCTCAGATAAAAAGTAAAAAAAAGCATCAAGATAATTTTCTGCTGGACTCATCATTTCAGTACCATGGAAAATTAACTTTAAGGTTAAAGACGATAACTTTCCAACGATAACTTTCGTTGTTAACAATTTAAAAAGAAAAGGCCAAGAAAAATAAATTTAGCGATTTTCATGCTTTGATAACCAAAAAAAAAACCTACCTGAGCCCCAGTACACCATCCTAAAAACTTAACGCACCACATCCTTATACATGATGATAATCCAGGATTATGTGTTAATCTGAGATCAGAAGATTAACTGGTACCAGAAGCCTGTTGTCATTGATATGATGTGGGCACGAACCAGGACGGATGCGGTGTGAGGTAGTTGAGGAGGAAGGGAGGGGTAGAAATGGGGGGGGGATTAGGGGGGGGCAAGCCTGGGAGCTGACCTAGCTTACTTTACCTAATATATAAGCACACTCATGAAATATATATGTCACATATATATATAGCAATGAAACATAGACGTGAGGGGGCGCATCCCATATGGTTTTATCTTACATAATTTATCCATTTAATGTGATATTAGCCAACACTTATATAACATATATTCCATATCTCATCTTTCTTCATTTACTACTCTATTTTATTACTCACTTTACCATGGCCTCAGGTTACGTAAATGTGTTCACGATGCAGTCAGTGCTAATATAATGCACAGGAGATTGTCCCGACGGACCGGAACAGGAAATATAAGAGTGGATCTAGTGCTGCCCTCTGCATGTTAACTGAGCAATTTGACAACTCGGAGCTCTTGGATATTGTATTAGGATGTAATGATGTTGAACTATTGTGACATCTTGCCTCAAATATAAAGAGATGCAATATCGGTGGTAACAAAGCTACTTACTGTGAGATAAAATGCTTTAGGGGTCAAGAAATATCAAAATGATTTTATGGAATAACATAATAGAATTAGTTTATACGGCTAGGGGTGAATTGCATAAAGGACGGGCCAATTTGAATTGTGTTGCTTGGCAGGACGATACTATTTTTTTAGTGTATCATATCTACATACTTAATTTAAAATTCATAACCAAGGTTACTCAATGTGCTCAATGAAAGCAGTCCAACATCATTATCATGAATACATGGCAACACGTTTCAGTCATAGAGAATGTCACAAAATGACGTCATTAAGCAAGAACAATGGGGACGTTAACGTCCCTCTAGTCCGTTGCCGGTGGTGAACGTTAACGTCCCTCTAGTCCGTTGCCGGTGGTGAACGTTAACGTCCCTCTAGTCCATTGCCGGTGGTGGACGTTAACGTCCCTCTAGTCCATTGCCGGTGGTGGACGTTAACGTCCCTCTAGTCCGTTGCCGGTGGTGGACGTTAACGTCCCTCTAGTCCATTGCCGGTGGTGAACGTTAACGTCCCTCTAGTCCGTTGCAGGTGGTGGACGTTAACGTCCCTCTAGTCCGTTGCCGGTGGTGAACGTTAACGTCCCTCTAGTCCGTTGCCGGTGGTGAACGTTGACGTCCCTCTAGTCCGTTGCAGGTGGTGAACGTTAACGTCCCTCTAGTCCGTTGCAGGTGGTGAACGTTAACGTCCCTCTAGTCCGTTGCCGGTGGTGGACGTTAACGTCCCTCTAGTCCGTTGCCGGTGGTGAACGTTAACGTCCCTCTAGTCCGTTGCCGGTGGTGGACGTTAACGTCCCTCTAGTCCATTGCCGGTGGTGAACGTTAACGTTCCACTAGTCCGTTGCCGGTGGTGGACGTTAACGTCCCTCTAGTCCGTTGCCGGTGGTGAACGTTAACGTCCCTCTAGTCCGTTGCCGGTGGTGGACGTTAACGTCCCTCTAGTCTGTTGCCGGTGGTGAACGTTAACGTCCCTCTAGTCCGTTGCCGGTGGTGGACGTTAATGTCCCTCTAGTCCATTGCCGGTGGTGAACGTTAACGTTCCACTAGTCCGTTGCCGGTGGTGAACGTTAACGTTCCACTAGTCCGTTGCCGGTGGTGAACGTTAACGTCCCTCTAGTCCGTTGCCGGTGGTGAACGTTAACGTTCCACTAGTCCGTTGCCGGTGGTGGACGTTAACGTCCTTCCTGTCCGTTAGGATCAATACATAGAAGGTTCCTCGCTCCAATACACATGAGAAAATATAATCAATTCATTGAAATAATAAGGTAACAGAAGTTATCATATTTTTTCTTTTCTCTGTGAAACCCATTAAACCCATTTATATTCTGATATATTTCTCCGCAAGTTTGCTGACACATTAAACAATTTTATGAAGGAGAAAATAAGATTGACATTGTGTTTTGCAAATTCCTTATAGCTTTTGGCATGGAACTCATATATGTACATTTTCCAATATAAAAGATGCCATTTTACAGAAAACTTCCCCTTATTATTTGCTTCAGGCAGCCACAATTTTAGTAATTATTCTAACTTTGAAATATTCCGCTTTTCCTTCAAGCAGGTCATAATGTGTCAATGTATATTATAAAACACGATTTCTTTCAGTTATACAACGGGCCATGGCGCAGTTAGTAAGAGCGTCAGCTTAATAGCACAAGTTCCTCTGTGGCGATCCGAAGGTCGTGGGCTCGATCCCCAGCTGTGCCGAGATTGCGGCACTATATCTGCTACAAGTGGGTCTCATCACGAAATGACTGAAATAATGTTGAAAGTGATATAAAAACCCCAAACACAAATATATATATATATATATATATATATATATATATATATATATATATATATATATATATATATATATATATATATATATATATATATATATATATTGTTGAAAAATATTCTTATACCCTACAACTTGCTGACCATTAAACATTTTCAAACAACGCACATAAGCGCGTCCAAAATATCGTGGTTCTGATATAATCAACTTATTTGATACCCAGTTGTATTGTTGTTTGTTATTCTCTCCTATTTATTTATGGCATGACAGTTATCACCAGATTAGTCTTTTAGGCTTTTGTGAAACCACTTAAAACAATACCGGACCACCAGAGGACATTCCCCACTAGAGGGCGCTCGCTTGTAAGGTCAGCATAATAGTTAATGTAAACTTCATTTAGACTGCAGTCCCAGTGAGATTTGAATCTTTCAGAATTTATTATGGTTGTAGACATTTAAAACAATGCCTCTCTCGTCTCATAGAACCCACACATTAAAAAATCCAAACCGTTAATACATGTCCATAGAACAAAATTGAAATTTTATGTATTTTATGTTTGATGGTGTGTTTGGGAATATAAATGTCATCGGATTTATTGTTGTTATCTTCCTGAAATATATCATAGGTCCTTGCTTAAATGATATTCACAAATCTCATGGCTCGTGGACAATAATTATAATATAATAATAATAAAATTTCTATAGCGCTGATGCCAGACAAATCTGTTCATAGCGATGCGTTCAGAACATATTTTCTGAATAGATACGGTTTCAGTCTACTCTTTAAAGATAATATTATAATATGAACATGGAGTGGTCTGAACGAGTACACCATTATAGTACTCAGATAAATCAAAGATTCTACAAACAAATTGGAAATCACTCTTATCTCCTGATCGTACAGAGAGTAAAAGCACCCAACATGTCTGTTTGCTGAGCAAACTGAGGCGGCCAAACCTAGCAACGCACTTGGCCCCGCGTTCAATTCAGCAAGAACTTTGTAACCTCACGGTCTGAACGAGACTCGCGTTCTCGTGAGATTTGAGGAGTCACGTGAGGTGAATTCTGTTCAATTTTGATGGGATTCTCATCTAACAATCCTGTTATTTGTAAACATACAAGAACATCAACGGTCTATTTCACGAAGACTGGTGATGTATTTCTGTCAATAGATCCATCCAGTAGATTCTATCAGTAGGTTGTTATATTTATGTCTATTGATCCTTCCAATAGATTTATATCAGTAGGTTATTCCAACAGACGATAGAGTGCACAAAGGATAATGGAGTACAAATGTGTGGCACATTTAAGTACAGATATAAAAAAAAGTTAAATTCATTTCATAATCAAAATACATAAAAAATACCTCAATATAACTCAAATATATTTCAAGATGTAAATTCAGCCAAAAAAAAAATATTTCACAATCAAACTACATCAAAATATATCTTATATTATAAGTCAAACTACTAAAAAATATATCTCAAAAGTGAAATATATTTCATGATCAAAATACCATAACATATATTTCATTATAAGGTACGTTATGTTAATTATCCGATTGGGGATAAAATGTAGTTTCTTTTAATGTGCACATCACTGTGAAGGAGCATACTGTCTAAGGGCCACGTATATACCGTGTTTGGATATTACTAACATAAAATTGATCAAATGTATGATAATATAGATTTGCAGGTCAAATGTGTTCCTTATCGTTGTGAGTTCTCCTAGAAGTGTTGAAGCTCAACCCTGGCAAGCTAACATTCTGAGAACTACAATAGAATGTCTGCTGTCACTCATAAAACATACACAGATTTCTCTACCAAGAACTGATTGTCGTTCTCACTCACTTACTTTCACTGGTTGAAATCACCTCCGCGACAGCCGTAAAAAAGCTAAATGGGAAAACCATCTCCAAACACGCCATTCAATTTATTTTTGTTTAAAAAGAGATTTATCTGAAATTATTGACAATATACGTTTTGTTTTGAGCTTCGTTGTTCCACAAGAAAATGCAATTCTATAAAACTCTTTATGTAGAAGATATCGTGAAATGGTTATAGAAATCCTGTTGTCAAATGTCTGTCAGACAATAAATGCCAATTAGCCAAGTGATACTGATACATTGAAAATCAATACATGAATCCACATGTATGTGTCATATTATATGAATTTGTAAAGAATACTTTGATAGTTTATTTAAACCGTTTTTAATTGTACGTATACATTAAAACTAGATGGTTAAAACATTAGAGATAATTGGTTAACATATTAGAACTTGTTATTTAAAGAATAAACCTTTGAGTTACATTGTTTCTCATTATAACCAGGTCTAACATGAGTGTTTTACTTGTCATATCTGTAAAAGTTTCCAGTTAATCATTGACCTGGTTAAGGTTACCAAAGTAAAACATTTAACAAAACTGAAAAAAATCTAGACAAAACATGATTTTTAGAATAATTTAAAGTTTCTACCTGTAGTGTTGGTGACCTTTCCGGTTGTGACGGAACCGGAAGCGATGTCTGTCTTGCGCGACAGGACCGCAGAAACGAGGGCAATGGCATGACAAGACCTGCGTCACATATATCCACGCACTATACTGGTACCTAGTCCCTTGTTTCCACGCACTAGGCTGGTACCCCGTCCCTTGTTTCCACGCACTAGGCTGGTACCCTGTCCCTAGTTTCCATGCACTAGGCTGGTACCCTGTCCCTTGTTTCCACGCACTATACTGGTACTCCGTCCCTTGTTTCCACGCACTAGGCTGGTACCCTGTCCCTAGTTACCAAGCACTAGGCTGGTACCCTGTCCCTTGTTTCCACGCACTATACTGGTACCCCGTGCCTTGTTTCCACGCACTAGGCTGGTACCCTGTCCCTTGTTTCCACGCACTAGGCTGGTACCCTGTCCCTTGTTTCCACGCACTAGGCTGGTACCCTGTCCCTTGTTTCCACGCACTATACTGGTACCCCGTCCCTTGTTTCCACGCACTAGGCTGGTACCCCGTCCCTTGTTTCCACGCACTAGACTGGTACCCTGTCCCTAGTTTCCACGCACTAGGCTGGTACCCTGTCCCTTGTTTCCACGCACTATGCTGGTACCCCGTCCCTTGTTTCCACGCACTAGGCTGGTACCCTGTCGCTTGTTTCCACGCACTATACTGGTACCCCGTCCCTTGTTTCCACGTATGAGCTTTGCTCTCTATTCCTCTAGGGTTTAATCTGACGTCAGACTACTCTGAAGTCAGAACTAGTTGTGAAGTGGCCATAATTTAGACCTTCATCTCATTTCAATGCCATATTTTGAGTTTCTCTGCTCAGACACTTGAAGTTACTTCTTACTCACTCATCTCCAACCTCTGCCCAGACATGGCAAGATCAAATCAGCCCGGGCTATGATATGATCCTATATGGTAATCTCTGCACTAATCTCTCTCAACGATAATCCATATGGCCTCTTATAAGCAAGTAGGTTAGCTCTGTGCATCACTTGAGATCGTTCTCTGTAATGTTATGTATGGATAGAAAGCGAATCCCTGTTTTCCATTAACCTGGATCGGTCTACTCAACCCCCTTTTTACAGCGCTCAGAGATGAGCTTTTGTTTCTGCTTTTTTTTTAATCCAGCACTGGAATTTGAATTGCGTAAGGTGAAGCGAGAGCAACGGCCAAGACTCGTAGATACTCTACCAATGTCCTTAATTAAAGATTAATCTATCTCAGTGTCTGCTGGCTCGATAATCCGAGATTATCTTAATCCCCTGTTTCACAACAGCAAACAAATGTGTAGTGTTTCAAGGATCTGCACTGGGGTCAATACTATTGAACAAAAATGAAGCGCCAACAGTACAAAATGCCACACACTCACGCGCGCTACATTGCCGCGATGTGATTGTCTGCTAGCTCCCTACCCCGCCCAGAAGGGCAAGATATCCTGCCGCGAGGTAGACAAACACTGAAAACATCACATACTTATAAGTCAATGCAATTTGCTTCTTATGTTTCCTATTGATCCTTGCAACAAATTGAATCGGCAGCCATCTGAAAATCTATACCATTTGCCAAACTTTGATAACGGCACATATATTTATTTATATTGCTTTCAGCTTGGTATGGTTTGCAGGCGTCAAAATAATCGCAACCCTCTTGAGCAACCCTCCTGAGCAAACCTTCTGAGCAACCCTCTTGAGCAAACCTCCTGAGCAAACTTCCTGAGCAACCCTCTTGAGCAACCCTCCTGAGCAACCCTCCTGAGCAAACCTCCTGAGAAACCCTCCTGAGCAAACCTCCTGAGAAACCCTCCTGAGCAAACTTTTTGAGGAACCCTCTTGGGTGTACTTCCTGAGCGAACCAACTTTCCTGAGCAACCCATTTAAGCAACCCCCCTGAGCAACTTTATCAGCAACCTCCTGAGCAACCCCTCCGCGACCCTTCTGAGCAACCGTCTTGAGCAACCCTCTTGAGTAACCCCCCCCCCAGCGACCCTTCTGAGCAACCGTCTTGAGCAACCCTCTTGAGTAACCCCCCCAGCGACCCTTCTGAGCAACCCTCTTGAGCATCCCTCCTGAGTAACCCCCCCAGCGACCCTTCAGAGCAACCCTCTTGAGCATCCCTCTTGAGTAATACCATTTTACTTGCATGGACTGAGAATGCTCTAAACAATCCTGTACAAATACGTGCTGAAAGTAGGTCACCGGCAATCATATGCGCTTTTTGGAAAGTACACCAAGTGATACCTTCTCTTGTGGCAATGACCATAAGGAACTGGGTCAGCGAGAAAGGGTAAAACCCAGTTATACGCAGAAAGATATAAGATGAGGGTGTGTTTGGATAGAAAACTCTGCGTCAGGAGAGATGTCAGGGACTGCTAGAATAGGGACATCATTGAGGGACATATAGTTAGGGACTATTTGGAAGGGTCTATCCTTGGTGTGGTAGATGGTGAGGGTCTGTTTGGAAGGGTCTATCCTTGATGTGACAGATGGTGAAGGTCTGTTTGGCAGGGTCTATCCTTGGTGTGACAGATGGTGAGGGTCTGTTTGGAAGGGTCTATCCTTGGTGTGACAGATGGTGAGGGTCTGTTTGGAAGGGTCTGTCCTTGGTGTGGTAGATGGTGAGGGTCTGTTTGGAAGGGTCAATCCTTGGTGTTACAGATGGTGAGGGTCTGTTTGGAAGGGTCTATCCTTGGTGTGGTAGATGGTGAGGGTCTGTTTGGAAGGGACTATCCTTGGTGTGACAGATGGTGAGGGTCTGTTTGGAAGGGTCTATCCTTGGTGTGGTAGATGGTGAGGGTCTGTTTGGAAGGGTCTATCCTTGGTGTGGTAGATGGTGAGGGTCTGTTTGGAAGGGTCTATCCTTGGTGTGACAGATGGTGAGGGTCTGTTTGGAAGGGTCTATCCTTGGTGTGGTAGATGGTGAGGGTCTGTTTGGAAGGGTCTTTCACTGGTGTGACAGATGATGAGAGTCTGTTTGGAAGGGTCTATCCTTGGTGTGACAGATGGTGAGGGTCTGTTTGGAAGGGTCTATCCTTGGTGTGGTAGATGGTGAGGGTCTGTTTGGAAGGGTCTATCCTTGGTGTGGTAGATGGTGAGGGTCTGTTTGGAAGGGTCTATCCTTGGTGTGGTAGATGGTGAGGGTCTGTTTGGAAGGTTCTATCCTTGGTGTGACAGATGGTGAGGGTCTGTTTGGAAGGGTCTATCCTTGGTGTGGTAGATGGTGAGGGTCTGTTTAGAAGGGTCTATCCTTGGTGTGGTAGATGGTGAGGGTCTGTTTGGAAGGGTCTATCCTTGGTGTGACAGATGGTGAGGGTCTGTTTGGAAGGGTCTATCCTTGGTGTGGTAGATGGTGAGGGTCTGTTTGGCAGGGTCTATCCCATCAGCGAGAATGAGTGGACGTGCAGAGCACTTTCGGTGACATGTAATATTGGCTGATTTTTACTTCCATGCACCAAATCAACCATACAGAATGCCATGTTTTTTTAAATTATCAAAATGATTTAACCCTTTTCTAGGTATTTTTATGATAAGAGCAACTTATTGCTGATTATTTTATGAAATTAGATTAATATTTCATTTATCTAATATCTCAAAAATAAATGTGAGGTCAAATTAAAGTCTGTCAATTTGTCACATTTGTAACCTTACCGATTTAAGCTATTTCTAATCATTTTAGCTTCATAATAAATCTTGAAATTGACGGACTTTTGTTTCAATTTCTTTTTAGTACTAATGTGTTTTTCTGTGCAGTATTCTATATATTTTCATAAACTAACCCCCAATAAGCTGGCATTTTTATAGTATATTCCTGTGTTTTCCCTTATAGATTGACCACAAAACTATAAATTGCTCTCAAATTGTTAATTATGAACAGATTTTGATGAATAAGGACTCTACGAGCTTGTATTTGAATGATGTAGATGATAGGATAATAAAACATGTAGATAATTTCGTGGAAATAGGCTTTCTATTTTCAAGGTCATTGAAAGGTCACTTCAAGGTCACTGGCAATATTTGATCAAAATTGCCTAAGAAGGTTGACCTTCGATCACATATCATTTGTAGATGTATTCTGAGTAGTAAAAAAGTTATATCCCTATGTCTGCCATTTCTAGTGATGCTTGGTGTGACAGATGTTGAGGGTCTGTTGGAGGGGTCTATCTTTGGTGTGACAGATGATGAGGGTCTGTTGGAAGGGACTATCTTGAGTTTGGAGTAATTATGTATGGAGGCATGACGGCCATTATATGCACTGTGGTGTCATGGCAACGCATTGTTATACACAATGGATGCAAAACTCTTTGACCCTACCTGGGTTGTCGATCTTAGAATGATGGAAAATTTAATATTGTCATCTAAAAAAATGAAACTGACCAATATTTAAATGATGTTTCACAACACACTTTGATTATTATTTTTTTCAAAGAAAAAGTCAGAATAGTTGTTTGAGGTTTAAAAAACCATCCACTCAAACCAGTTTTGAAAAGAAATAACTTTCATATATTGCACCTATTTGGCGTCATCATAAGAATGGTCAAGGTGGCCACTAAGATGTCCCTTTTGATCTTGCGGCGTCGCGCCTCTATTCATAATTACTCCAAGTATTGAGTAAGATTTCTTGTATCCTTTTATCTGCAGACTCATAATGCACTCCTTTGTAAGTTTTTCTGACACCAGGTGGCACTCGATATTTCAATGCTGAAAAGCACAGTGAGAATTGGCCATTTCCCTTCACATATCACCATAAATATAATTTTATAAATAATGATATCAAATAATATAATCTTAAAAACATTATGACATCAAATTATGTACAAATCTGTGATGCACGGGATATTTCCTAGGAATTCCGAATTATGTAAATCATCATTTTCATATTATCTGTCCAAAAGTAAAAGAAACACATTTCATTTTGTTTTTAACTGTTTGGGAGATTCTGAACAATTTTTTTTACAACTTACAGCCACCATGTTTGTACTTTCTCAGCTTGGCTACGCCTTTCACAAATAATTTTGATGGAGATAAAATACAATGCTTTCACGACAATGTCTCTTTTAACTTTTTTTATCTTCCATCCTAACTCCACATACCAAAGGCCATGGGCAGTGGCGCAGTTGGTTAGAGTGCCAGCTTATTAGCACCAGTTCCTCTGTGGTGATCCAAAGGTCATGAGTTCGATCCCCGGCCATGCCGAGATTGAACTCATGATACAATTTCCCATTTGAGCTGAGGCATGTGCCTTAAGGGTTAACCCGTTGTCCTTGTAAATCTGTGACCGGGTGGATTGTCATGTCAAGGACCTGCTACATGACAATTCAGTGAGGCAGCACTATATCTGCTACAAGTAGGTCTCATCACGAAATGACTGAAATAATGTTGAAAGTGATGTAAAACCCCAAACAAACAAACAAATCCACATACCCAAAGACTTCCCTCTCAATGGCATCTTCTCTCATGGGAATAACATATCACTTTGTTGTCTGAAGGCGTAGGGTCAATATTGAATTTTTCACCAGTCTCTTTTTATATCTATTCTCGTATGTGTGTCATCAAATGGATTTTTTGGTAAATTGCTGCTCTGATGAATCAAGAGAAAATCCACACATAATATGAAATATTTCTCAGCAACTCATATCAGTCTCTGTTCACATATTTAATCCACTTTCTGTCTATCTCTCGTGTAATGAATGTTGATGGTGACCAATGTGAAAACAGAAATATGGTAATGTTCTGGTTGATTTTATTGCCTAGTTGAATTGACTATTACATGACTATAGACATTAAACTAACTAAAATTCAATAATTTGAAAGAGGGTTTCCTCAAGTTGAAGCTTTCGTGAAATTACGGAGGTCACAGACAGTTTTGCAAATGATAAACGATACGTCATCATGATACTTACATACATACATACATATATATATATATATATATATATATATATATATATATATATATATATATATATATATATATATATATATATATATATATATATATATATATATATATATATAGGCAGTGTCAGCAAAACAGTTGGTTGATTTCAGGGAGATAGCTATATATATATATATATATATATATATATATATATATATATATATATATATATATATATATATATATATATACTGTACTGTGCTAGGCTTTTGATGTATATGACCCAACAATTTGGAATGCCCTGCCCTTGCTAGTGAAAAGCTGCAAGTCTCTAGGTAGTTTAAATCTAAACTGAAGACTCACTTACAGTGTAAACAGTATTTGCAACAGCCCCATAAGCATAGTCTGAAATAGCACTGTACAAATATCTATTATCATTAAAAAGTGCTTTTAAATCGCATTTCCTTTAAGGACCATTATACTTTCTGACCTGGTACAATGGTGATGCTTAGTTTTGAGACAAGTGAAGCTATTTCACAGAACAACAGTTGTAATGAAAATATACAAACACGTATTTGTACATTTGTCTTAATGGGAATCTCCCAGGCCCTCACCACAACGATAAAATAACAAATATCACTTGTACCGAAAATTTGTATATGAAATACATTGTAAAAAAGGGTCAAAATGAAAGAAGTTTCTAGTTCCTAGTAACACAAAAGTTCTTGTAAAATAAGAAGTCATTATCACCTATTAACAATTAACAACTCACGCTTACCTCCTTCCTCACAAAGACTTAGAGACCAAATAAGATGAAACAGTACGTACCTGAAAAGACAAAAACACATATAAAGGTAAAGAAATGCCTTCTTGAAGTTGTGAGATTAATATATGTGATGAAAATGTTATCATTTCATCTATTATGATATATATATATATATATATATACCCTTGGTATATATACATATATAGAGAGAGATCAAGAGTAGTTCCTACCAAAGAGACCCTTCCCATATATATATATATATGTAGGACAAACAGCAGGACAAACAGCAATAGATATATATGTAGGACAAACAGCAATAGATATATGTAGGACAAACAGCAATGGAAAATACACATGATTTTTATTTCATGTATATATATATACAGACATAAGTAAGAAATGATGTATAAATACCGATTTTTTCTGATTATAAAAATAAATGGGACTTTCACGAAACTCTATTCCTTCACTTTTTCTATTAGCAGAAAATCAGACAATTGATTTGGTTCAATTGTTTGCAAACAAAGCAGCGTCATATCTGGTGCATTTCTCACGCTGTATAAGCTCCAATATTCTCCTTTGGATCACTTTCAAAGCCCCAAAATCAATCGTTAAAACTAACAACTTCAATGTATTTCTCATCGACTCTCTTTTCTGTGAATTCCAATCTCAGGAATGATAAATTTTTCACATGTCAACGTGTCGCCATCAGGCCAAACCATATTCTGGGCTGCCAGCGACGCACGCGACGCCGTCGTTATCTGCTATTTTCTTCATTTTATGTACCAAATATTGTCTTGAGGTACCTGGTGTAAATATTGAGTTGCTATTTCAAAGGACATCTAATGTATTCATAGAACCTAACATATTTCTCTAATAAAGTTTATGCAGGTGTGAATTTTAAGATAACATATTGATTCATATAATCAGTTTTAGGGAATCAACTATTTGGTCACGCATGAATATGACCAAATGATTTCACACACAACCATCGCATGACAATATTGTGACGTATGAACATACGTGACCAAAGAGTGCTAAATGCATGATCAAATAAGAAGAGATAAAAAAGATGAGATCAAATAAGAAGAGATCAAATAAGAAAAAAGATGAGATCAAATAAGAATAAGATGAAATCAAACAAGAATAAGATGAAATCAAATAAGAAATAAGATGAGATCCAATAAGAAATAAGATGGGATCAAATAAGAAATAAGATGAGATCAAATAAGATATGAGATGGGATCAAATAAGATATGAGATGGGATCAAATGAGATATAAGATGAGATCCAAAAATATGAGTTCAAATAAGATGAGATCATATAAGATATAAGATGGAATCAAATATGATCATGTGAGTTGAGGCCCGTGCCAAGAGGGTTAACCCATTGTTCAGGTAAATCTGTTTCTGCGTAGGACCTCCGATCTGACAACTCAGTGCGGCGGCATTGTACACATGTATATGGTCACGATGATTGACATTATCTGATGGTAAACCCCAAACAAAAAAACACATCTTAGAAGTATTTCAATTAGAAATACACCTTAACTGATCTATAACAAGATTTAAATAATACATAAGTTATTATAGGTTTAAGAGAACCTTTTAATAATAGATAACCTATTATATCTGAGATCTCTCAATAATGAGACACATCCCCAGAGTATATTAATTATCAGCAGTGAAATAATATGTTAATCATAACCCAAGATATAACAGATATAACCTTAAATCTAAACAAGCTGGTGGTTAAGATCTGACTAAACATTACAAAAAAACCAACGTGATTAGTTCTCTGTCTTGATTTTTTTGTATACACTTGACGGTAAGTGTTGTTGAAAAACAGCGATATTTTAAGCTCATAGGAAATGTCCTGAGCTAATAGAACATACAAATATATCTATCTACCTATCCTGGCATCAACACAAACATAAAGGCATCCATTTCTCCGTGTTACGTCATAGTAATAGACCGCACTTCCTCTGAACTACAACATTGTGTTTCAAGTAAATAGTTGGGTTTGCCAAAGGTCCTAATTTCCTCTCTCGATGATAGGATAGTAAGAATCCGGACTGACCACAACTAAGTGACTAAATGAAGTTATTGCCATGGTGACGCTATCTCTGCCGCTAGAGGGCCAATGGTATCACGTCATATTTTTTGACCAATCAGTGCATTGCCTGACCTGATGAATATTCATGATGATTCATGGATTACTGATAATTGGGTCACAATTAAAACAATGACTCAAACATAACCAATGGCAACTAACGCCTCATACATTACAAACAATAGGGACATTGGCATCTATATCATAAACAAAACAAAAGGGACATTGGCATTTACATCATAAACAAAAGGGACATTGGTATTTATATCATAAACAAAGGGGACATTGGTATTTATATCATAAACAAAAGGGACATTGGTATTTATATCATAAACAAAGGGGACATTGGTATTTATATCATAAACAAAGGGGACATTGGTATTTATATCATAAACAAAAGGGACATTGGTATTTATATCATAAACAAAGGGGACATTGGTATTTATATCATAAACAAAGGGGACATTGGTATTGAAGTTCAGATATATCATGGTGTCCTCCGTATTTTTGTACCATGAAGAATTAGTAATTTTTTAAAACTATTTTTGGTTGTTTATTTTGCCACTGACTTTTTAATGTTGGTTTCTATTGACAGGACAATAACTGCAGCTGTTGTCTGTCCTGTGGTCTGTCCTGTTGTCTGTCCTGTTGTCTGTCCTGTTGTCTGTCCTTGAGGAATGTTGCAGTGAAAAAGCTATATGCACTTGTGACTATTATTTGTTTGGTGATCTTATTGATAATTGCGGGCCGTAGTACACGTAGGTCTCAATATGAAATAATGTTAAATGAATCCTGCAAATAATTACTCTACTTTTTATCAATAATTACCATAACATGTTAGGCCCTGAAGAGATTTTGACAACAACTTGTGGCCATCTTGGTTTCAATGTTTTCAGTTTGGCACCAGCTAACACAAATGATTTTAGTAATAACACAAACAGTGTGAATGCTTTCGCCGCCGTGTCCTATTCAGCTTTTTAATCCATGACAACTTTTTAATACATGTTTCACCTCCAAAGTCTGGTATATTTATTTATAGACAAAAAAACTATGCTGTGGAGAAACTTGCATTGGAACTTCAAAAAATACATTAAAAAAAACATTTAAAACCTTGTTTGCTTTTTTCCATAAGAGAACATTTCTGAAATTGGAGTAAGAAAGTGGGTCAAGAAAGTTGAAAGGGCGGCAAAATCATTTGTGATAGCTGTACAAAGCTGTGAAAACACTAAACACACAGTGACTCTGAGAGGGTCGAGTATTGAATCAAAATCCCTAAAGATCCAAACACGCAATGTCGCTTTGGTTTGTCCTTTCCCAGCAGACATTTAGATACATATCGTTGCTATGGAAATGAGGAGTTTTTTTTACCTGGATTGGAGGCCTTATCGAATGGCCAGCAGGAAATCTGTCCATCCAGAGTCACGAGATAACTTTTTTTATTGTTTGACTGGAACTTTATTCAAAAGAAAATCTGAATTGATATTTTTTATTATTTTTAACGAGCTTAACTCATACCAAGCTCGGAAACATTTGTTTTGGCCATTTTGTTGCCATGACAATAAATGTATGAGGTCATAAATACCATATGACATCATGGATGACTCATTGTCAATGACTTATTGTCAAAACAGTATATAAAATCAACTTAAAGTCAATTATGGTCAAGTCATTCTAAAGTAAAACACATGAGCGTTAAGAAATATATTATTGGTATGTCCAGAATTTTACACTTGTTATAAGCGGTTACAAACGAGTGAGTTTTATTACTTTTCTAGTGGCTAATTTTTGTTCAAGATTCTCATACAAAGTCATATAAAAAGAAAGTACATGTATACAAAACAATACAAATATGCAATTTGTTTATCAACCTTTGACATCCATTTGAGACAAACCTCTAAAACAGTTGACTCCCTCCACCAGATCATTTCCTGTCAGTGATCAAAATATTAAGAAAATGCGGTATTATGATTTAAAACCAAGTTTGATGCTATCTCTTGTATACATTCAAGCATTTCTTTTCAAAATTTTGATTCGTTAAGCCAAAAAAATATGAAGTGTCTGGCAATGTCTAACTGACACAATTCGCATCACGTGACTTCCACAACCAGCTGATTTCAGTAATGATAAATATGAGGCAGACACTGAAAAGAACAAGAGGCTTTAACATCAGGTAATTGTTCGATATGTGTCTGGGTGAAGTATTAGCTTTTGAATATTCATATTCGTGCTTGAATACGAATTGATGGGAAAGTCTTGTCAACTTGTCAACATGTTATCGTGGGTTCGATCCCCGGCAGTGCCGAGATTGAATTCATGATTCAATTTCACACATGAGCTGAGGTCCGTGCCCAAACGGGTTAACCCGTTGTCCCTATAAATCTATGACTGGGTGGGTTGTCATGTCAAGGACCTGCGACATGACAATTCAGTGAGGCAGCACTATATCTGCTTCAAGTAGGTCTCATCACGAAATGACTGAAATAATGTTGAAAGTGATGCAAAACCCCCAAACAAACAAACAAATCAACATGTTATTTCCTGTGTCTCAAGTATATGGTCTCACCCCAGTAATTGAGGCCCCCTATTGCAGGGAGGATTAGACTTGCTGATTTCAAATTATCATAACTTCTTTAATAAAAATGTCAAGAGCTAAATCTAAGGCTCTACAATATTGTAAAATTCGCAAATTTTCATATAAAACTATAAAAAAGGCATGTCAAGCACGAAAATCTCAAGTTAAATGCATTAATAGGACTTTTTTTTTAAAAACGTTTTCTTGTTTCTCACCAAAACACCTGCTGACAAATCATTACACGGCACTATTTTTCTCCATAAAAGCAAAGTTTCTTTCAAACTTCATTTTTTTTGCATAATTACAGAAAACCCTCATCATAAACTGTCCAACTAGACCAAACAAAGACAGAAATGAATTTTTTACAATGTACTACTTACTGCTTCTACTCGTAGGTATACATAATTACTGGGGTGAGACCATATGTAGGTCTACTGTTGAATTTGGGTTTTCTTATAATCTTAAAATGAATCGAGATAGATTAAAGACATTTTGGTCATTTGTCAAGCATTTAGAAATAAATTAATATATAAACCAACAAGAATCTGTCGTTAATGGATCTATATTTTTTTCACCCGGAGGTGCCCCACTTCCATATTAATCTGAAAGGTTCTTTTAACCTAACATAACTTATGCCTTACGTTACCTGACGTTAAAAAAGGTCATTGTAATCTTTTGTCAGCTGGCTTCTGATTGGTCGCAAAAAATGCTTTTCAACCGTATCACTGGTTTCCGCTGCTATGTGTGGTCAGCGAACCAGATGTGTGATGTTTTAGAAATCTTTAAAAAAAGATAAAATATTTGTACATAGGAGGATAAAATTATGAATATGTCTGAAAATTTCATTGTAACTGTGCCAACATTTTTGGAAGCTAGATGTGTTCTTAAAATGTAGACAAGGTTATATTTTGGTCTGGACTGCACTGAAATACAAAACATCCTTGTGAAGTAGCGTTGGATGCTTTGACTCAGAATTTGAAGGGTCAATTTAATAGGCCACTGTAGAATGTGGATGACTGAGTCTCGTCCAATCAGCGATCATGTTACATTCCTTCATCACGTGGTCTAAATGCCCGGATATACATATATGTATGTATATCCTGAGAGCATCAGAAGTCATGTGATCAGAACAACATATCTTGTTATCTATTTTTATCTATTATCTGTGTTTTGTAATCTTTTTTTTATTGAATTATGAATATTTGGCTTCCAAGGATAAGAAATACAATTTTAGTTCTTTTCACTATGATCATAGTAAAGCAAATTATCAAAAGTCAAATTTCATATTTTATTTACAAAATCTATTGATTCTAAAATCTTTCTTAATATTTCTCGAAAACCGTAAGACTATTTTTCTTGGATCAGAATCAATTATTTGCTTAGTAACCCAGGACAATGCCCGCAGAGCCGTGGTGATCATTGTTCTTTAATAATTTTTGTGAAAACTTTAGAGATGATCATATAAATCCTGTTCCAGTGCAGGCAATACTTATTGCCAATCAAGACACGTGTCCTGTATTGAATTCAACCCAAATTTTAGCTGCTTTCCTGATTTTCATTACTCTCCTTTGCATCGGGCTCAGTATATAACACCCTCTCCGCTTATGCGATGAGATATGTTCAAATAGGCCTGTTCCATTAGCCCCGCCCCTTTAATGTATCCAACTGCACGTGCACGATGCGATTACGTAACTCGAATCTCTTGCTAATTAATATTCATGAGCGTCCAAATAGGACGACATTTGGTCGCGTCGGCGCTAGGCCTATATTGAAGAGGCCTAGTAAAGCTGGGTGGATTTTCATATGCTACTGATATTTTTCATGTCATTAAAAATGGTAGCCTCCTTGACAACTCAGTGATAGCTATTTGATCAGTTCAAAAGCCATAAATAAAATGGAAATAATTATGGGCCTATGGAAAATGCATAGTATTGGTCACCTGAATATGCCATATCTTCAATACTAATAGTAATGAACTCTGACCAGTGGTTTTAGAGTACAAGATCAATGTTGATGGACAGACAGAATGACAAAAAATCTCTCCCCCACTCATATATAGCAGAAGCCATGCTGACAAAATGACACCTAAGCCTGGTGCAAAATAAACATTTATCTTTGAGTAAATTGAAGAAATAGATATGCTTGTCTTCTTTCATTTAAAAATATTGTTACGTCTGTAATAAATCAGCTGATTGATGTTCATGTTTCAGAGTTATAAACAACTTCTCATCCGGGTCATGTTTCATCTTATTTTGTTCCTGCCACCAGGGGGCACGAATCAAAAGACGCATCCAGACCCTTTGCATGACGTTCCTGGATACACATATCTTGCCAAGAATGTTACAACATTTATAGGCATCAAATTGTTTGTTAGTTCACAACAAATATCACAAATAGAAACTTGAAGAACCTAATATACCAAAACATTCACTCAATGATAAAAATATATGGTAAACATATGAAATAATATCTCAGAAAACAACATCATAAAAACTAAATTGTGCATAAGCTAACAATAATATGTGCATGGCAAAATTAATGAATAGTGTCAAAAACTCTCCATTTTAAAGAATTCATCCCCAGATGTATCTAAAGGCCAATGCCTCATGTGTAGTTAATAATAAATGCAAGTGTTAAACATCTGTTATGTCAGTATCTCAATGAGAATTAGATCACCTGAAATTTGGTTGCAACTTTATGTGAATCCATTGGAATCGTGGCAATTTCCCAGCCGTCTAAATGCAAGATGGTGAATTATTAAAATGTGTGTCATGGTTAAGATCAACAATCAAGTGAGGTGGTTGTAGTACATCAGTAGAAACACCAGATTACTGGATAATACTGAGTGATACTGGATAATACTGGGTAATACTGGATAATACTGGACAATACTGGATAATACTGAGTAATACTGGATAATACTGGATAATACTGAGTAATACTGAATAATACTGAATAATACTGAGTAATACTGGATAATACTGGATAATACTGAGTAATACTGGATAATACTAGATAATACTGAGTAATACTGGGTAATACTGGATTTTACTGAGTAATACTGGATAATACTGAGTAATACTGAGTAATACTGGATAATACTGGATAATACAAGGTAATACTGAGTAATACTGGATAATACAAGATAATACTGGATAATACTGGATAATATTGAGTAATACTGGATAATACTGGATAATACTGGGTAATACTGGATAATACTGGGTAATACTGGGTAATACTGGATAATACTGAGTAATACTGGATAATAATGGACAATACTAGATAATACTGGATAATATTGAGTAATACTGGGTAATACTGGATAATACTGAGTAATACTGGATAATACTAGATAATACTGGATAATACTGGATAATATTGAGTAATACTGGATAATACTGAGTAATCCTGGGTAATACTGGATAATACTGGATACTGGATGATACTGGATAATACTGAGTAATACTGGATAAAACTGGGTAATACTGGATATTACTGGGTAATACTGGATAATACTGGGTAATACTGAGTAATACTGGATAATACTGAATAATACGGGGTAATACTGGGTAATACATGATAATACTGGGTAATACTGGATAATACTGAGTAATACGGGATTATACTGAGTAATGCCGGGTAATACCGGGTAATCCTGGGTAATACTGGATAATACTAGGTAATACTGGATAATACTGGATAATTGTTGTTGTTATTTGTTTTTTGGGGGTTTTACATCACTTATTTCAGTCATTTCGTGATGAGACCTACTTGTAGCAGATATAGTGCTGCCTCAATGAATTGTCATGTCGCAGGTCCTTGACATGACAACCCACCCGGTCACAGATTTTCAAGGACAACGGGTTAACCCTATATGCAGGGGCCTAATAGCGGACCATACTGGATAAAAAATGCTAGATACTCCTGGGTAATACTGATATATACTGGATGAGTCTGGATAATACTAGATAATAAAATACTGGAGATACCTCTATTTTGTAACTATCTCTCTTTAATACAAAGAACCCTCTCATCAGGGGATGTTGACACATCTCTTATATAAATATCTGTCTTTAATACTCTTATCAGGGATGAAAATATCCCCTTTTGTGATTATCATTTTTTCACAACAAACAACCTCCTTAATTATAAAGGTTCACATAACCCAATTTAAATGTCTGTCTCCCTCTCCCAATCTTTTTTTGTCTATATCTCCATTTAGTGAACGACCCGATCAGAGAATATCATTACATTTCTGTAACTATCCATCTCCCCACATAGAGATAACATGTTCTTATCGGGGTGAACATACAGCGCTTATTCTGATCATTTCACAATATTATATTACATGCAAGTACTTGGTATCGTGAAGTTTGATTATATGTCTCTCATAAGGGGGGGGGGCGTCTCGTGCTGTATGCTATGCTGTGATATTGACAACCTTTCCGGTGGCATAATTAAGTCTATGCTTGGTCAGATAGAAATCTGCTATCGGTTATGTTGCCTTCTTAGTGCAGATAATTGGCTGGGGATCATTCGCTTTGCATAACCACAAATACACGATAACACAAATCAAGGACTTTGATAACCAGTCATGGAGCAGGAAAGAACAATCCATTAGTAGAGTGTGAACGTCTTTGTCCACAGACGGCCACTGTTTATAGTCATGAGATTTAAGCGAACACCTCATTCAAACCGCATTCCACGGAAAAGTATGCGGGAAACCCATTTCACTGGTCTGAGCACAGCTTCCGCCGCCATACCCTCATAGTCCATATATCTTATTATCGTGTCTACGTAAATTACACAGTATGAAAAACAAGTCATTAATCCGCAAATATTTTGTGTGTGTCAAGATATTTTGCAGGCTATACTGTGGCGCTGATTTTGGCGTGGACGGTACGTGTTGCGCAAGGCGGTGCGTGCAGTAGATGCGTGCTGTGGCGATGATAGTTTGGCAGACTTCTGTCTTCTAATCATCCAAGACTGAGCAACTCAAAGCACTCACAAAACTGCTCAATTTCCAACCCCTCTCCTCTCCTTAAATGAAAGAAAAACAAAAAAAAAACAAAAGAAAACTCCCACCAAACGATGGGCGAAATGTCGTCTGCTTTCAGATCAAAGGCGACCATCTTGAAAATCTCTCACCTTTTCAAAGGGGGATTTCCACTCGACGTTGTCGTCTGCTCCTCCTCCGCCAGACGTTTCTTGTGTGTCCGCCATAACGGCTGCTGGGCGGCGATCTGAGACTACTCGCTCCGGGAGCCACTACTTGACTCTCTATAATGCAAAGCGTCTGTTGTGTGTTTTCCACACCTGCCAAATTGGTGTTCACGATTTCAATGAATGTGATTGGTGCAAATTTGTGTTTCAACGCAGATGATTGATGCAAACTGCAGTTTATGTTCTAGGATAGATTCATATATTTTGTAAAGTGCTGGGTTGAGACGCTTCCAAAAGATGCATTGAAGTAACTTTGGAAAGGTGTTGTACCGTTTGATAATTGATAACTCCCACAGAAAGATGGAACCACAGAACACGTTTGGTCCTTCCCAGTCTGTCTGTGTTCAGTTAAGCAAATCTCTTTACCATGGCGGGACAGCCGCATCATCACCTGATGATTTGGGCGGTTATATCATAATTCAATTGTCTCCATATGAATGTTGTATGTCTAATATGTAACCAGAAGTCCATTATCTAAGCCAGATAATCGGACCATTAATGTCTACCGTGGTATTGGCTTGGAAATCAATGATCCCATCTTCATTAAACGCTGATTAAGTCTGCATCAACCTTTATATCAATACATCTATTTGAATACTTCCTTGGATCTGATTAAGACTATACACATAACAAATCAAGGTCAACTGTCCTTTTTTCATCTGATAAAGCTACCTCAAAATTACACATATTCCTGATACACAGCTGTGTATGAACGCTGCAACTGAATTGAATTCAGCTGGAATGGAGAGTGGATAGCGATAATATCATGTCCTTGTTTGAAGCCAGCGGGTTCCCGATCCTATTTTCCCGTGATGTTTATCATACAACATATATAGGTGTGAGAAACTTGTCCCGGAGATGGTACCAGTCTCGTCTGGTAGGACGAACAGGCAGCCAACATAGGAATGACACTCTCAGGCTAACTGAATCGTGGAAGCTGCCCTATATAATGTAACACTCTCAGGCTAACCGAATCATGGAAGCTGCCCTATATAATGTAACACTCTCAGGCTAACTGAATCATGGAAGCTGTCCTATATAATGTAACACTCTCAGGCTAACTGAATCATGGAAGCTGCCCTATATAATGTAACACTCTCAGACTAACTGAATCATGGAAGCTGCCCTATATAGTGTAACATTACACTCACTGGCCTAAATTACAATTTTAGCAGCACCATTTAATGTAACACTCACAAGCTAACTGGGACATGGAAACTACACTGTACATTGAATCTATTAAATTTCCTGGCCGCCAATTTTTATCATTCATCAAGATGTCTGACATATTTGTGTCTATGATGCTGCATCAAACTGGTGGACCTGACACCCTCGGTATGCTGACACCCTCAGTATGCTGACACTCCCAGTATGCTGACACCCTCAGTATGCTGACACTCCCAGTATGCTGACACCCTCAGTATGCTGACACCCTCAATATGCTGACATCCCCAGTATGCTGACACCCCCAGTATGCTGACACCCTCAATATGCTGACACTCTCAATATGCTGACTCCCTCGGTATGCTGACACCCTCAGTATGCTGACACTCCCAGTATGCTGACACTCCCAGTATGCTGACACCCTCAATATGCTGACACTCTCAATATGCTGACTCCCTCAATATGCTGACACGCTTATTTTCCTGACTCATCTAGACGTGTTGATATGCTTAGCAAGGCTGATACACAAAACATGCTATCTATGTCTGGACACACTCACAACTGTGAGATGATAAGCAATGAACAGAATATGAAAGTTAACGTACAAAAAAGTGAACTCAACATTCACGCTCAACGTGATAGAAAATTGTGAAGGTAATTCTGGACCGGTCTGTGCATAGATTGACACGCCTGAGAAGGCTCACGTGAAGAGAAAGTGTCAAATGAAAAGAGGAAACTGTAATATGTAATGTACAATGCTGACTCTCTCAGCAGTGAAATAAACATATATTTCTATTTCCTTACAAGTATCATAAAATTAGGCCATCAGATATTAACATAACCCCCCTGGCTTGGCATTGCCACATTATTTTCAGCAAGCTAATTTTCCTCGCTGCCAATAGGCCTTTAATTCCATAGCAACATTTAGCAGTTAGAGCCAAACATCTATTTGGTCACGCATGAAAGTGACTAAAAAACGGTCACTCATGACCATTGCGTGACCATGTTGTATCAAGTTTGAGTACGGCAGTCCAAATACTACCACGCAACAATATTGCACGACCAGATGATGTCACGCGATTGACATGAGTGACATTGTTCAGTCACGACTATGCGTGACCCAATAGCTGTTTGGCTTCAACTGTTTTGAGTTGTTCATCTCATGACGCCTATGGTCATCCTATGATAGTGTGGCACCGACCTGACTGCGCTCGGCGGCAGAGCTGAACCTTGCCACGTCCCTGAGCAGAGAACTGGGAAGATGAGCTACTCAAGATCACTCTAAAAGTTATCACACTCTTCTATGCTGTCTGTCTGTCTGTCTGTCTGTCTGTCTGTCTGTCTGTCTGTCTGTCTGTCTGTCTGTCTGTCTGTCTGTCTGTCTGTCTGTCTGTCTGTCTGTCTGTCTGTCTACATATATGTGTGTATATACATCTGATGTAAAAATACAAACCAAAATGTGAAACAAAAGGAGGCAAGCAAAATCTCTTTTTTTATAAATGATAGAAATGTTTCAGTATCAGTGCAGTAATATTTATATTTACAGTGTTGTAGAGAATTTGCCTCAGAACAGAACCCACGAGAACCAATTACTGGGCAGGGAGTGTGCGGCCGCCATGCGACCTTGGCATCTGTCTAATTCCTCAGGAGGCAAACTCCGCGCGTCGTGGAGATGTGCGCACGTGGTCACAAGGTCCCGGATAATGGACAGGAGGGTTAGGAAGGCCTAATTGTACATTTTCTCAATAAAATATTAACTAGTCCTACATAGATGCTTGACGGTTTTGTCACATGAGAAACAAGAGACAGACATCTGCCTAAACTCGATGGGTTATTTGTGTTAGTCAGAAGGACATTTAATAAAATATCAAGGTCTTGCAATTTTCAACTCATCCACACACTTCACAGTTCTATTAACGACTCAAAGCTCTTCTAAAAATAATCAAAAGCGCATAGTTTAACCCATTGAAAATTGTTTTATAAATCAATTATCGGGGGAAATATAATGATAGGATGTTAATAAATTAGCATTGTTGAAATATGTATTTGAGCCGTTAGGGGCGATCCATTTGATTTTTGTGGGGTGGGGTGGGAGATTTTGGAAAAAAAATTTATTCACCCACCCCATCCCAGAAAAAAAAATTATTCATTCACCCTACCAAAGAAAAAAAATTTATTCATCCACCTCCTTCCAGTTTTTCTATCTTCTATATGGATTGCTTGAAATGAAGGATCAGAGTCTGGGGAAGCAACAAGAAAAAAAAATTATTCACCCACCCCACACCAGAAAAAAAATTTATTCACCCACCCCACACCAGAAAAAAAAATTATTCATCCACCCTACCAAAGAAAAAAAAAATATTCATCCAGTACTGCTGTCCCACCCCACCCCACAAAAATCAAATGGATCGCCCCTTATAATATACACACATATTTTACAAATAAATTTGTATTGATACACATATCTTATAGCGCTATAAGCGGGTTGAGCCTGGAATATGCGGTATGTAGATATTTTGATAAAAAATATATATTATTATATCTTTTTATTATATGCGCTATATAAATATATATTATTATTATATTGATTGCCATGAAATGTGAAGCCATGAAATGTACAAATAGTACAGGTAGTGACACTAATCCATAAACATCACAAGTTGGAACAAAACATTAATGTAGTCATGTAGTCACGTGACCTAAAAAGAGGTCAGATAATGCCACGTAACAGCTGTGCATGACCAGATGTTGTCACACTTTAGTCTTGCGTGACCTTATTCGGTCACGTTTATACATGACCAAATACATGTTTGACTCCAACTGATCATAGAGTCTTGCATACAATACAATTTCAAAATCCAATTTCAACATTTTTTTTTTTCACTTTTTAATTTTTACATCAAGATTTTATATGGCAAGATTAATATCCTCGAGTAGTATTCCCTGATAATTTGAAAAAAATGTAAGCACTGCACCGTATATTATTCAATCAAACACAAAGTAAGATTTTCGGGAAAAAAACAAAAAGTGAATTGGTAACTGGTAATCATTGAAAACAGCTCCCCGCTCGTATCATTCAAGACTTTCACAGTGATATCAGTCTTTAGTGCGTTTATCGGCGAATTAATACAAGAATTAATACAAGGGCAAAAACATGGTCAGCTCAGAAACCAGACATTTAAGCTAGTTTCACTGTCTATCTATTCTTTTGTGAAGAAATCTAAACAAACTTATAAACCAGAATTAAACATAGCATAGAGCTCTTTGCTTTGCATATAATAGTAGAAAACCTGGTAATTTTAGAAGCTCAAGGTATGATGGTTTGACGTTTATTTTTTTATGTTTAAGTTTTATAGGTTCCAATAATGAGGGCGCTTTGTTAATCATAAGGGTTCCATTTAACTTCAGAAACCTTTATTGGGATATTTCCTTCTTAAATCGAGTTCCCCAGACCGCAGCAAATGTATTCAAGAGACTGGTTTGAATTTAAATCCCAACAAAAAAAAACAACGATTTTAACATCTTAGCATACATTTCAGTCTTGTGATCAATTTCATGTTGGGAATATTCACAGCATGTCAACACGGCCGGGTTTTGCCTGTGATTCTTGCCAGATTTCTGTTTTTCATTTGGTTGCCAAAATATTTCTAATTTTGTTTATGTTGCCAAAGTCCTTTCAGTCATGAAACTTAAAGAACGTTAAGAAACCATATATTGATACATTAAGTTTGATATTCGCTTTGACATTAGAATATCCTTGAAAGCTTCTGTAAACTAATCATTCTGAAAGGTCAGCCATTCTGTGAGCTAATCATTCTGAAAGGTCAGCCATTCTATAAACTAATCATTCTGAAATTCACCCCTCCTATAAGCTAATGATTCAGGAAGTTACCCTTTTTATTAACTAATCATTCTGGAATTCACCCCTCCTATAAGCTATTAATTCTAGAATTCACCCCTTCTATAAGCTATTAATTCTAGAATTCACCCCTCCTATAAGCTATTAATTCTAGAATTCACCCCTCCTATAAGCTATTAATTCTAGAATTCACCCCTCCTATAAGCTATTAATTCTGGAATTCACCCTTTCTATAAGCTATTAATTCTGGAATTCACCCCTTCCTATTAGCTATTAATTCTGGAATTCACCCGTCCTATAAGCTATTAATTCTGGAATTCACCCCTTCTATAAGCTATTAATTCTAGAATTCACCCCTCCTATAAGCTATTAATTCTAGAATTCACCCCTCCTATAAGCTATTAATTCTAGAATTCACCCCTCCTATAAGCTATTAATTCTGGAATTCACCCTTTCTATAAGCTATTAATTCTGGAATTCACCCCTTCCTATTAGCTATTAATTCTGGAATTCACCCGTCCTATAAGCTATTAATTCTGGAATTCACCCTTTCTATAAGCTATTAATTCTGGAATTCACCCCTTCCTATTAGCTATTAATTCTGGAATTCACCCCTTCCTATTAGCTATTAATTCTGGAATTCACCCGTCCTATAAGCTATTAATTCTGGAAATTACCCTTCCTATTATCTATTCATTCTAGGCATTACCATCTCCATAACAAGAATTCATTTAGAATCTGATCTGTATTAAAGTCTCGGAATGGTTGACCTATTTAACCCACCCTTTCTCTTTCTGGAAGCCACCCCTTCTGAAAGCCACCCCTTCTGGAATCCACCCCTTCTGGAAGCCACCCCTTCTGGAAACCACCCCTTCTGGAAACCACCCCTTCTGGAACCCACCCCTTCTGGAAACAATGCTTTGACACGTTTGGTACCTTTATGAAGCAGAGTAGGAACGCTCTGAAACATTCCACGCTAACCACGCGTGATCGTTATCGCCAATCGTATGACTTTCAATATAATACAAACACCAGTGTTACATAGCAGGCAAGGAATAATCGCTGTGATACTGTCGATGCAATCAGAATGTTTGCACAAAATTAATGTATCACGGGTGTATTATCGCTCACTCTGTAGACGTCCATGATATCCAATGTTTGCTGGACATTTTTTATGTTACCATGGAAATAAGTATTGTATATGTATAAGCAGCTATATTCAGTGGATATTTTCTCATTTTGATGATTTTCTTTTCTGCTGATGCATGACAATTTATCATGGTAATCACTGTCAGAATGGAGGCTGGTAAAAATCAATGTATATATGTCTAGAGCTAGGCCACTTGGGAACAGGGTAGACATTGGCTGATATCCAATCAGAAAAGACAATATGGCGTTGTAAATCCCAGAGTTCCATGCGATTGTCCCATGATTCAGTGCGACCATAGTTTACCTCCATGACAGATGCGGACTGGGAGCTGGGAGACGCGCAAAGTTTTGCTTTATGATATATTCAATCACTTTTTCTTCATCTCAGCAGGGTCCTTAGAGAACACCACAGAAGATATACACGTGATCGGCATCATCAAAGTGCCCACATATATACTGAGAAAACTTCTTCTATCAAAAAGCAATGAACAGAAAAAATGGATAAAAAAGAAAAGAAACTGCAAGTTTTAAATCTAGAATTAATTATATAAGAAAGATAATTAGGTTTAGGTACTGCCGAAGACAACAGAGCTGCAGACGAAACCATGGCTGCAGACGACAACATGGCTGCAGACGACGACAGGGCTGCGTTTCCATTTTCAAGCCTTTTTAATCCATCTACGTATACTTTCGAAAATAATCTCGTCAGGTTCTTGTCAGATACGTAAATGCGCCAACGTCAAATAGTGTGATAAACATCGGCAATCAGTTGATAAACTGAAATGCAGCTTTTTTGTCATCATCCCCAGCTCTCATATCATCGGCTTGGAGGTAAATTATGATTTAATGAATTGCCTTATATCAGGGAATCGTGCTAGAAAATGTGTTAATTCAGGCACCTATTACAGGCTATTTAAGTTGGGTTATGTGTTTATGAAATGAGTTGGGTTTTCTGTTTATAAAAGGAGTTGGGTTTTCTGTTTTTAAAATGAGTTGGGTTTTCTGTTTATAACATGAGTTGGGTTATCTGTTTATCTGTTTATGGAATTCACTTTTGGCAACTATTTTGATTCTTCACCTTGAAACTACCAGGAATCGTAAGTCAGGAGAAAATAGTCAGAGATATTCTCTCATCTTTAACGTTCACGATATTTGTATGCAAACTTTCACCCAAATACGAAGGGATCATCCATTACTCACAGAAAACATTTGCGTGTGACACTGTTGTCGTCACGTGACCAGATTTTCTTTTTTCTGAATTCTGTACACTGCCATTTTCATAAGGAGAACAAAAAAAAATCTGCCATTTCATGGCTCCCAGTTAACATAACACCTGCTCCTGGGATCGCTAACTGCTCCACCCGCTACGTGACACAGACTGCTTGGAAGTCATATATGGTGTTAACAGCCAAACTTCTATCCCGTCACGCATGAATGTGATCCAATGAGGTCACTCATGACCTTTGAGTGAACATGTTGTGTCAAGTAAATGTATGCGTAACCAAATAGTGGCATGCAACAGCTTTGCGTGACCAGATGATGTCCATGCGTGACCTTATTTCCTCACGTTTATGCGTGACCACATAGATGTTTGGCTCAAACTGATTGACCTCCAGCAAATAACAAAGTGGCTTGGACTTGAAATATGTTCACAGTTCAATGTGTGTTTCAGGCGATATCTGTTATTTCTATTTTAGTTTTAACAGATGTTTATCAAAGGGTCTGGTCTGGGACCCATATAAATAGATTACATTTGTTAATGATGAAGTATTTATGTTGTAAATGGTAATTTTATGCAAGTGGTTTATTTACCTTACTGATGGTCAGATATGTAAATATGACGTCATGTTATGACTGATGGCCAGACATTCAAATATGACGTCACGATTTATACTGATAGGAATGAAAAGATTTCTGATAACTGTGAATTCTTATTGCCTTTTATTTTGGGGTCAAATGAGTCAGAACCTGAAATCAGATTCATGGACCTGGAACTGCTTGATACAATACTTTTGGCTCAAAGATATTTTGAATAATTTGGTTCATTTGAGCCCGATTTTGAACCCAATATTGGTGATATTGTGAACCTGTTGATACAATACAGCCAAGAAGGCGACATGTTCCACATATCACAAGGCGATAGTGCAGGACATCTTATTTTGACTGATCTACATCTATAAGTTTGCTCGGCAAAACCTATTGGCATCCCGCCGAGAGATCTATTGGTATCACTAGGAGGTAGGAGATAGTGCAGGACATCTTATTGTGACTGGTCTATGGCAGGTTCAAAGAGAACCGCATTAGCTTCCAGCCAGCTCTCACAGCACGTGGACAACAGGTTGTGTATCAACACTATTGTTTTTAGTGACATTGTGAAAATCTTTCTGAAGGGACTGTATATGTGGTTGTGATATTTTTCCTGTCAGGAAGTGCTGACGTGACGTGAGGTGTTCTCGCTGTCACGTGACACATTCACGTGAAGAACGTTTCTGCTACAAGGCTGACGGGTGTGAGTTTCCAATTACTCCGCTCAAAATTTACATAAAACCTCTAAACCTCTTATTGTCATCTGTTTTTTTCTAACACGGATGGTTCCTTTTTTGACAATGATTGCCTGTCGGCAATCATTGTCAAAAGTTTGAACTATCTGTGTTATTCTGTGATTGATATGATCATGGGAAATGCGTAGTCATGTCCTGTGGGTTGTAATTCGGTTTTTTCTGTGGTAATTATTCTTGAAGCAACTGACGCCAATGTGGAGTGTTCGTCGTGTGCATGCGATTGATTCCAATTCGCGCATGCATCCCGGCGTATGAATACATATGTAAAAGTAGTGAACAAAAGAAAAGAAGTGCGTAATGTAAACAAAGCAGAACGTTCAAAAACAATGTCGTCATGCTCGTCTGTCGATGCATAAAATTATCCCTTTAAATTGCTTGGAAATGCTTCCCAATCGAAAGAACAAGGAATTTTACGTAAGTTTAGTTCAAATTTGGTTAAATCGGACAATTAGAACAGAAATGCCATGCAAAAGTCTGATCGATGATTTGCGATAGCGCCTGAGCGGTAATCGAGCATGAAAAGGCACATCTATGCAAACAGTTGTGCTAATAAAATCGTTCATATACCAAATTAAATGTTTTTAAAAGATGAATAAAAATAATTCCAACTATCCCATCAGTTTGCAATGATTGTTTGTTTAAATGTATTTTGTAAATTTTTGTTTTGTTTGTTGTAATTTTTGTTTTGTTTATTGTAATTTTTGTTTTGTTTGTTTATTTTTTTCCCATCCGTGTTACATGTGGAGCAACACTTTTTCTTGTTTAAACTTGCCGAGGTATAAAAAGGCCCAAGTATAATGCATTTCAACTGAACCTCAATAGTCTGTCAGGTTATACTGTTTTAATACATGTCCATTGCTATATCATTCAATTTCTTGCTATCATTCAATCATTCATTCAATATCATTCAATACTTGCTTAGCTCTTTCAGAGATATTTAATACAGGGATTGGAAACAAGCTGAAGTTCTGCATTATCACTCAGACGAACCGATCTCGTGGCGGCGCCACCGTCGAAGTGATAAATAATACATGTACACCTATAACACGGATCTTGATCCGGATTCATGGACTTGTCGATTTGTATAAATATGTATTTTATGCAAGAAATTAATATTAGAACTACTTACTTTTCACATATCTATGTTAATCATACATCAAGAATGGAAGAATTTTCGTAATAGATGCAAAACTATTTATCGCTGATCCGAAACAGTTGCATAACAAGTAAATAAAAACTCTGAATGAAGGACCTTTAGACATTATATTAAAACATTTTATCTAAAGTTTGGAAGAGACCCCAAAAGATATTCAATTCTCAAATAAATAGTTCCTATTGAGCACTGAGAGTCCATTGGTTGGATTATTGTCGTGTCTTTGCTGGTCAGTCTCCAAGTGCCATAATTTATGTTTTTTTCTGATAGTGTCCTCTGGTGACAATATCGGGAACAACTACTTTTCTTAGCTTCCATTGGACAAACATGAAAGACACATTCCTATTTCCAAATAGCTTTTGTAATGACCTAAATATCCTAGATATTCAAAATGTAAATAGAAAAAAACTAATTTTATCACAGAATCATCACAAAGTACATAATTGAAGCCTGGAACACGCCCTCAGAGTGATAAATTCCTTCAACAACCACATGACATCGGAGCTGAAGTCACCTATAGTGGTTACAATGATATTGACAATAAGTTTTATGTAACGCTAATACCAGACCTGAATGGGGATGGAACCACGATATCTGGGTCTCAAGAAAAACGTTCTACCAAATCTCACTCTTAGTTTGTTTAAAACGTGTGGTTCTTGTATATGCTAAGGCCGATTGCCGATTTCCAAGTTGTTTTTTCCTGTGGATATCAGGAGGATACTAGGAGGAGTTTAGAGGATATAAGGAAGAATTCGGAGGATATTAGGAGGAATTCAGAGGATATTAGGAGGAATTCAGAGGATATTAGGAGGGATTCAGAGGATATTAAGAGGAGTTCAGAGGATAATAAGAGGAGTTCAGAGGATAATAAGAGGAGTTCAGAGGATAATAAGAGGAATTCAGAGGATATAAGGAGGAGTTCAGAGGATATTAGGAGGAGTTCAGAGGATATTAGGAGGAGTTCAGAGGATATTAGGAGGAGTTCAGAGGATATTAAGAGGAGTTCAGAGGATAATAAGAGGAGTTCAGAGGATATTAGGAGGAATTCAGAGGATATTAGGAGGAATTCAGAGGATATCAGGAGGAATTCAGGGGATATTAAGAGGAATTCAGAGGATATTAGTAGGAATTCAGAGTATATTAGGAGGAATTCAGAGGATATTAGGAGGATATCAGGAGGATATTAGTAGGAGGAGCTGATTCTCTTGTTGGCCTCTCTGTCTTCTCCTGTCATCCATCAGGCATAACATTGCTGCACAAGGTCTGCTGGTGGCCCCTCTCAAGCCATTCATGGGTCCTATCTCTGCCTCATATATTTTATGGGAATCTTCTCTCCTCTGTTTACTTGGGGGTTATCGATTGTTTAACACCAGGGGAGCCATTGGACAGACCCAACCAAGCGATGAGCAAGGCAGGGCTACATAACCTCTTTCCGCCACAAGATGTCACTATTGCATGAGTTACAACTCTCATGTGAGTTTGGTGTTTGAGGATTTGAGAAATGAACAGATCTTTTCACATTCCCGCAGAAATAAAGATCACAACAAATAAAAAAATACTCTGTGATATAGACATTGTGATATAGAGCAGGACTAATTCGCTATGTGAGAAAGATGCCAACGATTTAACAAGAATTGCCTGATCTTAGCATGCATGGCCTTTTGACAAGAACTCACATGAATTAATTTGTAATCAGTGTTGTTGGCGAATGCCTCCTACTCCTTCCCAGTGCAAAGTTCTTGTCTCTCCTTTTGGCATTTTTGGCTCTCATTTCTCCCACATCAATTATACACATCACAATTATACCCAAATTACAAATTTGGACACCTGAGTGAAGTACTAGAAAATTTGGGTTCACACTTTGTGTTGTCGAGAGGGAAATGTTGGCAAAATACAGTGATCAAGACCTTTTGGATAAGATGGTACTGCATTGATCTAATGATCAGCGCCAGGAAAGACTTTAAGGTCTTGAAGGTCATCAGGACAGTTATGCCCTCTGGTGACAAAATTAGAAACAAAAAGACAAATGTTAGTTGCAACCTCTAGTATGCAGAAAAAAAAGCATCAGTGACCGACACAGATTTTGCGGAAATTAAGCTCAAAGTTTGGAATTCTTACATTAAATTAAAGAGAAGAAGACATCTTCCACAAACATTCTTTGACGATGTAGTAAATTATATTCTACATATGAAATTTATAAGTTATCCAACTTAGAACGAATCTATCTGAAGGAGGTACTGTGAGAAGCTGGTGAAAATCTCAACAAACAAATCAAACATTATATTGCCCTAACAGGGCCATTGGTCAAATGCAAGAAAGGTCACATGATCTTCCCTCCCTTATATAGGCAATCCTGAGGTGGAAATTTGTAAGAAATCGACACCAAGATAGCTCAATAGAGAAAATGTTGGTGTGTCTGGACAGAACTCTCAGAAAAATATCATACCAATGTTTCTGACTCTCCATATTCTAGTTTTATGTTGAATTTCAGGTTTTATGCTGAATTTCAAATGAAGGTCAAATGAAGTACCTCAGGTTTATGAAGTACTTACGGTTTAAAAAGCACTTTCTACTAAAAATAGAACAGAAAAAGATTTGATTTGATTTGATTTGATTTGATTTGAGATGTTGACCGCTCCACTTATGTCTCATGGGCACTCAGAGCCAACACAGTATTCATTGAGTTATGAATAATCATAATGTCCACAAAACGATCATCCAATCAGAATTAACCAAAATTACGTCATATCCTGTGATCACGTGTCTAACCTCGACGCTGACCAATTAGTACAGCTGTTTTTACAAACAGGAATCTGGAGTCACGGGCTGTGGTGTAGTTGGTTAGAGCGCCAGCTTACCAGCACCAGTTCCTCTGTGGTGATCCAAAGGTCATGGGTTTGATCCCCGGCCATGCCAAGATTGAACTCATGATACAATTTCCGATATGGATTGAGGTCCGTACCTAAAGGGTTAACCCGTTGTCCTTGCAAATCTGTGATTGTGAGGGTTGTCATGTCAAGGACCTGCGACATGACAATTCAGTGAGGCAGCACAAAAATCTGCTTCGAGAAGGTCTCATCACGAAATGACTGAAATATTGTTGAAAGTGATGACCCTCCCGGTCACAGATTTACAAAGACAACGGATTAACCCTTTGGCACGGGCCTCAGTTCATGTGTGAAATTGTACCATGAATTCAATCTCGGCATGGCCGGGGATTGAACCCACAACCTTTGGATCACCACAGAGGAACTTGTGCTAATAAGCTGGCGCTCTAACCAACTGCGCCACGGCCCCTGGCTAGAGAGTAATTCTCTAATGTGTATTACATTATTATATATATATATATATATAATTAAACAAACCATTTATAAATAGATTGTGACCATATTTTCTTCGCGGTTTCTTCTTCATCCAGGCCAATGGAATAGAGTGGGCAAAACGTACTGTTTATAGGATATCAGGAAGTAATTAAGCTATGATTATCTTATCATATGCACTGTGGCCACTTCCTAAACTGTGGTCACAATACCGTATAGGCATAGTCAGTTAATGCTAGGCCAGTTGTCTGCCATTTGAAGTAAAATATTATGAAACGGAGATCTCCAAGGACAATAATATGGCCTTCGTGATAAATTATATTGTGATTTCGATGTCGACACGGCCGGGAATCAAACCCACGACCTTTGGATCACCACAGAGGAACTGGTGCTAGTAAACATGCGCCAGATAATAATTAATTGCTGAATATAGTGGGTACAATTCTCAGGAACGATTGTAAATATTTATTATGTAAATAAAATAAAACAAAACGAAGGTCAGGGGCTATTAAGTGAATGCACAAAACTTTTATCTTTGACAAGTTTGCTTTGGGGCTAATTTATATTTGTGTTACCAGTTATAAATAAATCATAACCACAAATGTCATACCATGTAGAAAATACCCCAGGATATTATAGAAATCAATAGCTATATAAATAAACAAACATGGATTATCAGCAAAACAACATGATATACACACTCTGGTATTGATTATGCATTGAAAAAAGTGCCTGTGTTCTGAATATGAACAGGAGAGTTCTGTCTCTGCGATGAGCATAGGTATATCAATTAGACAAGTTATTAGCATGATAAATGGTCACGTGACAACTAAATGGAGCGTATCAAATATACTCCTGCAAAATGCCATCAACTAATGATTGCTGAGCAAGATATACATACATGGATTCAGTGCCGATTCCATCGCCTACATTTTATTTCAATGCTTGGAGATTATAGCATCAATTTGTACGTTGTCTTAAATTGAAGAAGTACATGTAATGATTTAAAGGCCATCTGTTATGGATTCGTTACACTTAATTGTGACCTCTAGCTGACCTCTAGCTGACCTCTCTGACCCCAAACTCGTCCCTCACTGCCTCTAAGGCAGTCCTGTATTTATCCCCTGCGACCTCATCAACCCCCCTTGTATGAACAGATCCCCAATCAAAACCCCACCCGTCTGGCAACATGCATCTTTGTGTGACTCCCCATCAGTACCCCGCCACATGTCCCAGAATGACACTTCACGCCAATCCCTTCAGAGCCCCACTAGCATACCTCCTAGGGCTACACCCATCAGAACCCCTACCTGTACCAGAATGACCTTTTATGCATAAAAACAGGACTGCCTTAGACACAATGAGGGGCGAGATTGGGGTCAATGAGAGGTCAATTAGAGGTCAGCTAGAGGGCACAATCAAATGTAAAATGGTCCCATTAACCGATCTCCTTCAGCGACCCCATCAGTACCCCGCCATGTCCGAGAACGACTCTTCATGCAGAGCCCCTTTTTCACTGACCCCATCAGTACCCCGCCCATGTCCGAGAACGACTCTTCATGCAAAGCCCCTTTTTCACTGACCCCATCAGTACCCCGCCATGTCCGAGAACGACTCTTCATGCAGAGCCCCTTTTTCACTGACCCCATCAGTACCCCGCCCATGTCCCGACGTGACTCCTGATGATTGTATTTACAATAGTATCGTCAATAATCAATCAGCAAAAGATCGATAGTCTGTGCACAGAAATGATGAGACCCCTCTCCCTACTACTTGATGAACCCGGGGGGGGGGGGGGGGGAGGTGGTAGTGGGGGGGGGGGGCACTTGCCTTATAAAGGCAGCTTCTGCTCCCTGCATCAAACTCAGGGGGTCACTCATTAGTGGGTGCCATTATAACGCCTAATTAGAGACATTGATTTTAAATTGGACAGTTCTAATTTTCCAGCGTTCTTTTTATTGATTATCCTTATGAAGTGGATTCCATCAGAACTTCCTGTTCATATCGGCTTGTTTTGATATCTCTCTTGTTCCTGACAACACCGCTCGTTTAATGAGCCAATGGGGACACTCACTTAATTTTTACATTTTAATCTTGATGGGAATCTGTGATTAATCTTTGGCAACGAGGATACATACCTCAACATGGTGAATGTGATAACATTGATTTCTGCCAAAATACTAAAGCTCAATATAGCCCATAGTGAGGTACAGCCCAGGCAAGGCTTAGGTTTAACCCCGACACAGCCCAGACATACCATATCCAAGCAAAGCCTACGATGTTATATATTCCAGGTAGCCCAACACAGCCCAACTAAGGTAGCCCAACACAGCCCACCTGATGCAGCCCAACAGAGTCCACCTGATGCAGCCCAACACAGTCCACCTGATGCAGCCCAACACAGTCCACCTGAGGTAGCCCAACACAGTCCACCTGATACAGCCCAACACAGTCCACCTGAGGTAGCCCAACGCAGTCCACCTGATGCAGCCCAACACAGTCCACCTGATGCAGCCCAACACAGTCCACCTGATGCAGCCCAACACAGTCCACCTGAGGTAGCCCAACACAGCCCACATGAGGTAGCCCAACACAGTCCACTTGATGCAGCCCAACGCAGTTCACCTTAGGTAGCCCAACACAGCCCACCTTAGGTAGCCCAACACAGCCCACCTGATGCAGCCCAACACAGTCCACCTGATACAGCCCAACACAGTCCACCTGAGGTATCCCAACACAGCCCACCTGAGGTATCCCAACACAGTCCACCTGATACAGCCCAACACAGTCCACCTGATACAGCCCAACACAGTCCACTTGATGCAGCCCAACACAGTCCACCTGATACAGCCCAACACAGTCCACTTGATGCAGCCCAACACAGTCCACCTGAGGTATCCCAGCACAGTCCACCTGATGCAGCCCAACACAGTCCACCTGATGCAGCCAACACAGGCCACCTGATGCAGCCCGACACAGTCCACCTGATGCAGCCCAACACAGTCCACCTGAGGTAGCCCAACACAGCCCACATGAGGTAGCCCAACACAGTCCACTTGATGCAGCCCAACGCAGTTCACCTTAGGTAGCCCAACACAGCCCACCTTAGGTAGCCCAACACAGCCCACCTGATGCAGCCCAACACAGTCCACCTGATACAGCCCAACACAGTCCACCTGAGGTATCCCAGCACAGTCCACCTGAGGTATCCCAACACAGTCCACCTGATGCAGCCCAACACAGTCCACCTGATACAGCCCAACACAGTCCACCTGATACAGCCCAACACAGTCCACCTGATGCAGCCCAACACAGTCCGCCTGATGCAGCCCAACACAGTCCACCTGAGGTAGCCCAACACAGCCCACATGAGGTAGCCCAACACAGTCCACTTGATGCAGCCCAACACAGTCCACCTGAGGTATCCCAACACAGTCCACCTGATGCAGCCCAACACAGTCCACCTGATGCAGCCCAACACAGTCCACCTGATGCAGCCCAACACAGTCCACCTGATGCAGCCCAACACAGTTCACTTGAGGTAGCCCAACACAGTCCACCTAAGGTAGCCCAACACAGCCATCCTGAGGTAGCCCAACACAGCCATCCTGAGGTAGCCCAACACAGTCCACCTGAGGTAGCCCAACACGGTCCATCTAAGGTAGCCCAACACAGTCCACCTGAGGTAACCAACACAGCCAAAAACGTAACAAAGCCCAAAGCAGCCAATAATTCAACAGAGCCCAATAGAGCCCACACAATATGACAGTATAATCTAGCCCAAACTTTAAAATTCCGCCCTCGCACACCCTAAATCGGGGTTGACATGTGGGTGACATGCTTCAGCATGACTCATGTTTAGTAGAATCTAAATATCCGCCCTCTAGAGGGGACAATGCACGTGAGTCGCAGTATCGATCTCCCGGCACTGCACCCAGCCATTCACTCAAGCATAGTAAGTCAGGCCTCCAACACTTACACTGAAACCCGTCAATGATTCTACCAGCCATTAAACACCAATCAATTGTCCCTCTAAACGTTGTCATATACACTCTCAAGTCCGCCCACAAAGCAAGCTGAAGTCAGCATTCACGTCTCAATAGCAGCTTTTATAAATAATAAATGTCAAAGAATAAAAGTCTGAAATAATAATGTCCGTTTTGCCATGCCTGCATTGAGCCCACTTTAGACCCCAGCTTGTCCAAAACGTATTTCAGGGGAAATATGTATAAGCAATTTCCACAAGTAGAATAAAGGACCACAAATCATAGTCTTTATCATGCACTTTAAATTACAATTATGATTCACTGTCTTTTTCGTGCTATTTTATTAATCAGAAGGGCTAAAGTGACCACTGCGCTGATGATCCAAAGGTCATGGGTTCGATTCCCGCCCATGCCAAAATTGAATTCATGATAACGATTTATCATTGGGGTGATGATCTATTGTCCTTGTAAATCTGTGACCAGTTGGATTGTCATGCCAAGCACCTGCGACTATATAAATAACACACGTAGGTCCCGTCATGATATGACTGAAATCATGCTGAACGTTATATAAAACAGAAACAAACAAATATGTGTGACTATAAGGCTGAGAAGGAGAGGAAATGAGTGTCTGATATGGACCACAGTTTTTTTTTCTATTTTCTATCCCTCAGCGCCCTGTGTATGTAAAACTCCTTTGAGAAATATCACAAAAAGAAAACCATTCTGCCCAATTGTTAAAAAAAATAAATAAGGAAAAAAGAGGAGTACTATGATATCTACTTTATGTCAGAATCTACTGGGGCAAGACATGGAGAGCACGCAAACCCAGTTTATTATGCCAAACAAATTATTTACGACACGATCAGACAACAACTCAGGTAGGTTTCTGAGCCATGCCGGGCAGTGTGAGGCATGCCGGGCAGTGTGAGGCATGCCGGGCAGTGTGAGCCATGCCGGGCAGTGTGAGCCATGCCGGGCAGTGTGAGCCATGCCGGGCAGTGTGAGCCATGCCGGGCAGTGTGAGCCATGCCGGGCAGTGTGAGCCATGCCGGGCAGTGTGAGCCATGCCGGGCAGTGTGAGGCATGCCGGGCAGTGTGAGCCATGCCGGGCAGTGTGAGGCATGCCGGGCAGTGTGAGGCATGCCGGGCAGTGTGAGGCATGCCGGGCAGTGTGAGCCATGCCGGGCAGTGTGAGCCATGCCGGGCAGTGTGAGCCATGCCGGGCAGTGTGAGGCGCCATAGATATAATGCTTTGTGTCACTTCTAATATTATTTTGTTATCTGTCACTTTTGTATCACTTTACCGTCTGTCACTTCTATATTTCAATATCATCTATTATTTTTATATTGCCATATCATCTGTCATTTTGATATTGCTCATGGCTTGTTTTTTTTCCCTGAAGCGAATGTTTGGGATGAGGCCTGCTTGGAAACAAAATGCAGAATGGGTACTTAGAGTTGAATAGTTTTCTGTTGGGAGAAAGTTTACATATTTTGTTTGGAGAGCAAAATCAGATGTGAATGTGACCCAAACTGTAAAAGCACTGAAACTGAGATGGCTGAAAATTATTTGTAAAATTCCTTTGAAGGGTCTAACATAATATCATTTATTATTTAGATATTAGGTTATGGTCATGTCACCATTGTGCCTTATTTGTCATGTCACCATTGTGCCTAACTTGTCATGTCACCATTGTTCCTTACTTGTCATGTCACCATTGTTCCTTACTTGTCATGTCACGTCACCATTGTTCCTTACTTGTCATGTTTCCATTGCGCCTTACTTGTCATGACACCATTATGACATTAAAATCTATCAACTACAAAGCTAGAATCTGTTGATATATTCCATCAACTATAAAGCTAGAATCTGTTGATATATTCCATCAACTATAAGCTAGTATCTGTTGATATATTCCATCAACTATAAGCTAGAATTTGTTGATATATTCCATCAACTATAGGCTAGAATTTGTTGATATAAGCGATCAACTGTAAAGCTAGAATCTGTTGATATAAGGCATCAATTATAAAGCTAGAATCTGTTGATATATTCCATCAACTATAGGCTAGAATTTGTTGATATAAGCGATCAACTGTAAAGCTAGAATCTGTTGATATAAGGCATCAATTATAAAGCTAGAATTTGTTGATATATTCCATCAACTATAGGCTAGAATTTGTTGATATAAGCGATCAACTGTAAATCTAGAATCTGTTGATATAAGGCATCAATTATAAAGCTATAATCTGTTGATATATTCCATCAACTATAGGCTAGAATTTGTTGATATAAGCGATCAACTATAGGCTAGAATTTGTTGATATAAGCGATCAACTGTAAAGCTAGAATCTGTTGATATAAGGCATCAATTATAAAGCTAGAATCTGTTGATATATTCCATCAACTATAAAGCTAGAATCTGTTGATATATCCCATCAACTATAAAGCTAGAATCTGTTGATATTTGCTGGGGGAGTTGGCAGAATAAAGCTGTGAGGTTCACTAAACAAGTGCAATACCATCTCAATAATCCGTGTTCCATACTACAATTAAGTGGCCAGATCGTGTAACTTTAATCAATTTATAAATTAGTTAGGTGTAAACAACAATGATGTTCACGCTCACGTGCCCCACTTACTCCTTAATCGATAAATGGATACCAAATCATGATGCTAGCGTCTTGCTCAGAGCTTAGATATCTGATACTGGGTAGTTTCCCATTTCAGCAAGTGCTTCATGACTTATCAAAGGCGATACTTTGTGTTATCGTGTCTAAATGATAATGCAAAAGAAAGATCCCTGTCCACTCTTCGAAAAGAGTAGGTCATTGAGTCCCGGTGACAGGCGTATATCTGGCCTGATATTGTCAAAACATGATAGAAGGGAGGTGGTGGGTTCGACTCCCGCTGCCGGCAATGTTACTTTCACACAACATAAAAGGTTGATTGTTGCAAAAATATTTTGCCCAAACTCTCACTCCAAATGCGTGTCTTTTTAAAACCATCTTTATGTTTCACCTCCCTGATTTAGAGATTTTGTGTTGCAATATAATGCAACTTATATATGCAATATAATGCAACTTATCCCACTGGTACTGAGAACAATGCCTTGCATTACATACAGGCGTCAGGCCCATACCATTGTTTTAGTCTGAGAGCAATTACGGCAGTCATTTTCGGGCCAAAACGAAGTAATATCTAGAAAATACATATATAACCGTCCTCCTCTTGTTCTAACGATTTCATTCATATATAAATCTTTTTAGTCAGTGTATTATTAGGAGAAATATTACTGTGAAATTTTCAAAACTATGATTAACATTAACATTAATATAACAAAGTTATTGGCCTCGACTTTTCATTTGATATATACTCTTCTCTCATAATGTTTTTTTTTATTTGTTGCAGGTCCAAGACATTTGCAGAAAAGAATTTGTTCCATGGTCATCAAACATCTTTGAAATATTGTACTTTATCAATAAAACGAAGTTCTTAATTGTTCATTTTTTATTTGTAACATAGTTAAGATCAAAGGGCACGAGATGTCCAGCAGTGAAGCCACCCCTAAGATATCTTGCATGATTCAGAAGCTAACCCTAAGACAAATTGCAAACGTGCTAAAATTATTGAAGCCACTCCTAAGACAGAATCTGTTGAAGCCACCCCTAAAGCCACCTCAAAGTCCTTGTGATGTAAGGCCAAATATATGATCAAAGGTTATTCTGTCATTGTTTCCACAACTCAGTCCCTTTATTGACAGATATTTTTTCACGTAAGTTAGATATTTTTCACATATGATTAATATTTTTCCGAAAGTGACTGCCGTAATTGTGAACATTAAAACCAGACGTTTGTGGTAGTTTCACATTCATATCTCGGCTCATAATATATGTATAGAAATGATTTAAAAATTTTGAAATCATTAAAACAAGAGGGAAACAGTTATATGTGTATTTTGCAGATTTGTCCAACTTTTGACTCCGAACATGACTGCCGTGATTGCGTACATTGCGAACGATAAAAGATGTTCATTATAGTTTTGAAGATTTCATATTAATATCTCGGCCAATAATACACTTACAGGAATAATTTAATTATTTATGACATCATGAGAACAAGAAGAATACAAAAGTATGTATTACAAAGACATGAACGTTCGCGTGCGTTCGCGTGCACGTTCCCGTGCCTGCAGGAAGCAGGTTGAATATTTGGTACAGGTACTAGGTATAGATTGCAACATATGTGACACTTCATTACAGGGTGTAACCAAATCTGAGATGCATTTATCGCAACTATCTTACTGGACAATGCATGCTTGCTGCACTTATTCCTGTTAATTAATGCTGAATCTTTGTATCTACATAACATAATTGGCAAATTAACCAGTTTTAGTAGGGCACAATAACGTTTATTTGGTTTTCCATATTGAGTAACTGCACTCTTTTTTTCTGGGGATTGAAATGGTTTCACTTTCAAATCTTGAGACAACATTCCTCCATTTGTAAGCCATGATCGTGTTCAAATAGGACGAGCGTGTCGCTAATATCTGATAGTATTTGAACAGAAAATGTCCCCCTTATAACTCGGCACTGGGGTGTGTTTAGGGGCGATCCATTTGATTTTTGTGGGGTGGGGTGGGACAGCAGTACTGGAAGAATAAATTTTTTTTCTTTGGTAGGGTGGATGAATAATTTTTTTTTCTGGTGTGGGGTGGGTGAATAATTTTTTTTTCTGGTGTGGGGTGGGTGAATAAATTTTTTTTCTTGTTAAGGGGCGATCCATTTGATTTTTGTGGGGTGGGGTGGGACAGCAGTACTGGATGAATAAATTTTTTTTCTTTGGTAGGGTGGATGAATAATTTTTTTTTCTTTGGTAGGGTGAATGAATAATTTTTTTTTCTGGGATGGGGTGGGTGAATAAATTTTTTTTCCAAAATCTCCCACCCCACCCCACAAAAATCAAATGGATCGCCCCTTATCTTAATCTGCCTCCGCTTGATACAGAAGTGAGAAGCGAGATCTCACGGGAGAAGTTGTCCTTTTTACCGTTGAGTGTCCTCTCATTTATCTAGCGTGGAGTTGCATCTCGTTAATGAGTAAACTACATTATAATGGGCACAACATTAAACATTCATAGCACTCTCCTTTATGGAGACATAAAATCTCAGTGATAATACACTAGCATAGCCTCTTTCTGGTGGTTTGTGACCACAATCTGCAGACGGGATCTATTGATTCTCTAACAAAACTGAAGTCACTTTTGTGGTACGATAAAAAAACTTACCAGTTCGTTGAGAAGATCGTCTGCTGACCTGACGGATTTCCCGCCTTTGGCCGGAGGTCCTCCTCCTCCTCCTCCCCCGCTGTCAGTATTAGTAACGACTAGCATATTCACACCTCAAGCGATATAAACATGTAAAATTTCTACTTGTGGTAATCCGCGTTAATCTGTGTGGGTTTGATGGTGTGCAAGTAGTGATAATCCGCGCACGTGGCCACGGGGGTTCGCTCCGACTGCAGCGCAACTCTCCTATGTTCTGGGTCAAAATGCTCTCTCACAATTACATGGCAACTTAGCAAAGCAGTGAGCGAAGCAGACACGGTCAGATCAACTCACATCATTGATTGGCAAATCTCAACCATAACTGAACGTTAATCACATGGGGTGTCAAAATCTTCATTATAGGGGGGCGACGATCAATGCCGGAGGGGTGATTGGGGTTATAATTTTGCTTGAGATAAGTGCACTGAATTACGGGGTAGTGGCAGTGGGAAATTTTATTTTAATAGTGGGAATTGCTTGTCCAATAGAATAAGAGCAATGAGAAGTGGCGATAAACAGGGGGGTGACTTAGCTATGAGGTAGCACGTGACCTCAAGACCACGGCTGTTTTCATATGGCCCTCTTGGGTGTCGTCTGCTTCATGATGTTTTCCCGCCAAAATATTCCCTCCCTGTCTCGACCGGTCTCCGACCCACTTCATCTTTGTCCTATCATCCAAAATAATACCGGAGACCAGTTGCATTTTGATCGCAACAGCGTGTAAATAAATTACAGTTCTTGCCCGGAAGTTATAAATTGGACCAATGAGATACCAAGCACACATTTTGAGCTGGGTTGTACTTATAGCTTATATCTGATTGGACGAGACTTGACCTCCTCTGAAGCCATCATATATAAAGGCTAATCAAAGTAAAAATGACATTCATGTTACATCATGAAGGTTTTCTGACAGGGGCTAAATAGGAAATTGCCTAAATAACAATGATAAGACATTGCCACATCATTATCACCAAAACCAAACACAGCCTGTGACCTGATAGCCAAATCTGTGATCTCATTAGAACATTTGATTGAACAAATCGGAAAATCAACAGAAACTTTAATGAAAAATTCCAATGCCTAATGATCTGTTTACGATCCCTAATGTTGGTAAAAAACCAGAGATGGAATGGATTTGTCAAAGCATAGACAGTTTGGATTGTGATGAAGGTAAATGAGGAGAAAAGATAGCCGATTGAGAATATGTTCTTTCAGAGTGAGCAACCATGTGGACATCTTAACAATTGTGACGGTGAATTCAAATTGTTTCATTGTTCCTCCATCAAGTACCACGTTGTAGGGCGATAAATGGCTAACTTATAGCTGTTTTTTTTTCATTGCCAAAGCAGCAGAAGAAACAAGGTCACAAACTTAAACCCATTAGTATTTAAATCTTAAAAGGAATATTTCATGGATTTCCATCCCCAAAATGAATACATTTGTTGTGTAAAGTAGACATAAACATAGAAGAAATCATCTTCAAAACTACAAATAACAAAATCAATGGAGGAGAATCAAATAAGGAAGTTCATTGCCATTACTCATGTTTGAAAAAGTCATCTGATATGATATACTGCGTCTCGGGCCCCTTATAACAATGATTACAATTGGAAGAGGTCCATACGTTGTAACAGGGAGATTTAACACAGAGATTGGAAACAAGCTCAAGTTCTGCATTATCGCTCAGGCAAACCGATTTCGTGGCGGCGCCACTGTCGCCATGGTGAATACTACATGTAGCGCTATAACACAGGCCTGGATCCTGATTCACGGACTCGTAGACTTGTATACACATGTCTTTTTGCAAGAAATTATTGCGAGAACTACTTACTTTTCACATATCTATGTTAATCGTACATCAATGACATCAAGAATGGAAGAATTTGTGTGATAAATGCAAAACTATTTATTGCTGATCCGCAACAGTTGCATGTCTGAGTTGGATGGTGCACCGCGCTGACACCTAGTGGCAGACCTGCTCTTTCCAATCTGTGTTTGAATATCTCTGGTTGTAGCTGACTTTGGCGTTATGGGCCCCTGATAGTGAAAAGCTGCCACTCTCCATCACAGAGGTGCGCCTCTGGTGGACAGTGCGAAAAGCTGCAAGATAGCTGGCTCCTTATAGTGTCTTGGGCCCCTCATAACAATAACAATAATGATTGAGAGTTTTACAACTGTCACTTAGTTTCTAATCATGGCGTCCTGGGCCCCTAATAACATTGATAACAATGATGGGAGTTTTACAACTGTCAGATAGTTTCTAATCAAGGCGTCCTGGGCCCCTAATAACATTGATAACAATGATGGGAGGTTTACCACACTGTCCACCAGAGGCACACGCAAACTATTACCTCTGGCCAACCCAGATTAGTATTCATCCGGTCCTACTTTTACTGGCCATGTGCTCAAGAACTGTCAGTGTGTTGTAATTGTGATTGACATATTAACATCTCTTAATATCAAATATGAAGTTGCCTTGAGATGTATTAAAATTCATTTGTTAACATTTGAACATTTTTTGTTGGTTAGATTAACCAAAAGTATAAAAGATTAAAAGAATTCAAATTGTAAACAAAGCGGCCATCTTTGTTGTGGTTCCGCCTTATCACTACCCCAGGAAATGGATCCTCCGGTTTAGAAAGTAGTTCCAAGTTTTATTTCTCTTAATATTTGTTTCTATATGCACAAACTTTTGTATTAAGGGTAAAATATATCATAATATGTTGAGTACAATTTAAGAAAAAAAAAGTAAGACGGACAGTTACATTACAATTGGTGGATGTGGTGAGCCAGCACCAAAAGGCACCTTGTACAGAGGTGATAGGTTCACCATGTCGCCCTCTGGTGGAGTTTGGAGGTTTACAACTGTTAGATAGTTTCTAATCTAGGTGTCCTGGGCCCCTAAGAGCAATGATAACAATGATGGGAGTTTTACAACTGTCACATAGTTTCTAATCATGGCGTCCTTGGCCCCTAATAACATTGATAACAATGATGGGAGGTTTACAACTGTCACTTAGTTTCTAATCATGGCGTCCTGGGCCCCTAAGAGCATTGGTAACAATGATGGGAGTTTTACAACCGTCAGAAAGTTTCTAATAAAGGCATCCTGGGTTCCTAAGAACATTGATAACACTGATGGGAGGTTTACAACTGTCACATAGTTTCTAGTCTAGGTGTCCTGGGCCCCTAAGAGCAATGATAACAATGATGGGAGTTACAACTGTCAGATAGTTTCTAATCAAGGCATCTTGGGCCCCTAATAACATTGATAACAATAAAATGCATAAAGCTGACAGATAACTGGCTCCCATGGCGTCTCAGGCCCCTCACATCTTTGATAACAATTTGAGGTAGTTTATAGCTTCCCAGATTTCTGATCCTTTATACCACAAAGCTCAGCACTATGAAATGTGCAGTCATTTGTGATGCCTCTATATTTTAAAGTTTTTTGTAGATTGTAAAAAAAATATAATTATATTTTTTTAAACACCTGTAAATATAATTATATTTTTTTAAACACCTGTAAATATTCCCGAGTCAAAATTTCATTTGGAATTACAAATATGAAAAAAAAAAACTGTTCATAAGAAAAGTTCATATTAGCTCACATTTTTGTGCTTTTGATACATCTTATGTTAAAAAATAACTGTACAAAATTTGCTCTTTTTCATAGCCTTTTTCAAAATTATTGTTCTGATTTTATGTTTTCATGATAAGCACTAAACAATTGCCAATAGCTTTGATAAGGATATGAAGAGAAGATGTTGAAATCCTTATTAATCATACCTTACTTCATACCTTACTTGGCCACTGATCAATGGTTCTGAGTTCGATTCCCGGCCATGCAGAAATTGCTTTCATGTTAAAATTTCTCATCTGAGGTGAGGCTTGTGCCTGAAGGATTTAAGTTAATGTCTGAGAATCTGTGACTGGATGAGTGGTCAGTGAGACAGCACTATATCTGCTACTGGTAGGTCTCATCATGAAATAACTGAAGTAATGTTGATAATGACATAAAACCCCCAACAAACAAACTTACTTTAATATTGCATGAAAAGAAAAAACATTCCATGGAAGTTTAACCCATAAAAATCAATTTCAATAAGCAATATCAATTAAAAAAATGTCTTGCTTTCATAAATATCAGAAACGAAGTCTTGAGAAGATGTTGTGTCGATGTTAATGCATGAAACTAAAAAAAATGACACAAATGGATGAAGGTTTATATCACAGCGAGTTAACAAATGACCTACTTAGTTTGACCTTACTTTCAGAAAGACCTACTTAGTTTGACCTTACTTTCAGAATGACCTACTTAGTTTGACCTTACTTTCAAGATGGCAGCCAATATAACATAACAGTGCACACACACAGTAAATATAAATATGTTGAATAATATTGTTTTGGAATGATAAAATGCTGATCTTATGGACTGTATACATGTACATAACAAAGGGTGATGTATAGATATGTATTCAGGGTAACTGAACTGTCACAACATACGGAATCATCACAGTCCATGATTGTGCTGAAATGTGAATTTCACTTGGCAAAATTGTCTGACACTGTCCACACCACGACTTATCTCACATCATTTAATTATCACTTTAGCTAGGAAAAAAATCACATTTTATCAACTACAAAATTTATGAAATGTGCAATGGAGAAGTTAGTCTTTTATCGTTTCCCTTTTGTAGACTTAATGTCTGTACTTTACAATGACATGCAAATGTATTTCAGCTCTAATATGTGCATGGTTCTTTGAACTAACAATCTTGAGTCCCTCATAATATATAACTGACAATATATCGTCACATGAAGGATTGTATAGAGCTGTAACTTTAAGGTAAAATCTCCTTTTTTGGAGACATATATGAAATAAACAATGTTATACCACAAACAATCTTAGTTACTCAACCCACATGAGAACCTCTTCAATCTCATTCCATACCATTTCCAACAGATTAAAAAAAACAATTATCAACTTGCTGTGACATTTATTTTATCATCAATGAAAGTGGCAAGAACCACCAAATAACAAAATGAAACATTAGCAAATTTATAGGACATTTTTAAAAGGTTCCTTGATCATAAACAAGTGTGTTCAGTGGAAGTTAAATCCTTGACCATTTATCAAGCTCCATCTGGCGGCCAATGTCTGAGCCAGAATAACAAGCTCTGCATGAACAAATGATAACAAACTGCTATTTGATGGAGTCCTATAATCCTCTCTTAAATGGTTCACGCTACAAAGTAAGTCTGTGTGGACTTTACTCCCCATTACGGCAACCAACCAAGACATTCTTCGTTTTACAGCTGCCCTTTACAGCTGATGGCAACAGAGCTGCGGACGACAACAGAGCTGCAGACAACAACAGAGCTGCGGGTCCATTTTCAAAGAAGAGCTGTGGATGACAACAGAGCTGTGGATGACAACAGAGCTGTGGATGACAAAAGAGCTATAGAAGACAACAGAGCTGCGGATGACAACAGAGCTGCGGATGACAACAAAGCTACAGATGACAACAGAGCTGTAGAAGACAACAGAGCTGTGGACGACAACAGAGCTGTAGAAGACAACAGAGCTGTGGACGACAACAGAGCTGTGGACGAAAACAGAGCTGCAGACGACAACAGAGCTACAGAAGACAACAGAGCTGCGGAAGACAACAGAGCTGCAGAAGACAACAGAGCTGCGGACGACAACAGAGCTGTGGACGACAACAGAGCTGCAGACGACAACAGAGCTACAGAAGACAACAGAGCTGCGGACGACAACAGAGCTGCAGAAGACAACAGAGCTGCGGACGACAACAGAGCTACAGACGACAACAGAGCTGCGGACGACAACAGAGCTACAGAAGACAACAGAGCTGCGGACGACAACAGAGCTACAGAAGACAACAGAGCTGCAGATGACAACAGAGCTGCCGACGACAACAGAGCTGTGGATGACAGCAGAGCTGTGGACGACAACAGAGCTGTGGACGACAACAGAGCTGTGGATGACAGCAGAGCTGCGGATGACAACAGAGCTGCGGGTCCATTTTCAAAGCCATTTTTGCAGCTTGTAAAATATTCTCATAAGGTCGTTGGCAAAAATGTTTACGTAAACAATGTCACATGATGTGATAAACATAGGCAATCAATTGCCTAACTGAAATGTGTGATAAGTAGGGAGTGATAAATTCCCAGGCTGGACGTCCATTGGCAATGTTGTTTGAGAATTACTGAGATTGTACATTACAGTTTCTAGCTGCAAGGGTTAATTGTCATTTGTCATTTAATTTTGAATATTAATTTTGTTCCTGATAGTTGCATGGTCATAAGTGAATATGCCAGACTTTGGAGATAAAACATTGAAACACAGAACAATCGTAGGGGAGAAAATAAATCCTAAAAAAAAAAAATTGTGAAATGGTGTTTTTACGACCCTTTCAGCAACTATGGCCATATCAGGTCGACTTTCGAGCCTTTTACCCAGTGTGAAAGTAACACTGCCGGCAGTGGGAGTTGAACCCACCACCTCCCGTCCTCCACTTATTTAACCAACAAAGGCACAGATCCTACACTCTACCAACTGTGCTAGTGGGGTCGGTCTAAAAATAAATCCTAAGACAAAGGGTACGCACGATTGAAACCCGCAGGCAGAAGGCGGCGAAAACCGCCGACCCGCCCGCCTGTACACAATCGTGTGCAAAGTGGCACTTTCCGCCGGACCAATCATGTGTAAGTGGCGAGTCCACCTGCTGCCTGGTTCGCCGGCCTGCCGGGAGGTATGGCCCGGCAGATTTGCCAGACCGCCACTTTCACCGGCAAAACCGCCGCCCAATCGTGTGTAACGGGCGATATCTGGTGGTTTGCGGCGGATTTTGGCAGAACCGCCGGCTTCAATCGTGTGCACCCATGATTATATGTCACAAGGATCATAAAACTCCAATAAAAATGCACCACTGCTTAAAATATGACCTTCTCGCATTATCGCCCACAGAAAAGGTATTCTGACAAATGTTTATAACTTTTCATTCTGCTCAGTAACATATGGAAATAAGTACCGTAATTGTTTTAACACAATTTGAAATTCATCTTAAAAGCATTTGAGGGTCAAACAAAATGTTTGTTCTGTTAGAGTGGAACAACGTTAAGGGCCTAACACATGAAGGTGTATAGAAATTCGAGAACAGAAATATTTGCCCTAAACATTCTTGTTACATTTGTCCAGGAATAGAAGAATAATACATCGGTCTGCATTAGTTTTTAATATGATATATCAGTATGAAAATATGTATTTACTATACTTTCTGTTATTCATCTTTACATAAATCTGTGATCATCCACAGATCGTGATTAAAAATACTTTTCATAAAGTTGCTTTGCAGGGTTCTATTGTAGCATGACTAGAAATGGCGTACAATTCCATGGTATCCTTGGAGTGACCTTTGAATCACCTCAAAATGAAAATCCCTTTTCAAGGGAGCTTTCATCTATATTTTTTTATTGATTTGAGTTCAAAAACACAGAGCGTTTAAAGGAAAATAGAGAAAAATAAGTCAAGCTCAGATCAAACATGAAAAATTTAAAAAGATTTCAGAAAATAACCTCTTACAAACTAAACGATTTTGTCTCTTACTGGCATGATATTTGAAAAAATGCTTTGACAGTGCCAGAATTCTATTCTTTTAAAAATATTGTACCGAATTCAATGATTAGTCAGACATAATAGGTAATAATATTGGTCAATTTTACAGTCTGAATCCTAATACAGCATTTACAGCAATAGCGTTACCGAACTCACAAGGTATACTGATGCACACTGTAAATAGTTTCAGTAATTTTGAGGTTAATTTACAGCAATAGCGTTACCAAACTCACAAGGTATACTGAAGCACACTGTTAATAGTTTCAGTAAATTTGTGGTTAATTTACAGCAATAGCGTTACCAAACTCACAAGGTATACTGATGCATACTGTAAATACTTTCAGTAATTTTGAGGTTAATTTACAGCAATAGCGTTACCAAACTCACAAGGTATACTGATGCACACTGTTAATAGTTTCAGTAAATTTGCAGTTAATTTACAGCAATAGCGTTACCAAACTCACAAGGTATACTGATGCATACTGTAAATACTTTCAGTAAATTTGCAGCTAATTTACAGCAATAGCGTTACCGAACTCACAAGGTATACTGATGCACACTGTAAATAGTTTCAGTAAATGTGCAGTTAATTTACAGCAATGGCGTTACCAAACTCACAAGGTATACTGATGCACACTGTAAATAGTTTCAGTAAATTTGCGGTAAATTTACAGCAATCGCGTTACCAAACTCACAAGGTATACTGATGCACACTGTAAATAGTTTCAGTAAATTTGCAGTTAATTTACAGCAATAGCGTTACCAAACTCACAAGGTATACTGATGCACACTGTAAATAGTTTCAGTAAATTTGCAGTTAATTTACAGCAATAGCGTTACTAAACTCACAAGGTATACTGATGCACACTGTAAATAGTTTTATTAAATTTGCAGTTAATCTACAGCAATGGCGTTACCAAACTCACAAGGTATACTGATGCACACTGTAAATAGTTTCAGTAAATTTGCAGTTAATTTACAGCAATAGCGTTACCAAACTTACAAGGTATACTGATGCACACTGTAAATAGTTTCAGTAAATGTGCAGTTAATTTACAGCAATGGCGTTACCAAACTCACAAGGTATACTGATGCACACTGTAAATAGTTTCAGTAAATTTGCGGTTAATTTACAGCAATAGCATTACCAAACTCACAAGGTATACTGATGCACACTGTAAATAGTTTCAGTAAATTTACGGTTAATTTAGAGCAATAGCGTTACCAAACTCACAAGGTATACTGATGCACACTGTAAATAGTTTCAGTAAATTTGCGGTTAATTTACAGCAATAGCATTACCAAACTCATAAGGTATACTGATGCACACTGTAAATAGTTTCAGTAAATGTGCAGTTAATTTACAGCAATAGCGTTACCAGACTCACAAGGTATACTGATGCACATTGTAAATAGTTTCAGTAAATTTACGGTTAATTTACAGCAATAGCATTACCAAACTCACAAGGTATACTGATGCACACTGTAAATAGTTTCAGTAATTTTGCAGTTAATTTACAGCAATAGCGTTACCAAACTCATAAAGCATACTGATGCACACTGTTGATTACATTTAGTATATTTTCTGTTTATTAACAGCCAAAGATTATGGGCACACAGCAACCAGCAACCTTTGTCTTACATTAACAGTTAGCACTACCGTAGCCTACAGCAACCTACGCTGGTAGATCTTCATTTATTTTTATCTACCTGGTTTCATATCAATGCAATGATGCTTGCTTAACATTCGCATTTAAGATCTTTTTAGAATATAATTAGACATCATTTGATGTTTCTTTAGAGATGCTGGTATAAGGCATTATTAATTCCATAACTTGCTGGGTGAACGTTTCCCAAACTTAACATGCGATGTGAAGTTGTACATCTGGGAAAAATTGTTCAATTAATCTTAAATATTGGTTGAATATCAATGGATGGGAATCACAAAAGGTATTGCTGATGATTTTGCAATGTTGTAATGCTATTGTGATTTATATGATATGTTTTCTGACAGTAACATCCAGTATTATTCTAGGTATATGTGGAATTGTTATAAAGTAAAGCAAAAGTTGTTTATATTCTGGAGTAACCTCTCACAGTTTACTCAAAATATTGTTTGGAATAATCTGGCGTGTATTAGTAATCTAAACATGCCGCAGGATATCAAAGAAAATGAAACAAATGATTTCATGAATTTATTATCAAGGGAGATTGTTAAGTGTCTTGTAGCATACACATTGCATCGTTTTTTCGACAGGAGAAACACACTTGGCACGTCGCCAGCTAGCAGGTTTTTGGCCTTTTGACGTTCAATCTCCGATATAAAGTTGCCTGCATGTTGAACCTTCTTCACCAGTGTCTGCCTCACAAGGTAGCTGTCTTTGTTCCTGTATATTGCCCATACACCCGGGGAAAGAGCCATTCATAAGGGCTTGTTTAATATCCAGTTCTATCATGTTCCCATCCACACATAACCTTGGCATCAAAAACCAAATAGAAACCAAACAATACTACAACTCACTATTCCAAAAATAAACCGTCCAGACATTTGTGTTTTTAAACAATGTAAATGATGATGCAGTGCTAAAATGTATCTACTTAAAAGCTTCAAATATATTCTGCAATGTTCTCCTTTGATAACTTCATTCTGAAAAACAATAAACTGATAACTTTGAGTTTTTACCCATTCAGCGAATTTTAACATATTTCCATTGACTTCTATATATCAGCATGTTACAGTTTGAAGCAAGTATTTCTCAAGTATTTTGCAAGATTTTTTCCATGAACCAACCTTCATATATAATTTACAGGATTCCATATCTGTGTACTCTTTCATAATGATATTGCTGTGTATCGCTTCTATGGGAATATACGTCTAGAATCTTAATGGGGATACAAGTGTACACAGAGGGTCTCATGGCCATTATATATATATATATATATATATATATATATATATATATATATATATATATATATATATATATATATATATATATATATATATACATATATATATATATATATAGTTTGACTCAAGACTTTTTCAAGGTTTTGGGGGTTTTATCATGAAAATGGATTTCCCACCAAAATCGTATTCACAGTTTCCTGCGTAAAATACAGTCTCTGCAAAACTCATTTTCACTTTTTATACTAATAGAAAATTCTCTATCTACATCAAAACAATACAGCTGCTGACAATACAGCTGCTGACAATACAGCTGCTGACAATACAGCTGCTGACAATACAGCTGCTGACAATACAGCTGCTGACAATACAGCTGCTGACAATACAGCTGCTGACAATACAGCTGCCGACAATACAGCTGCTGACATGGTTTCAGCATTTGCGGATATTTCAGTCACTTTGCCTAATGTGATAATGCCATCTCCTATATATATATATATATATATATATATATATATATATATATATATATATATATATATATATATATATATATATATATATATATATATATATATATATATATATATATAGTTTAACTCAAGACTTTTTCAAGGTTTTGGGGTTTTTATCATGAAAATGGATTTCCTGTATTGTCAACTTTGTATTGTAAAAAACAATTATCACAAAATACTTAATAACCTTTTATGCAACATACAATTTCTTGATTACAATCCATTTTGTGCACCAGTTGGTTCTGGGTTAGGCGTACAAGTGGGACGTTTGGCTCAGAATTGCTAACCGGAGTTGACTCTTAGCTGAAGTTGACTTTTAATTGATTATATTAAGGGGGATCAAAATATTAGATGATAATATGTTCAAATATTTAATATAATATAAAAAGTTGTCATGTATTAATGCACTAAAATCATATTTTCAAAAGAAATAAAATTGCACCATGTTATCCATGCCATTTTGTTAAATGTTAAATGTGCAGCCCTAGAAGCGGAACAACCACGTGACTCGATGTGAACCAATCATATCCTCACATACCCTCCAAAACAGGACTCCTCTTTCATATCAACCCTGCCACCCACGATAAAAGGGTGCACACAGGGCGAGACTCACATGATGGTCCAGATTTCAAACAATGCCAAAACAGGACAATGACCTCAGAGGTAGTGACATTATGATGTTATGCAGAGTACAGAAATCAGTGATGATTGACGAATGTGTCCGGGGTAGGAAGTGGCTTAGTGGGTAAAACACATGCGATGTGTCTGCCCTGTGGGTTCGATTCCCAGTTGGGACACTCATTAACAGTGGTCTGCTGTGTGATAACAACAAAGGGTTGTTTTATCGTGTCTATGTGATAGTGCAAAGGAAAGATCCCTATTCACTCTTCGAAAAGAGTAGGGCATTGAGTTCCAATGACATGCGCCTTAGTGACCTGATATAGTCGATAAGGTTTCAATATAAACAAACAAAACAGATGAACCATATATCTTTGGTGTTAAATTGGCAAATATTCCTAACGTATGCAATTCACTTGTTCAGATAAACCATACCGCATAATGGATGGAGGTGAAATGAGAGTGAGAAGGTCCTCCATAGTGCTCTGAAGCAGAAGAATCTATACTGTTGTACACAGATATACATAAGGTTATGCATCACACTTTAAGGTCGATGACTTCTGTATTTTTGTGTTTTCTGTTTACAAAATTACATACGTTCAGAGGCTGCTACCTGTATATATATAATAAGTAAGGCAAATATATATATATATATATATATATATATATATATATATATATATATATATATATATATATATATATATATATATATATATATATATTAAAGGAAGCATGTGTATATGTGTGATATCTGCAACTTAAATGATTAAACCATATGCCTACTTTCCGCCATAGATTCCCGCATAAAGCTATGAAAGACTGTGCATTTCACATGTAAATCCCCTGCAAAACTCTGGCAGAACCTGGTATGATCATTGCATTAAAGACGTGCATAAAACAGCTGAAGAAAATTGTGAGAAATTCTTGCAATCGCATGTTTACCATTGGTAACGTTGATCATAGAAAATGGTTTACAAGGAAATTAATCTCCAGGCGTTGCGTCGGTCGTTCTTGCTGAATATTATCGACTCACAGAGTCAGACAAAAGCGAGAAGCCATTGTTCTCGTGGTGTAGCGCTGATAAAATTAACAAGAAAGCTTTCTTTAAAAAATATCTAAATAAAAAATATCGTGCTGTTTTCATTTATGCATTTAAAAAGATATTTTGGAATGAAAAGTAAGCAAAAATTGTTTTCGTAACAAAAATATTTTGTTTTCTAACATATGTAGTCTCTTAGTTTTATCATTTTTGAAAATATTAAAATTTTGTTAATATAATTATATTTGAAAAAGTAAGACATTTAACCAACATTGATGATATCGCTTTGATAGCTTAATCCGAAGTTAGTTGACATTCGAGAATCTATCAATATCTATCTTTATATACCTGCAAATTGTTGATGTATTTCAGCTGGTACCTTGACATACATATATATATATATCTGATTCATAACATCTGTGAGGTCATATAACCCATATAAATATGTTAAAAATTAACAGCATTAACTTGTGTAAATATTTACAGTAAATGGTCGTATAAGTTAAATAATATTTGTTTCTTTACACTGTACAGCAGCCTTTGCACTGTAATTTTACAGCAATTGGTGCCAGTAATGAAACTGCAAACAATCTCTGCTGTAAATCTACAGCGCTTTCTTATACTATTACAGTATACGATCCTCGTCCTTCTGATCAGGTTGTGAAGAACTGAAAAATCTTTACATTCAGATGAGTTTATTCGGGAAAAAAGCCAATACAATTTTGGAACAGCATCCTACTGGTTTTGGTATATATGGTAAAGCGTCTGCAAATTGGGATGTAACAGAGACATTAAAAGCTTCCAGTGAGGCCCTTCAAGGGTTATTTAACATCTTCGTAAAAGACCCAGCTACTGTGTTCATTAGGTTATAAGGATGTATTGATGGGAAGACTGCAAAATACTAAATGCGTAACAAACCTAATATTTGGACAATACCAAATGTGTACCATACCACATGTGTACCACAGCAAATGTGGATAATACCCCATGTGTACCATAGCAAATGTGGACAATACCGCATGTGTACCACAGCAAATGTGGATAATACGGCATGTGTAACATAGCAAATGTGGACAATACCACATGTGTACCACAGCAAATGTGGACAAATTCCGCATGTGTACCATATAAAAATGTGGATAATACCACATGTGTACCATATAAAAATGGGGACAATACCGCATGTGTGCCACAGCAAATGTGGATAATACTGCATGTGTACCACAGCAAATGCGGATAATACTGCATGTGTACCATAGCAAATGTGGACAATACCGCATGTGTACCACAGCAAATGTGGATAATACCGCATGTGTACCACAGCAAATGTGGACAATACCGCATGTGTACCACAGCAAATGTGGATAATACCACATGTGTGCCACAGCAAATGTGGACAATACCGCATGTGTTCCACAGCAAATGTGGATAATACCACATGTGTTCCACAGCAAATGTTTCCAGTTGTTAAACATAGCATATTATTTGTTAGTTAAATACCAATTATGAAGATACCAAGCAATTTTACATCTAGTTATTCCAGTCATCACTTGCAGAACAATTGTGGCTACTCTGCAAAATATTATATCGCGATGGTATTAATTAGGTTATTGTTTTGTTATAAATCAAAATGTTATCATATTGCTATAAATATATAGATTATCCTATTGTTATAATCTATAGATTATCATCTTGTTATAAATTATAGATTATCAGATTGCTATAAATCTATAGATTATCATCTTGTTATAATCTATAGATTATCATATTGTTAAAAAACAATAGATTTACATATTGCTGTATTGAACAGATTCACATATTGTTATTAATCTATAGATTATCTTATCGTTATCAATCTATAGATTACCCAATTGTTTTCAATTTATAGATTATCCTATTGTTATCAATTTATAGATTATCTTATCGTAATCAATCTATAGATTACCCAATTGTTATCAATCTATAGATTTTCCTATTGTTATCAATCTATAGATTTTCCTCTTGTTATCAATCTATAGATTTTCCTATTGTCATCAATTTATAGATTATCCTATTGTTATCAATTTATAGATTATCTTATCGTAATCAATCTATAGATTACCCAATTGTTATCAATTTATAGATTTTCCTATTGTTATCAATTTATAGATTATCCTATTGTCATCAATTTTTAGATTATCCTATTGTTATCAATTTAATGGTTATCTTATCGTAATCAATCTATAGATTACCCAATTGTTATCAATCTATAGATTTTCCTATTGTTATCAATTTATAGATTATCCTATTGTTATCAATTTATAGATTATCCTATTGTTATCAATTTATAGATTATCCTATTGTTATCAATCTATAGATTACCTTATTGTTATAATCAATAAATTATCTTATTGCTACAAATCAATAGAATGAAAACAACCTCCTTTTTGTTCAAGGAGTGGTGCTGTGTTTTACCGAACGTTACATAAAAGCAAGTCCCAAGCCTTAGACCTAAGCTGACTATCACCTTTTGCATTTTTTGTGAACATTTTCTGTCAGTGCCTCTAAATTAGTTCATAAATGATCATGTAAAATATTTACCCAGTTTTGCAGATCAAGAACAGTCAATGTCGTAAAAATAATATATAATATACCCAACACCCCAACATTATTTCGGGAAATCTTTGTGTACCTTACATATTAGAATTGGCTCCAATTTTCATTGTTATCTTGTTTCTCATTGGCCGATATTTGTCAAAAATGGCACACACCTTGATAATTCATGATAGCTATAGGATTTACTCAAAATAAAAAAGTGGAAAAAAATGTGGAAAAAAATGTGGGAAAAAATGTGGGAAAAAAGTTTGAGTCTAATGACAAATATATAGAATTGTTCCCTGAAAATAAGTCTAGCCTATTAAAAGCTAAGAACTAAGAACAGTAATTTCAGAGGAGAAGATTAAAGCTGATGGACAAACAGAATGACAGATATTTTCTCCCCTCTCATTGCAGACATAGCTAAAAAAACTTTACACTTCTGACGCTACAAAATGTATGTGATTTTGACATTTCCTGACATAGTTATGCCTGGCCTGGAGGGACTCTAGAGCTTTACTGGGAGTTCTCAAGTTTCTTTTACAACTAGATTCCATCTGAGACTAAGTAGACCTCTATATAATTGATACATCTTAAAGGACAAGGTCACATTCAGAGAAAATTCCACCTGAGACTAAGTATACCTCTATATAATTGATACATCTTAAAGGACAAGGTCACATTCAGAGAAAATTCCACCTGAGACTAAGTAGACCTTTATATAATTGATACATCTTAAAGGACAAGGTCACATTCAGAGAAAACTCCACGTGAGACTAAGTATACCTCTATATAATTGATACATCATAAAGGACAAGGTCACATTCAGAGAAAATTCCACCTGAGACTAAGTTTAACTCTATATAATTGATACATCTTAAAGGACATGGTCACATTCAAAGAAAATTCCACCTGAGACTAAGTATACCTCTATATAATTGATACATCTTAAAGGACAAGGTCACATTCAAAGACAATTCCACCTGAGACTAAGTATACCTCTATATAATTGATACATCTTAAAGGACAAGGTCACATTCAGAGAAAACTCCACGTGAGACTAAGTAGACCTTAATATAATTGATACATCTTAAAAGACAAGATCACATTAAAAAAAAAATGTTGACACCAACACAGGAAAAATTTAGTCATCAAGTACTATTTAGCATATGCTTCTCTATTTTAATTTTTGTTGCACATGTTACGATATATTATGCTGGCTGCCGATCTTTGACAGATAAAAAGGACAATACATAATCTGTACAGCTAGACGGGCCAAGCTCTGTTGAATATCTATTCCTGCGCTTGTGATAGATTGAAATATAATGACCTGGACTTATATACTTGTATAGAGTAGTTATTTAAGCAGCCTTTCTGTTGTTGTTTTTTGTATTGATGTTTTTTTCAGAACAATAAAGGCTATATGAGATGAAACAGAAGCCTGTCACTGGGACTCAACGCCCTACTCTTACCTACGTTCCATTATGATAACGCAAACCGCGGCCATTTATTATTGCTAATCAGATGATGATGATGATGATGATGATGATGATGATGATGATGATGATGATGATGATGATGATGATGATGATGATGATGATGATGATGATGATGATGATGATGACTGAGCGGAATCCCTTCAGACAAGTTAGTGTAGGGGAGCAGATGAGCAGGTAGATCAAGAAAAGAACACTTAGCTCAGAGCTGCCCCACCAGTACTCAATTACCTGGCAGGTAGAGCGAAACTCAATTGGCCCCCGGTCAAGTGCCCCGGGAAATCCCTACACAGTCACCACAATAACCTCCATCAAATGCCCAGGGTACCGGTCTGATCTCGGCTACAAATGCATAGCTCACAGGTGATGCTGCAGTTTTAGTCTATTCTGTTGCCTAATGCCAACTTGCTACAACTTTATTTGGATTTTGATTTGATTTGATTTGATTTGATTTGATATGTTGGCCGCTCCACTTTTGTCTCGTGGGCACTCAGAGCTTACGCAGCGTGGCAATCCAGCTAGAGGGGAGATCCAATGCGCACTACATCCATTAATGGAAGAGTGATATCAGGAATCATATTGTATCAGCCATTTTGCACGTTATTATGTCATAATTATACTAAATGACACCATTGTATGTTCAATTGTCCCGACATATTCATTCAGTAAGCAAAACTGCTTCAGGAAATCAGCGAAAATATCCATATTTCTCTGACATGCGGGCACCAGCGTGCTTTTCCTGGTCAGAGATCAAACCCCCGACCTCCAGCATGGGAGACAGACACCTTACCAACTGAGCCACATCCCGTCTTCCATTTTCAAAAATAAATAAATAAGTAATAATAAGAATAACAGATCTGTTTTGATCACATGTGTTATGATCTGAATCATTTCATTTATTGTAACCTCCCTGCATGTTGAAATAAAAAACAACATAAATGGACATATATGGATAAGATAAAGCAACCAGATAACTGGACTTAATTAAGGTAATTTGGTAGGAAATGGCTGTCATCTACACCTTGACCAATGTATTTCCTGCTGTACAAACTCTGATGTAATTTCAGAAGATATACAATTAGGAATCTCATTATAGCATCTTATAGCATCACCATCTATAAGCTGTGCACTATTATGTCATACTCTATCTAAGCAGCTTTCTTTGTTTGTCTTAGGTTTTACATCACTTTTAATATTATTTCAGTCATTTCGTGATGAGACCTACTTGTAGCAGATAAAGTGCATTAAATAGTGATCTTCAGCACTAAAACTATTCATCTCTGAACGGCTTTTATAATTTGTTTGTTTTGTTTGGGGTTTTGCATCACTTTCAACATTATTTCAGTCATTTTGTGATGAGACCTATTTGTAGCAGATAAAGTGCATTAAATAGTGATCTTCAGGACTAAAACTATTCATATTTGAACGGCTTTAAACATTGCAAGTTTATAATTTGTATGTTTTGTTTGTTTGGGGTTTTGCATCACTTTCAACATTATTTCAGTCATTTTGTGATGAGACCTATTTGTAACAGACAATCACCAGCGCCATCGAACCCATGACCTTTGGATCACCAGAGAGGAACTGATGCTAATAAGCTGGCGCTCTAACCAACTGCGCTATGATGTCATACTTTATATAAGCAGCTCACGGCATGATAATATGGCCATTTGAACTTTGGTGGGGAGACAAAACAACCTTAAACAGCAAATAGTTCTATGCAGAAAAAAAGTTTTGTTTTAAATTTCTTTTAAAAGTATATTTTTTTTTGACCTACCATTTTTGCAAGAATATTGTTGAGAATGAAACAAAACCCAAATCTCAGGTAGGTTATTCCCATTGTCCAAAATGTATATATATATGAGAATATCTAGTCTATTCTACTCCCCATGTTAAAATCATACAGCCACCCCTGTCATATAGCACATGTGAAGTCTGTCACGACACGGTCACCATGGTTACAATTAGCTAGACTGTCACAGGATTCACTTTCCGCATTTGTACAGAAGGATGTTGACAATAGGGTTACAACATCTTGCACAGACCTCGATATCTTTCTCCCATTCTTCGCGGAATGACCTTCCCATCTCTCTTGTCAACAGTAAAAAGTAAAACTGTCCTTTTTTGTGGTAAAAGGTAAATTCCTCAGATGATCCGTGCCGTTGAGCGTCTGGTAAGAGTGGAGTTCTGAGGCAGACGACAATTGTCAGAGACGCAGCAAATGATACCAAGCTATGAAGCTTGAAACTTAAAGGGCAGGCGGAGATGTGACAACAGATATTTGTGAGTCTGACTTCATATTACTGACTTATCAAGGTATAGTAGTCACGTGATGAACCAACAACAGCCTTTTACGACATTCACCAGCGTCTGTTGTCGTTACCTGTCTGATAGCCGTTTCTCAGCCACAAGACGCTCTGCCAGAAAGCAGCACCGCCGCCGCGTGCAGAGAGTCACCAGGCAAGTTTTTTTTTGTACCTGCTCCCTAGACTGTCACCAGGCACCTCGGCATACACACTCAGTCCTCATCACGTGACTTTGTGAGCCCCAGCCATCAAACAACATGCCACTGTGCATCTGCTACGGGATATCAAGAACAATTAACTCACACAGCTTATGACACTAACATCTCAATTTATTCCTTTTGGAATGACTTAGAAAATGGGATTTTAATGTAGCCAGCCTCATAAACTTGATGAGTTTTCACACCTGCAGATAGATTAGTTCATCAGCCATTTTGTTGTGTGTAGCTCATATTTCTTTTTCTATTCCACATTGCGAAAATGACATACTTTTATTGTAAAGCCTCGTTTGCAATATTATTGTCATTATATGTATGTCTCCCTGGTCCTTTCTTACACGTAGTACATGTGCATGACATAACGAGGAAGTGAAATTCTAATGACAATCCTCAGCTAGTCATGTGATCAGTATCATGATCATGTGATCAGTATCATGATCATGTGATCAGTATCATGATCATGTGATCAGTATCATGATCATGTGATCAGTATCATGATCATGTGCTCAATATCATGATCATGTGATCAGTATCATGATCATGTGATCAGTATCATGATCATGTGATCAGTATCATGATCATGTGATCAGTATCATGATCATGTGCTCAATATCATGATCATGTGATCAATATCATGATCATGTGATCAGTATCATGATCATGTGATCAGTATCACGGACCGTTCTCATTCCCAGACAAATATCTTGGTTCCTGTGAACCTATACTCTGCATTACATCGGTAGTAAAGCTAGTTGCACAGTTTTCTTACTACCTCTGACGTTACTCTCCAGAATTTAATACCATAATACTCTCCTTGTCCACCGAAATATCATCCAATCAGTATTAACCAACGTTACGTCACAACCTGTGATCAGGTGTCTGACCTAGATGCTGACCAATCGGTGGAGGTATCAGAACAAAGCGGAATCTGTATGAATATTCATCTTTTCTTTCACCAATCAGTCCAAAGCCTGATGTTTATGAATAATCATGACGCCCAATCTTGATTCACTTTTTCGCTAATGATGATAGGAACTAATATGACAGAAAATCGTTTTCTGGAGGTTTTGAGAATATCGTCCTTTTACCGCATAGTGTTTTCTGCAGGTTGTAAGTTGATATATTTTTTAAGAAGATATAAGAAATTTGGCTCAATATCTTCAGCGACGCATTTTCCTGCACATTTTAAGCAGTGTCACTGACAACAAGAAGCCTGCCACGAGACACAATGCTTTTCTCTCTCTAAAGAAGGGCTCGGGGCTTTTTTTTCTAATTGGTGTGCAGCGAGAAGGCTGATAACCATACGCTGCCTTACCTTTCTGCATTATAGCTTTAAGCATCCAATAACAAAAGCTGATGTGGCATAATATACTCTACAGAAATATAGGAGTAAGATTTTGTCATGATTCACATCTGTAGTGCCAACTTTGACAGTAGTGAGCATATCCGTCTGTCACGTGCTATATCAACAGCCAATCAGGTGTCTCAGATCTAAGTTGTCTGCAGATGACTCCATGTTATATAAATGCCAATGTCCGATGTAGAGTTCCCAGTCGTAAATCATCAGAACGCGTCAAGGATAATCAGTTGAAATTCAGGGGGTATATATTTTATTTTGATTTATATTATACATTTCAGGATACTTTCTACTAAATAAATATTGACTAGAATTAATTCTAATAAAATATTTAATGTTTTCAGCAATTTCCTTTGAAATAATAAGTTTAGAATTGAAGAAAAAACCCGTAAAATCACCTTTTATCATATCATTGTGCATTTCTGTGGTAATGTAAACTTTATTAAATGATATATATTTATCTTTATCTTTATATTTAAAATGGAAATACTTGTTGTCATATTAAGTCAAGTCTGTATATATAATTGACTTTGGTATCAGGTGATTTTTTTAAAACTTTAACAATTCCATCAATTTCAGGTCAATTTATGTTATATAAAAAGCGATATATCTTACAATCATCTCACGTTGGATGACAGGACTATACATGGCTTGCCTCAATGCAAACCTTGGCAGATGTCTTGGGAAATATTTCATTCCATAATGAGCTAATTTTAGATTTCTTAGCAGTGTCTATAATGGTATCCTCCCCTGGGTTACCACAGATCTCAGGAAAACATTGATCATACACTGTCCATGCCGACTGACAGCCATATCGCATCCCTGGCCGCCAGTAACAGGACGAGTATTCCTTGAAAAAAGGAAGTCGGTGTTAAACAGGAGGGCTAAGTGTCAGAATAATAAATACACTCATTTCAGCTGCATTTTAACCCACTTCAGCTACATTTAACTTATTTCAGCTGCATTTTAACCCACTTTAGCTGCATTTTAACTAACTTAAGCTGGATTTTAGCCCATTTCAATTACAATTGTACCCACTTCAGCTGCATTTGAACCCACTTCAGCTGCATTTGAACCCACTTCAGCTGCATTTGAACCCCCTGCAGCTGCATTTGAACCCACTTCAGCTGCATTTGAACCCATTTCAGCTGTATTTTAACCTACTTCAGCTGCATTTTAACCCACTTCAGCTACATTTAACTTATTTCAGCTGCATTTTAACCCACATTAGCTGCATTTTAACTAACTTAAGCTGGATTTTAGCCCATTTCAGTTACATTTGAACCCACTTCAGCTGCATTTGAACCCACTTCAGCTGTATTTTAACCCACTTCAGCTGCATTTTAACCCACTTCAGCTACATTTAACTTATTTCAACTGCATTTTAACCCACTTTAGCTGCATTTTAACTAACTTCAGCTTGATTTCAGCCCATTTCAGTTACATTTGAACCCACTTCAGCTGCATTTGAACCCACTTCAGCTGCATTTGAACCCACTTCAGCTGCATTTTAACTTTCCAAAATTATGGAGGGGATTATATAACTATTGTGACACACCATCGTTAATATTCAATTCTTAATTGCTTGCAATTTAAAAATCTAAACTCAAATTATATCTCTTTAAGAATATCGATACATGTCTCAGTGTTACATTTTTTTGGATCAGTATTTCAAGATTTCTGAACAAATCAGTTTGACGACCTCCTTTTCTACAAACCAAAAGCAAATATAATTTATCGATAAGATGTGATTTGATTCTTTGTATTTACACTCGATGAATACTTTGATTATAGATATCATAAATATATTGACGTATCAATTATCATTGTTTTACCACTTCCAATATACTATGCTTATTCAAAGGAGGGTAAAACATTTTCTGAGTTAGGTTTCCTAGTTAATTAAAAAAAAATGAATTAAGGCATTATATTTAAATAAAATGGAAGGGAATAAAGATATTTAAGAGCATTATGAGGCATTGAGGCGTTAAACAAAATATGATTATTACTGGATATCTGGTTCTGTTTGCTTAGGGTTTTACATTACTTAAGGCACTGTGTCAGTCATTTCGTGACGAGACCTATTTCTAGCAGATATAACATTCCTCACTAACTTGTCATGTTTGCAAGCCCATGATATGACAACCCACCAAGTCACAGATTTGCAAGACACATGGGTTTACCCTTCAGGCACGGGCCTCAACCTATATGGGAAATTTAATCATGAGTTCAATCTCGGCACGGTCGGGTTGAACTCACGACCTTTGGATCAACAAAGAGAAACTGGTGCTAATAAGCTGGCACTCTAACCAAATGCACCACGGTCCATTGCCCGTAGCTGTACTAATTGGTCAGCGTTGAGGTCAGACACGTGATCAAAGGATATGACCTAATTTTGGTCAATTCTGATTGGATGATCTTTTTGCGGGCATTATGACTATTTATAACTCAGTGATTTCCACATTTCAAATGATATCAAATACTGTGTAGTGCCCACGAGACACAAGTGGAGCAGTCAACTTCTTTGGTTCTCATGAGAAATTGTGACAGGAGTGCACTATAGGCACCGGAATCAAGCCCACGACCTTAAGAACTGGCCAATATGATACTCTAAATCTATGATACTCTAAATCATGAGGAACTGGCCAATATGATACTCTAAATCATATTAACTTCGTGTTCCCTTTGAAGTGCATTTGTTTTTCACCTAGATATTAAGTGTTATAGGTCCTTAAGAGATTTTTAAGCAATATTCGACCAAGAGTCAGCCATCTTGGTTTTGGTGCTTGGCTCCAGGTATCAGAGGGCCCACGAGACAAAAGTGGAGCGGCCAACATATCAAATCAAATCAAATCACAAATGATTTTCAAGGTAATGCAAAAGGTGTGAATGGTTTCTCTGTTATACCCCTTTCAACATTTTAACCCCCCCATCTTGCCTGTGTTTCACCTCTGAAGTCAGATATATTCAGTTTTGAAAAAAAGACACATCATGAGTTTCCAGATGGCACAAAATAAACTACATATACTTTCTGGGTAAAACACCACAACCAAGAATCTCGGTTTTTATTTAATAATTTATATTTCAACAACATTTAACAAATGACCTTCGATAAATATGTTGATATGATCTAAATGTATGCCATAGATTCCAGTGAGTAAAACTCAAGTGAGTTTGCTTCATTTTATACATTGATATTTGATTGATTTAATTGCATGGTTAATTCAAATTTTGATATCTTATTCAATATATTTTCACAAATATTGATATTTGTTTTTATAATGATATTGGTTGACTCATACCATGATTTTTGATAGGTTGATTTCATGTATGATTTCATGACTATTTCTGCAATAATAACCATATCAGGTCAGCCTTCGAGGCATTTAGCCAGTGGGAGTCGAACTCACCACCTCCCGTCCTCCACTCATATATACATGTAGCATGATATGGCACAGATCTGATGTTGTACTGACTGTGCTGGTTGGACTGGTGTTAAAATATTGATATTTGATTGTTTGGTCCACGTTTTGATGTTTGATTTGTTAATGTCACATATTGAAATTTGATTGGTTGATTCATATATCAATATTTGATTGTTATATAAATATATGATTGGTTGATTCATACAGATAATTTATACCTTAAATTAGATATTGATATTTAATATGTGAATTCACCTAATATACAACAAAACTAATCTCAAAATTGCAGCAATATTCACAGACATCATGGAGTGGAGAAATTGTATCCGTGAATTGTATTTTCAGGGATCTGTATCATGATGCAGTGCCGCCACCTATTTGATCTAAATCGATAGTGCTGTCCTCTGGTTGTGATACATGCACATTACTCTCAGTTAAAACAAGCGATAAAGGTAATGTGTCAATGAATGTCTTCATATTTCAAGTAGGAAATATTCACTCTTAAAAGAAGTGGGTGAAATGCTCAAAACAAACACGGTTTCTGATGTTGAAAAGCGCCACCTCGTGATTCCAAATATTATAAAACCTTTGTCTCCAAAGAATATAAAACTTTTCTCTTGCACCACTGGCTTGGGCAACAAGATCACACACCCCTGAGGTTGCAGAATCTGACATAATGAAGTAGTTCTGAATCGTATTTTTTTGTGGCCAAAATCTTATAACTGAGAAATATTTGCCACATTGAAAAGTGCAATCTACCAAGAAATTTTAAAAGATTATATTAAAAGTACCAGGATGTTGCACGCACATGAATATAAATGTCAAAAGTCCAAATGATTTCAATGACAAAAATCCAAATGATTTCATGACGTCATAGCCATTTCTTGACGCCACAGCCACCATGGTCATCAATATCATCAACATGATGATACATATGATGTTACTTATAAGTTTGACAGATTATTATATCAATAAAGAAGACTCACCAATTTGGTCTAAACTAGAGAAAATTTGCACGTACCTGGAATAAAAGAAAAAAGGGAAATTTGTCAATGTGTGTATGGAAGTAACAGTTTGTATTCTAAAATAGTACTACAATATACCGCAATACAAACACATAATATTACATCATTAATAAAGACAGAAATATTACATTTTCATGACATAAGATATAACATCCAAGGTTATTTTATCATTAAAATAGAATCAACAGTACGATTAAATAGCGTATAAAGCTACTTGAAAAAATGGGCAGAGCATTATATTATGTTGGATTTTGGCTCTGACCACTGTTTCAAATGCTATGTTTTGTTTTTCACAAATAAATTCCGAAATACAATGTTTTGCTCTTCTAGAAGATGAAATCAGATTTTAGGTTCTCTAAGATCCCACAATCTAATGGGGAGCCATTATGCCAATAAAACAATGTGACCAGACTAAAACATTTTTTTCTCAGAAATGAAATTCCTGAAGCTTTCAAAAGATGTATCAAACATGTTGATTGGACATGCATTTTGAAACTGTGTCAAATGTCATTAGATCGATTTTAACAATCTTCAATACTGAAGAGTCCTCTAACCAAAAGTACATAGGACTGTGCCTATGTGACAGAAATCGATTTATGACATATAAATATATTTTCAGGGGGCCATGCTTATCTAGGAAATATATGTACATTTTATCCATATGTCAGATATACTAAGATGAGCGATCAAAATAGGAGAGCTAAATGGCCTAAAATGTCGTATTTCATTTAGAGTGAACACATTAGTGAGCGATATTAGGTGACACATGGCGCTGCATATCCGGAAACAGACGCTCACAAATGATCACATCATATGGATCACTTCTTGTGGCGGGAAACTGTCCCAACACGAACAGACGACAATTATCTACAACGCCGAGCAGAAGACAATTACGTGCAGTAAGAAGCAGACGACATTTTCCGGCCCACAGACGTATGGCGTAATTACACTCCAACTCATTACCTATCTCTACCGTAACACAGCCCTATAAAATGACTTGCCAACAATCTTCTGTTGTTTTTTTCACGAACAGTTTTTCGCTATTTCTGTTGTTGCTTTTTACCCCAAAAAAATGAGTGTTAGGGAGTTGAAATTAACACATAGAGATGCGGAGACCATATATTGACAAAGAGGGCAACTTAAAGTGCCAAAAATCCTCTTGATATCAATATCCACATTGTTATCTCAGACTCCAGAAAGAATATTTAGTTTTCTTTAACGATTATATTGTATTGTACTTTATTCTCTTCCATTAAGACTTTATAACTCAAATATCTTAAGTGTTATTGTGCAAATGGACGGCAAACATCCGTAATGAGATACATATGCAATTATTCCATAATTTGGTTGACTTTGACCTTTTAATGACAAAGAAATGTCAGAAAGAATCACAATTATGCCTTCATTGACTGTAAATTTGCAATTGTTGTATAATTATGGGCAACTAATGTCTGTTCTATACTTTACACGCGGTATCATAACTATTGCCTTTGTCTCTGTTTGAGTAGCTGCAGCGATATCTTGCTGAGTTCTTTCTGAAGTTTAATGGGTCAGTCCATTCATCTTGAGACCCGGGGGAGCCATGTGGGGTCATGCGCCTTGTCGGTGGTCATTGCCATTCCTACCACCCTCCACCCCCGGGAGAGAGTCAGATGGAAAGGCCACACCACAGCTGGGACATGAGTCGCCTCCATTCTTTGCCCTCTTGTGGGGACACGCTTGCTCATATTGGTGCCCACAAACATTAATTAGTCAAAGTTGATAGATTAACAACCATATCACGTTCTCTGCTTCATCGGAAACAAACCAGTCTATATATGGGGGAGGTGAAAATATATCACTTTATATATATATATATATATATATATATATATATATATATATATATATATATATTATATATATATATATATATATATATATATATATATATATATATATATATATATATATATATATATATATATATATATAGAGAGAGAGAGAGAGAGAGAGAGAGAGAGAGAGAGAGAGAGAGAGAGAGAGAGAGAGATACATATATATCAAATAATATGGATGAATATAAGTTTCATTTATATCAGATTTACCGTCCTTTCTCAGATTAACTTCACAGTTTTATGGACTATTACATTATATGCATGAATTTCCTACTTTTAAACAACCGAACGTCTTAATAACATTCTTTTCGCACTTTATACAAAGCTTATATCTTCTTTTTCATATATTAATATCTTAAACAGAATCTTTGAAGACAACTTCCTAAACATTTCCAGCAAACTATTCAGTTAATTCATAATTGATGATCTTTGTACGCTCTCATCCCAATGTGTTTCGAATTTGAGTTTAATTTTGAGTTGTTTATAACTTAAAGTGTTTAGAAAGTGTTTTGGTGGGTTGAGAGTGTAGGCCAACATTATATAATAAAATTGTTATGTAAAGAGAAGATTTTACCTTTGAGCCAATGACCCGTATTCGCCTGAAATTGTGAAGGACACTTTGGAAGGGATCGTGTCAAATCACTGAGGCTTCTGTCAACCAAGATGAAGCCATTTGCTGTCTGTTATGAGCTATCATGTCACATGATAACCTCATACTTCCTGCGATTAGAGAAGTGACCCTATTCTTGTCATACACACCTTCCTGTTGAGAGAAGTGACCCTATTCCTGACAGTCTCACAAGGTATACTAGGCAAAACAACGTTGAACATACTTCTGAAAACTTTTTCTCCCTTCTTGAGCATATATACATTATTGGCGACCTGCTGCTTTCTATTATCGTTTTGGTTCCTGAAATGCTTATGAATGTTATTTTTTTCTTGAATTAAAATATTACAAAAAGGGCCACTGCTCTAAGATAATCTATAACAGTAAGATAAAAGTGAAAAAGAAAGCTGGTTTAGAATCTTGAGAACCATCTAAATGTCTCCAGAATCCAGAATTTTTTTTTTTTTTTTTTTTTTTTTTTTAGAATCCAGAATATGACGCAGGTTAGAGAATAGATTCACTGTCTCTGACAAGATAAGGGAGTCACGGCGCATCATCAGCCTCATTATGACCAACTGTCCCCCTTGGCAACAAGTGCAGCACGACACCCAGACAACTCACACTAAAACCAATCACAGGAACCGGAAGCCTGAGGGCCACTTCCGGTTGTCCTTGGAGTATCAACTCATGACAGACATAGGGATAAGCAGGTTCAAGCCAATATGTGAACAATCCATCAGAAAATAACACTTATTTGCTCCAATATTGCAATAAACCTTCTGAATACCAGAATCGCTGTCTGCAGCACCTGCCGGCCTGTAGAGGTAATAAGCTGCCATGTGAAGCCTCCTTGTTGATAGAGAAAGTACAGATATAATGAACAGTATCTGGATTAAAGTCATACATAGGTGAAGATGTCCAACAATATTTACTTGAATATGAACACTGTGATATTAAAATATACGCTATAACATTTTCTGGAGAGGGTCAAACCGATGATTAAGTTTTCAGACGAGATGGTTGCGTTTTTAGCTGAGGGTGTAGGCATCATACACACTTCATTTGGTATCCAAGCTGACTCCACCAAAAATATATCAATACATCATATTTAGCGACACTCCAGCTGTAACCCTACTGTGATAGGTTGAAGTTCATATCTGCATGTAATCTGAGAAACAACTCTGACATAAATAGATGATTTCAGAAATACAGACATCTTAATTCACCTTGAAGATCAACAAAAACGTATGTAGTGCAATTGCAGGTGACCATTTTGTTTTTTTCTAGATTGAATTTTGAGATCATTTTGTGCACTTCCATTTTGTGTGCACTTCCGGTAAGTTTTGTTTCTCAATAAGGCAAGATAGCATTATTCAATTGGCCTGTCATGAAACATAGAGCACACCCAGGTCCCAAATAACCTGTATATATCTCTTACCATGTGGCGAGGTGATGTTATACTTGTGTAAGTCATACAGAAAGGTTGTGAAGATATTTTATAACTGTGCAAAAGGTACCATCGATACTGTCCTACTCTAGGATATAGTTATGAAGCATCCTCGTCTTGCTCTATACATTTCATGCCTTTACAGAGCCCCCTGGTGGGCGGATGGGACACCATCGCGATATTCCAACATCAGACATCTGTTCTTTAAAAAAAGAAAAGAAAAGAAAAAGGAGAAACTGCTAGACCCTGGGGCTTATATAAAGACGGCAAGAACTATAAGAACGAGATGAGTTGCATTATGTACAATGTAGCTGCTCCCGTCTCAAAATGGTACAATTTGTTTGCTTTCTAGAGCTGCGTCTCAAGTGACCTGGGGATTGACCTCTAGAGTCACGTGACCTACCGCCATATTGATCTCTGCATTGGCCGACTCCAGGGGCGTCAACTTTCACAACGAGGCTTCTGAGCCGGGAACGAGGCTTCTTTTTATCCCGTTCAGTATATTACATTTGATTGGTCAGCTGGGTCTCACGAGGCAACGTGGGTAGGTAATTTAAGTCAGGAAAACTCACAGAATAAATACTTCCTGCACGTTTTCCTCCAGCGGTAGTATTACTACAGGTATAGAAATGCTTTGGCAACTGGAACAATGAGAAATGAAGAAAGAGTTATTTTGGCATGACCTCCAGGCATATATATTGCAATATCGGGAGCAAAAACCAGAAGTGCGCATGAAGCTCTCTAAAATACAACCCAAAAATAAAAAAAAGAAAACAATAACAAAAAAGAAATAAAATATTAAAAAATTGAAATAAAAAATAATAAAAATAAAGAGGTAACCCAGTGTGTGTATCAAGATAATTGATCATGCTAACTCTAACATAGCTTACATGTGCATAGCGAATAGGAGACTGTCTGTGACTTGACCCATAATGCCCGGGGCGAGACAGTAGAGAATAACTCCAAAATCCTACATAGAAAACGTAGAGCATGGCTAAAATCAATTATGCTATGAAAAGCCCTGACTTTATATGCGACTCATAAATGCCTTCTGATGATAAGATAAACAGAGGGAGCATAGAGAGAAGATATTCTGACTCAGTGCACCATTTATTTAACTCATTATCTCACTGATAAACACATGTGATTTTGGGAACGTTGTTGATAAGATGTACAATATACTTAATGAGATTTAGTAGCCAGTCGTTGGTAATATTCTTTGGTCAACTTGCGCCATCTGGTGGAGTATGTCTCGAACATGATCAGAACAGGATGACCCAATTCTTGCATTTATTCTAAAAGCATTAGCACTGTCACATACTTGCAGGGTTAGTACAAATCCAAAAGCAATACTTTATGTAAAATTAAACGTGTTGATGTCCCCAGTGTGAAATAAATTTGTAAACATAGCGCCATTCACACTCCCTGCTTGGTAAAGAGGTCTGCGCATGCGCGGCAGTGAAACACAACTGTATTGAGGGACTTAACATTAAATATAAAAGAAGATCTGTCGTTTGTTCAAAGCATATTTTGTAAAAGTGCGAAAATCCATAATATTCCTCAATATGTCTCTCAATAACATAATCCAGAAAGAAAATAATAAAAAATGAAAAAGAACAAGAAACAAAAAACAAAACAAAAACCGAAACACATGTGATTTGCACGCTTATCTGTGAGTGAGTAAACTTTGCAGAATATATTCTTTTAAATTTCAAATATCATTCTCCCAAAATGTCTTAAAATTATACCACCTCCCGTCCTCCACTTATATAACCAGTGTGAATGTAACAGTCCCGGCAGTGGGACTCGAACCCACCACCTCCCGTCCTCCACTTTTATAACAAGTGTGAAAGTAACACTGCTGGCAGTGGGACTCGAACCCACCACCTCCCGTCCTCCACTTATATAACCAGTGTGAAAGTAACACTGCCGGCAGTGGGACTCGAACCCACCACCTCCCGTCCTCCACTTATATAACCAGTGTGAAAGTAACACTGCCGGCATTGGGAGTCGAACCCACCACCTCCCATCCTCCACTTATATAACCAGTGTGAAAGTAACACTGCCGGCAGTGGGAGTCGAACCCACCACCTCCCTCCCTCCACTTATATAACCAGTGTGAAAGTAACACTGCCGGCAGTGGGACTCGAACCCACCACCTCCCGTCCTCCACTTATATAACCAGTGTGAAAGTAACACTGCCGGCAGTGGGAGTCCAACCCACCACCTCCTGTCCTCCACTTATATAACCAGTGTTACCTTCACACTGGTTATATAAGTGGAGGACAGGAGGTGACACAGATCCATTGTTCCACCAAATGTGTTGTTAGTGGGCCGGTTTTCTGACCATTGCACTGTTTATTCCCTTTGGAAAGTGACTCAGTGTAGGTATGAAAAGACAATACAGCGCACCTGATGCCCTCTCAGGGGACACATGTTTCTTTACAGATATGATTAAAGACATAATTAATGGAACGTATTCCCATGACACTTTTTATTTCAAATATTTATTTTGAACTTTTTCGAAGAAGAAAAGAAAACCCAAAATGCGTTAATAATGCTTATCAAAATATGATTAAGTTGAAGGCACGGAGAAATAGGTAAGAAGATGAGACATTTGTTATCATTATAATGCGCTTATGGTTCTTATCTGTCAAAGGACTTTACAAGTGATCTTTGATAAAAAGGGCACATGAGAAATGTCAATATTAATTATTTACAAAAAAACAGTACGCAGGTGGAGGGACTTTCTTACATTATACCTTGGGGACCGGAAGTCCTGAAACCCGGGAATGTGTGCGGCCAACATTCATTAAACAATACTTGTCCAAATATATAAGACAATCAAGGACCTCTCGTTGAAATGTTACACATATTTTATATGAGTTCAATAATGACCTACATTTGCTCAATATGATATAAATCTAGGTCAGATACGAATATATAGGTCAGACCATATCTTAACATTGGTAAGAGAAAGAGAAATGCCAATACCAGGTAAATAGATGTCACGAACCAGGAATTCATGTTTTATTCACAGCAGGGAGACTTAATATGAGAAAGTAGATCTCTGCTTATAATTCCTGGAATGTTTTTCCTCTTTTAGTCTTGTTTTCCACCAACCATTGCTCCATTATTAAGTTTAAACTTTTATCTGTTTTTAATATTCGCTCAACCGTCATAGGTGTACAGTTTCAATATTTTAATTTTTCTCCCACCGGCCGACAGGAGGCGCTGATGACAAATACACACCAAGACTCACATCCGGCGTGGTGCCGCTGTATGGAGTGTCTTCACACTCCCCAGCATCTCAGGGAAGTCATGTGACATGGCAGATGAGATCAATCTAAAATTGATGTATTGGTTTTATGGCAGTGAAATAAGTGAGGCATAAAATAAGGGTCATCATATCAATGAATGGTCCCATCGAGAGCTGATCCCTTCAAGTGATCTCTTCAAAGGGACGATGCCTGAATGAAAAATGGCTTATTGATAGTCATGTAGTGGGGAGGATTGGGAGGACCGTCCACCCCAAAGTGCTCTTCACAACTTCAAGGAAATTAGGTTCCAGCTTCCAGGGTTGGGAGGACCGTCCACGCTAAAGTGCTCTTCACAACTTCAGGGAAATTAGGTTCCAGCTTGTCACGTTTGGAGGGACCGTCTACTTTAAAGTGTTCTTCACAGCTACAAATCCACTAGAGTCGTGCTAGTCAGGACCAGAAAGACTGTCATTTCTGAAGGATTTTATATTTTTGTTGTATAATTTGTATGCATGTATAAACTTCCAAAAAACCAAGGGTTGTCATAAATGTTTGCAAACAAATAAATTTCATATCAAGCTGATCATGGAAATCATCTATACATTTTATGACTCGTTAAATATTCAGATATAGTTGTGTCAGAAATCGTGCGGGTTTGTATGCGCGATGAGACGACATTTAATGCATTTTGAACAGTAGTGAAGAAAAGCGCAACTAAGGCATAGAACCAATAGAGTCTGGTAGACTCCCCATACAATTAGTGTCTGAGACATGATTCAACAGCTTTGTAAGAGGCTTGCAAACCTCACATGAAGTGCAAATTGTGATTCGTATAAAGTGACAGCTCAACCTTCAGGGTGCTTTGTAAGTGACATGTAGAAAGTAGAATATTGAGTAATGTTTGATTCTGAAAAAAATATGGGATTTCATTTCTAAATAGTAACACTGATGTTTGATAGAAATGAAGTCAGATGCAGAAGATGTCCCGGCACTTTTTTCCTAAGAAAATTGTATTCTTATGATTCTGGAATGGACTGTGTGATTCCAAAAAGCTTAAAAAGCTGTCATGCTGTTATTTTCAGTAACAAATGTTTTTTCTCAAAATGTTTTTCACAGTTTTGCATAAACTATGACAAAGGATTACTCTTGTCTACTGAGGTATAGTGATTATATATGGAAAGTAACATTAGACAATTAGATGTCCTTTACAAAGCAATACCCTCTCGCGATATAAACAACCCATGAATGACTAGAAAATGACCTCTAGCCATCCAACAAAGACTGTGACATTTAGACAGACCCAAACATTTTAAGAAATATGTATTTGATCCAATTACGACTCCTTCATGAACAAAATTACATTAATTTGATCAAATATTATAACTATCGAAAATACTTATGTTTTCAATGTCAATGATCTGCTTAGTTTAAATAACATTTGTGAGCAAATCCTGAAAATGGACTGTTTACTAGAAACTGATATTGTGCCTGCCAAAGTGCAGTTTCTTCCTTCTACTCACGTGGAAGGGAATGGGAGAAAAATCACAGTGACAACCTACCGCTTTTAATGTCAAAGTGCTGTTCAGTTTAAATTACATTTATGAGAACAGTCTAATAGGGACTGTGCTGGTGAAACTGATACTGTGGCTGCCAGAGTGTAGTCAACCAGGTCCCCTCCATAAACATTGAACCAGGTGCCCTCCACAAACATTAAACCAAGTCTCCTCTATAAACATTGAACCAAGTCTCCTCTAAAACATTGAACCAAGTCTCCTCTACAAAAATTGAACCAAGTCTCCTCTATAAACATTGAACCAAGTCTCCTCTATAAACATTGAACCAAGTCTCCTCTACAAACATTGAACCAAGTCTCCTCTACAAACATTGAACCAAGTCTCCTCTAAAACATTGAACCAAGTCTCCTCTACAAACATTGAACCAAGTCTCCTCTATAAACATTGAACCAAGTCTCCTCTAAAATATTGAACCAAGTCTCCTCTACAAACATTGAACCAAGTCTCCTCTAAAACATTGAACCAAGTCTCCTCTACAAACATTGAACCAAGTCTCCTCTACATACATTGAACCAAGTCTCCTCTAAAACATTGAACCAAGTCTCCTCTACAAACATTGAACCAAGTCTCCTCTAAAACATTGAACCAAGTCTCCTCTAAAACATTGAACCAAGTCTCCTCTAAAATATTGAACCAAGTCTCCTCTACAAACATTGAACCAAGTCTCCTCTAAAACATTGAACCAAGTCTCCTCTACAAACATTGAACCAAGTCTCCTCTACAAACATTGAACCAAGTCTCCTCTAAAACATTGAACCAAGTCTCCTCTACAAACATTGAACCAAGTCTCCTCTACAAACATTGAACCAAGTCTCCTCTACAAACATTGAACCAAGTCTCCTCTACAAACATTGAACCAAGTCTCCTCTAAAACATTGAACCAAGTCTCCTCTAAAACATTGAACCAAGTCTCCTCTACAAACATTGAACCAAGTCTCCTCTACAAACATTGAACCAAGTCTCCTCTAAAACATTGAACCAAGTCTCCTATACAAACATTGAACCAAGTCTCCTCTAAAATATTGAACCAAGTCTCCTCTACAAACATTGAACCAAGTCTCCTCTAAACATTGAACCAAGTCTCCTCTACAAACATTGAACCAAGTCTCCTCTACAAACATTGAACCAAGTCTCCTCTAAAACATTGAACCAAGTCTCCTCTACAAACATTGAACCAAGTCTCCTCTACAAACATTGAACCAAGTCTCCTCTACAAACATTGAACCAAGTCTCCTCTACAAACATTGAACCAAGTCTCCTCTACAAAAATTGAACCAAGTCTCCTCTATAAACATTGAACCAAGTCTCCTCTATAAACATTGAACCAAGTCTCCTCTACAAACATTGAACCAAGTCTCCTCTACAAACATTGAACCAAGTCTCCTCTAAAACATTGAACCAAGTCTCCTCTACAAACATTGAACCAAGTCTCCTCTACAAACATTGAACCAAGTCTCCTCTACAAACATTGAACCAAGTCTCCTCTACAAACATTGAACCAAGTCTCCTCTACAAACATTGAATCAAGTCTCCTCTACAAAAATTGAACCAAGTCTCCTCTATAAACATTGAACCAAGTCTCCTCTATAAACATTGAACCAAGTCTCCTCTACAAACATTGAACCAAGTCTCCTCTACAAACATTGAACCAAGTCTCCTCTAAAACATTGAACCAAGTCTCCTCTACAAACATTGAACCAAGTCTCCTCTATAAACATTGAACCAAGTCTCCTCTAAAATATTGAACCAAGTCTCCTCTACAAACATTGAACCAAGTCTCCTCTAAAACATTGAACCAAGTCTCCTCTACAAACATTGAACCAAGTCTCCTCTACAAACATTGAACCAAGTCTCCTCTACAAACATTGAACCAAGTCTCCTCTAAAACATTGAACCAAGTCTCATCTACAAACATTGAACCAAGTCTCATCTACAAACATTGAACCAAGTCTCCTCTAAAACATTGAACCAAGTCTCCTCTACAAAAATTGAACCAAGTCTCCTCTACAAACATTGAACCAAGTCTCCTCTATAACATTGAACCAAGTCTCCTCTAAAACATTGAACCAAGTCTCCTCTACAAAAATTGAACCAAGTCTCCTCTATAAACATTGAACCAAGTCTCCTCTAAAACATTGAACCAAGTCTCCTCTACAAACATTGAACCAAGTCTCCTCTACAAACATTGAACCAAGTCTCCTCTACAAACATTGAACCAAGTCTCCTCTACAAACATTGAACCAAGTCTCCTCTACAAACATTGAACCAAGTCTCCTCTAAAACATTGAACCAAGTCTCCTCTACAAACATTGAACCAAGTCTCCTCTAAAACATTGAACCAAGTCTCCTCTATAAACATTGAACCAAGTCTCCTCTACAAACATTGAACCAAGTCTCCTCTAAAACATTGAACCAAGTCTCCTCTACAAACATTGAACCAAGTCTCCTCTACAAACATTGAACCAAGTCTCCTCTACAAACATTGAACCAAGTCTCCTCTAAAACATTGAACCAAGTCTCCTCTACAAACATTGAACCAAGTCTCCTCTAAAACATTGAACCAAGTCTCATCTACAAACATTGAACCAAGTCTCATCTACAAACATTGAACTAAGTCTCCTCTAAAACATTGAACCAAGTCTCCTCTACAAAAATTGAACCAAGTCTCATCTACAAACATTGAAACAAGTCTCCTCTATAAACATTGAACCAAGTCTCCTCTACAAACATTGAACCAAGTCTCCTCTACAAACATTGAACCAAGTCTCCTCTACAAACATTGAACCAAGTCTCCTCTATAAACATTGAACCAAGTCTCCTCTAAAACATTGAACCAAGTCTCCTCTACAAAAATTGAACCAAGTCTCCTCTATAAACATTGAACCAAGTCTCCTCTAAAACATTGAACCAAGTCTCCTCTACAAACATTGAACCAAGTCTCCTCTACAAACATTGAACCAAGTCTCCTCTACAAACATTGAACCAAGTCTCCTCTACAAACATTGAACCAAGTCTCCTCTACAAACATTGAACCAAGTCTCCTCTAAAACATTGAACCAAGTCTCCTCTACAAACATTGAACCAAGTCTCCTCTAAAACATTGAACCAAGTCTCCTCTAAAACATTGAACCAAGTCTCCTCTACAAACATTGAACCAAGTCTCCTCTACAAACATTGAACCAAGTCTCCTCTACAAACATTGAACCAAGTCTCCTCTAAAACATTGAACCAAGTCTCCTCTACAAACATTGAACCAAGTCTCCTCTAAAATATTGAACCAAGTCTCCTCTACAAACATTGAACCAAGTCTCCTCCATAAACATTGAACCAAGTCCCCTCCATAAACATTGAGCCAAGTCTCCTCAACAAACATTGAACCAAGTCTCATCTACAAACATTGAACCAAGTCTCCTCTAAAACATTGAACCAAGTCTCCTCTACAAACATTGAACCAAGTCTCCTCCATAAACATTGAACCAAGTCCCCTCCATAAACATTGAGCCAAGTCTCCTCAACAAACATTGAACCAAGTCTCATCTACAAACATTGAACCAAGTCTCCTCTAAAACATTGAACCAAGTCTCCTCTACAAACATTGAACCAAGTCTCATCTACAAACATTGAACCAAGTCTCCTCTACAAACATTGAACCAAGTCTCCTCTATAAACATTGAACCAAGTCTCCTCTAAAACATTGAACCAAGTCTCCTCTACAAACATTGAACCAAGTCTCATCTACAAACATTGAACCAAGTCTTCTCCATAAACATTGAACCAAGTCTCCTCTTTAAACATTGAACCAACAGAGAACCTCCCAACAAGCACATCCCACCCTGTCCACTTACAAATGATTTAAAAACCTGGGCCTCTTATAAAACAATTAAGAAGGTCTCCATAAATAATTCACATTTCAACCTGATTGTATGAATAATTCAAATATTGTAATATGAGCCTGTGAATCAACTAGAGATATTTGTGAGTATCAAATATTAGGTTTAAAATCATTACAATATAAAATAACATAATCCAAATGTAATATTTTCACCAATCTTATCCCTATAATTCTCATGCATGCGAAATCTGTTTGTAATAAGGACATTTTTATCTTTACTACTGAGCCTTTACTACATACATATATGATAGTTTTGTTCCTACATATATGTTAGTTTTGTTAGTTTTGTTCCTCAGTGTTTTCACCACTTCAGCAAGTAGCTTGGCATCTAAACACAGACATAGATCAATTAGTATTGACTGGTCACATCACATCTGCCTGCTGTGTAAGGACCAGACGGTGTTAAACAAGATGGTGTATTGCTCCGGAACTGTCTGTTTAACAACCAACTGTCCTTGTGTACAAATAACCTGATCACTTCAACTCTAAGAAGCTTCAATTCATTTGCGGTTTAAGGATGTCAGGTTTAGTCTTAGAATAAAATAAAAACTGAAAAAAACAATCCTTTTTTTAACACAAAACGTTACAGATGATCAGCAATAAATATTTTCTCCATTTGAAATTTAGTACAATGCATAGATTGCATTTATTGATTATCCGATATGTTGAAAATGTTGTATGTCCACTTTTAATGTCCACTATTAAAGTATATGTGTATGTCCACTTTTAATATCCTCTATTAAAGTATATGTGTATGTCCACTTTTAATGTCCACTTTTAAAGTATATGTGTATGTCCACTTTTAATATCCTCTATTAAGGTATATGTGTATGTCCACTTTTAATATCCACTATTAAAGTATATGTGTATGTCCACCTTTAATGTCCACTATTAAAGTATATGTGTATGTCCACTTTTAATATCCACTATTAAGGTATATGTGTATGTCCACTTTTAATATCCACTATTAAAGTATATGTGTATGTCCACTTTTAATATCCACTATTAAAGTATATGTGTATGTCCACTTTTAAAGTATATTTATACCTAACAATATAACCCTCCCTTGTCAGAGAATATTAAGTAATTCAGTTTGATAATGCTAATTGAATTCTATAATGCTAATAGAAAGCTATTCCCCTCTGGAAAACAAGAAGTTTACATGCAGATAAAGATGTACCACGATGTGATCATCTGCAAATATGTACCTGTGTCTTTAACAAATTAGTAAGATTTGACTAATGCAAAATGATAGTCTTTATCAAGTTTGTTACAACATTTATGTATCTAAGAAACTGCTAATTCCAAATTATTCAAAAATATATGCAATACCAAGATCTAGAAGGGAGATAGACATAGCTAACAATTCATTACTGGCATTTCCACCTAAATTATCTGCTTGCTGGGGAGTTCAGCACAAAATATGATAAAGGGCTCATGTTTATCCAGGGCTTGGAGGATTGTCTGAGGCCTGTGGTGGGCTACGTCCCTGGGCTAATGCAGTTTCTATGGCAGGACCTAGTAGGGGCTACAAGACACTTAATAGGACTTACTGAATTCTTATCTTTCTGTTCATTATGATTCCTCTTAATCAGTCCAGAAATATGCACAATTTGGAGGGCATACCTTGACACAATGTTTAATAGTGTCATTGCACACATCCACAAAAAGGGCCACGGGCCGTGGCGCAGTTGGTTAGAGCACCAGCTTACTAGCACCAGTTCCTCTGTGGTGATCCAAAGGTCGTGGGTTCGATCCCCGGCCCTGCCGAGATTGAACTCATGATACAATTTCCCACATGAGCTGAGGCCCTTGCCTAAAGGGTTAACCCGTTGTCCTTGTAAATCTGTGACCGGGTGGGTTGTCATGTCAAGGACCTGCGGCATGACAATTCAGTGAGGCAGCACTATATCTGCTACAAGTTGGTCTCATCACGAAATGACCGAAATAACGTTGAAAGTGATGTAAAACACCAAACAAACAAACAAACACATCCACAAAAAGTTCAGAACCATTGCATTTATTGTCACAATAATAAGTCATATTTCATGATAAAAATGCATATACCAAGTGCAGACCTGTCTGGTGTGGCATTTTTAGTGTCCACATTATTAATAGAAGAATCAAAATTTAAATCCATGAAATGATTTCTTATCATGTATTGCCTGTGAGTGCATGTTTCAAATGCTGAAATGAATTCAAATCCCACATACACAGAAATTACAACAATATCCTCAAATATCCGAGGAAATGAGATCGTTAATATTTCAATACTACCAGACAGTTAGGCTAGTAAGTGAAGATCTGCACAAGCTCAAATCAAACTGTACTAGCCTAGACAATTGATGGACTTGGTTAGGAAATTCATATTAAGTATGATTTTTACCCTTGCTTCAAAAGTTATAATTAGCTACTACACAGTTGGTTTAGCATCAGGGGAAAGTGTACTAGCCTAGCAGTGTTTCTCCTAGTCTGGAACTCCAGGCTAGTGCTAAAGTCCCAGACTGATATCTGAAACAGATACTTCCTCTAAGTCATTGACACATTCAGTAATAGACTCAGCTCTCCACCGCATTCTGGTACATTTGACATTAATTACACATTCCCCAGATCTTAATTGGTGTTCATCATTCAATCAACCGTCTAATACTTCTGCCGGTGATGAAAGATAAACCGCTTTACACTTCATACATTTGGTATTCCTCCGCCGCCGAACTATATTCATCTTGTGGTACACAGGGAGCAGTCTGTTATTGATGTATTGCAGTTCAGACAGTAAAATAATTGACTATTTGACATTATTTCAATGGATGATCCCATAAAGTTGGCTGGTAGCATGAGACATTAAGTACAGCCTGGTCGGGTTGGTCTGCTTGGGCCCATTGATCTAGTTTCCTATATAGATCTACAATTATTCACATTAGACTGGGTACAATGATAAATTATGGCTTCTGTTTTTTCTTGTCAATGTGTCTTCTAATAGCTCTTAAAATTAATGCCACTGATAAGAACACTTTATTATTTTGTTTGGGTTTTATGTGATTATCTGGAAATAAAGTATATAATAGAGTAGAAATTATTCTTATGATAGTGATAAACAATAGTTGTGTCATGAACTAAATCAATTTGCAGCCCGATACTTAAAACCTAAAACCCTTCTCTACGTGTACAGTGTGTTTGTGGTTTCTAATAACGTCTTATAAAGTACACATTTAGCTTCCTAGGTATAACTAAAACAGACAAACATTTCCTTTTTCAGTTCCATAAATAAACTGTCAAAAGAATCATTTCTAGCAAATCAACCAAGCTCTCTACTACCGTGACAACATACTCCCAATCACTTTACACCTTCTGAGACATGTGACACTACTTCAGTGACAAACCTCTCTACTACCACGGCGCCATTCCAATCACTTGACACTACCTCAGTGACAAACCTCTCTACTACCACGGCCACATCCCAATCACGTGACACTACCTCAGTAACAAACCTCTCTACTATCACGGCTACATCCCAATCACTTGACACTACCTCAGTGACAAACCTCTCTACTATCACGGCTACATCCCAATCACTTGACACTACCTCAGTGACAAACCTCTCTACTACCATGGCCACATCCCAATCACGTGACACTACATCAGTGACAAACCTCTCTACTATCATGGCCACATCCCAATCACTTGACACTACCTCAGTGACAAACCTCTCTACTACCACGGCCACATCCCAATCACGTGACACTGCCTCAGTGACAAACCTCTCTACCACCACGGCCACATCACAATCACTTGACACTACCTCAGTGACAAACCTCTCTACTACCACGGCCACATCCCAATCACATGACACTGCCTCAGTGACAAACCTCTCTACTACCACGGCCACATCCCAATCACGTGACACTACCTCAGTGACAAACCTCTCTACTATTCTGGCCACATCCCAATCACGTGACACTACCTCAGTGACAAACCTCTCTACTATTATGGACACATGCCAATCGCTTGACACTAGTGTAGGATATAGAATACACACCCAGTGACTCTTGGAAATATATAGACATTCATAGACAATAACGAACGATACTGATGGTTGATGAGTCACCATAACCACCACTCTGTGAGATCACGTGTAGACGGACGAGCCGAAGTTGGATACGTAGGCAGGACGAGTCCATCTGATGACGCGTGAGGAAGCCACGTAGGCAAGCCCCCACAGATGACGCAGAGTGGTCCCTTAAAAGAGGCGTGCAACCGTTGGATCGAGGAAGAGAGTTAGAGTTGTGCAGTCAGAGTTCAGAGTTCAGCGACCACTTGCCACAAAAGATCCACGACTCTCAGTATCGTGACTACATAGATTTGGGTGTTTTGGGTATAGATAGGGTCTCATAAGTATCATGCAAATTGGGTAGTTCATATGCCTCGCTCATTGTCATGCCGGCCTAGCCAGACAAGGAGGAATCACAGCACTGAATAAAGGTAACTATTGCACTGTGTATATCCTGTGTCTGCAGTCCTTATTGCCTGTCATCTATATGAGGGTATAATAGGGTAGCTAGGATCCGTGCCCCAACTCACAGCCAGCGAGTTAGCGAGCTATGCTTATGGTACAGTACAGTACGGTAGAGTAGAACAGGTTAGAGTATCTATCTATTTGGTAGAGGATTGATCCCCCGTCCACGTCCCCCAACGACGGATACTCACCAATAGTGGGTAACACTACCTCAGTGACAAACCACGGCCACTACCACGGCCACATCCCAATCACTTGACACTACCTCAGTGACAAACCTCTCTACTACCACGGCCACATCCCAATCACGTGACACTGCCTCAGTGACAAACCTCTCTACTACCACGGCCACATCCCAATCACGTGACACTGCCTCAGTGACAAACCTCTCTACTACCACGGCCACATCCCAATCACTTGACACTGCCTCAGTGACAAACCTCTCCACTACCACGGCCACATCCCAATCACGTGACACTGCCTCAGTGACAAACCTCTCTACTATCATGGCCACATCCCAATCGCTTGACACTGCCTCAGTGACAAACATCTCCACTACCACGGCCACATCCCAATCACGTGACACTGCCTCAGTGACAAACCTCTCTACTATCATGGACACATCCAAATCGCTTGACACTGCCTCAGTGACAAACCTCTCCACTACCACGGCCACATCCCAATCACGTGACACTGCCTCAGTGACAAACCTCTCTACTATCATGGCCACACCCCAATCGCGTGACACTACCTCAGTGACAAACCTCTCTACTATCATGGCCACATCCCAATCGCTTGACATTATCTCAGTGACAAACCACTCCCACTTGAATCATAATCACTTCACCTCTCTAAAATACAACCTCAGTTTTACTACAGCTGTAAAAATCTCTTAACACTCTTTTAGCTACAAATTTCTGTTTTATCTACAGCTGCATATATCACATCACACTTCTCCAAACCTTTTTACTACCGTGCCGGGCATTAAACATCAATATCTATATCAGTGTATAATGGCATGTGGAATATGTTTCCATGCCTTCAATTTAAACCACTTTCTCGGGATTTCTTAGACCTTTAACATGGGGCAACTCCATAACACATATTGAATTGTACTAAAATGCACCAACTAAATTCTGTTTGGGTGACTCTCAGATCAAACTATTGAACCCTGAATCAAATATCCCAAAATCGGGCCATGTATATATATTTTAGAAAATTATACTTTGAATATTTTAAAAATGTGAAGGGGAAATAATGTATTTGTACCTTTTGTAGGCTAAAATATGACATAAAATACATGTTTATTCAAATGTCTAATTTGTGCCAGTCTAGAATTATCTGATTCAGATATATGTTGATTAATACTTTGCTATACCATAATCTAAATATTGTGAAATAATTGCAAACTTGGACTGTATGCAGATGCTCTGTATCAGAGGTTCTGGTCCTCTGCTGCCTTATTATCGCTCATCTTTTACTGCTGCATTCATCATCGTGTGATATTTTCTCTCATGTGTGTTTGTCTGACTAGCCTGGGATGGATCTAAAGTATTTTGGCTTCTGGCCTTCGTCCATATTTTTGCTATGAATTAAAACATTCGCGAATGCCATAAATAAGAAACCGCACCCATCTTTTCTCATATCCATAAAATGATCTCTACCACCTTGTTGTATTGCATGGCAATAAGTCTGTGGACAATTTCTACGTATAAGACAATGAATTTATTTTTTTTCCATCATCATGACTACCTTCAATATGGATATGAATAAATTTGAGCAATGCTGTCCTAATCAAAATATTATGGTACAACACACTTTTTTGGTTTTGAATTAAATAACATTTCTAAGCAATTATTTTCCATGACAGTTTTTTGAGGCAGCTATTTATCATGACACCAGGCTATTCCACTTTCTCTTTTCTCCTTTACATACGTCTTCTATGTTGCTCCCAAACAACAACCTACCATTATCTATCAATGCAAATTTGACATGGCCATTTGCTGGGGAGATCTCTCAAATCTCCAATGTGCTGCACTGAACTGCCATATCGCCTCTGGCATTTGTGTCAAAACTGATATTTGAGTTTTGATGATATTTACAATAATCTTTGATAGCCAATTTGTCACATGAATCCACCTGTCAAGTGATGCAACCTGTTATGTGACATCAGCAGAGAAATGCAAACCACAAACCATTACACATACTATATAGCTATTAGTTCTTTTGTTTTAAATTCCAGGTATGCAATAAGAGATATGATTTAAAAAAAATGAAATAGTGATCTTCAGCACTGAAACTATTCATCTGAACTGCTTAAAGCATTGCAAGTTTATAATATGTTTGTTTGTTTGGGGTTTTACATCATTTTCAAAATTATTTCAGTCATTTAGCAATGAGGCCTGCTTGTAGCAGATATAGTGTTACCTCACTGAATTGTCAAGTGACAGGTTCTTGACATGACAATCCACTCAGTCATAGATTTACAAGGACAACAGGTTAACCCTTTAGGCATGGGCCTCAACTCACATGTTTAATTGTATCATGAATTCAATCTCCGCATGGCTGGGGATCAATCCCACAACCTTTTGATCACCACAGAGGACCTGGTGCTAATAAACTGGCACTCTAACCTACTGCACCAAGGCCCAGGGCCTTCAAGTTTATATACAGTCCATTTAAACATTTTTTTCACAATTATGTGAAGTAGGAAAATAATAGAAAATACGGATAAGATAAATATTTATTTATTTTGTCCATAAAATATGGATATATGATAATTAATAAATTGAGTAATTGCAAACATGATTGAAACAGTATACATGGGCAGAAATTGATAGAGATACCAATAACTCATGAAGAATAAACTCAGTAAATAGGATATGAGTATATTGTAAACCAGAGGAGATATCAAGTGAACACATTTGAGTGGATGAACCTAATACCATTACATACTTGCTGTTCACTTTCTACGAATATGACAAATATAAAGTTTCAATCTTGCATTTTCTTCATTTGATTCCACATTGAGATCGTTGAGTTTTGCAGAAATTATATTTGAATATGTGAACATGCACAAAACTCATTGTCCTTATAAATGTCCTTATGATCATGATAGAAGAATTGAGTTTGTATGAAATCTTGTATTGGTTTCACAGATAATGATATTCAGTGGGACATAACTATTTACACCTTCCAGAAAAGACCTTTCTCATCTTATGGAGTATGACAGGACTCTTCACATGTGTCAGTGTTTGGCATGACTTTGTTCATCTACTAGAGGGGGCATGCCTCTTCACACCTACATGACTTTTGTCACACTTACATGAGACATATCCCTTCTCCACACATGAGCTGAGGCCCGTGCCTAAAGGGTTAACCCGTTGTCCTTGTAAATCTGTGACTGGGTGGGTTGTCATGTCAAGGACCTGCGACATGAGAATTCAGTGAGGCAGCACTATCTGCTACAAGTAGGTATCATCACGAAAATGACTGAAATAATGTTGAAAGTGGTGTAAAACCCCAAACAAACAAACAAACATATCCCTTCTCAACTCCCTGATTTAAGCAAGAATCTTCTTACTTCTCAGATTGGGGTAAAACCATTGGTGAGTTGGATATGACTTTCCATACCTAACAGGGTAAAGAATAACTCATCTCATCTCCCAATTTATGGCATGTTTCGTCACATCTACTGGAGTGGGGCATGACCCTTCCCACTTCCCAAAGTTAGACATGACTTACCAACTCTTAGTTTGGGCATTATTCATCACACCTACAAAAATAATACATATCTCTGCTTACCTCCCAGATTGAGACATGACTCTGTACCTCCCATATTCGGATATGACCATAAACACCTCTAAGAGTAGGATATAACTCTTCCCACCTTCTGTGTGGAGTATGACTGCTCTCACCATGCTGGGTGAGGAAAGACACTTCACACCTTCTGTGTGGAGTATGGCTGCTCTCACCATGCTGGGTGAGGAATGACACTTCCCACCTTCTGTGTGGAGTATGACTGCTCTCACCATGCTGGGTGAGGAAAGACTCTTCCCACCTTCTGTGTGGAGTATGACTGCTCTCACCATGCTGGGTGAGGAAAGACTTTTCCCACCTTCTGTGTGGAGTATGACTGCTCTCACCATGCTGGGTGAGGAATGACTCTTCCCACCTTCTGTGTGGAGTATGACTCCTCTCACCATGCTGGGTGAGGAAAGACTCTTCCCACCTTCTGTGTGGAGTATGACTGCTCTCACCATGCTGGGCGAGGAATGACTGTTCCCTCCTCCTGAGTGGATTATGACTGCTTTCACCATGCTGGGCGAGGAAAGACTCTTCACACCTTCTGGATGGAGTATGTGGGTGATGGGTGAGAGTGAGACATTATCCATCATACCTGCCCAACACTACAAGTATGTATTGTGCTGGCAAATTATCAACAGCAAACTCCTCACCATACACATATGGTCTCTTGTACAATATGGCTCAACTTTCTGTTTTCAATTTTTCATAAATAATCAATACAGAAAAGCAGCTATAGTACAGAGACATGCACATGATTGTGTTTAAACATTGGTGTACCTCCTGAGTTGTTGAGAGAAGTGTGCCTTAGATATTTATTTTTGTTGTTATCAAAACTTACATTCAATATAATAATGAACATATGGTGAGCAATACTCACATGACTTTGGTGAGCAATACTCACATGACTTTGGTGAACAATAAGATAACTACAATGAGATAACATTAATGCATTTCGAACAAAGTCAAAGAAAAGTGCAACTGAGGCATGCTGCAGACAGCTTAAAAGACTTTCTTATAATTAATGTCAAAGCCTTATTTGGCCTGATGTTTCCATACAATACAGAATGTTAACATTATGAGGTGTAAGTATTAAGTGACAGTGAGACTTTCAGAGTGCACTGTATTTGGTATGTTGAAGGTGGAGGAAGATTGAGTGAATTTTGTATAAATTATAACAAAGAGGTTGGCTTTCAACCAGATTATGAATTCTGGAAAGATGTGACCTTCAGTCATTAAACAACCTTTAATCACGTACTGATATCTTGGATATCAGAATCTGAATTTGAACAGCAAAACTATATCTACATGATCATTACAAAAGACATTGTCAAAAAGACTTCAGATTTAGGGAGATAGAAATCACCAAATAACAACATCCTTCTTTTTATGTCAATGCAATGTACTACCTATCAGTTTGAATTACATTCATGAGAATAGTCTAAAAGGGACAATACAAGTGACACTGATATTGTGTCTGGCATAGTAAAGTCAACCAAAGTCAACCAAAGTCAACCAAGCTCACATCTTGACTTCTACAAACATTGAACTAACAGAGAAACCTCCAACAAACATGCTCCACCAAAATAACAGCCCTGCACTACTTATGACAGATTGCAACATGTGCCAAGTCTCAGCGATACCACCACATAGATTCTATAGAATTATAAAATACACAAATAGACACATATAATTTATATCATAATCACATATATTGTTTTGTTTGTTTGTTTGGGGTTTTACATCACTTTCAACATTATTTCAGTCATTTTGTGATGAGACCTACTTGTTGCAGATATAGTGCTGCCTCACTGAATTGTCATGTCGCAGGTCCTTGACATGACAACCCACCCGGTCACAGATTTACAAGGACAATGGGTTAACCCTTTGGCACGGTCCTCAGCTCATATGGGAAATTGTATCATGAGTTCAATCTCGGCACGGCCGGGGTTTGAACTGTGGCCCACATATATTGTAATTGGCTGAAATGATTTAAAAACCTGAGTGTCTTATAACACACCTGAGTGGGTCTGCCTATTAGTAATAATTTACATTTCAATCTGATATTAGGAGTAAAAAAATGCAATATCAAACCCCAGAGTCAACATAAGTTATTTGTGGGAATTAAAGAATATTATTTGAAATCATTAAAATATCAAATAACATGACAATGGAAATAAGATATTATCATTTCTCTTGTTTCATCATTTATCGTTTATAGGAAATCTCTTTATAAGGACACCAATATCCTTACTACTGAGCCTGGGTAAATACATGTATGTTAGTTTTGTTCCTCAGTGTTCTCACTACATCAGCAAGTAGCTTAGCATCTAAACACAGACATAGATCAATTAGCATTGACTGGTCACATCACATCTGCCTGCTGTGTAAGGACCAGATGGTGTTAAACAAGATGGTGTATTGCTCTGGAACTGTCTGTTTAACAACCAACTGTCCGAATGTACAAATAACCTGATCACTTCAACTCTAAGAAGCTTCAATTCATTTGTTTGTTTTAAAGAATTTGCATAGCTCAGCGAATTTGTTTCTGAACATCAATCAAGGATTGATTATAGAGATATGTACTTTTCAGTTTCATTAAATGTTTTAGTACCAAATGAACCACAAAAACGCTATAGACATGATTAACACTACATATTTGTCTTAATTTGATATCACTTAGATTATCAATACAATGCCCAGGTTACAATTGTGGATTGTATAATGTGTTTATTATTAATTGTGATTAAACACAAAAAAAGAGATTCTAAATAACTGAAGGATTTGCTCTTGCTAAAAAGCTGCAATATATATATGACATTTTACACATATTTGACAATATAACTGTCTCATTTAACAAATTATGGAGCAATTACTTTTAATATTGAAAATTCCATGAATCCTTTGAAGAGTTCTTCCCCACTGCTCTTATATAAGTTGATTGAGTAAAGGTTAGAATGTTCAGTAATCAAATGCAAGTATGAACTTTATCGAAGATAAATTAATTTTGAATGATAAGGTTTAGTTAATGTCAAATTGTCATCTTACACCTAGATATAAGAAGAAAGGCATAGCTAACAATTCATTAATTGCATTTCCACCTAAAATATACACTCCCTGGCCACAGGCTGTGGTGCAGTTGGTTAGAGCGCCAGTTTATTAGCACCAGTTCCTCTGTGGTGATCCAAAGGTCATGGGTTCGAATCCCGGCCGTGCCGAGATTGAACTCATGATACAATTTCCCATATGAGCTGAGGCCCGTGCGCGAAGGGTTAACCCGTTGTCCTTGTAAATCTGTGACCGGGTGGGTTGTCATGTCAAGGACCTGCGACATGACAATTCAGTGAGGCAGCACTATATCTGCTACAAGTTGGTCTCCTCACAAAATGACTGAAATAATGTTGAAAGTGATGTAAAACCCCATATACACTCCCTGGGGATTTATACAGAAAATATGGTAGAGGGCCAGTGTTTATCCAAGGCTTTAAGGGTTGTCTGAGAATAATACTGGACCCAGGTCTCCTGGCTTTCTGAGGCTTCCAAAACAGGCCCCAGTAGAGTCAACATGATGCCAAATAGGTCTACTTATAATAGGGAGAAAGAATATATATCTATTTAGTTGATTTCTCATACTCAGTGCTAAGAAATGGCACAAATTTGATGTTAACATTTAGCCGTATTACACACATTCATATAATTTACAACTTTATTGTATGATTTCACACATATTGCACATATTGCCTTATAGCACACATTACTTATTACACACCTGTCTTATGTTTGTTTGTTTTGTTTGTTTGGGGTTTTACATCACAGTCATTTCGTGATGAGACCTACTTGTAACAGATATAGTGCTGCCACACTGAATTGTAATGTCGCAGGTCCTTGACATGACAACCTGCCCGGTCACAGATTTACAAGGACAACGGGTCAAACATTTAGGCACGGGCCTCAAATCAAATCAAATCAAATAATCTTTATTTAGAGAGGGTAAAATGTTTTACAATACAAAGTAACATAAAACAACCAGTTTAGTATAAAACTAATCTTACACTGGGCCTCAGCTCATATACCTGTCTTATGTAATATCTTTACACTTCATTATACTCAGAATAAAATGGAGTTTGATATTGATATAAATTCATAGTGTATATCATATCAAAGTATTATGATGATGCATTTTTGAAGCCACTTCATGAAATACATATATCACACACATAGTAATGTTTTTTTATGAGTATATGAGAAAAAAAGTCCCTTTAGATCCAAAATGAATATACTTCCTCTCAGTCATTGACACATTCAGTAATAGACTCAGCTCAACACCCCATTCTGGTAGATTTGACATTAATTACACATTCCCCAGATCTTAATTGGTGTTCATCATGGACTCAGCCGACTAATTCTTCCGCCGGTGATGACTGATAAACCACTTTACACTTCATACAAGTGTTATTCCTCTGCAGCCACACCATTCATCTTGTGACATAGAGGGAGCAGTCTGTAATTGATGTATTGCAATTTAGACAGTAAAATAAATGAGGTGCAAGATATTGGCCATAATATCAATGGATGATCCCATGAAGATGGCCTGGAGCATGAGACATTAAGTACAGACACGTCTGGGTGGTCTGCCGGGGTCCCATTGATCTAGTTTCCTTTATGGATCCACAATAATTCACATCAGACTGGTTGCATGGTAAAATATGGCTTATGTTTGTCATGCTGGTGTGTCTTCTACTGACTTATAGGCCTTAGAAATAGTACTACTGAAAGCATTGTATCACTTTGTTTTTTGTTTGGTTATTTGCAAATATAGTACTGGAGCAGCAATTCTGATTATACTTCCAAAAAAATAAAAGTATGCAATTCACTAAATCATTTTGCATCCTGATGTTAAGGATTTAGCTCTATTCTATGTGAACATTGTATGTCTAAGGCTTCTAACACGTCTTGAAAAGTGAACATTTATTTTTCTTAATAAAGCAATGAAGCAGATATCATTTTCTTTTCCAGGTTTATAACAAATAAATTAAGTTCGCATATATCAACAATAGATAAATAGTGCAAACTATGTTTTATTTGCATAAAGAAATTTGTATTCATCTCAAGCCTTGTTAGAGTTTTATTGCCCATCTTCAGGGAGAGAAGTTGCTGTCACGTGACCTCAGTGAGGATGTGTAATGTATTTTATTGTGGTTGGAGATGTTTGGTCTCATTGGTGAACGCATCAATAATGAGTCCTCATTGACTGCCACACCGCCAGATACAAACCCCTTCACTATTACTGCATGAATCACAATCACTCCACACTCCCTCAGTGACAAAAACTCTCCTACCACTGCCAAATTAATCACAATCACTCCACACTCCATCAGTGACAAAAACTCTCCTACCACTGCCAAATTAATCACAATCACTCCACACTCCCTCAGTGACAAAAACTCTCCTACCACTGCCACATGAATCACAATCACCCCACACTCCCTCAGTGACAAAAACTCTACTATCACTGCCACATGAATCACAATCACTCCACACTCCATTAGTGACAAAAAAACTCCACTACCACTGCCACATGAATCACAATCACCCCACACTCCCTCAGTGACAAAAACTCTACTACCACTGCCAAATGAATCACAATCACTCCATACTCCATCAGTGACAAAAACTCTCCTACCACTGCCAAATTAATCACAATCACTCCACACTCCCTCAGTGACAAAAACTCTCCTACCACTGCCACATGAATCACAATCACCCCACACTCCCTCAGTGACAAAAACTCTACTATCACTGCCACATGAATCACAATCACTCCACACTCCATTAGTGACAAAAAAACTCCACTACCACTGCCACATGAATCACAATCACTCCACACTCCCTCAGTGACAAAAAACTCAACTACCACTGCTGCATGAATCACAATCACCCCACACTCCCTCAGTGACAAAAACTCTACTATCACTGCCACATGAATCACAATCACCCCACACTCCCTCAGTGAAAAAAACTCTACTATCACTGCCACATTAACCACAACCACTCCACACTCCCTCAGTGACAAAAACTCTACTACCACTGCCACATGAATCACAATCACTCCACACTCCCTCAGTGACAAAAACTCTACTATCACTGCCACATGAATCACAATCACTCCACGCTCCCTCAGTGACAAAAATTCTACTACCACTGCCACATGAATCACAATCACTCCACACTCCCTCAGTGACAAAAACTCTACTACCACTGCCACATGAATCACAATCACTCCACACTCCCTCAGTGACAAAAACTCTACTGCCACTGCTGCATGAATCACAATCACCCCACACTCCCTCAGTGACAAAAACTCTACTATCACTGCCACATGAATCACAATCACTCCACACTCCCTCAGTGACAAAAACTCTACTATCACTGCCACATGAATCACAATCACTCCACACTCCCTCAGTGACAAAAACTCTCCCATCACTGCCACATGAATCACAATCACTCCACACTCCCTCAGTGACAAAAACTCTACTACCACTGCCACATGAATCACAATCACTCCACACTCCCTCAGTGACAAAAACTCTACTATCACTGCCACATGAATCACAATCACTCCACACTCCCTCAGTGACAAAAACTCTACTACCACTGCCACATGAATCACAATCACTCCACACTCCCTCAGTGACAAAAACTCTACTATCACTGCCACATGAATCACAATCACTCCACACTCACTCAGTGACAAAAACTCTACTACCACTGCCACATGAATCACAATCACTCCACACTCCCTCAGTGACAAAAACTCTACTACCACTGCCACATGAATCACAATCACTCCACACTCCCTCAGTGACAAAAACTCTACTATAACTGCCATATGAATCACAATCACTCCACACTCCCTCAGTGACAAAAACTATACTACCACTGCCAAATGAATCACAATCACTCCACACTCCCTCAGTGACAAAAACTCTACTGCCACTGCTGCATGAATCACAATCACTCCACACTCCCTCAGTGACAAAAACTCTACTATAACTGCCATATGAATCACAATCACTCCACACTCCCTCAGTGACAAAAACTCTACTATCACTGCCACATGAATCACAATCACTCCACACTCCCTCAGTGACAAAAACTCTACTACCACTGCCACATGAATCACAATCACTCCACACTTTATCAGTGACAAAAACTCTCCTACCACTGCCACATTAATCACAAATCACTCGTCACTCCCTCAGTGACAAAAACTCTACTGCCACTGCTGCATGATTCACAATCACTCCACACTCCTTCAGTGACAAAAACTCTACTATCACTGCCACATGTATCACAATCACTCCACACTCCCTCAGTGACAAAAAATCTCCCACCACTGCCACATTAATCACAGATCACTCCAACTACCACTGACCAGCAGTAACCAAAATAAAAAGGGATGAATTTCTCCTCTCAAACAGTTGCATACATCATAATCACTTCACACCCCTCCAGTGTCAAATCACCATCATTACCAAAAGCATAATGTACAGCAGTGTGTAAATAGGTTGTCCCTGCCACACTCCAACCCCATTTCACACACCAGACCCACAGAAAGTCCTACAGAGTTTAATAGCTTTGAGTTTCCTTTCTGTTATTATCATGATTGCATATATGTCATCGATGATGCTGACGGTGCCATTACAAACAGATTACTTATCACCTCTCTACACTTCAGGGGTGTCAGGCAGTGAAATCTAGTCTGTACCTGGTGAATATGGATAATGTATCTCTACCTGCACTTTACACTACCCACTCAGCTTTTGCTTTCCCTGAGATTTGAACATCCGCAGGACAATTTTGCCTATATCTGTAACACTTACCCTGTATCAATTAATTTGAATGCCACCATCCTTATGTATTTTGATAATTTATATTGAAATTGTGAAAGTGATATGTGAAAGGGACTCACAAGAGTTATTTTATAATATGTCTAATAGGCCTTTTATTTGATTCAGATAGATGCTATTTATCTATATGAAAAACCCAAGCCAAACATGGACTATGTGCATGAACTATGTATTACAGGTCCTAGTAGACTTCTAGCCTATTATCGCTCATATTTTACTGATGCATTAATCATAGTGTGATGTGTTCTCTCTTGTGTGATTGTCTGACTGGCTTGGGTTAGATCTGAGGTATTTCGGTTTCTGGTCTTCGTCCATATGTTCCCTATGAAATATACCATAGCGATTACCATTAATAAGACACCATACACCTATCTTTTCTCATTCTCTAATAACTATCTGTACCAGTGTATTGTAAATTAAGATTAATGTAAATTATAGCAGCATTCCTTCTGAGCATAAGTATTTTTATTTGTATATTGTATTCTTTTCGGAATTTGTGTTTTGTATTCTTTTCGGAATTTGTATTTTGTATTATTTTCAGAAATCATTTCTTACTTTGAATGTGTAAATTAACATACTGTAAGCACTGCTTTGTTAATCAGATCTGTTATGATTCAGCATGCTGTATTTTTATTTGAGTCACATAAACTTTCTAAGGCGACTAATGTCCATGGCACCAAAAGGGGCTATCCATGGCACCAAAAGGGGCTATCCATGGCACCAAAAGGGGCTATCAATGGCACCATAAGTGGCCATCCATGGCACCAAAAGGGGCTATCAATGGCACCAAAAGGGGCTATCCATGGCACCAAAAGTGGCTATCCAGATATCTTCAAGGGCAAAATGTTGTTTCAATAATTACCCGAATTGACCTCTAGATTTTGCATAACTCTCCCAAGTGTCTGGTGGATGCTCCTAAACCACTATTATCTACCAATGTAAATTTGACATTGCCATTTACTGCGGAGATCGCCTGCCAAATCTCTTATGTGCTGCACTGAACTGCCATATCGCCTCTGGCATTTGTGTCAAAACTCATATTTGAGTTTGGATGATGTTCACAATAAAGTTTGATACCCAATTAGTCATGTCATCTCAGCAGAGATATACATGCCACAAATCATCACACATTCAAAATACATTTATATCTTTATATGTTTTATATTCCAAGTATGCAATATGAAACCTTATTGTTATAAACAGTGGTTTTCAACACTGACATTATTCGCAACATGTCTAAGCTTTATAATTGTTGATATTACACATATGAGCTTGTCTTTTCTAAAGTGCACTTTATTTATTTGTATTGTGTAATATTTTATGAAGTATCCTAATTTTGCATGTCTTATCCAAATGAAATGCATATGCGTGTAGGTTATTTCAAGATTTTCACAATTCTGTACAAAATACAATCCCGGCACCTTACAATCATAAGAAAACTTCTAAATAACTGTAAAGATGTTAGAAAATATGTTAGGCAAAATCAGAAGTTCAATGTTATAGTGTTTTGGGTTTTGTCCATATATAGAATTTTATGTTATAAATATGCATTGTTACTTGAGCATTTTGGGTTGTGTTAGAGACTTTGTCTATTGGTCATATCATCTTGTACGAGAAGCTTATTAACTCAGTCTATTGAATATAAAAACTTGTATTGGAAGCTTATTAACTCAGTCTATTGAATATATAAGCTTGTATGGGAAGCTTATTAACTCAGTCTTTTGAATATTTAAGCTTGTATGGGAAGCTTACTAACTCAGTCTATTGAATATATAAGCTTGTATTGGAAGCTAATTAACTCAGTCTATTGAATACTTAAGCTTGTATGGGAAGCTTATAAACTAAGTCTATTGAATATATAAGCTTGTATGGGAAGCTTACTAAGTCAGTGTATTGAATATATAAGCTTGTATGGGAAGCTTACTAAGTCAGTGTATTGAATATATAAGCTTGTATGGGAAGCTTATTAACTCAGTCTATTGAATATATAAACTTGAATGAGAAGCTTACTAAGTCAGTGTATTGAATATATAAGCTTGTATTGGAAGCTCATTAACTTAGTCTATTGAATACATAAGCTTGTATGGGAAGCTTACTAACTCAGTGTATTGAATATTTAAGCTTGTATAGGAATATTATTATTAACTCAGTCTATTGAATAGTTAAGCTTGTATGGGAAGCCTATTAACTCAGTCTATTGAATATTTAAGCTTGTATGGGAAGCACACAGATCGGAAAGGTTGACACATTGACTTGCATATAACCCATCGTCAAATATCAGCAAAGCAACCATCCTTTGTTAAATAGTGTATTGCTCACAATAGAAGCATTCAGACAGTTTGCTGTATTTGCTGAATAAGCTGTATTTGCTGAATAAGCCGCTGATGTATAATATGGCAACATTTGAATTATATTACTAAGAATATTTCTTTTTTTTTCACAATTATATTAAAACTCTTATATTGCTTTAAAAGATAATGATATTATGTATTATAGGATTTAGGCTATATCAAATAACGCAATTATTTATAATAATGTATATGTGAGAATATATTTCCTATATATTTAAGGTACAGATACAATGAGCATTAGGATTTTATCTCATTTCAGTGATGAATTACCAACATCATCACTTTGCTGTTTTCAATTAGGAAAATAAATGGATTGTCTCCTTGGATATATTGAAATTTTGTTTCTCTGATATATCACTAGCATTTACACTAAGGGGCGATTATAGACAGAAATCCCTGATGCAATTCGCTTAGAATTTAGATTGTCTAATGTAAATATTTCAAAACATGTATGGTTTGAATTATTTGCTTCTCATACAAATCAAAAGCTGCATTATTTTGGGACATACTATTAAAATATGTGTGACATGATCTATAATCTGGAATGGGCATGGCACTTCCACCTCCCGGGGCGGGGGTATTATTCGTCAAACCTCCCAGGGCGGGGGTATTATTCGTCGAAACTCCCAGGGCGGGGGTATTATTCATTAAACCTCCCAGGGTGGGGGTATTATCCATCAAACCTCCCAGGGTGTGGGTATTATTCGTCAAACCTCCCAGGGTGGGGGTATTATTCATCAAACCTCTCTGGGTGGGGGTATTATTTATCAAACCTCCCAGGGTGGGGGTATTATTCATCAAACCTCCCAGGGTCGGGGTATTATTTATCAAACCTCCCAGGGTGGGGGTATTATTCATCAAACCTCCCAGGGTGGGGGTATTATTCGTCAAACCTCCCAGGGTGGGGGTATTATTCATCAAACCTTCCAGGGTGGGGTATTATTCGTCAAACCTCCCAGGGTGGGGCATGACTATACACTCATAACAGGGCGAGATTTAACTCTTCACGCCTCCCAGGGCAGGGGTATTATTCATCAAACCTCCCAGGGTGGGGTATTATTCATCAAATCTCCCAGGGTGGGGGTAATATTCATCAAACCTCCCAGGGTGGGGTATTATTCGTCAAACCTCCCAGGGTGGGGGTATTATTCGTCAAACCTCCCAGGGTGGGGGTATTATTCGTCAAATCTCCCAGGGTGGGGGTAATATTCATCAAACCTCCAAGGGTGGGGGTATTATTCATCAAATCTCCCAGGGTGGGGGTAATATTCATCAAATCTCCCAGGGTGGGGGTAATATTCATCAAACCTCCCAGGGTGGGGTATTATTCGTCAAACCTCCCAGGGTGGGGGTATTATTCGTCAAATCTCCCAGGGTGGGGGTAATATTCATCAAACCTCCAAGGGTGGGGGTATTATTCGTCAAACCTCCCAGGGTGGGAGTATTATTCATCAAACCTCCAAGGGTGGGGTATTATTCATCAAACCTCCAAGGGTGGGGGGTAGGTATTATTCATCAAACCTCCAAGGGTGGGGGTATTATTCATCAAATCTCCCAGGGTGGGGGTAATATTCATCAAACCTCCCAGGGTGGGGGTAATATTCATCAAACCTCCCAGGGTGGGGGTAATATTCATCAAACCTCCCAGGGTGGGGGTAATATTCATCAAATCTCCCAGGACGGGGGTAATATTCGTCAAACCTCCCAGGGTGAGGCGTTACTATATGCTAATAACAGGGTGAATCTTAACACTGCTGTCTACACAATATCGATCATCAGATACTGCTGTCTACACAATATCGACCATCAGATACTGCTGTCTACACAATATCGACCATCAGATACTGCTGTCTACACAATATCGACCATCAGATACTGCTGTCTACACAATATCGACCATCAGATACTGCTGTCTACACAATATCGACCATCAGATACTGCTGTCTACACAATATCGACCATCAGATACTGCTGTCTACACAATATCGACCATCAGATACTGCTGTCTACACAATATCGATCATCAGATACTGCTGTCTACACAATATCGATCATCAAATACTGCTGTCTACACAATATCGACCATCAGATACTGCTGTCTACACAATATCGATCATCAGATACTGCTGTCTACACAATATCGATCATCAAATACTGCTGTCTACACAATATCGACCATCAGATACTGCTGTCTACACAATATCGACCATCAGATACTGCTGTCTACACAATATCGATCATCAGATACTGCTGTCTACACAATATCGATCATCAAATACTGCTGTCTACACAATATCGACCATCAGATACTGCTGTCTACACAATATCGACCATCAGATACTGCTGTCTACACAATATCGACCATCAGATACTGCTGTCTACACAATATCGACCATCAGATACTGCTGTCTACACAATATCGACCATCAGATACTGCTGTCTACACAATATCGATCATCAGATACTGCTGTCTACACAATATCGATCATCAAATACTGCTGTCTACACAATATCGACCATCAGATACTGCTGTCTACACAATATCGATCATCAGATACTGCTGTCTACACAATATCGATCATCAAATACTGCTGTCTACACAATATCGATCATCAAATACTGCTGTCTACACAATATCGATCATCAAATACTGCTGTCTACACAATATCGACCATCAGATACTGCTGTCTACACAATATCGATCATCAGATACTGCTGTCTACACATGAGAGACAATAGCGACCATCAGATACTGCTGTCTACACTTGAGAGAAAATAGCGATCATCAGATACTGCTGTCTACACTTGAGAGAAAATAGCGATCATCAGATACTGCTGTCTACACAATATCGATCATCAGATACTGCTGTCTACACAATGTCGATCATCAGATACTGCTGTCTACACTTGAGAGAAAATAGTGATCATCAGATACTGCTGTCTACACAATATCGATCATCAAAGTGTAAAGTAACTTTTCATGCCCTCAATTTGATTAAGTCACCTAATGGATAAGAAACAATGAGTTAACATGGGTATACATAGATACACTACTTTGTAATCCATTAAGTATGGAATCCCATTAGGATCGGTCTTGGGACATATCCTATTTATTGGTTACTTTATTGTCTCCTTTTGCTGATATCATTGCAAATTGTAGATTGAATTAACACGTCTATGCAACACAGATTTCTATTTCAACGGGTCTTCCTGTACAGGAGACGTCACAAAATCTGCAACAACTGCAGAACTCTGTAGTGGTGAAGTTAAGAATAAAATGCGTTGAACTGCACTGTCTAACAGATTTGACTAAAATTAATTTCACAATCCTCCTTACGACCTTGGTAAGGCACCACCTTTCCTCTATGATATAGTTTCACTCAAATCTAACAGTAGAAATCCCATATTAAACAGTAGAATGATCCTTTTGTTTCCTCTCATAAAATAAAAACTGTAGGTGACAGGACCTTTTCTGTCAATGCCCCTAAATGACCTTCCCAATGGTACTAGGACCAGTAGAAGTCCTCAGAAAACTCCTGAGGACAAACATGTTCTGGAGAAATATTAAAAAGCGAACAGACATTGTGGCATTGGTGTTATATAAATATTTTTAAAACAAATATTTTTATAATTGTTGCTTTTTATTAAAAGAATGATGAGATGCTTGAGATTTAAATGAGCAAAAAATTGTAAAAGTGTACAATATAATTCTATGATATTACGACAATCAATCTGAGATGGGATCATTTCTGCGACACTTTCACGTGATTCCCTGGTAAGGTTCTCAAGGTCAAAGTGTCAAATCAATGGCGTCTCTGTTTGACCTGAATATTTAACATGATCCTAAGTGGCCCCCATCATCCGGGCAACCGTGCAATATATTCCCCACAGAGAATTGACATAGTTATATTGGGCATCACTGCCTTTTCTTGTTCTTACAGCAAGTGCCAATGGTCACTTCACAATTTCACCATTATCAGTTGGGGCCAAACATTTATTTTGTCACACATAAACGTGATTAAATGAGGTCACAGCTGATCACCACGTGACCTCATTATGTAATGTACAAGGCTAAACAGTGTCATGCAACAGCTATGCATGACCACATTATACTACTCAATACCCATGCGTGACCTTGTTTTGCCACGCTCATGCGTGACCAAATTGATGTTTGGCTTCAACTGATTAACCGTATCACTGCCCCTGACAAATAAAGACTGCTCTTGGGACATGACATTTGACATTAGTGCCGACACCATCATAGTCGAGGAGCCAGCCCCCAATTTTGGGGAGTTTCGTCTGACAAAAAGCAAACTCATTTGAGGAAATCTAGGTCACCTGCTGCATGTGCAGCATTTCAAATTGCGGTTTGCTTTCTGTCAGACGAAACTCCTGAAATGATGGACTTTTTGCAGGTTGGCTCCTCGACTATCAGGGTATCGATGGCAAACTCAACATCATGACAGAAATCCAGGAACACATAAGTGCGGCACATCCGCATATTAAGCTGTGGACATCTCTTATAGACTTTAATTTTTATATTTACTGAAATAATTCCGCCGGCATTTTATTCTACTATTTTTTTCTTAAATCATGATTTATCTGGTGAAATAAAATTTGAGCGGTGCGGGTATTCAGTTTCAAGCAATTTACATACCAACATTATAATGCACATTCAAAAGAAACCTAACCTTTTTTGAGTAGGATAAAAGAAACTCAATTAGTGATATGAGCTAAATTCTCCGCTATACAATAAATACAACAGAAACAGAACATGGTCCAAAGAGATGTGCTAAGACTATACTGAGAATGGTGACCTGACATCGTTTCATTAGATCATATGTTTCATTAAGATTTGTGAAAAAATAGATAGATTTTTAAAAAACTTTATTCAACTTTTTATATAAATTCAGAAAATAATGTGACTGGTTAATGTTTCACAGAAAAAAGATTGGTAACCCCCGATTCCTATTTGATATTTGTTGTCTTCATGACCTAAATGTCCGTTAACAAGAGTATGGTGAAAATTTACTTTTACGGTAAAGGATAAGCAGTTGCAATTTCAAACTGGAAGTGAAATTTCAAACCGGAAGTGGAAATTCACACCAGTAAATGAGAGCGTCGCATATTGAGTTTGTCATTTGCTCATTCTCAAGGGGTAGGGAAGCTGTTTCGGCTAGAATGCTTCAAATTAAATGTATATACCAGACACTTTCATTATTGATTATTGTCAAATGTCAATTCAATAACTTTTTCCATGAACATTCACAGAAACTTGACTTTCTACATTTACTGATCCGTTGTAGGATTTATTTCTAACCCTATTTTGACCTTCAGCAAGGATTAAGACTCGCATATATTTATTTGCGCACAGTGTTTTTCTTGCTCTATGCCTAGAGAGAGGATATGACTTGTATCATTCGATGCATTGCTCTGAACCTTTCCCAAAAATCTTGGTTCCATAGACTGGCCTAAAAACAAGGCTTGACACGTGTGAGCAGCGTGCCTAGAAGGACCCTTCAGAATGACCCTGAAACCAATCTCAGACTTTAAGCTCTCTCCAGTCATTTACGACATCTGAGTGTGAGTGACGGTTTGTGGCAGGAGAAATACATCAGATGATAACAGGGTTTCCATCAATTTCCCCTGACTTCCCCCTACCCATCTATTTCTCAACCACCTGTCTATATTTCATACATGGCCAATTTCTGCCACGGTTTATCTTCTTTATATCAACTTTATCACTAACCATCTTTCTCTCTAAGAACGTAATCAATTTACATTTTGTAGACACACAAAAGTGAAGAAATCGATAACGCCAGTGCCATATTTGAACCGCTGTACATCGGAGTCCTATTACCAAATATCCAGCGAAGAATAAAATCGATATATTTTCCACAAATAGATCAAAATATGCGAGATATCATGGGTGATATTATGGTAACAAGTCAATAATAAACCTTTGTTAAGATTGTGTAATTTTGTTCTCAATTAATATTTGTTTTGCCTTTTTTTTAAAAATTCAGATCACAGGATAGGGCACCCGGTTATTTATTACATAAGTTTGTTTCAATATCTGACTGGGAATTTCCATCCGAGACGCTTGTTTAGTAACCGGAACCTCAAGATAATGTCTAAAATATGAAGGTGCATTCTGGGTATGCTCCCGAGGGGAAGAATGATGTCAGGACAAATAATGACAGATCCCGGGATCGAAAGGTGGGATCTAAATCATAGAAAAGTAGGTTTGAAGGCTGCGGGATATTTGTCCTCGTGGTCATTTTGCATCCTACAAATGCTAAGCTTCACATGAAAAATGCACAAACTGGTTGGATGCTTAGCAAGGTTCTGAAGCTAGCGTTGAGAGGGCATGGTAGTTGCTTTGCTACAAATAAGAGAAAAAAAAACCTGCTGCTGAAAAAAAAAGAAAGAAATAAAACAGCATAAACATGTCGCAAAGCTGCCAGAAATGGGACCTTGAAGAGCTTGGTTGTTGCGTTGCAGGAGAAAAAAAACAATGTCGCAAAACTGCCAGAAATGGGGCCTAATTACCGTTAAGCTGATTTTGTATGTAGAGGAGGTAGTTAATGTGGATGAGACACAGAACTGACAGTGTGCGACCCTAACACAAAGCACGGCGAGCCCTGAATTCTGGCACGCTATCTCCCCCGATCAGGGAACCTAGCCCTCACAGACAACATATTTTAGCTCACGTTTTTGTTGTGTATGTTCACATCTGCATTGTACCCAATAAAAAGCATCAGGATCCCAAAGCTACAATTAAACATGGCTGCGTGCCAAACCAACAAGTAAAAGCTATGTATATTTCAAGCGATATGCCCAGTCATATTGCAGGACGCATTTATAAGCTATCATTGTCTCCCAGTGGGAAAGCTCTTCTGTGTGTGGAGTCACAATTATTTACACCACGCCATTTATCATCACCTACTCTCGAACGGGCGGAGATCTTAGGTTGACAATCATGCTGCAGTCATTTTGAAATAATATAGATATAATAGTTGAGAAAAAAATACCAAACAAAATCTCATTAGTCAAAATCAAATTAGTTATTTTGACCATTTGTGGGTCTTAGATATCTCGGCCCTATGGGACAAACATTATAGATATACAGGTTAATATAATTGCCATCATATTTACTGTACACATGTTTGCTGTGTACAGAGAATAACCCAATCAATTGTCATCAAAAGGCAAAAAAAAATAATAATAATAAAAAGATAAATAAATAAATAGAAATAATAATAAATGAATAACACTCTTCAGGGCGTCCTATTTAATCACAAGATAAACACGTAAAGACCAGGCCTAGCTTGTATGAACAGGTTGTATCAGCCAATGTTTTATCAACAGAGTTGTATCAGCCAGCCTAGATTGTATCAACAGGTTGTACCAACAGGTTGTATCAGCCAGCCTAGATTGTATCAACAGGTTGTATCTACAGGTTGTATCAGCCAAGGTTGTACCAACAGGGTGTGTCAGCCCAGGTTGTATCAACAGGTTGTATCAGCCAGCCTAGATTGTATCAACAGGTTGTACCAACAGGTTGTATCAGCCAGCCTAGATTGTATCAACAGGTTGTATCTACAGGTTGTATCAGCCAAGGTTGTACCAACAGGGTGTGTCAGCCCAGGTTGTATCAACAGGTTGTATCAGCCAGCCTAGATTGTATCAACATGTTATATCAGCCCAGGTTGTATCAACAGGTTGTATCAACAGGTTGTATCAACAGGTTGTATCAACAGGTTGTATCAACAGGTTGTATCAACAGGTTGTATCAACAGGTTGTATCAACAGGTTGTATCAGTCCAGGTTGTACCAAGAGGTTGTATCATCCAGCCTAGATTGTATCAACAGGTTGTATCAACAGGTTATACCAACAGGTTGTGTCAGCATAGGTTGTACCAACAGGTCTTCAGTCAATATCCAAAATGTACACAAAAATATTTCATCATTAAGGCAAACAACAAAATTTGTGTTCAGGAATTCTAAATATCAATTCCACATATGTCACACTAATATTTAGAAAGTTCAAAACTGCCATTAAAACAGAACAATAGTGGAATACAACATATTCACAATGGCCGCAATTGCTTTATGAATTGTTATTTGGGGCAGCAAATAAGGCAAATAGTTTCTCACAGTATATTTAAGGTAAAGAGTTTCTACAGAATATAGAAGGTAAGGAGTTTACCACAGAATATGTAAAGTAAAGAGTTAGTCACTCATTTGTAAGTTAGGGAGTTAGTCAGAGAATATGTAAGGTAAAACGCTAGAATATATGAGGTAAAGATTTAGAATATATGAGGTAAAGAGTTATATATATATGAGGTGAAAAGTTAGTCACAGAGTATATGAGGTAATGAGTTAGTCAGAGAATATATGATGTAAAGGGTTAGTCACAGAATATATGGGGTAAAGGTTTAGTCACAGAATATATGAGGTAAAGAGTTAATCACAGAAAATATGAGGTAAAGGGTTAGTCACAGAATATATGAGGTAAATAGTTAGAATATATGAGGTAAATATTTAGAATTTATAATGTAAATATTTAGAATATATGAGGTAAATATTTAGAATATATGAGGTAAATAGTTAGAAAATATGAGGTAAAGACTTAGTCACAGAATATGTAAGTTAGAGAGTTTCTCACAGAATATATGAGGTAAAGAGTTAGTCACAGAATATATGAGGTAAAGAGTTAGTCACAGAATATATGAGGTAAATAGTTAGAATATATGAGGTAAATATTTAGAATTTATAAGGTAAATATTTAGAATATATGAGGTAAATATTTAGAATATATGAGGTAAATAGTTAGAATATATGAGGTAAAGAATTAGTCACAGAATACGTAAGTTAGAGAGTTTCTCACAGAATATATGAGGTAAAGAGTTAGTCACAGAATATGTAAGTTAGAGAGTTTCTCACAGAATATATGAGGTAAAGCGTTAGTCACAGAATATATGAGGTAAAGAGTTAGTCACAGAATATATGAGGTAAAGGGTTAGTCACAGAATATATGAGGTAAAGAGTTAGTCACAGAATATATGAGGTAAAGGGTTAGTCACAGAATATATGAGGTAAAGAGTTAGTCACAGAATATATGAGGTAAAGCGTTAGTCACAGAATATATGAGGTAAAGAGTCACAGAATATATGAGGTAAAGATTTAGAATATATGAGGTAAAGAGTTAGTCACAGAATATATGAGGTAAAGAGTTAGTCACAGAATATATGAGGTAAAGGGTTAGTCACAGAATATATGAGGTAAAGAGTTAGTCACAGAATATATGAGGTAAAGCGTTAGTCACAGAATATATGAGGTAAAGAATCACAGAATATATGAGGTAAAGATTTAGAATATATGAGGTAAAGAGTTATATATATATGAGGTGAAAAGTTAGTCACAGAGTATATGAGGTAATGAGTTAGTCAGAGAATATATGAGGTAAAGAGTTAATCACAGAATATAGGAGGTAAAGGGTTAGTCACAGAATATATGAGGTAAATATTTAGAATTTATAATGTAAATATTTAGAATATATGAGGTAAATATTTAGAATATATGAGGTAAATAGTTAGAAAATATGAGGTAAAGACTTAGTCACAGAATATGTAAGTTAGAGAGTTTCTCACAGAATATATGAGGTAAAGAGTTAGTCACAGAATATATGAGGTAAAGAGTTAGTCACGGAATATATGAGGTAAAGGGTTAGTCACAGAATATATGAGGTAAATAGTTAGAATATATGAGGTAAATATTTAGAATTTATAAGGTAAATATTTAGAATATATGAGGTAAATATTTAGAATATATGAGGTAAATAGTTAGAATATATGAGGTAAAGAATTAGTCACAGAATACGTAAGTTAGAGCGTTTCACACAGAATATATGAGGTAAAGAGTTAGTCACAGAATATATGAGGTAAAGGGTTATTCACAGAATATATGAGGTAAATAGTTAGTCATAGAATATATGAGGTAAATAGTTAGAATATATGAGGTAAAGAGTTAGTCACAGAATATATGAGGTAAAGAGTTAGTCACCGAATATATGAGGTAAAGAGTTAGTCACAGAATATGTAAGTTAAAGAGTTTCTCACAGAATATATGAGGTAAAGAGTTAGTCACAGAATATGTAAGTTAAAGAGTTTCTCACAGAATATATGAGGTTAAGAATTAGTCACAGAATGTGTAAGTTAGAGAATTTCTCACAGAATATATGAGGTAAAGAGTTAGTCACAGAATACGTAAGTTAGAGAATTTCTCACAGAATATATGAGGTAAAGAATTAGTCACAGAATATATGAAGTAAATAGTTAGTCATAGAATATATGAGGTAAATAGTTAGAATATATGAGGTAAAGAGTTAGTCACAGAATATATGAGGTAAAGAGTTAGTCACCGAATATATGAGGTAAAGAGTTAGTCACAGAATATATGTGTGTCCACATTGTAAGGTTCTATGGGAGTAGACAAGGTTCCTAATCAGCAGTTTGTATCTGGCTGGGATCAAAGCTGACCCGCATCTGATGAGGCGATCATCAAAGAAGCAATACACTCAGCACAACACTGCTGATGGCCAAATTCTAATTAACAACAAATTCTTTGCAAATTATTTGCTGTTTCTAATTTAAACCCCTCTTCGAGGCAGTGTTGGCACCGCATGCAAAGAACAAGAATGAGTGACTTGACAATTTATTAAATAAACCACGTTTTAATTTCAACATTTTTTTTTTTAATTTGTGCAACCTTAACTCTTCTATTGTGAATGTGTTTGTGTACAATATATGTGCAATGTTGGGGTGGATCCCTAGGGTTTAGACACCTTGATTTACTAACTAAAAAAAGTATTTTTTAAGAATTTGGAGAAAAAATAATATCTGTTTTAAACTAATTGACAGTTTTCATATCTTAGATTGATTCCTTTTCTTAAACCTAGAGTTTACACAAAATTTGCTTTCCATTGCTTAGCATATTGATTACCAGTGCTATCCAATAAAAAGTGAGAGCCATTTTTAATTCATTCCACGTGAGTATGCATCATTGTTTCAAATATTTATTTTGGACGAATAAACATTGAGATATTTTACACCGGAAGTTGGTTTTATTTCCTCTCTGCGCATGCGTCTGTCTGGGAGGCAATACAATCTGAACAGAACTCGTGTAATTACATTCAAATCAACTTTGCAATCCAGGCTTAAGTCAATTAAATGTCTTCTTTCCAACATCATGTAAGTGAATATATAAAAAAAAATGGTTATATTTCCTATACAAAACTCCGCAAAGCTGAAGAATATAACAACATGGTATAAGAAACCTGTAGTTCTGTGATGTAGATGTTATTGGATAACTTTGGTCAAGTATGGAATGCCTATGGTCCAGTATTGCAGCAAAACTGGTATTGGATACATATGATCCACCTTTGTAGCAAGAGAGATATTGGATACTGTGGTCCAGAATTGTAGCAAGAAGATTTTATAGTCCAGTTTTGTGACAACAGTTGCATTGGATTAATTACCCTCCATAGCAGGATTTCTTTATCATATCAGTACCTGCCACCAAAGGTATAAAGGTGCGCACAGAATCGAGCGCAAGTCATCAGTTTTCATATAACTCTGGCTGTGAACTGATTGGTGAAGAATGAATGCTTACTGAAATAGATTCTGTTTTGTTCTGACAGCAGTACTGATTGGTCAGTGTATGTGTAAGATACCTGGTTACAATTTGTCACCCTATGTTGGTAAATTCAGATTTGACAATATTTTTGTGAACAATGCAAGCATTTATACCTTGGGGAATTCCAAATTTAGAATTCTAAATCCAATATAGGACAATGACTGCAGAGGTAGTCATTGAATACTACCTCTGTAATGCAGAGTGGTATTGTATACACTTGGTCCAGAATTGGATACACTTGGTCCAGAATTGTATACACTTGGTCCAGAATTGGATACACTTGGTCCAGAATTGTATACACTTGGTCCAGAATTGGATACACTTGGTCCAGAATTGTATACACTTGGTCCAGAATTGTATACACTTGGTCCAGAATTGTATATACTTGGTCCAGAATTGGATACACTTGGTCCAGAATTGGATACACTTGGTCCAGAATTGGATACACTTGGTCCAGAATTGGATACACTTGGTCCAGAATTGGATACACTTGGTCCAGAATTGGATACACTTGGTCCAGAATTGGATACACTTGGTCCAGAATTGGATACACTTGGTCCAGAATTGTATATACTTGGTCCAGAATTGGATACACTTGGTCCAGAATTGGATACACTTGGTCCAGAATTGGATACACTTGGTCCAGAATTGGATACACTTGGTCCAGAATTGGATACACTTGGTCCAGAATTGGATACACTTGGTCCAGAATTGGATACACTTGGTCCAGAATTGGATACACTTGGTCCAGAATTGGATACACTTGGTCCAGAATTGGAAACACTTGGTCCAGAATTGGATACACTTGGTCCAGAATTGGATACACTTGGTCCAGAATTGGATACACTTGGTCCAGAATTGGATACACTTGGTCCAGAATTGGATACACTTGGTCCAGAATTGGAAACACTTGGTCCAGAATTGGATACACTTGGTCCAGAATTGGATACACTTGGTCCAGAATTGGATACACTTGGTCCAGAATTGGATACACTTGGTCCAGAATTGGATACACTTGGTCCAGAATTGGATACACTTGGTCCAGAATTGGATACACTTGGTCCAGAATTGGAAACACTTGGTCCAGAATTGGATACACTTGGTCCAGAATTGGATACACTTGGTCCAGAATTGGATACACTTGGTCCAGAATTGGATACACTTGGTCCAGAATTGTGGCAAAAATAGGATGCATATCGTCCGGTATTGTAATAAGAATACTAATGGTCCAAAGGTTAAAATCGGTCCTTTAACTTTTGAGACATTGTGTGAGAAGACAGACAGACAGACAGATCGACCAGCTGACCGACAGATAGACAAATAGTATAACTAAACATGAGAATATACGCATATGAAGAACTATTTTGCAAGTTATGATGGCAAAACATACTCACGGTGTATAAATCACACCGTGTATAACAACATGGAGCTGTGATGTAACTTAGCCTGCTTCATCTCATTTCATGAGACTTTAGTTGTTTACACAAGTTTTGCTGAAGGAATTTGAAATGTTTATTGGACAAAACGACACAATATTACTAAGAGTTTGATAGGTGACTGTTTTGGTGGAGATATTAGGGGACCATGAAAGCTGGCCAGGCAGCAGATGGATCACGCATGCGCATTGTTTCCTGTATTAAGCCAGGCATTGTCATTCAATCCACCTGTTACACAAGTCACACAAAATCCCATTTGCAACGAGATGCCATCGCTCTGCTGTCTGATTGGCTGAATAATCAACCAATCAGAATTCATGCCTGCATACTGATGGCCCGGACGTGTGAGAAAGTGGCGAGAGATGAGATCAGCTCTCTCTTGCCCATCGCTCATTCCAGCCACAAAGAGTGACCATTCTACTTCGGGGGGATGCTTACATTTTAACACAAAACAAAAGTTGGCACAATTGACTAAATTTAGTCCGGCCAGAACAACTTCACAATTTTATATCAATGAAAATGTCCAACACATTCTTCACTTAAGTTGAATTCAGTGTTGTGTTTAAGAGCTTATGAGGCGACCTTGTTGTTGGACTACCTTAATCCTTAATGTTCTGAATGTGTGGTTTAACTTTCTTCTCTCACCCCTCCTAATATCACTTGACCCTCCATATCATTTATTCCCCTTCCTCTGTTTATCCAGACCTGGGTATGCATATCTGTGCCCTAACAACAAATATAGTAGTCCTAACTGACAACAAAATGATGGACATGAGAAACAACCGGTAGAGGCATCCCACTCTACATCATTAGCATCTTTCGCTTGATTTCTCTCTAATTGGCTCTTTTGTTATACAGGAACTGTCTTATATATGACTCACAACTAGAGTGATATTGAGAGGTTACATATTGAATGTATATCACAGAATCATATGAGATATCTGTGGTACTGTGTGGTCGCTAGATTTGTATTGAAAGGTTACAGAAATGTATATCACAGAGTAATATAATATATCTGTAGTACTGTGTGGTCGCTAGAGTTGTATTGAAAGGTTACAGAAATGGGCATATAAGGTAGTTGATAGTTGGAATTGGGATTTCTATGGGACAGTATGGAGATTGAAGAGGTTTGAGATGTATTTAGTACAGTGTTGTAGCTAGAGTGGTCTGGGATATCTGTGGTGTAGTTTGGTACCTAAAGTGGTATGGGCTACCTATGGTGGTGTGTGGTATCTAGAGTGGTATGGGCTACCTATGGTGCAGTGTGGTACGTGGAGTGGTATGGGCTACCTATGGTGCTGTGTGGTACCTGGAGTGGTATGGGCTACCTATGGTGCTGTGTGGTACCTGGAGTGGTATGGGCTACAAATGGTGCTGTGTGGTACCTGGAGTGGTATGGGCTACAAATGGTGCTGTGTGGTACCTGGAGTGGTATGGGCTACAAATGGTGCTGTGTGGTACCTGGAGTGGTATGGGCTACCTATGGTGCTGTGTGGTACCTGGAGTGGTATGGGCTACAAATGGTGCTGTGTGGTACCTGGAGTGGTATGGGCTACAAATGGTGCTGTGTGGTACCTAGAGTGGTATGGGCTACCTATGGTGCTGTGTTAAGGCTAGAGTGGTATTCGCTACCAAAAGTGCAATGTGGTACGTGGAGTGGTATGGGCTACCTATGGTGCTGTGTGGTACCTAGAGTGGTATGGGCTACCTATGGTGCTGTGTTAAGGCTAGAGTGGTATTGGCTACCAAAAGTGCAATGTGGTACGTAGAGTGGTATGGGCTACCTATGGTGCAGTGTGATACCTAGAGTGGTATGGGCTACCTATGGTGCTGTGTTAAGGCTAGAGTGGTATTGGCTACCAAAAGTGCAATGTGGTACGTAGAGTGGTATGGGCTACCTATGGTGCAGTGTGATACCTAGAGTGGTATGGGCTACCTATGGTGCTGTGTTAAGGCTAGAGTGGTATTGGCTACCAATGGTGCAGTGTGGTACGTAGAGTGGTATGGGCTACCTATGGTGCTGTGTGGTACCTGTAGTGGTATGGGCTACCTATGGTGCAGTGTGGTACCTGGAGTGGTATGGGCTACCTATGGTGCAGTGTGATACCTAGAGTGGTATGGGCGACCTATGGTGCAGTGTGGTACCTGTAGTGGTATGGGCTACATATGGTGCCATTTGCTAGTCAAATCGATCCTTTTGGGACAGTGTAACCCTAATCTAAATGAGAAGCAATAATGCTTATTATGTTTTCCCATATTCCAAGCAGTTGCCACTGCAGCTATGAGTGGTACATAGGCATGTGTTGTAGAGACTTCTGTGGTTTGCCATATTTGCGAGCAGCAGCTTGTAATTCAGATGATTAACATTTACATACAAGTTCACGATCATTGCAATCTATGGGACAATGTACATTAAATGGTGACTGGCTGTTTCGACCATTCCCCTGTTTAACCATTCTCCTGTTCGACCGTAACCTGTTCAACTGTGCCTGTTTGACCATATTATATCAAATAATTTGCTTAATTTATACTTTTTTCTTGCAGCATAAGTTAAGCATTCAGGGTCAATTAGCCTTCTTGAAGGATGTTTTATTTAGTTTTGAGCAGTTACTGAGTGACTGGGGCATACTTCTGGTGAGGACTGCTTTTCTGACCACAGTCAGACACAGGGACAGAATTCTCTACCACAGTTGGACAAGGGGACAGAATTCTCTACCATGGTCGAACACAGGGACAGAATTCTCTACCATGGTCGAACACACGGTCAAACACGGGGACAGAATTCTCTACCATGGTCGAACTTGGGGACAGACACGGGGACAGAATTCTCTACCATGGTCGGACACAGGGACAGAATTCTCTACCATGGTCGAACACACGGTCAAACACGGGGACAGAATTCTCTACCATGGTTGAACACGGGGACAGACACGGGGACAGAATTCTCTACCATGGTCGGACACAGGGACAGAATTCTCTACCATGGATGAACACACGGTCAAACACGGGGACAGAATTCTCTACCATGGTCAAACATGGGGACAGACACGGGGACAGAATTCTCTACCATGGTCGAACTCGGGGACAGACACGGGGACAGAATTCTCTACTATGGTCGGACACAGGGACAGAATTCTCTACCATGGTCGGACACAGGGACAGAATTCTCTACCATGGTCGAACATGGGGACAGACACGGGGACAGAATTCTCTACCATGGTCGAACATGGGGACAGACACGGGGACAGAATTCTCTACCATGGTCGAACACGGGGACAGACACGGGGACAGAATTCTCTACCATGGTTGAACACACGGTCAAACACGGGGACAGAATTCTCTACCATGGTCAAACATGGGGACAGACACAGGGACAGAATTCTCTACCATGGTCGAACACGGGGACAGACACGGGGACAGAATTCTCTACCATGGTCGAACTCGGGGACAGACACGGGGACAGAGTTCTCTACCATGGTCGAACACACGGTCAAACACGGGGACAGAATTCTCTACCATGGTCGAACACGGGGACAGACACGGGGACAGAATTCTCTACCATGGTCGAACACGGGGACAGAATTCTCTACCATGGTCGAACTCGGGGACAGACACGGGGACAGAATTCTCTACCATGGTCGAACACACGGTCAAACACGGGGACAGAATTCTCTACCACGGTCAAACACGCCACAGTCAAAGAGGAAAACGGTTGAAAAAGGCCAAGGTCAAATAGGAGGATGGTCGAAAATGCCAGCCACCCACTTATGTTGGACTCGTATCAGAAGTAATTGTTGCCACATCAAAACATACGATGATTGGCGTTTTTTCTGTGTTCTGGATGCAATTAATCTAAGAATTCTGGTTATTTGAAGAAAAGCTAAAGAACAAAATGGCACATATATTACTTTACCCATAAAGTGGAAAATTGATAGCTGCTTCTTGATGGAGTGAGCGATAATTGAGGATACATGCTTAACAAGTGTGCTGTGGCGCAGCAACTGGAGATATTCCCCATCTACCACATTCCTAATTATATAACCACAGATTTGTCTGATTGGGAACTTGTATTGTTGACCAAAATAAGGGGTTTGAAATTCAAATTTCAGCTTTTCAGTCATTTATCTGATCAGGAAGACTCAGAGCGAGGAAAAGATTATTTCAACCAAGACATAGTCGTCTTGTCTATTTGTGGAACACTGATGAGCCAATCAAGCTGCGAGGTTGCTCTAATATCGCTCAGATTTTGGAAGCCTCTTTCTGAAGCTAGCGTCCCATTGAAGCAGCAACGATCCCCCCAATCTTGCGCTTTTAGGGATCACTCACTTTTCGTTTTCTTGCCTTCTCGGGGAGCAGCAATTATCTAGCGGGTACAACCTAAACGATGAGCAAGTCACGTGATACTCGCACACAATCTCTTGACAAATTTGCCTCGTTTTCGTTTTCTGAGAACCTCCAGATGGGAAAATATTTTTAGAGGTGTTGGGTAAATTGGTAATTTCTAAGCCCCATTCATATTTATTCAATTTGGCCCCATGGGGAAACTTGAGAACTAGGCGGAGTAAAGCTTTGGGATGAACTCAAGGCAATATTATTATTAACAGGGGAACATGGGTGAAAACAAAAAGAGAATTTCTAAGAATTATGTAAAATAACTCCACACCATATTATTGGTTTATTTGATAACTGAGATCAAATACCTTGCATGGTCTTCAATCAAATTGAAATACCACAAATCCGACTTCAATTTTAGGTTTAAAAAAAGTTGATAATGAAATGGTCCCTTCTGAAATCCACAATACCTAAAAAATCGATTATATCATATTTCTTGCCAAACAAGTTCTCCCGCTCTCTATGCAATTTATTTAATTTAAAATGGAAAGTGTCTTACTGGTATGCTTATAACCTTTTTCAAATTTAATTTGTTAAAATATAATATGCCTGCTTATTCTTTATCATTTTATTCTTCTTAATCCTTCATTATTTGTCAATATTCATCAGTCTGATACTAGTTCATAAAAAAATAATAAATATATTAACATATTGTTTCCTCAGTAGACAAAACTGGTTGAAATGACGTGATTTTCACGTGTTGTATTTGCTGTGATGCATCTTATCATAATGGTTGCACCTCTTATATTGACACTATAAAAAAGGCATGTTGTTGACATATTGTGACAAATCTTAAATCCACAGGTTAACATTTAACCAATGCTATAGTTTAAACAATTTAGATTCACAGATTATTAAACCATTCACTTTCTGAATACCACTCAGTCTATAGCACCCAGTCTAAATTCAACATACCATTCAGATTAAGGTTAACTAGCACCCAGTCTAAAGTCAACATACCATTCAGATTAAGGTAAGCATAGCACCCAGTCTAAAGTCAACATACCATTCAGATTAAGGTTAGCATAGCACCCAGTCTAAAGTCAACATACCATTCAGATTAAGGTTAGCATAGCACCCAGTCTAAATTCAACATACCATTCAGATTAAGGTTAGCATAGCACCCAGTCTAAAGTCAACATACCATTCAGATTAAGGTAAGCATAGCATCCAGTCTAAAGTCAACGTACCATTCAGATTAAGGTTAACATAGCATCCAGTCTAAAGTCAACATACCATCCAGATTAAGGTTAGCATAGCACCCAGTCTAAAGGCAACATACCATTCAGATTAAGGTTAGCATAGCACCCAGTCTAAAGTCAACATACCATTCAGATTAAGGTAAGCATAGCACCCAGTCTAAAGTCAACATACCATTCAGATTAAGGTAAGCATAGCACCCAGTCTAAAGTCAACATACCATTCAGATTAAGGTAAGCATAGCACCCAGTCTAAAGTCAACATACCATTCAGATTAAGGTAAGCATAGCACCCAGTCTAAAGTCAACATACCATTCAGATTAAGGTGAGCATAGCATCTAGTCTAAAGTCAACATACCATTCAGATTAAGGTAAGCATAGCACCCAGTCTAAAGTCAACATACCATTCAGATTAAGGTGAGCATAGCACCCAGTCTAAAGTCAACATACCATTCAGATTAAGGTTAACGCACCACTCAATCTAAGCAGGTTTCAACTTAATGTCAGTTCGACATCATTTCAGAAATCAATTCCTGATTTCTTTCAGAAAAACATTTTCAACAATACCTAATATAACGAAACTGAATTCTCAAATATTGGCAATTTTACAACATGAACATGGTGTATCAGTCATTCTTAGGCTAAAAAAAGTTAAATAAAACAATACACTGAGGTAGGTAGCTTGTAAAAGCTTACATTCATGTGCAGGGAGGTATGACAAATACTCTAAATGTTTAATCAGGAAATAGGACAGCTCCCCAGCACACACCACAAGTAAATACAGGTACCCAGCCAACACCCAGACACTGTTTGACCTGCATGATTGTCTTTGCTTCCCATTTAGCTTTCATGTCAAATATCACAGTTTTTATGATAAAATTATATTTTGTATTCATTAGATTATCACGGCCTCACGCTTTTTGTTATACAATTATATTTTGTACACATTAGATTTGGATGGTTTCATGATATATATATATATCACTTAATTATATATTGCATACTCTGTGTGTGAATTAAATAAAGTAGGTATAAGAGTGAGATAGACTAGCTCAATAGTTTCATATGACCATATTACTGCTCATTTGACACTTTATTTTGACAAGAACTCCAATATCATTCATACTTACCTTTCCGATTACTCTGACTATACTTACTAGATTATATTCTAGAAGATATTACTTACTAGATTATATTCAAGATATTATTTCCCAGTTTCAATGCTTACTGAACGTAGTGAGTGGCTATGGTTAATATGGAAATACTTGTCAGAGAATGACAAAGAAATGGGGGTAAATTATATCATACTATGGCATTCCATGGCATTCCATGGCATTCCATGGCACCCAGCCTCCACCCAGACTCCATCCAGCCAACACCCTGCCTACACCCAGCCTCCACCCAGCCTCCACCCAGTCAACACGCAGCCTACACCCAGCCTACACCCAGCCTACACGCAGCCTACACCCAGCCTACACCCAGCCTCCACCCAGCAAACACCCAGCCTACACCCAGACAGGAATGCCATGGAATGCCATGGAATGCCATGGAATGCCATGGAATGCCATGGAATGCCATGGAATGCCATGGAATGCCATAGTTTGTCATAGTATGCTATGGTATGCTATGGTATGTGTTTGGTATGCTATGGTATGTGTTTGGTATGCTATGGTATGTGTTTGGAATTCTATGGTATGTGTTTTGGTATGCTATGGTATGTGTTTGGTATGCTATGGTATGTGTTTGGTGATATGCTATGGTATCTGTGTGGTATTCTATGGTATGTGTTTGGTATGCTATGGTATGTGTTTGGTATGCTATTGTATGTGTTTGGTATATTATGGTATGTGTTTGGTACGCTATGGTATGTGTTTGGTATGCTATGGTATGTGTTTGGTACGCTACGGCGTACCATGGTATACCATTGTTCGCTGTGGTATGCATTCGCATGCTATTTTGATACAAAATCTGTTTTTGTTTTGCATTAATTGTTTTGTATTAATCACCTTGGCTTGACCCTTAATGCAATGAGAATTTTAGACAGGACGATCAGATGAATAATCACAGAAACCTCTCAGCAAAATCACATCACTCCTCTATGTGTGTTTTTATTGAAAGCAATCAATTTGAATATATATATATATATATATATAAATTTCTGCGAAGTAGTTAATATACATTTACAGATTAACATTGGTTATGCAAAACTGTCAAATGTTTTTTACCCATGAAAGTGAGAAAAATGGCTCAACCAGTTGTTTCCTAAACGTTTTAAAAAGCTTTTTGAAAAATGGTTTTATGGGGGAAGTTCCATATCTAGATGTCATACATTCTCTGTATATGTTTTAATATCATTATATCGTTATTTGTTTTGACATTTAAAGTTTGATTAAAAAAGACTTCCAAATATAAGCAAGAAAAGGGTAAAACTGTGAACATCAAAATAAAGGGACTGTATATTGAAAAGTTTGTCACATGCAACTTTAATATTAAAAAGTTAGTATAATGGAAGTAACGTGCAAAATATCCATCCAATGCAAAAAGTTAATTTCTTGAATTCTTATTTAAGTCCAGTGAGAGCGACCCCTATCGGCCAAGACAGACAAAACCGGAAATAAGGCTTGCCACTTACCTCCTCCAAGTCGTGCACAGGTGGAAAGAAAGAAAAACCAATATGTTAGTATTCATATTACATTCTAAACATTCTTCATTATATGTATAATCATATGCATATAAATATGAACTTTAATTTGCGACCTACACATATGTAAATGTTCTAAAATAGATTACACTTTCAATGAAATGTATAAAATTAATTATATTACTTTCCTTTTCATATATAACTCTAAATGAAAACTATATTACTTTATATTACATACATTATATTACATACATTATATTACATACATTATATTACATACATTATATGACATACATTATATTACATACATGAGGAAAATATATTAAATATAGTGTTTGTTTTTTCAAGTATTTGCTTCAATAGTTAGTGCATAGATTCGTAACAAAGTCTATAGTATCACTATATAAACGTTTATGAATGAAAACAAGAATGTACATTGATATAGATGCATGTATACTCTATATCTGGGATTGGGATTATTCTATCTCTCTAGACAATTCTATATACTGTGAGTTTGGGATTATTGTATCTCTCTAGACAATTCTATATACTGTGAGTTTGTGATTAATGTATCTCTCTTGACAATTCTATTTACTGTGAGTTTGGGATTATTGTATCTCTCTAGACAATTCTATATACTGTGAGTTTGGGATTATTGTATCTCTCTAGACAATTCTATATACTGTGAGTTTGTGATTAATGTATCTCTCTTAACAATTCTATATACTGTGAGTTTGGGATTATTGTATCCCTCTTGACAATTCTATATACTGTGAGTTTGTGATTAATGTATCTGTCTTGACGATTCTATATACTGTGAGTTTGGGATTATTGTATCTCTCTAGACAATTCTATATACTGTGCGTTTGTGATTAATGTATCTCTCTTGACAATTCTATATACTGTAAGTTTGGGAGTATTGTATCTCTCTTGACAATTCTATATACTGTGCGTTTGTGATTAATGTATCTGTCTTGACAACTCTATATACTGTGAGTTTGTGATTATTGTATCTCTCTTGACAATTCTATATACTGTGAGTTTGGGATTATTGTATCTCTCTAGACAATTCTATATACTGTGAGTTTGGGATTATTGTATCTCTCTAGACAATTCTATATACTGTGAGTTTGGGATTATTGTATCTCTCTAGACAATTCAATATACTGTGAGTTTGGGATTATTGTATCTCTCTAGACAATTCTATATACTGTGAGTTTGTGATTAAGGTATATCTCTTGACAATTCTATATACTGTGAGTTTGGGATTATTGTATATCTCTTGACAATTCTATATACTGTGAGTTTGGGATTATTGTATCTCTCTAGACAATTCTATATACTGTGAGTTTGTGATTATTGTATCTCTCTTGACAATTCTATATACTGTGAGTTTGGGATTATTGTATCTCTCTAGACAATTCTATATACTGTGAGTTTGTGATTAAGGTATATCTCTTGACAATTCTATATACTGTGAGTTTGGGATTATTGTATCTCTCTAGACAATTCTATATACTGTGAGTTTGTGATTAAGGTATATCTCTTGACAATTCTATATACTGTGAGTTTGGGATTATTGTATCTCTCTAGACATTTCTATACACTGTGAGTTTGGGATTATTGTATCTCTCTAGAAAATTCTATATACTGTGAGTTTGTGATTAAGGTATATCTCTTGACAATTCTATATACTGTGAGTTTGTGATTATTGTATCTCTCTAGACAATTCTATATACTGTGAGTTTGGGATTATTGTATCTCTCTAGACAATTCTATATACTGTGAGTTTGTGATTAAGGTATATCTCTTGACAATTCTATATACTGTGAGTTTGGGAGTATTGTATCTCTCTTGACAATTCTATATACTGTGAGTTTGTGATTATTGTATCTCTCTTGACAATTCTATATACTGTGAGTTTGTGATTAATGTATCCCTCTTGACAATTCTATATACTGTGAGTTTGGGATTAATGTTTCTCTCTTGACAATTCTATATACTGTGCATTTGTGATTAATGTATCTGTCTTGACAATTCTATATACTGTGAGTTTGTGATTAATGTATCTCTCTAGACAATTCTATATACTGTGAGTTTGTGATTATTGTATCTCTCTTGACAATTCTATATACTGTGAGTTTGTGATTAATGTATCCCTCTTGACAATTCTATATACTGTGAGTTTGGGATTAATGTATCTCTCTTGACAATTCTATATACTGTGCATTTGTGATTAATGTATCTGTCTTGACAATTCTATATACTGTGAGTTTGTGATTAATGTATCTCTCTAGACAATTCTATATACTGTGAGTTTGTGATTATTGTATCTCTCTAGACAATTCTATATACTATGCGTTTGTGATTAATTTATCTCTCTTGATAATTCTATATACTGTGCGTTTGTGATTAATGTATCTCTCTTGACAATTCTATATACTGTGAGTTTGTGATTAATGTATCTCTCTAGACAATTCTATATACTGTGAGTTTGGGATTATTGTATCTCTATAGACAATTCTATATACTGTGCGTTTGTGATTAATGTATCTCTCTTGATAATTCTATATACTGTGAGTTTGGGATTATTGTATCTCTCTAGACAATTCAATATACTGTGAGTATTGGATTAATTTATCTCTCTTGACAATTCTATATACTGTGAGTTTAATAGCCTGGTGGACAATACACATCAATCAGCCACTGACTTTAGCCTGCTAAACATTTGCATTATTTAAACTTTAATGAGAACAGTGGCATCAAAAAGCCAAGAAGAATGTACCATAGCACGTCTTGAAACCACAGATAGATAATCATTGAAAATGTCTGTAGTCTAACATTAAAGGCAAATACAAATTCGCATAAAAGGGGAAAGGTTATATTATTGCCGAGGTAAATATGTGACTGGGTTGGTTTTCATGTTTAAGGAACTGTGACATGACAATTTAGTCAGGTTTCATTTTATCTGCTACAAGTAGGTCTCATCATGAAATAACTGAAATGTTGAACGTGGCGTAAAACCCCAATCAATTTGTATTGATATGACAATTGACCAATAGGTCATATGAAGTTATGTTTACATTTAAACTAAAGAAATGTGGATTTGGTGAGAAAGGCATCATCATTTTCACAAACTGCATTAAGTTGGATTTGATTTCTTTGTCCTCATTATTCCATTTTGTCCCCAACACAGTCAGTGCCTGGCACTCCTGTCAGAACCCTTTCTCATAGAAAAAAATATGTAATAATAATAATAATAATAATGATTCATATAGCGCTATACCAGACCAGGTCTGCTCAAAGCGCTTTTTGGAGATAATGATTTCTATATAGATACGTCTTAAGTTTTTTCTTGAAAGTGTCCACTGTTTTGCAGTTTTTCACTTCAAGGGGCAGGGCATTCCAGTGTACTGTTTGGGAGCAAATGCTACATGGGGCTAAGACTTAATCTGTGTTTTTTTTTCAGTTTCTGTCTGCTTTAAATTGTGTTCTACGTGTCATGTGCTCAGTGTGAGCTCGTCGTGAATATGTCACAGATATAATTAGAGAATCGTCGGCCTACTGGGCACAGTAAAGACCATGATGACCTGTCTTAGTGTGAGACCCGGATGACAGGTCAGCAGACGATTATCGACGATTAAGACTTGTTGACTGACATACACAAATGTACATCGCCAGACAACTTGAGATCGAGGCTGACCTCGGTATGAAAACTAACAATAGTGGAGGTATCAACAAGCAGTGGTGCGGTTATGCTGTGTATCCTTCCGCTCAGACAGGCAGGTTGTGAAGCGGTCTTCTGCCTGGGTAAATGAACACGGCCGATTCGAGTAGTGTGTTCGTGTTGAACACAGTGGGACTGTCCTGTGAGCAGGCGTCCCATCGATCACGTGACTAATCAACATGTCTCTCAAACATCGTCAGCAACAAAGTCGTGCCCCAACTTACCCCAATTTTCTTTGGAACTGCTGATCTACAAACATGTTTGTGTATGGTATGAATACCAGAGTAAATGTTTTTTCTTCGTGTTTAAAAAAACGAAGTAGATCCTCAGAATCAATGGCGGGTACTGATGGTCCCCTACACTTTTCTGACCTGGTTTTTTATTGTGCATAATAACAGAATGTCTTCATAAAATTGTTTGTTTTGTATGTAGTTGACGTGGTGAATGGGCCTATATGTTCTATTATTGATTCTAATCTCCCATCATCACAGCTGATAAATGCAAATAGTAAATATATTCTGTTTAATTAATATCTCTGTTTAACTAATAGCTCTAACTCATGTATTTGTCTATTTAATATTACACTTATCACAGTCCAAATAAAATAGTATTTTCAATGTTCTGAGGCTACGGGCCGTGGCGAAGTTGATAAGAGCTTAGCACAAATTCCTCTGTGATCATCCATAGATGTGTGTTCGATCCCTGGCCATGCCGAGATTGAAATCAAGGTATAATTCCACACATGAGCTTTGGCCCATGCCTTAAATGGTTAACTCGTTGTCCTTGTAAATCCATGACTGGGTGGGTTGTCATGTAAAGGACCTGTGACATGACAATTCTGTGAGGCACTATATATGCTACAAGAAGGTCTCACCATGAAATGACTGAAATAATGTTGAAAGTGATGTAAAACCACAAACAAACAAAACCAAAATTCTGAATGTGACAAACGACAAGAGCACATAAAAAACACTCTATGAGCTACAAGTAGGTCTCATCATGAAATGACTGAAAGAATGTTGAAAGTGGTTTAAAACCTCAAACAAACAAAACCAATATTTTGAATGTTAGAAATGACAAGAGCAAATAAAAAGCTGATTTTTTTTTTCTGTTAGGCCTCCCCAGCTCTAGGATATAACTAATCGGGTTCAAGACAGAGGTTGGTTGATTAACATGGCCCCATTGACCTATTGTCACCAGCTATCACTGTTACTGCGGGATTACTCAGGCCGATAATAGGGGAAGACACCGGCTTTAATCTAGTTTGGCTTTGTCTGCCTGACCAGACTGGAGCTTCACTCTCGCCTACAGATCAATCATCTCACGTCCTGACTTCTGCCACACTACCAACAATGTTTAATAAAGGTCTACCCGTCAAATTGATGCAATGTGCACCATGTATTAACATCCATCTCTTTTATAGAATATTTATTTAAATACCTTTAAAGCATGGCTCAAGCTGTAGTGTCCAGAAAGGGGGATATTTGTTATATCTGAGTCTTTTTTCCCATTCTAACCGGTTTGTTCTCCGTGAATGGCTATCAAAAGTCGTGGTGTGATATTACAAAGGAAAGATCCCTAGCCACTCTTCGAAAAGAGTAGGGCATTAAGTCCTGGTGACAAACTTCTATCTGATCTAATACAACAGTTCTGGAAAGGTCGTTAATACAAATAATAATACAAGTGAGTATTCATTGATTTTTGGATGGCTCTTAGTCACTCATTAAAAAAGAGTAGGCATTTGGTTTCATTGACCTGATGTATTTGACATAAAAGTGCAAATAAATACGTTTCTAGAAAAAAAAAACAGATTCTGTCTCTCACTTATGAGCAACAAGAAATCAATATCTGATATACAAGTGGTAATTTTTTTTTTTTTTTTTTTTTTTTTTTTTTTTATACATCACTTTCAACATTATTTCAGTCATTTCGTGATGGGACCTACTTGCAGCAGATATAGTGCTGCCTCACTGAATTGTCATGTCGCAGGTCCTTGACATGACAACCCACCCGGTCACAGATTTACAAGGACAACGGGTTAACCCTTTTGGCACGGGCCTCAGCTCATATGGGAAATTGAATCATGAGTTCAATCTCGACATGGCCGGGATTCGAACCCACGACCTTTGGATCACCACAGAGGAACTGGTGCTAGTAAGCTAGCGCCCTAACCAACTGCGCCACGGCCCGTGGCTATACAAGTGGTAAATCTTCCTATATTCACAACAAACCTAACTGGCACTTGGCCACGATGACAAGACTGTCTTCCTTTAAAAAAAACACCAAGAGGCAGAGCGATAGGAGACTTCTCTAATGACACGTTAACACAAATAGTCATAAAGGCTGCCAGAAAATGAGAGGAGAATATTGCCTGACTTGGTAGAAATTAAGGCAAGAATCGGCACATTCTCTTTGATGTTTTCTTTGATGTCGCCGCTCGACAGGTAAGTGATACAATACCTTGCTAACAGTTACCCCTCAACTCTCAGTCAACCAGATTACTTGTGCACAATGGTCTCCATATTTACTTCCTAAATGATGACACACCCTAATAGAATAAATTTTGATCAAAATATCAACATCCAATGTTTTATGAAATGTTATGATGACAATTCTTCTTGCATAGGAATGGAACCTAACCAGAAGTGTACCCAACCAGAAATGTACCCAACCAGAAGTGGTACCAAACAATAAATGGTACCAAACAAGATGTGGTACCCAACAATATGTGGTACCCAACCAGAAATGTACCCAACCAGAAATGTACCCAACCAGAAAGGTAACCAACCAGAAAGGTACCAAACAAGAAGTGGTACCAAACAAGAAGTGGTACCAAACAAGAAGTGGTACCAAACAAGATGTGGTACCCAACAATATGTGGTACCCAACAAGATATGGTACCCAACAAGATATGGTACCCAACAAGATATGGTACCCAACCAGAAGTGATATCAAATAAGGAGTGGTACGCAACCAGAGGTGGTACCCAATCAGATATTGAATATAGTCTTATAGTAAACCGTGCATTTGCATTTCCCATATAAGCAATATTTGGCGATATAGGAAGCCTTAGATATGATCAAAATCAATATGAAAATGTGCTGCATATACGTAGGCGGTTATTACTGCATAATGTTCTTGTTGTTTATATTTCCCAAGTCTTTAATATGTCTTTCATATTAAGCAATCAGAAGGGCAATCTAAGATAGGATCACTCTGACTACATTTTAATCATCTTAACATCTCATCATCTTTAAAGTAATTAGAATTTTAGGTTTCACTGAAATACACATAAATTGTTTTTAGACACCCTCTTTTTCTGTTGCAAGGTGAATATCTTGCCTGCAATGTGAATATCTTGCCTGCAATGTGAATATCTTGCCTGCAATGTGAATATCTTGCCTGTAATGTGAATATCTTGCCTGCAATGTGAATATCTTGCCTGCAATGTGTAAGATGGAATTGATTGCCTTCAACTTTGACACAATGCCCTTCTGTTTTTGAAGAATGGCTTACACGCTCTATATTGCAGTTAAAACAGAAATGGTACTTAAACAACATTAAGCTTTGATAACCAGTGGAGGGTGGCCTGGTGTGAACAACTGGTTAAATTCTGACCAACGGATTTAAATATGAACAAATGGTTAAAATCTGACCAACTGGTTTAAATCTGACCAACGGGTTTACATCTGACTAACGGGTTTAAATCTGACCAATGGGTTTAAATCTGACCAACTGGTTTAAATCTGACCAACGGGTTTAGATCTGAACAAATGTTTAGAATCTGACCAGCTGGTAAAAATCTGACCAAATGGTTATACATTGACCAACTGGTTTAAATCTGACCAACGGGTTTTAATCTGACCAACGGGTTTAAATCTGACCAACGGGTTTAAATCTGACCAGCTGGTTAAAATCTGACCAACGGGTTTAAATATGAACAAATGGTTAAAATCTGACCAACTGGTTATACCTTGACCAACTGGTTTAAATCTGACCAACGGATTTTAATCTGACCAACGGGTTTAAATCTGACCAACTGGTTTAAATCTGACCAACTGGTCTACATGTAAAGCTCACCAAAGCTGACCAATTGCTTTAAAGCTGAAAAACTGGATTTAAGCCGACCAACTGGTTGAAATCTGACCAACTGCTTAACATCTCCCCAACTCGTCAAAATATGACCAACCACTTCCATTATATTATGGATTGTTATAGAATCTGTAAAGATGTCGACTCAGGTGTCTTTCTTCCCAAATTAGATTTAAGTCTTATTATCCGTCTAATCAGGTGACCTTACACTGCCCTTTGACCTTATGCAGATTACTTGCGTACATATGTTTTTTTACAAATTGACTTTTCACTCAATTCGGATAAAATGTGTGTTCATCATCACAGCATATTAACTTTTCTTTCATTAAGATCCTATTTGTTGAGAACTTGATGTCAACCAGTTGGGAAGGGTCTTAGGACTGACAACAAAATCACAATCTCTTTCATGTTTGCCTAATCATTATCCAGCTCCAGAGCTTACTTGGCAGAATGTCTTGATTTTATGCGCATATTTAATGTATTACATCTCATCCGGTAAAATACTCCAAATTTCCAATATTCTTAATTGTTAAGATGCCATGCTGCTGTCTGACCATTATACTGCCCACAATAAAAATATATATATATATATATATATATATATATATATATATATATATATATATATATATATATATATATATATAGAAAGAGATTGTATCAGATATGGGGTTTTGACCAATCTCAGACCTGTCTTGTGGGGCATTGACGTACTGTGAGGCATATAAAATACCCCACTCTTCATAGTGCAGCTGCGTAGTCACAGTTACATAAGTAACCTGTACAAGGCCTTTTTGAACAGACATGTCTGAGAAGCATATTTATACAATCAGGCAATATCTATATAAATCACTGCCATCTAGTGTCACAGGTAGTAATAAGTGCCCTGGTGGTGGATAATGGCATTAGCGCCATTGATATGAAGGTTAGATTTGTGAGGTATGTAAACTAATTTCATTATTAACACCAGATGGCACTCTTCTGTTACACACATTAAGGTATGAGATGGTACCCCATAATTAGGTCTGACAAAAATGCCTCCAGTACCTCATATCTGTACCAGCTTCTAAATATATATATATATATATATATATATATATATATATATATATATATATATATATATATATATATATATACATATAAACATGTATATATAATCAGCGTTGACCAAGGGATTATCTTCTTAATGAATTATCTACTTATGTGACTCATATCTCAGATTCCTCATCCTCGGATAACCTTATATTTACAGTGTTCATTTGTCAAATTATTCCTACTTGAACATTAAAAAATTATCTTCATAATATCCATAGCCAAGATCTATATGTTTTTATCGTTGATATCATCTCTGAATCCATCAAGGACTAAACAAATTTTCAGTTCAAATTGTACCTAACATTTTAAGATGGTTTAAAAGTGGCGGATGAATATAGAGATAATGCTTTGTGATAAAGAGAACTATTTTTTTGGACTTGACAATTGACAATGACAAAATGTATCAGTTTGAAAGCTTATTAATTATTCCGATTCTATTAAGCAAACTGCTGTGCAATATATATTTGTTTAATATGCCAAGGGACCACATCAAAGTAATGCTTTTTTGGAACTATTTTCCTGCTGGGTTAGAATTTAATCAATTTAGCTTCCTTTCCTAAGCTTACCGAAGATAAAGTTCTTCCTTCAGACAATAGATAGCGTTGCTATATCTGGAGTTGAGAAGAGGAGCTCACCAATTTTGAATAAGGTTTCATGCTCAGAAATATATATTTTCTTTGTGGCACTTTGAGACGTACCGTCACAGGAAGTAGAGCTTAAATAACATTTTTTGAGGAATTCAAAAGATAAGGCCCTGGGTGCAAATCGGAGTTCGGCGAGAAAATTTGATTGTGTCAATGATTTAAATGAGCAAAAATGATTTCAGCTGATTGGCATATGCATAGGATTTGACCAAATAGACTCTGTGATTAGAGTCAAATTAAATATAACCGTCAATTTGATCACGGCAATGATTATATGGGAAATGTCCCAAAGAAAAAGTGTTTGGATGGAAGTATATTCTTATACCAAAGAAATGAATGCTTATTTGGTCACGGCAACGATTATATATGAAACGTCCCAAAGAAAAAAATCGATTGGATGGAAATAAAGTCTCTTACCAAGAAAATGAATGCTTATTTGGAGTTGTTGTTTAAGGGGATAAAATTAGCCATATACGAGGACAGTGGTCAAGCAGACCTCCTGGATATGGCCATTCATATACCCCGGAGATATGCCAGCACAAACTACGGAAATATATGCCTCATAGTCTGCAGTGGAGGTGAGCAACACATTGAAGCTCACTTGTTCCCTTGTGATAATATTTGGACAGGGAGCAGTGGCCATTGTGAAAGTAGTCCGTATGTGTGCGTATGAATATGTCCCATTGAACCTTGGTAATGAGTTTTGCTGGTGAAAAGATTCTTGTGAAAAGGGTCAAGGACCTTTGCCTTCAGAGTCCGGACATGTAAGTAGAATGCAGATTTCTAGAACGGGATTTGCAGAGAAAGCCATACAAATGCAGTAAACATTTAAACAGGTCCAAATATTTTAAATACATGTACTGAATATGTCTCTGAAAAAAATAAGAATGACTTCCTAACTAAGCACAGAATTCCCCACAACTAAATTTTAAGCTGTCAAATTTCAAAGTGCAGAGGAAACCCTGAGTAAAACTGTAAAACTCTCAATAAAACCCTCAGTAAATCAATCAATAAAAACCCTCAATAAAAACCCTCAATAAAACCCTATTCACTGACTGAGATATGCTTAGAATTGTGCAGGGACACATGAACGAAACGATATCCACATTTAATGATACAATTTGCGGTTGGCTTTTGTTCCAGTCCATGGGAACCGTTTCGTGACAAACAGCTGCCTGGAAAAACCGGATTTTCGCGCCATTTGAAACCAAATTGATCTTAAGTGTCGTCTGCTTTTCGTGCTGGGCCAATTTGAGTGTTGTTATGTTAAAGCCGTATAGACATTTTTTTTCTAGGATCGGCTTTAGACCTTGAGGGGGAGTATAAGTGAGAAACAGACGAGAATTGCCACTTAAACTAACGTCGGTATTCTCAGATTAAACGGCTAGCCTATACATTAAACTCATATCCACAATATATCTTTTGGTAGAGTCGATAGTATTTAGACATATTTTCATTATGTGTTTGGTTAATTGATTTGAATACTTAGTGCATTGATCTTTTATTATTTGTCAATGTTGTTTGTGCTTTGAAATGGGTAATTTACCACCGAAGAACACCACGATTGCTCAAGTTTTTCCCTTTTCTGCAAATATGTGGTGCTTAGAGGATATATATATTTATATATATATATATATATATATATATAAATATATATATATATATATATATATATATATATATATATATATATATATATATATATATATATATATATATATATATATATATATATATATATATATATGTTTTAGTGCTTTTACAGCTCCATAAAACTATAAAAAAACAAGTGTGAGTGCATTCACCTCCGCACACTCACAGGAGGAGGAGGAATAGGAGGAGGATTTAGAAGCTAGGTAAGATAGAAGCTTGTCACCCTACTCTGCTCGATATATCTAGAGCTAGGGATATATCTTAAAGCTATGTCAGGTCAATTAGAACCTGTCACCGGGACTCTGTGTCCTACTCTTTTGGTGAAAAAAGACTGAGGATATTTCTTTTTCATCATCACACAGATGTGACAGCAGAAACCACGGCCATGGACAACCAGTCATGCATGAAGCACTGGTTAGAGTAAAAAAAAACATTCGTTAGCAAAAATCAACCCATTTCAACCCCGTAGCATAAGCAAAGATGAGAACCCCACAAAATAATGATGAAGAGGATGCCTCTTTCAGTTAGCTCTCATATGGTAACTTTAAATTAATGGGAAATTGTTTCTGAAAATTAATGGGAAATTGTTTCTGAAAATTAATGGGAAATAGTTTCTGAAAACTTATACTTTTGTGACGTTTGGGCATAATGCCAACTGACTGAATAACAAGCAATCATTGAAATCTTAAATTACATAATAATCATAGTCAATTATAGTAATCAACAGGTTCAGAGGAAGACTCTGTCTGTCTATATTTATTTCTGATCCCATGATATTCTTATTTATTTTATTTTTTCATATTCAAATCTCATCTTATTACATGAGATTCGACTATGACCTTATTGTGTGATATTCAAATATATCCTTATCGCATGATATTCAAACTTGACCTTATTGTGTGATATTCAAATATAACCTTATTGCATGATATTCAAACTTGACCTTATTGCATGATTTTCAAATATAACCTTATTGCATGATATTCTAACTTGACCTTATTGTGTAATATTCAAATATAACCTTATTGCATGATATTCTAACTTGACCTTATTGTGTAATATTCAAATATAACCTTATTACATGATATTCTTACTTGACCTTATTGTGTGATATTCAAATATATCCTTATTGCATGATATTCAAACTTGACCTTATTGTGTGATATTCAAATATAACCTTATCGCATGATATTCTTACTTGACCTTATTGTGTGATATTCAAATATAACCTTATTGCATGATATTCAAACTTGACCTTATTGTGTGATATTCAAATATAACCTTATTACATGATATTCAAACTTGACCTTATTGTGTGATATTCAAATATAACCTTATCGCATGATAATCAAATTAACCTTATTGCATGATATTCAACTTCAACCTTATCAATTTCAACCTGATAGTCGAATCCGATTTGATATTAGGTAATTCTGGTCAATCCTGTTCAATAAAAAGCAAACATGATAAAATATCAGTTAGTTCTACTAGCACAACGTATCCCAGAACAAAACTCTCATTCCCTCTGAACCAAAACACTTTTTACTTTCGAATAATTTAAATTGAAATCCAAAAATATAATAATCTGGTACCCAATGTCGTTTATTTAGGTTCGAAACATATCATGATGGCAGTGTTGTTTAGTCTTTTTTTACAGCAAGTTGAGTGCACTGTAAAAAGTTGTTTTCTGTTAATATACAGCAACATTTACTGATATTCTATAGTTACTTTTTACAGTGTATGGTGGCAATGACTCTGACAAATGCAATTATTATTAAATTCTATCTAAAATCCAGCCTCCTTTAAGAAAAGCTATGATAACATATTCAACTTTTTCAAAATAATTCTTTTGGGACATAGTCCTTTTCACCACACTTAATCCCTTATAGATATACATTAGCTCAGATTTAGATAAACACATTGTGCATCTCCATTTGACCTTGGTCCATATGAAAATCAGATTACATATTTGAGCATCAGCTGCGACCGGGCAACTTCTAACAAACTCTAATATCGCTCAATCTCATCTTCACGTTACTTGATACAATTCTCGCGAGACTTTCCGATAGCAGAGCAATTTCACCTGATATGAAACCACCGGTTGTGTGCCCAGGCCCTTATATTGTGTACACTGTGGAAAGTAAGTCATCAAGACTCAGCTTTTATTCATAGACAGATGTTCTATGAAATGGTTCCTTTGACCTTTCTTCTCTTTTTCCTTTCAGACGGTCCGCAAAATGTGCACAACTAAATGCCATTTTGAAAGTGACACAGAAAGCGCCAGCCAAGTCACTCAATAGAACCAATAGACAACTATAGAAAGATTCTTTTCCAATCGTAACAAAATACAAAAACATGTATATCTTGCGATATCGAAATGCTATGATCATAAAATGACGGGAAAAAAATAAGTATGTGCCAACCTGAATCACACATTTGGAGATTTTTTTATGCCTCTAAATATAAAAAAAGAAAATAAATGACTTTTATGCGCAGTGATCTTTCTGGCAGCCGTGTGTCTGTAGTTGAAGCCATATTGAGCCAGAGCCCTTGACATTGCAACATATGGACGTCAGTTGTAATGACACAGGGGCATATGAAATCTCGTCATTAAGATATCATCCTTACTAAACTAATCAAGATGGCCGACATCTGCTGATCAATGATGATAAATGCGTGATAAAAGCTTTATACAAAAATGGGACACAAAAACATGACTGTGACTGTTAACTGAAAACTGTCTCCCATTTTGCAAAAGCTTAGTTTAACTATACTGCTGTCCTTTGTATATATATATGTACTCTTCAATGTGTACGCTTCACTTATATTTTAATTTTGATCAGACACAAACGACATATACATATATATATATATATATACAGTTAGTAAAAGAAAACAATTGGCCAAAAACAAAAAGAACAAAAATACTGCAAGGATACATAAGATATGTGGAATGTACTGTACAATATAACACAACTTGAAGGTAGTGTGTATCAGTTGACCTGTATATCACACTTTAATGCCACGCCCCTTTATGAGGTTTGCTGTGATGCCAAGACCATTGATACGTAAATACAGCTTCAGTGTACTCCACGACTTTGAGACCGGATCTGAAAGAGTGTATCAATGCTGAACTGTCAATGGTGTCAGTTGCCAAATACGGGTCTAACAGTAATGATACATGGTACACATATGTTATATGTATTAATTAGTATAGTCATTGCTTATTTTATCATTATCTGCTGAGTCTATGCCCAGATGAGAGAGCTGCAATCGTGTTGAAGGTCAAAGGTCGCTTCCGGCAGAAGGGGTTAGGGTGCTTGGTTTATTGTTTGGATCTCATATCTATTTGGTATTTCATAATAATCATAACATTTTGACATATACGATCACCCCCTACCCCTGATACCATAATAACATTAATCACCCAGACACCATAATATTTATCCTCCTTATACCATGATAACACAAATCCCTATATACCATGATAGCATAAATCCCTATATACCATGATAACGCAAATCCCTATTTACCATGATAACACAAATCCCTATATACCATGATTACACAAATCCCTATATACCATGATAACACAAATCCCTATATACCATGACAACACAAATCCCTAATTACCATGATAACACAAATCCCTATATACCATGACAACACAAATCCCTATATACCATGATAACACAAATCCCTATATACCATGATAACACAAATCCCTTTATACCATGATAACACAAATCCCTATATACCATGATTACATTATTCCCCAGATAACATTAATCCCCTTATTGATTATGACAGTAGCACAAGGAAACTTTCTATACCAACAATCGAAATTTTGTTATCCAAACAAGTTCCCAGAATACAATCAAACGTGACTACACTGGCCAAATTAACCTACAAACATTAGAATATCCTGCAAAATACAGCTTCTCTTTAATATGAATATAATCTAAAAGGAATTCCCTCACTATGCTAACTAGCTTACTGTTTATTATCTAAAAAAACTTTACCCCCCTTATACCATGATAACATCAAAGCTTACTGTTTATTATCTAAAAAAGCTTTACCCCCCTTATACCATGATAACATCAAAGCTTACTGTTTATTATCTAAAAATACTTTACCCCCCTTATACCATGATAACATCAAAGCTTGATGTTTATCATCTACAAAAGCTTTACCCCCCTTATACCATGATAACATCAAAGCTTACTGTTTATTATCTAAAAAAGCTTTACCCCCCCTTATACCATGATAACATCAAAGCTTAATGTTTATTATCTAAAAAAGCTTTACCCCCCTTATACCATGATAACATCAAAGCTTACTGTTTATTATCTAAAAAAGCTTTACCCCCCTTATACCATGATAACATCAAAGCTTACTGTTTATTATCTACAAAAGCTTTACCCCCCTTATACCATGATAACATCAAAGCTTGCTGTATATTATCTAAAAAAGCTTTACCCCCCTTATACCATGATAACATCAAAGCTTACTGTATATTATCTAAAAAAGCTTTACCCCCCTTATACCATGATAACATCAAAGCTTACTGTTTATTATCTAAAAAAGCTTTACCCCCCATATACCATGATAACATCAAAGCTTACTGTTTATTATCTAAAAAAGCTTTACCCCCCTTATACCATGATAACTTCAAAGCTTGCTGTTTATTATCTACAAAAGCTTTACCCCCCTTATACCATGATAACATCAAAGCTTACTGTTTATTATCTAAAAAAACTTTACCCCCCTTATACCATGATAACATCAAAGCTTAATGTTTATTATCTTAAGTTTGAGAAGAATCAAAATAAGACAAATGATACAGGAAATGGCAAAGCAATAATTTATTTTCTGATAATACCTTTTGTTTTATCATCTATTCCAGTGCTACCCATTCCAGTGCTACCCGCCCTATCTAATTAGACATGGATGTGCTGCTTTTTCCATGCATTATTTATCAACATAAATCCTGGTCTGTTCACGGAGATAAGACAGGATTTGTAGTTTGCAACACAAGATTGCCCACAGATTTATGACAGATTAGCGTGGTATCTGACCTCCTCAATAAAACCCAGTTTTGTGTGTGTGTGTATGTGGGGTGTGCGACCACATTCTAGGCTTGGGATGGAATACCGATACTCTAACAATATGCTGGATAACATATTTCTCATGATGTATGAGACAACGGCATGTATACTTAAATAGTTGTCATTTCCAGGAACAAAATAAGCCAGCAGAAAATTGACTTAATCTTTGTAAACTCCAATATATATATATATATATATATATATATATATATATATATATATATATATATATATATATATATATATATATATATATATATATATATATATATATATATATATATATATATATATATATATATATATATATATATATATATATATATATATATATATATATATGTATATATATTGTTGTTAAAAGGACGTTGTAAATACATAGTATTTACTGGCGATTGTTTCTGTTTGGTTTACTCAAGGTTTCTTTCTCATTCCAAAAGCATTGCAACTTTGTGATCTTCCCTCACCTCAACACCTGCCTCCATGTAAGTAATATATTTAACTATGTGTTTCCAGTCATTTGGTTCCGCATTTATTCCACTTAACAAACAAAACGGCCATCAGAACTCATTGGTAATTTGTATCACATTTATTCACATGTACTTTTTTCTAAAAAGTTGTATCACATTAATTCATATGTACCTTTTTCTGGCAATTTTAATCACGTTTATTTATATATACCTTTTCTGGCAACTTGTTCCATGTGTTGATAAGTACATTTTTCTAGCAATTTGCCTCACAGTTATTCACATGCATTTTTATTTTAATTTATATGTACTTTTTTCTGTCAATTTATATCACATTAATTTATATACACCCTTTCTGGCAACCTATGTCATGTGTTGATAAGTACATTTTTCTAGCAATTTGCCTCACATTTCTTTATATGTACTTTAAACATGGTTTGGTTTCATGGAAGTAATAATATAAATCAGATACAAAGTCACTGAGGTACAAGGCTCTTTCCGGTTTACAATCAATCTGCCACCTGGATACAGGCCTCTGTGACTGGGGCATTACTAATGCATGTCGTTCCACACTCTCGTGTATATTCCAACCGTTAACATCCCCAATCTGAACATCGCTGAGGTATCTACTGTCCACGCTGTCTGAGTTCCTTTCAATATCTTTATACGGCAGTGCGCTGCTTCACTGATTTGCAGTGTGTTACATATTTGTATGGCAGTGTACTACATTGCTTTCTAGCAGTGCCTTACATTGCCGCCTTGCACTGTACTACATTGCTTTCTAGAAGTGCCTTACATTGCCGCCTTGCGCTGTTCTACATTGCTTTCTAGCAGTGCCTTACATTGCCGTCTTGCACTGTTCTACATTGCTTTCTAGCAGTGTTCTATATTGCTTTTCAGCATTGCCCTACATTACTTTTTAGGAGTGTCCTACATTGCTTTCAAGCATTGTCCAATATTGTTTCCTAGCATTGCCCTACATTGCAGTATTGCACTGTTCTATATTGCTGTCTTGCACTGTTCTACATTGCCTTTTAGCAGTGCCCTACATTGCTTTCTAGCAGTGCCCTACATTGCTGTCTTGCACTGTTCTACATTGCCTTTTAGCAGTGCCCTACATTGCTTTCTAGCAGTGCCCTACATTGCTGTCTTGCAGTGTTATACATTGCTTTCTACGAGTGCCCTACATTGCTTTCTACGGGTGCCCTACATTGCTTTCTACGGGTGCCCTACATTGCTTTCTACGGGTGCCCTACATTGCTTTCTACGGGTGCCATACATTGCTTTCTTGCACTATTCTACATTGCTTTCTTCTGGTGTCCTTCATGGCCTTTCAGCAGTGCCTTACAATGTTTTCAATCAGTGTCTGAAACTAAATTGAAGTTGGAAATCTATTGACGGTCAGGGTCATGTTTTTGTGTCCCATTTTTGCAGAAAGCCTATATCACGCATTTATTACTCTGCGGAAGGAACAGGGCATTACGACCAGGTTACAGGCTTCTATTTGAAGATGAATTTCCTATCAGTTTTTAGTTATTATTAACAGAAAATCTGACACTGTAATTACAGTTTATAAATAACTGAGTGGCCCTTATTGATCAGGAGAAACTTTTAAAAAGAGAATTTGTATTTAGTTTGAATTATGACGATTTTATTAAAAGGTTTTATTAAAATTTTAATCGCGCAGTATTCATGTTTGAAATGAATATCAATTATTTATTTGATTAAAAACATAAAAAATAAAGAAATAATCTCACTTTATCACCAGCAGCACTTGAAACCCCGACCTCTCACATGACCGCTAATGCTTCACAAGTGAGTCACCAATTTCCATATAGTGGTTTTTTTTTCGCTTTTCCTATATATAGATTTATCACACATTGACAGGTACACAGAAAATGATGACGTATTCATTTGTTTGTTTTTTATCTATATATTCCAATAGTCCTACATTAACACTTTATACAGTGTTTTTTAATATATTCCTTTATTTAGATTTGCCACATCTACCAGAAATTGACAGGTACACATAAAATGATGACGTATTCATTTCTTTGTTTCTTTATTCCACTCGTGTTATTTTTGCACTTTATACAAAAAAAAACCAATATATTCCTTTACTTAGATTTGCAACATCTACCACAAATTGACAGGTACACATAAAATGATGACGTATTTACATCGATAACAGTCCAGACGAATGCCAGTTGTGTCCAATGTGCCTTTACGCTCTTTTTATCACAATTAAGGTTCATCATAGGCCACAGGCTTTGATACAATCAAGCCACGTCAGTTTGTAGTCTTCGGTTAACAAAGCAATGAGAAGGCATTCCATAATGAAGTGTTGGCATCACGCATCATGATAGAAGATGCTCTCCTACAAATGTCAGCCTATTCTGAGATGATTTGTGGGTAAATTACACTGAAAAGGGCTACGGGCCGTGGTGCAGTTGGTTAGAGTGCCAGATTATTAGCACCAGTTCCTCTGTGGTGATCCAAAAGTCATGGGTTCGAACCCCGGCCGTGCTGGGATTGAACTCATGATACAATTTCCCACATGAGCTGAGGCCTGTGCCAAAGGGTTAACCTGTTGTCCTTGTAAATCTGTGACCGGGTAGGTTGTCATGCCAAGGACATGCGACATGAGGCAGCACTATATCTGCTACAAGTAGGTCTCATCATGAAATAACTGAAATAATGTTGAAAGTGATGTAAAACCCAAAAAACAAACAAATACACTGAGAATGTTAGAGTGTGAGGCGACCAAGACATTATTTTATTTGAAATTGCCAGTTGGCAATCAATGATTCAGATATGTTCTGTCATCATCATATGAATATTTATTTTATTCACTGAGAATATGTTTTCAAAAGGAACTCATATCATTCGCATTCGCATCCCCCATAAAATAGATAAAATAAACATTTTACCTATTTTTACAAATTTTATTATTATTTTTTTAGAGACATTCACAATTATGCACAAAGTTGTTTTTGTCCTGATTTTTAATGCACATTTAATGTGAAACAATAGATGATGATGAGTATTGACTTAATGAACCAGATAACTAATGGATGATGATACGTATTGATCTAATGGACCAGATAACTAATGGATGATGATACGTATTGATCTAATGGACCAGAAAACTAATGGATGATGATACGTATTGATCTAATGGACCAGATAACTAATGGATGATGATACGTATTGATCTAATGGACCAGATAACTAATGGATAATGATACGTATTGATCTAATGGACAAGATAACTAATGGATGATGATACGTATTGATCTAATGGACCAGATAACTAATGGATGATAATACGTATTGATCTAATGGACCAGATAACTAATGGATGATGATACGTATTGATCTAATGGACCAGATAACTAATGGATGATGATACGTATTGATCTAATGGACAAGATAACTAATGGATGATGATACGTATTGATCTAATGGACCAGATAACTAATGGATGATGATACGTATTGATCTAATGGACCAGATAACTAATGAATGATGATACGTATTGATCTAATGGACCAGATAACTAATGGATGATGATACGTATTGATCTAATGGACCAGATAACTAATGGATGATAATACGTATTGATTTAATGGACCAGATAACTAATGGATGATGATACGTATTGATCTAATGGACAAGATAACTAATGGATGATGATACGTATTGATCTAATGGACAAGATAACTAATGGATGATGATACGTATTGATCTAATGGACAAGATAACTAGTGGATGATGATACGTATTGATCTAATGGACAAGATAACTAATGGATGATGATACGTATTTACCCAGTGAAGTAGGTAACTCATCTCAAACTTTACAACATGCTTTCACGCTTATGGACAGGCAAATAATGCGTTTTCTTTCTGCAGTTTCTCCCAATTTCACCTCATTTATATTCAATACTTTTATGTTAATAACGCACAGAGAAAAGTACTGCTGACAATAGAAATAGCCGCCCTTTCTTAATGAATTATTCATGATAACATATCTAAACAAGGCAGCATTTTTGTCCCATGTCTCCTCAATCAAGACCTGTAATGATGGCAACAGAAGAACGGAAAATCTGCCCAAAGACATGTATAGACTGGTTCACAATACCTCTATATCTTTCCTGTACAGTTTTATGAGGCTTGTTTTGTAAATGTTTGTTGTTTATATACGATAAATATCAGCGTAGCATGAATCTGTATATTGTCTAGACAAATCCGCAAAAGGCTGTATACATCATCAGTTGAAGCCATACATCTATTTCGTCAAGCATGAATATGACCAAATTTATGGTCACTCATGACCACTGCCTGACCACATTGTTTCATATTTGAGGTATGCGTGACTAAATAATACCATGCATGAAGAGGCATGCATGACAAAATAGTGCCATGCGTGAAGTATGCATGACCAAATAGTGCCATGCATGAGGTATGCATTACCAAATAGAACCATGCATGAAATATGCATGACCAAATAGAACCATGCATGAAGTATGCATGACCAAATAGAACCATGCATGAAGCATGCATGACCAAATAGAACCATGCATGAAGTATGCATGACCAAATAGTGCCATGCATGAGGTATGCATTACCAAATAGAACCATGCATGAAATATGCATTACCAAATAGAACCATGCATGACATATGTATGACCAAAATAGAACCATGCATGAAGTATGCATGACTAAATAGTGTATGCAACAACTTTGTGTGACCAGATGATATCAGACAATGGTCATGCGTGAGCCTATTTGGTCACACTTATGCATGATTAAATAGATGTTTGGCCCCAACTGATTATGTAACCAGCAGAGCCTGCAGTTGGTCCCAGCGTTTTTATGTGTGTAATCCTTATGTCTTTGTAAACACTGACCAATGTTTGAACTTAGGACATTGGCAACTGCCCAATACCAGGCCTATATTTATCATACATACATATAAATATTTATTATACGCACATATAAATATATATATGAGTCAGAATGTGGCAAAACATTTAAGAACTTAGCGTTTTTTGTGAAACACCAAGTCGATTATCACAAAAAAACATTTTGTTCTACCTTGAATGAAATGTGAAAGACGATTTGCTGAAACAAACATGATTTTGCACTTTCACGAGCACTGTTTTGGTCTTCAAATGGTTGTTATAAAGCACAGTAGCTTTCAAAATTATCTTCACAATTTGACATAAGAAGCATTTTCTGCAGTGTATTCGGTTTGTCTCTGGTGAGAGGTTATTGTGAATAGAAATTGGACTGTACTGTGAGGCACAGGATATGTAGGAAACATGCTACATAATCTGTATAAAATTACTATAGCATTGAGGCACATATGATATTGTGAATGGGTATTTGGAGGAGACTGCTATTTGGAGTATTATTGTTGACAGGAATTGGTTGCAAAGATGCGCAGGAACATGGCACTAACTATCCGCTAAATGACAACTTTCAAGATCGGAAACACGACATGGGAGGTTCACACTCAGGAAAAATTTTGATCCATATCAGGTTCAATGTAAAGATTGAACTCTGAGATAAAAATGTGAATCTGAAAAAAATGTGAATCTGAAAATAAATTTGAATCTGAAAAAAAATGTGAATCTGAAAAAAATGTGCATTTAAAAAATGTGAATCTATAGAAAAAAAATCTTTAAAGAATTGTGAATCTAAAAACATTGTGACCCATTTCCCTATAATTTTATCATTTTGTAACCTCGATATTGATCAGTGAGTGTTTGACATATTTGTATATAAAAGCGATCATGTGAATCATGCTGTTTATACTATTTGATGTCTGACTTTGTTGAGGATGAGACAGTTTGAACTGTCACTATTGACATAACAAACAGCGGGGTATCACATATTGGCAATTTTCTCTTGTCGGCATTGCCACCCTCTGTTTGACCTGGGAACTGCTCATCTCTGTGTAGATTGGCGCTGACATCACCGCTGTGTTCACGCCATTACCGTGGGAGCAGCTCAAGCTATTAGGGAAAGTGAACCTCTTACCCCACTCACGCCATTGCCGTGTACAGCATGGGAGCAGCTCAGGCTATTAGAGAAAGTGAACCTCTTACCCCGCTCACGCCATTACCGTGTACAGCATAGGAGCAGCTCAAGCTATTAGAGAAGTTGAACCTCTTACCCTACTCACACTATTGCCGTGTACAGCACGGGAGCAGCTCAAGCTATTAGAGAAAGTGAACCTCTTACCCTACTCACGCCATTACCGTGTATAGCATGGGAGCAGCTCAAGCTATTAGAGAAAGTGAACCTCTTACCCCGCTCACACCATTACCGTGTATAGCATGGGAGCAGCTCAAGCTACTAGAGAAAGTGAACCTCTTACCCTACTCACACCATTACCGTGTACAGCATGGGAGCAGCTCAGGCTATTAGAGAAAGCGAACCTCTAACCCCACTCACACCATTACCGTGTACAGCATGGGAGCAGCTCAAGCTATTAGAGAAGACGAACCTCTTACCCTACTCACACCATTACCGTGTACAGCATGGGAGCAGCTCAAGCTATTAGAGAAGATGAACCTCTCTCATGCTATCAGGGAAAGCGAACCACTTAAACTACCCACGCCAAAACCTAGTTCAACATTGGAACTGCTCATACATTCAGAAAAGGTGAACCTCTTATCTCTCTCATACAATTAACGTGTACACCATGGAAGTGTTCATGATATTAGAGAAAGTATACTTCTTTATTCACTCACACCATTGACGTGTTCAACGCATGCCATTAAAGAAGGTTAACCTCTTACCCCTCTCACACCATTACCTAGTTCAACATTGGTGAATTTCATGCGATCAGAGAAAGTGAACCTCTTACCCCACTCAATTCTATTTGTTTTTAGCATCATTTGTTCTGTGTCATATATTTCTTATGAAGCATAATCATTATCTGATTATCTTCCCAGAACAAGAGTGGCCTACAGACGTGCAATCATGAGAAAATGTTCATATGGTGTGCTCAGATGAGATAAACAAGTCTCACTTGTCAACGTGGACGGCTCCTGTGTGGAGGTCCGATGTAATCCCAATAACATTAACTGCTCAACAATGATTGTTTGACACTGTAATGCTTCTAGCACTCAACACTAAATTGTTTGTAATAGTGATAAATACTTGATAAGGGGGAAAATAGAAATATATCATGGACTGTTATGATAGAAAGATCATGCATTCGTTACAACGGTATGATTGAATGGAAAAGGGTGAAAAAGAACAATATAGTAAATCCAAATTACAAGTTGATGTAAACCATTGCTAGTGGTAAACCATTGGGAGTGGTAAACCATTGGTAACCATTGGTAACCATTGGTATACCATTAGTGATTAACTATTGATAGTCTTAAACAATGATAAATGTTTTCCCATGACAAGGCTGTACTACTTGATCAGGTTGTATCATCGAAGAGAGGCGACTTGGATATATATTTTCATTTTTTACCATGTAGAAAGGGAGTAAGTTGTCTATTCAATCAACACAATTTAAGCTATTTGGTTGGAATAATCACTATATTATGTCAGATAGAAGCATGCCACTTGAATGTAGACTATAATGCCCTGCTCCTCTTGAAGGGTGACCGATAATCTATAAACTGTTTTGTTTTAGAATTGAGAGTACAACTCCAGACTTTGATGGGACCGGCCCCACTGGCACAGTCTTTGATGGGACTGGCCCCACTGGCACAGTCTTTGATGGGAATGGCCCCACTGGCACAGTCTTTGATGGGACCGACCCCACTGGCACAGTCTTTGATCGGACTGGCCCCACTGGCACAGTCTTTGATGGGACTGGCCCCACTAACACAGTTGGTAGAGTATTGATTATATAAGCGGATTATGGATGGTGGTGGGTTCGAATCCCACTGCCACAAGAGTGACATTCACACTGATTAAAAGACGAGGATATGGCCATCGTTGCTGAAAGTCATTAAAATAACATTTTACAATTATTTCCCGGTTTTTGACGCCCAGTCCCGGGAATCATAGGGATCACTTATTAGTAGATGACCGCGATATTCACCATGCAGCATGTTTCCAAATAATGTTATCACAGACCGTAGTGGCCTCCACGGGGCACAAACAACACTGAGCTGGGAGGGGCCCAACCCCCCTGTAGTAATAAGTAAACATTTTGCCATATATTATGTATTGCATATATATTACGTATTGCACGGTTTACATGGTAACAGCCAAGATAAGGGACTCCCATACCATACAGGATATGGCGTTAACGTTGTGTTTCAACAAATTAAGAAATTATCTGTGTACTTTTCCAAAATGATTTGTTTTATTTCAGACAGCTTTTGTTTTTGATTGGGCGAACCCCCGAGATGGTTATCTGATCAAAAATGAGAAGATAATTGCTGATGAATTGATAAAATGTCTTGTTTTCTTTTTGTGATAGCGTCAATATTTAAAACAGCCTCAAATAAGTGACACTCGTCTCTGAAAAAATACGAGATGGATGTTGATAGATGAGGCAAACTGGGCTGTGCCAACTCCACTCAGAATTATAAGATGATGATAGAGTTGCAAATAAAGAAAAATGAATCCTCATAACAGCAGATAAACAGTTCAAGCGAAACATCTATTCGGTCACGCATGAACGTGAGTGAATGAGGTCATTTGTGTCTATTGCATGACCATTTTGTGGTTTGGAGTACATATACTTGACCATAAACTGTCATGATCACGCAACAGTTCTGGGATGTCACGCATTAGACCTTATTTTGTCATGTTTATGCGTGACCAAATAGATGTTTGGCTCAAACTGATAATTGTTGTTCTATCTATATAGAAAATACATACATCGGTAGGAGACCCAGGGCAGTACAAGAACATGAATGCGATGATGATATTCACGGAAAGATGGGGTTTGATTTTACATTTGCTCTCATTAGTTTTACAGATTACTTCTTATGAATAATTCACAACCAAATGACCATTATCCTTTACATTTGCGCATGCGTGACAAACTTAGCATTCGCACCCATGAATATGGCCAAAACAACAATGTATTTCCTGTCTTGTCGTCCCAACTAAATTGAAACCTAAGGAAACACTACATGCAGTGGTATTAACATGATTTTGAAGCAGAAATCAACTATGTACTATCTAGCAAGTGACAATCTTGGAAATTTTATCGAAATACATCTTTTGAATTAAGGCTGAAATGAAATGTCATTTTTTCTCAGTATTTAGTTTGCTTAGTTCAATTTATCACTGTTCATCAATATTTTTTTCATGGCATGTTTTCTTCCATAAAGGAATATACCTGACTTTGGAGGTGAAACACTGTAGTGAGAAAATAAACGAAAAATCAGTAAATTAAAGTACTTCTGAGAGAACTGTGAAATTATATTTGCATAGACTTTGCTGAGAGAAAGACTTCAGCCTAAAAATGTAATTAAAATGATGTTTTAAAAGCAAATAAGCGCTTCCCAAAGCTTGCGATCACACCTCACATGAATAGGGTAGCTTTTCATCAGTGTAGGGGCCTGCACCGGGCGGTCAGCACGAGTGCTATTCACAGATTGGAGATAGTGCGTATTGGGTCTCCTCTCTAGCTGGATAGCCATGCTGCGTAAGCTCTGAGTGCCCACGAGACAAAAGTGGAGTGGCCAACATATCAAATCAAATCAAATAAAAAAAATGAATGCTTCTAACACCTTTGCTCAACCCCAATCTCGCGAGAATTAAAGTTATGAGTGTGTTTAATACCTATGCTGGGACAGTATAACTTTAAAGTGTGAATGCTAAAATATCATTTGTTAAATATATGTCAGCTGCAGAGAACTTTCTCCTGCGTGAACTGCATGCTATCTTTCATTACGACTATATGTATGAATATGCACAATGCGCTAATCTTGCTGAGAGAGGACCAACCAAAAAACGAAATTCCCCTTTCTTCTTTCCCCATTCTTCTTTCCCCATTCTACTTTCCCCATCCTACTTTCCCCATCCTACTTTCCCCATCCTACTTTCCCCATCCTACTTTCCCCATCCTACTTTCCCCATTCTACTTTCCCCATCCTACTTTCCCCATCCTACTTTTCCCATTTCACTTTCCCCATCCTACTTTCCCCATTCTACTTTCCCCATTCTACTTTTCCCATTTCAATTTTCCCATCCTACTTTCCCCATTCTAATTTCCCCATTCTACTTTCCCCATTCTACTTTCCCCATTCTAATTCTCCATTCTAATTTCCCCATTCTACTTTCCCCATTCTACTTTTCCCATTTCACTTTCCCCATCCTACTTTCCCCATCCTACTTTCCCCATTCTACTTTCCCCATTCTACTTTTCCCATTTAAATTTTCCCATCCTACTTTCCCCATTCTAATTTCCCCATTCTACTTTCCCCATTCTACTTTCCCCATTCTAATTCTCCATTCTAATTTCCCCATTCTACTTTCCCCATTCTACTTTTCCCATTTCACTTTCCCCATCCTACTTTCCCCATCCTACTTTCCCCATCCTACTTTCCCCATTCTACTTTCCCCATTCTACTTTCCCCATTCTAATTCTCCATTCTAATTTCCCCATTCTACTTTCCCCATTCTACTTTTCCCATTTCACTTTCCCCATCCTACTTTCCCCATTCTAATTTCCCCATTCTACTTTCCCCATTCTACTTTTCCCATTTCACTTTCCCCATCCTACTTTCCCCATTCTACTTTCCCCATTCTACTTTTCCCATTTCAATTTTCCCATCCTACTTTCCCCATTCTACTTTCCCCATCCTACTTTCCCCATCCTACTTTCCCCGTCCTACTTTCCCCATCCTACTTTCCCCATCCTACTTTCCCCGTCCTACTTTCCCCATCCTACTTTCCCCATCCTACTTTCCCCGTTCTACTTTCTCCATCCTACTGTCCCCATTCTAATTCCCCATTTCACTTTCCCCATCCTACTTTCACCATTCTACTTTCCCCATTCTACTTTCCCCATTCTACTTGCCCCATTTCACTTTCCCCATCCTACTTTCCCCATTCTACTGTCCCCACTCTACTTTCCCCATCCTACTTTCCCCATCCTACTTTCCCCATCCTACTTTCCCCATTCTACTTTCCCCATTCTACTTTCCCCATCCTACTGTCCCCATTCTAATTCTCCATTTCACTTTCCCCATTCTACTTTCACCATCCTACTTTCCCCATCCTACTTTCCCCATTCTTCTTTCCCCATTCTTCTTTCCTATTCTACTTTCCCCATTCCACTTCCCCCATTTCACTTTCCCCATTTCACTTTCCCCATCCTACTGTCCCCATCCTACTTTCCCCATTCTACTTTCCCCATTCTACTGTCCCCATCCTACTTTCCCCATCCTACTTTCCCCATTCTAATTCCCCATTTCACTTTCCCCATTCTACTTTCACCATCCTACTTTCCCCATCCCACTTTCTTCATTCTACTTTCCCCATCCTACTTTCCCCATCCTACTTTCCCCATCCTACTTTCCCCATCCTACTTTCCCCATCCTACTTTCACCATTCTACTTTCCCCATCCTACTTTCCCCATCCTACTTTCCCCATCCTACTTTCCCCATCCTACTTTCCCAATCCTACTTTCCCCATCCTACTTTCCCCATCCTACTTTCCCCATCCTACTTTCCCCATCCCACTTTCTTCATTCTACTTTCCCCATCCTACTTTCACCATTCTACTTTCCCCATCCTACTTTCCCCATCCTACTTTCCCCGTTCTACTTTCTCCATCCTACTGTCCCCATTCTAATTCCCCGTTTCACTTTCCCCATTCTACTTTCACCATCCTACTTTCCCCATCCCACTTTCTTCATTCTACTTTCCCCATCCTACTTTCACCATTCTACTTTCCCCATCCTACTTTCCCCATCCTACTTTCCCCATCCTACTTTCCCCATCCTACTTTCCCAATCCTACTTTCCCCATCCTACTTTCCCCATCCTACTTTCCCCATCCTACTTTCCCCATCCCACTTTCTTCATTCTACTTTCCCCATCCTACTTTCACCATTCTACTTTCCCCATCCTACTTTCCCCATCCTACTTTCCCCGTTCTACTTTCTCCATCCTACTGTCCCCATTCTAATTCCCCGTTTCACTTTCCCCATTCTACTTTCACCATCCTACTTTCCCCATCCCACTTTCTTCATTCTACTTTCCCCATCCTACTTTCCCCATCCTACTTTCCCCATCCTACTTTCCCCATCCTACTTTCCCCATCCTACTTTCACCATTCTACTTTCCCCATCCTACTTTCCCCATCCTACTTTCCCCATCCTACTTTCCCCATCCTACTTTCCCAATCCTACTTTCCCCATCCTACTTTCCCCATCCTACTTTCCCCATCCTACTTTCCCCATCCCACTTTCTTCATTCTACTTTCCCCATCCTACTTTCACCATTCTACTTTCCCCATCCTACTTTCCCCATTCTAATTCCCCGTTTCACTTTCCCCATTCTACTTTCCCCATCCTACTTTCCCCATTCTACTTTCCCCATTCCACTTTCCCCATTCTGCTTTCCCATTCTACTTTCCCCATCCTACTTTCCCCATCCTACTGTCCCCATTCTAATTCTCCATTCTACTCTCCCCATCCTACTTTCCCCATTCTAATCTACTTTGTGCCCCCTCCACACATCCCCGAACCCAGGTCTCCCTCACGTACTGCTCTAATTCCACACATTATCAGTAGAAGCCTTGCTCTGCAAACACTTGCTAGATGCCTGTTTTTGAACATCCGGGGATTTCAAAAGATTATGGGATTGGCTACACAATTTGTTAGCTGGCGTTGCTCTCCCTGGTCGTGTGAAATATTTCTCATCCGGGTCCCAGAAGAGTTGCGCTCATTACATTTGCGCATGCTTAAACGCACATATTTCACATGTTCACAGCTTTAAAAGATGAATTTTGCAGGAAATGTCAGACATGCAGGTTTGTTTTCAAATAAACAGCCCGTATATGGAGATCTGCCAGAAAATTGTCAGCCTAAAAAGTAAGGCATTAAAGACTATTTACAAAGTGTTGAAACGTTTTTTTGGCAAATTAGTTGAAAGCGTTCCACTATACCACATGAGGAGAATGCCAACCTTTCCCCTAGTTGCTTTTTGCTTTGCTTATGACCCATATGTGTGAGAATTATAGCTACAAGTATATTATACCGTATATTATACCATATATTATACCATATATTATACCATATATTATACCATATATTATACCATATATTATACCATATATTATACTATATATTGTATCATATATCATACCATATTATACCATATATTATAACATATATCATAACATATATTATACCATGTATTATACCATATATTATACCATATATTATACCATATATTATACCATATATTATACCATATATTATACCATATATTATACCGTATATTATATCATACATTATACCATATATTATACCATACATTATACCGTATATTATACCATATATAATACCATATATTAAACCATATATTATACCATATATTATACCATACATTATACCATACATTTTACCACATATTGTACCATATATTATACCATACATTATACCATATATTGTACCATATATTGTACCATATATTATACCATATATTATACCATATATTTTACCATATATTATACCATATATTTACCATATATTATACCATATATTATATTTTTAAGGTGTATTGGAATGTTTGGACCATACCACACCTTGTATTGAGACCATGTATACTATGGATTTCCCGCAATTTATATCTTCCATTTAATCGTGCCAGTAATTTGCCAGTATTTTCCTTGCCAAAGCAATGCATTTTGATACTTCATTGAATATAAATCTTGTTGCACGTGTGCTTGCTATTTTGCAACTTATACACAGACACACACACACACACACATACACACACACACACACATACATATATATATAATTGGGATCTTCTTTCTTTTTTGAAAAAAACACATTTCAGATCGCATAGAGATAAACACAAATGGGGCTAAATGAGTCAGAATATTTGATATGAAAAATACATTAAGGCCAAGGACGTGATGATGAACATTAAGGCCAAGGACGTGATGATGAACATTAAGGTCAAGGACGTGATAATGAATGTTTGCAGGTATGACTCCTGCCCGTAGGGGGCGCTCAGGTGGCTGTATATGCAAGGACAGTTGCTGCATACTCAAGAGGGAGGTTAGGTCTAAATCTGGTAGTAACTGCGAAGTAATCTATCGGGAAATATGTAATGCGAGCACAGGAACTACTAATTGACTTTGTAATCAGGTGACCTACATTTTCTGTGCTCATACCTTGAGATCATAACAGAATGAAAAAATCCTTGAAACGCTCAGCCCGATTTCCTTCATGACGTGTTTTTTCCTCAAAATAAAATACCAAACATTGAGACAACAATGTTTGGTGTGGAACCAGGGAGGAGGATTTAAAAGTTGTTTAGGGGAGAACGGTAAATGCATTCACACGTATAGTGTAACGGTCAAAATTATTTCTGATAACTGTAGCCAAGCTGTGAAAATTTTAAAACCAAGATGGCCGAAAAATGCTTGAATTTTGCATCAAAATCTCTGAGGAGTCTAACATGTAATGGCACCGGGGTCACCCATTTCATTTTTGTTTTATTTTTGTTTTCATTTTGAATTAAGGTCCTTACTCAAATACTTGTATCTGTTTATGATACATTACTCTAAATGCACTAAATAGTGCAGTAATTTTCCACTGAATAACTCACTGAAAATGAATAAAAATAAATGTTTCTGTCAATATTTTTTTAACACTGTTAGGATTTTCACAGAGCAGAATTTTTATCTAACCAGAAATAAAACCCAAGAAGAGTGGCACTTCTCTTGAGAAAAACGTCATAAGTTTATGTGCTCCTCGTAAATATAAGATTTCTTTTGATTTGATTTGATTTCTTATGTTGGCCGCTCCACTTATATCTCGTGGGCACTCAAAGCCTATGCAGAATAACTAAGTTTAATGTTCAGAAGTGACCAATAAAATAGGTTTTAAAGTGATTTCTCATTAAGATTATACAAACAAATTAATAATCTCATGAAATGAGATCACTTTTTGTTAGAAAGGCCATTTAAAACCACAAATTCTCCCAAGTGGCATTGTAATATATTTATAATTATTCACAGTACGTGTGTCAATTAACAAGATGATTGTCAGGAGCTGAGCTCTGGGAGTTGTTTTATGTTATTTGCCTTTTCCAGGCGCCGGTATGGAGAATGATTATTATCAAATTTTACTTGAATTTATGTGATATGATTCCCTTTAAAATTTGCAGAAACAGACTCCGAGAGTTATATATTCACCGTGATATATTCAACATGGGGACCAGTACTAAAGACAGGAGACCCATTTACTTTTTAACAGAAATATATTTTTTTATAATTCTACAGCTAGGTATATAGACTCTACCAAAATATTTTTCAAAAATTTTGGATTATTACCTGTAGAAAATCACGTGATTCTTTAAAACAATCGTCTTGCCACTATAGACCAAGCTGTTGCAAATAAGAACATAATCTGTTCTAACATACTGAATAACAGAATCGTGACTTTACTTTTGGAAGGGATGGTAATTTTGATATACTGAATAACAGAATCGTGACTATACTTTTGGAAGGGATGGTAATTTTGATATACTGAATAACAGAATCGTGACTATATTTTTGGAAGGGATGGTAATTTTGATATACTGAATAACAGAATCGTGACTATACTTTTGGAAGGGATGGTAATTTTGATATACTGAATAACAGAATCGTGACTATACTTTTGGAAGGGATGGTAATTTTGATATACTGAATAACAGAATCGTGACTATACTTTTGGAAGGGATGGTAATTTTGATATACTGAATAACAGAATCGTGACTATATTTTTGGAAGGGATGGTAATTCTGATATACTGTATAACAAGACCGTGGCTACACTTTTGGAAGGCATTGTAATTCTGATATACCTTACAACAGAATCGGGGCTACACTTTTGGAAGGCATTGTAATTCTGATAAATACTGATAACAGAATCGGGGCTACACTTTTGGAAGGGACGGTAATATACCAGCGTGAGTCACAAGCTGTATCAGATTCTGCTGGGTGAGTTGCTGTGCCTGACAACAATTAATTCACAATACACCAGCCATAACCTTCTCTACTGCCGCATCGATCCCTGCCCTAAGCGGTAACACGTGGGCCATCCGAATACAGCTCACTCCAAGATAACATTCACAGTTTTATGTGAATTCAAATCTAGTGTCATTCAACTGTATGTTTTTAGAGATAAATTATAATGCTAAATATAAACAAAACTAAACAAAACCCAACAATACTCCCTCTGGCATCCTACTTAACAATACTCCCTCTGACATCCTACTAAACAATACTTCCTCTGGTATCCTACTAAACAATACTCCCTCTGACATCCTACTAAACAATACTCCCTCTGCTATCCTACTAAACAATACTCCCTCTAGAATCCTACTAAACAATACTCCCTCTGCTATTCCGCTAAACAATACTCCCTCTGGCATCCTACTAAACAATACTCCCTCTGGCATCCTACTGAACAATACTCCCTCTGCTATTCCACTAAACAATACTCCCTCTGGCATCCCACTAAACAATACTCCCTCAGTCATCTTAGGTACATCAATGTCATATAAACACAGTGAAAGTGTGTGTTACCTTCCCATGACGATCTTTGCTAATCATCTTGTCTCAGCTTTTGAATGGTCCTTCAAGAGTTACCACTTGTAGACAAATGTGACTGACGTATTATGTTGAAGCACATGTTATAGATTCAATAGTCCTTGCTACTCTAGTTTGAGACCCTCAATAACAGATATATAAATGTCAATAAGTCAATTGAGTCAATAACAGATTTATAAGTGTCAATAAGTGTCAATAACAGATTTATAAGTGTCAAAAAGTGTCAATAACAGATTTATAAGTGTCAAAAAGTGTCAATAACAGATTTATAAGTGTCAATAAGTGTCAATGACAGATTTATAAGTGTCAAAAAGTGTCAATAACAGATTTATAAGTGTCAATAAGTGTCAATAACAGATATATCAGCAGGCTGGAGGTTGATCAAGTACAACCCCAGGAATGTGTTTAATTGACTGATGTATGATCAGGAAAAATATAGTAATCAAGGAATAGGGGATAGGTCTGACACCATTGAGTCAGATACTTTTTGTCTGCCGTCAGATAATCTATAGGAGAAGTTGACCCTGGCTCTAAATTTATGTAAGGCATTTTGCCAGGTAAAGGCATGCTGGGGGTAAACCACAAATATGTTACATAATGCCATAAATCCAGAACTGGACCTCTTCTCGTCAAGTCTCATTAAGTAAAATGTACTGGCACCATTTGTTCTGTGATGATCCAAAGGTCATGGGTTCAATTCCCAGTCAGAAAAAAAAGAAACACTAAGAAGAAAAAACAAAAAACAAAAACAAAACTAAAGAAATTAATTGTATATCCTAAAAGCAACCATATGAATCTTGTTAAAGTGCAACTACGTCCTCCAATCATTATGACTACAACTGGCTATCAGGGTCAGGTTAAGGGTCAGGGTCATGGTTAGAAATAGATTGTCACTGACCACATAGAGACATCTGGGGAAAATATGACTCCATATCATAGTCAATATGACTACCTTATGTTTTCAGTGTGTATAAAAAATCAAAGTCATTGAGTCAAGTAATGAAAGTACTAAAAAGAAAAATTACACTATATTTATGTTGCAATAAATCTTTTTTTAATAATGCGTGCAGCATAACAGGTGTACTCGCGGCCAGGTGAAGCAAGGCCATCACATGCAATACAGTCATGAGCGACAGCATCGTGATGTATGGATAAATTGATGGGCGGCGACACAGCAGACTACCGGTGTGATTCCGTTCTCCGGACAGGTGTTGAGGTGAAAGTTGTCAGTGCAGAAGGTGATAATTAGATAGGGTAGCTTTTCATCAGTGTAGGGGCCTGCACCGGGCGGTCAGCACGAGTGCTACTCACAGATTGGAGATAGTGCGTATTGGATCTCCCCTCTAGCTGGGTAGCCACGCTGCGTAGGCTCTGAGTGCCCACGAGACAAAAGTGGAGCGGCCAACATATCAAATCAAATCAAATCAAATCAAAAAAAATCAGGTATTACTTTAAAAAACAGTGTACACATGTGTGCCATAAAAAAATGAACAAGTCATCCATTGGAATAAGGTAATTGATATTTTTATCCAATTTTAAAACTTTTCAGCCACGTTTCTCATATTAAAGTAATGAAATAGTTTTGGAATGAGATTTCATTTCACGTTGAATAAATAAGGTTTTTAATTCCGAAAAAAATATGATAAAATATAACGAATATGTATAATTTGTTCAAGAGACCTTTAAAAAGGATAATTTGTAGTTCTTAATGAGCAAGCCAATGACTTTAATAAACAAGAGTTCTGCCCTCAGAAATGATTAAATCGTCCTGTGTGGTTTAGAAACAAAAAAATGCAGATGCACGAGACCCTAGTTTGTAATGAGATAAACGTTTTGCCCTATATCTAAAAGAGAGCTATAGTAAAGCTCACTGCATTGAGAGTGGTTGGTGTCAAATCTCAGAGTGACCCTCTCTAGGCCACGTGATCACAACATTTCTACACTGGTATATGTCCAAATGAAAAATGTTCTCAAAAAAGACAACTTAAATTGCTTGAAAAATATAAAATATTGGAGGCATATTGTTTAAGATATCAGAAATTTACAGTATCCTGGTGATTATCATGATGACATGGATTATGTGTGGAGAGTATCGGGACAATTATTTACAAAGTTGGTAAATGGGGAGAAACCAAAAAGGACAATGTCACACATTAAAATGCGAAATCTATCTGATGCAAAGTGGCTGCTATCCCCAGATACTGATCAGAGAATAACAGAGCGGCCAAATATGTCACGCTTTTCTTCATTTAGTACAAGGATGTGGCGCAGTTTATTCAAGTCCAAGCTTACTTGCACCAGTTTCTCTGTGATTATCCAAAGGTCATAGGTTCGATGCCCAGATTGAATACATGACACAATGTCTCATTGAGTTGAAACCAATGCCTGAAAGGTTAACTTTTTATCCTTTTAAATCTGTGACTGGGTAGGTTGTCCTGTAAAGGACCTGTGACATGACAATTCTGTTACAAGTAGGTCTCGTCATGATATGACCGAAATAATGTTGATGGTTACGTAAAATACCAAACAGAAAGAAACACACTACATTCGGTGCCATAATTCATCAAGACAAATGTCTCTAAATATAGGGAGCTGGGTATTTTATATAACAAAATCTCAATAATGTATTACTATGACTGTCATAGTGTATTTCATCTCATGCCATACATAACTATATATGTAGACCGCGACTCTGTCATCAAACGTCTGTTAGAGTCAAAATGATTTCTTATCAAATCAAACCCATTTCACTGGTTTTAGTGTCAAAACAATAAATTGATTTCCTTCACAACCTGACCACCACATTTCAACTTGAAAACTAAACAACTCTCAAGGTGTACTCATATAAAGTTTTATTGTATTATATTTGATTTGATTTGATTTGATATGTTGGCCGCTCCACTTTTGTCTCGTGGGCACTCAGAGCTTACGCACTCAGTGTTCAATCATGGCTTGTTGCATATCAGGTGCACCCGATAAAAATAAAATCATACACAACTTGTCCACAGCCAATACATCTGATTCATCAAGCGATCCGATAGGATAAAAACAGTCATTATAATCTTCAAATGTTTAAATGTGGAGAGAAGTGGACTGCAGTTGCAGATTTATAGTTACTTTATGCTAAGCAGTGAGGAGGCCCTATTATGATAAAAAAACACATTTTGGAGAAAGTACACCGCGGTGGTGGTTTTAATGGCCAGCTGAACTTTGCTGTATTGAGGAAATAAGAAAGAAAAATGTATAAATGAATATGGATATGGAATTTTGAGAGTCGTGTGTCATCTCTTTTCAGGATTTATTGTTAGGGCTTTCTGTAATGCAGAAATATCCTCTAATTTACCCTTGAATCCTTCGCTGCTAGAAAGAACATAACCGAGCGAATTGGCCATCTGATCTTCCAAACATCAGCCTCTAATTGGAAAGCATGTTGTTTTAACCTTTGACCCGCCCAGTTTCGTGATAGCACATCCAAATGGTTACGCTTATGCCGTTAACTGTCGCCGCGTAGAAGCACCTTAACATAGCACGCAAATAAACTATCACTGGCACCTCAATAGGCTTGTATTGCCACAACTATCACTGGCACCTCAATAGGATGTTTTTGCCACTACTATCACTGGCACCTCAATAGGCTGTTATCGTCACTACTATCACTGGCACCTCAATAGGCTTGTATTGTCACTACTATCACTGGCACCTCAATAGTCTTGTTTTGTCACTACTATCACTGGCACCTCAATAGGCTTGTATTGCCACTACTATCACTGGCATCTCAATAGGCTTGTATTGTCACTACTATCACTGGCATCTCAATAGGCTTGTATTGTCACTACTATCACTGGCATCTCAATAGGCTTGTATTGTCACTACTATCACTGGCATCTCAATAGGCTTGTATTGCCACTACTTTCACTGGCACCTCAATAGGCTGTCATTGTCACTACTATCACTGGCACCTCAATAGGCTGTCATTGTCACTACTATCACTGGCACCTCAATAGGCTGTCATTGTCACTACTATCACTGGCACCTCAATCGGCTGTCATTGTCACTACTATCACTGGCACTTCAATGGGCTTGTATTGTCACCTTCCAAGCGATGCTTACTATCACTGGCACCTCAATAGTCTTATATTGTCACATTCTAAATGATGCTTACTATCACTGGCACCTCAATAGTCTGTTATTGTCACTACTATCACTCGCACCTGATATCCTATTGAGCTATAAAATATTCTAATAAGCTATACCATATTCTATTGAGCTAGCTATTCTATATGAAGACATGACAGATGTATGCTTTGTGTTTTTGTCAAAAAGCATTAACTGATGTAATCAAAAGTGAAATATTTGAAACTGAGCAGTTGTTCACCATTATAATCCCCAGAGCCAGATTCAATGGCAATTCTATTATGAGGCACGATTATACCAACATGAAATTGTGGAGGTCAAATATCATACGAGAAAGGTTTTGCACTTTTACGACATTGCTTGTTTTTGGACCTACCCATAATGCATCTTGATGCTCATAGTAACCACACTCCAGGCAGTAGCCCTTGCCCTCACTTTGCGTCTCCTGAACTCTCATTAGTACGCCGCTGTACATGTACATCCCTCTGGGGGCTGGGCTTTTATAGGGTCCCTCCCAGAAATGCCTCCAAAACTCTCCATCCAGTACAATGTATATCATCTCAAATTTCAATAACCTCGGGATAATTATATACCTTAATGTAACCGATTTAAAAAGAAATGGCTAAAAGACTACAAGACCTCTCAACAATTTCTTTCTTCCTCTCTGATTATATATATATATATATATATATATATATATATATATATATATATATATATATATATATATATATATATATATATATATATATATATATATATATATATATATATATATGTGTGTGTGTGTGTGTGTGTGTGTGTGTGTTTGTGTGTGCATAAAATGTAGTGAGTCTTTTAGGACACACCCTCTCAAATCTGTAATGCAGTTATTATTTTTTCCATGTTTAGTTTTTTTTTCATGTTATTTTGTCTGTCGATGTTGATCTTCCTTATGGCATATCAGGTACGTGTGTGTGTGTGTGTGTGTGTGTGTGTGTGTGTGTGTGTGAATGTGTATGTGGTGTATGTATTTGTATGCGTATGTGTGTATGTGTGTCTGTGTGTATGGGCGTGTGTGTGCGTTTGTGTTTGTATGTCTTTGTAGGTGTATATGTGGATGAATGTGTGTATATATGTGTGTGAATGTGTGTATATATGTGTGTTAATGTGTGTGTATGTATGTGTGTCTGTATATGAATGTGTGTGTATGTGTCTGTGTCTGTGTGTGAATGGGTGTGTATGTATGTCTTTGTAGGTGTATATGTGTGTGAATGTGTGTATATATGTGTGTGTGTCTGTAAGTGTATCTGTGTGTGTGTGTGTGTGTGTTCGGCATATATCAGGTCTTGGTGAGATGTACGGTTTGTATGTAATATAACCGGTGAAATAGGAGTGAAATATAATGAATGAATTAATAAATGGAAATGGATATTGTGTTCAACACTAAACATTTATTACCATATAAACTGTTCTAAACCTGTAAAGCGAGATGAATACATTAAATTATCATTCATATGGCAAATTACTTCCATATTGCCAAATAAGCAAACCAAAAACCAGGAAAAAGGCACGTGTATCTTATCAATATAAACAAATAACGAGTAATCTAATGTGAGGTGTAGGTTGCTAGGGTATCACTTGTGAAAGACCAAGGATTGTCCTCCGATTGTAAGTGTTAAACATGAGCTTGACTTCCTGGTCTGAAGTCATTGTCATGACTTCTTCAGCCACACAACTACACGTGTAGGATTACCGATATGCAACTACCTCCATCCCAGGCATGCTGTGAACCATATAATGGCATCATGCCTGGAAGCTATACATACATATATATATATATATATATATATATATATATATATATATATATATATATATATATATATATATATATATATATATATATATATATATATATATATCTTACATCTTATATATATATATATATATGTATATATATATATCTTACTTCTTATATATATATATTTATATATATATATATATATATATATATATATATATATATATATATATATATATATATATATATATATATATATATATATATATATATATATATATATATATATATATATATATATATTTATATATATATATATATATATATATATTTATATAGAAAGAGATTGTATCAGATATGGGGTTTTTACCAATCTCAGACCTGTATTGTGGGGCATTGACGTACTGTGAGGCATATAAAATACCCGTCTCTTCATAGTGCAGCTGCTTAGTCACAGTTACATAAGTAACCTGTACAAGGCCTTTTTGACCAAACATGTCTGAGAAGCATATTTATAGAAAATTTCTTTTTTCTTTCTAAACTATAATTATACTATAATTATACTGTTGCTTGCATTTCTGTGTTCTAGCATAATTTGTGAATTGTTCACACTCAATACTTGGCAATTATGGACATCTTATTTATTGCATGATAAAGCTGATACAATGATCAGTTTTGTTACTTAAAAACTGCTGAAAAAATGTGTTCCAAAGTAAATGTCGTTTTCAGGTTTTCTTTGTTAACAATCTCTATACTAGACCTTATTCTTGTCAACAAACAATAAACGGCGAACTAGAATGAAAGACCTTTGATATTCTGCCTGTATAGATCTTGTGACATTAAGAAATTAATGTTTTTGATGATAAGTTTTATTTGGTTTAATTTGCGTGAATCTGTGTGCTCAGTTATCTGATTTACTGGGTAAATATTTGATTGTTTGCGCTGCAATCTGCGTTGTGAGAATTGTTAAACATCTCACTGTTTGTATGGAAGAATTTCTAAAATGATAATTGGTAATTTTAAAATGATAATTTTATTTCTAAAATGATAATTCGTATTTCTAAAATGATAATTCGTGTTTCTAAAATGATAATTCGTATTTCTAAAATGATAATTTGTATTTCTAAAACGATAATTTGTGTTTCTAAAATGATAATTTGTATTTCTAAAATGATAATTTGTATTTCTAAAATGATAATTTGTGTTTCTAAAATGATAATTCGTATTTCTAAAATGATAATTCGTATTTCTAAAATAATAATTTGTATTACTGAAATGATAATTTGTGTTTCTAAAATGATAATTTGTATTTCTAAAATGATAATCTCAATTTAATTGTTGAACATGACGAAGCGTAATCTTGACACAACAACCAATGATATTCCAGAGAAGAAAAACATCTAGATTAACATTTGATTCGTGTCCAAGTCTTATATTTGTTGTTTTCGTTACCTCGTTTGTGTGAAAACAATATGTGGTTCCATAGCAAAATATGTAACAATTTTATTTCGTTTTAACATATGTGAGTTTTTCAGTCACAATTGAAGGCCATGCCATGACAAATAAAAGCCTGCCATCGGAACTCAATGCCCTTTGATATAGTGCTATCAAAACTTTAGGGATTAAACTGGACTCGAACCTCGGTATCCAGCAGGACAGAAACATATTAACACTGGGCTTAATCTCGTACTGCTATGATTTATGAGGGACAAGATAAGAAGTGAAAATATGCAGAAGAAAAGGTTGTACTTTATGATCCTAGCAATATATTGACACTAGAGGGAGCTGGCATTGAGTCCTACTTCCTGTTTGACAGACCAATCAGTGCCGGGGTGAAATATATGCACAGATGTCCCCAGCCTCGATCTGGATAATAACAAAAATAGGAGCAGCGTGGGACGCCGCGAAGGCAGAGTAGGGGGGCAGGGGTGGGGGGCAGGGAGGAATCTGACTTAGTGTCCCAGTAGAAGGCGGCTCAGGCAACCATTCTAAGGTTAACTAGAACCTATTATACTAAGCATAGCTCGGCGTCATACAGCGCCCCCTGTCGAGGACGCCATTTGTTTAACATGACAGGAAAACGCTGACTACTTTCTGCAATAGTAAACAACAACATTGGTTTGGCAGAGGAGAATATTTGTCCATTCCCCTTTGCTTATACATTCGTGTTTGAAATATGACATCATCTGGTAAGATTCGCTCAAAATCTCGGCATACGTGAGTTTGATACGGAACATGTTCCGCCATTTTGTCCTGAACTTTATCAAGTACACCAATATGTTTTATTCATAAACCATGATAGTTAATTTTATAGGCAATTGTCAGAAAACAATTGTTGTTTTATGTATATTTTTAAATCAGCACCAGGATATGAAACTAACTGAACAAGTATTGGTAAAAAAGTTTGCTTTATAAGGTTTAAACTTGTCATCATTTTATCCAGTAGATTAAATAAACCTTTGTATCCATTAATAGTGCTTCCTTTATTCAACTGGGAATATTGTTTCATTTAACCTTCATTTCTCAATGTTGTCTTACTGTAAATATTCAACGGTGTGATATTTGAACTGTACACATTATCTTATTCATTTGTTCCAGTCATTATCCAGGGTATTTTTGCACTTGACAATTTATGTTTGAAATGATACATGATATATATCAACTACCTGTGTGTGTTAACATAGTGAATATACTGAACAACAATTTATATCACGTTTTGTTGTTTTGCCAATAAATGAAAACATGTTTTTGTTCACATAAATACATGATGGTAAATCCGTAACAATATTGTGATGTGATGTTTTTTATATCTGCAAATCCGAATTGACATTTTTATATTTTCGTGATACAACTTTACAGGAAGTTCCATCTGCGCCAGCTTTGCTTGTATGGTTATTTTCATCCGCAAGCGTGCCCCTTTATGATAGCTGATGGAACCCGGCAAGCGTGCCCCTTTATGACAGCTGATGGAACCCAGCAAGCGTGCCCCTTTATGATAGCTGATGGAACCCAGCAAGCGTGCCCCTTTATGCGACTGACTGGTATGGTTATTATCACAACTGCTAGAACCCTGCAAGCTTGCCCCCTTATGACGGCTGACTGGTATGGTTATTATCACAACTGCTAGAACCCTGCAAGCGTGCCCCTTTATGAGAGCTGATGGAACACACAAGCCTGCCCCTTTATGACAGCTGACTAGTATGGTTATTACCACCACCGCCAGAACCCTGCAAGCATGTCCCTTTATGAGAGCTGACTTGTATGTTTATTACCACTGCTACCGGAACCCTGCAAGCGTGCCCTTTTATGACAGCAGACTTGTATGGTTATTACCACCGCTGCCGAAACCCTGCAAGCACGCCCCTTTATGACAACTGAATATATCTGTCACTAAGTCTGGTGTTTGAGCTCATCAAGTTCTATGTCACAATCAAATTATATTTTAATATTTAACTCAAGGAGAGGCTGTTATAGAAGGACTTATGTATATTATTAGCTGTAAGGGTTGTATTAAAATATATCTTTGTCAAACAGAAATGAGTCAAGCAAGGCCTGTGACTTGACAATGCCGTTTTGTATGTGGCACCCTTTCCATTAAACGCAATATTTGCATATTCATCATAAATCCTCAGAGTACATACATCCTCCTTACACAACAATAATCTTATTTTGCCTAAATTATACAGAATTATTTGATAACATTTCATGGCAGAAGAACAATGGAAATGTGTCTTGCAGAGTAGTAACTTGTGGATGAGGATTAGATACGCAGATGATTTAAGATATAAAATAGTATTTTTTTCAAATAAATGTATTATATGTTAACTCTTGTAATCATTGTCAAATTCACTGTTTTCCCACTTTATCAAAGAGAAATATACATTGACCGCTTTAAAAAAGGTCTTATTTGCACTAATAAACATCCAAAGTGCGGTACATTAGCACATGTTATGGTTTGTTTTTTTATATCTCAAATGTAAATAATTTTATTAAATAAAAATGTATAGAACCATTCCATTTCTGAATAAAACCACGACAATGTTTATGATTGTTTTAGTAGGTATATCTGTGAATAATCAAGTATGGATTTGATAGGATTTTAGTGCTCAAAAAATTGTTAAAAACTAACTATTAAATGGTCCTTTGTCAGAAAATTACCTATCCATAAGTTGTTCAAATCTAAAGTATTTGTAGAGGAGGTTGTTATCCTGACTGTCAACCTGATTTTTGTCACTCCACATAGCATGTCCTTACATGAACTGTGGTGAAACCTAGAAATGCACATAAAATCTATGCCAGCTGAAGGACTACTCGCAGGAACCAATAAATGTATATATATATCGAGAATCAATGAGATACACAAGCAAATTTCAACATTCAGGTCTATTCAGACCATAGTGTACCATAATAATTTCTACTGAACTATGATAAGGTCATCTACTCTATCTTCATCTGAGTCAATGCACATGTATTTTCACTGTGTATCAGCGCCCCCTATTAGAGGCAAGAGGCATCAGCATGCAAGCAGACGATATACCATGAGATGACTCAATTTATTCTATTTAACCTAGATACATTCCAGGAGTTTTCATATTATCGCTCACAATTTGCGTCTGGACAAAGGTGAAGTGGCAATAACTATTATAAATTCATGCACTTATAAATTAACATTCGGGATTTGTAATTCACTGAACAGGCATGAGATGACACAAGTCATTAAGTTTCATTTGTTGGACTATTAAAGAACAACATCATTGCATTAAGTATGGTTTTATATATATATATATATATATATAACACTAATCAATATATCTGCATACATTTCTATATACAAACACAAATGCATGTAGAATCTACGATGAACAGCTGTGAATAATCCATAAAACTGATCACTGATAGAAAAGGTGTATAAATTATCAATATATTGAATAAAATCTAAAGTATGTCAGGCGAAATTTGTTTGTTTGTTTGTTTGTTTGTTTGTTTGGTTTCCATTAACATACATTTCCATCCCAGTTTGAGTCAAATCAGTGAGTTAGAAGCCTCTCACCAGTTCCCGTTTCAAAGAATGACTAGGGCTCTTTCTTTTATGTTATCATAAAGGCTACAACTATTGATAACCTGCTTTTGTGGACCACAGGCCGTAGCGCAGTTGGCTAGAGCACCAACTTATTAGCACCAGTTCCTCTGTCGTGAGTTCGTTCCCCGGCCGTGCCAAGATTGAATTATTCATAATACAATTTCACATAAGAGCTGAGGCCCGTGCCTAAAGGGTTAACCCGTTGTAAATCTGTGACCGGGTGGGCACTATATCTGCTGCAAGTAGGTCTCATCACGAAATGACTAAAATAGTGTTGAAAGTGATGTAAAACTCCAAACAAACAAATACATTCAGAATGGAAATGTGTGATCTACTTTGGACTGTACTGTATGAGTAGATTGAAAATGTGTGAACAGGGGTCACGTGACAAAGAGGAAGTCATACTATGGAGAGTACTTCCGGTACATATATCTCCATACATCAGAAGCATAAAAGTCTCCATTCCCTGTAACCTTTACGCTTCCCATCATAATAACTTCTTGTTTGTGGGAGGCAATAAAAAATAAGACATACGCTGGTAGCAAAATTGGAAAAAAATAACGAGACTGTTCTGCCTCTGAAGTATTTAGTAAGAAACTCACGGTCTAGAAATGTGATCATCTTTCTGTGCTGATCTGAGCACTGAGAATGAATATAAAACCTTGTCTCAGACAACAGTTGTGACTCATGAAATGAAGTTTGATTCTCTCGTTTTTTCCTCATGCATAACATGAATACCAAACGACAAAAATGATGACTCCGTATGTAGATTTCAACCCTGTTTGTGTTTGCATACGAAAAACAACGTTTATCTCATCCACGTGTCACATGACTGCTGAAGTGCACGTGATACGATGAGGTGTCATGTGATACGATGATGTGTCACGTGATACGATGATGTGTCACGTGATACGATGATGTGTCACGTGATACGATGATGTGTCACGTGATATACTGAGGTGTCACGTGATACACTTAAGTGTCAAAAAGTGTCCCCTGTGGAGTTTAGCATCTATAAATCATTTATTTTCACATAGGCTGCTAATGCGGTGAAATACGTCCCACAGAAGAGCATTGCTTATATATTCTATGTTCTTATTTCGTATATATTTTTGGTGTTATTTTTGTTTTCTGTGTTTTATCAATTCAACATGCAATGTTGTGGTTGGTTTAATGAAGTGTCTGTAATTTTGCTCCAAAACCTGAGACAATGAAATATGTCCAAGAACATGAAACCCCAAAAAAACTGAAATTAACTATATCTCTAACAATTCATAATTAGAAAAAGACAAACATAGTTTGTGAATCAATTTCCATTGTGTGAACTAAATTTTATTATTATCATGATAATTATTTTCTTATCCCAGAAACATACAAAAACCTTTTCAATTATGCAGAAAAAATAAAAACGTTGTTTTTTTTACTTTTCCAAGATAGTGCAAAGAGATCTATATAGAACACAACAGGAACAGAACAAACAACATTATCAGAATAGGATACAGCTTATTTTGAAGGAAAATATATTCATCCAGCAATACATACTTCCTGTCAAGTAAATACGATTTTTGATTCCAAATAGAATAAAATGACAACACTAAATTAGGTGGAATTAGGCGGTGGAGGAGTGTCACTGGGGGAGGGTGCTGATGTCACTGGAGGAGAGTGCTTGTGTCACTGGAGGAGGGTGCTGGTGTCACTGGAGGAGGGTGCTAGTGTCACTGGAGGAGAGTGCTGGTGTCACTGAAGGAGGGTGCTGGTGTCACTGGAGGAGAGTACTGGTGTCACTGAAGGAGGGTGCTGGTGTCACTGGAGAAGAGTGCTGGTGTCACTGGAGGAGGTTGCTGGTGTCACTGGAGGAGAGTACTGGTGTTACTGGAGGAGAGTACTGGTGTCAGTGGAGGAGGGTGCTGGTGTTACTGGAGGAGGGTGCTGGTGTCACTGGAGGAGGGTGCTGGTGTCACTGGAGGAGAGTGCAGGTGTCACTGAAGGAGGGTGCTGGTGAGTTATCAAGTAACCACCCACTACTAGTGTATATAACCAGAGGGTGAGGACCTCAGGAGAACAGTGTGGGTAGCTGAGTCGGGTTACCTGCTCGTCTAAACAATGTCAACCTTTATCCCTCTGACTGAATCACAGTGTAAGGTTGCATCTGGCCGTTTATATTTCACATCCTTTCAAAGTGATCCTTACAAATGTAAACGTCTGCAAAAGCAATTCAGTGGTGGCAAAGTGGGTCAATTTGCATGTTATCTTGTCTCATTGGTTTAAAACTGGGTTTTAGACTTAAACTATAGGTACACTATGAATGGACTGAATAAGTTCAACACAATAATTTAACAGAGTTGATGCAAGGAGCACGTAGAAAATACCTGAAAGAGTACCTAAGAAGAATACCTGAAAGAGTACCTTAGAATAATACCTGAAAGAGTGCCTTAGAAGGGCACCTAAAAGAGTACCTTAGAAGAACACCTGAAAGAGTACCTTAGAAGGGCACCTGAAAGAGTACCTTAGAAGAATACATGAAAGAGCACCTTAGAATAATACCTGAAAGAGTACCTTAGAAGAACGCCTGAAAGAATACCTTTGAAGAATACCTGAAAGAGTACCTTAGAAGTACACCTGAAAGAGTACCTTAGAAGAATACATGAAAGAGTACCTTAGAAAAATACCTAACAGGTTGCTTCAGAGTATTAGAGCACAGTGCCGTTTACTGGATGAATATTCAGCATTAAATGAAGGTGGTCGCACACAGGAGAGTGTGTTTAAACAATACTACAGCACGTGACTTCCTAAGCTGTCTTGTGCAGGCTGGGTGGTGGGCGGCCTTGAGAATGCTCCCGGTGAAATGGCAGTTGCTTCAAAAGTCTTGACCAATGAAGGTACTCAATTAGCATAGGTGTACATGTAATATGTATTGTGTGCTCTCTCTTAAAAGTACTTGTTACACGTCACACAGCTTATTATGATGAAAACACCGTGTAATACTTAGTAATGGACTTATCACTTTGAGCCAAACAGCTATTTGGTCACGCACAAATGTTATCAAATAGGATCATGCAAGGCCTTTGAGTGACTATAAAGTGGTGCCCCGTTTAAGATATGCATGACTAAATATTGCCATAACAGCTATGTGCTACCAGATGCTGTAATAATAATAATAATAATAATAATAATAATAATAATAATAATAATAATTTACTCAAGCGTTGGCGAAGCTGTCTCTTATAGCAATGACTATGTATACTAATGCCGCCAATACTGTAAAATGTGTAGAAAATTGTCTGCATCTTTTCATGGTCATTGTATTAATAGAAGAGACCATTGGATAACTGCGCATATGGATGAATATATTATTCATATCACCAGCATCTGACAGCTGCTAAGAATGCAGGTTATCATTAAATGGCAAATTGCCCTGAAATATAAAACTTCATGACAAAGATGACCTTATCTGAACCATCGAAATGCCAGTCATTCTTAATACAACCTCGCATGCTGTAAAGATTTAGTTTAACAAAAAAAAAACCCAAAACAAAACAAAAAAAAGCAATAAAAATAAAAACCACAGCAAATCTGTTTTATTGCAAGACAGAATTGTTATGGTACAGGATTTGAGGTGAAAGCACCCGCACAGACAATGCATTATATTCTGAATAAGTGAACCCCCCAAAAATGCATCAGCTTCTGACTAAATCATCTTATCCTATGTTAATATTTCCTCCTTACAGACAATAGCGCAGATAATGTACTGAGGCGGTAATTCTGTAGTGTCTCATGACAGAGTAATTACCACGTGCACGCTGTGTATCATTGCATAACAACAGCATAACAACAGCATAACAACAGCATGTGATGCATATTCAAGGCTTATTACATAAATCGTGTTCTTCTTGAAATATGCAAGCATCTACTTGGCGTTTGATTTCGGTGTCTCTTTGGCGACCTGCAGAAGTCTAGTGTGATTATATTTCAGCTTTTACCGCTCTGTACGCCGTGGCTGTGTTTTGCAGGGAGTCTATGCATTTTCATGACTTGCTCATTGGCCCTAACATGTGTTAGTAGCGTCCTCGATGGCTTTGCGATGGTTGAACATTTCAAACTTTTAGTAAATCCCATATAAGCTGAAATCATAAGACACAAATGGACAACCTGACATATAACTACCAAAGAAAAGCGACTGCAGATGCTTTAATAGTAAACTAATCTATCTGAGGCATTAACCATGATGTCTGTTACTCACATGATAACTGTACATGTAGTATATAATTAATGTTCTTTTTCCTTCTCTTATCCTATTTACTTTAACAATGAATTAATTTTATGACCAAAATAAGCTTCAATTTTATCTATATTTATAATAATCATTTATACAAGCATTTAATTATAAACTTATAAACTAGATAATCTCAAGGTTTCTTTGTGAGGGACATTTCTTTGCATGGAATAAAATCTGAGATATTATGTTTCAGGGCAAATGTACTCATGTGATATATGTGTACTCATGTGATATATGTGTACTCATGTGATATATGTGTACTCACGTGATATCCTCATTTGATATATATATATACATATATATATATATATATATATATATATATATATATATATATATATATATATATATATATATATATATATATATATATATATATATACTCATGTATATGTACTCATATATATGTACTCATATATATGTACTCATATATATATATGTACTCATGATATGAGTGGAGCAGAGCTGGCTGGTCAAACGGTCAGTCTGGCTATAATATACTTGAACCTCATCTACATCTTTAATATTCATTACGATAAGCATTTAACGATAAACTAATAAAGTCAATTATCTCAATTTATTTTTGTTTATGACCTTTTTTCACCTGAATTGAAATTTGAGAGCGTATTGGAGTAAGTTGATGGAGGTGAGATGAAATGGGTCGAGCCGCAATGCCTGGTCAGACAATCAGCGCGGTTGTTAACATCATAAATGTAGGCCTCTGCAAAGGCAACTCAAATGTGGAAAAGTTGGTCAATGTGCATATTATCTCAAGACATGGGTTTAAAACTTTTACTTGGGATGGACTGGGTGACGTAGTATCACATGTAGCTGATCAAATGGTCAGCAAGGCTGTTAATATTATAGCTACCTCCCACAATAGAGATGTACGCCTTTGCAACAGCAATTTAATTGTTGCAGTCGTGTAAAACGTGTAAAACCTTTATTGAAGGCATAGACTTGGTGAAGCACTAATACTACATATAGCTGGTCAGACGGTCAGCAAGCTTGTTAATATCACAGAAACCTACCACAATAAAAATATAGACCTTTGCAAAATCTATTTAATTGTGGCAAAGTTGATCTCACGTCATATTTATAAAGCCTTTATTTCAGACATAGACTTGGTGAAGTGTTAATACTACATATAGCTGGTCAGACGGTCAGCAAGCTTGTTAATATCACAGAAACCTACCACAATAAAAAACAGACCTTTGTAAAAGCGATTCAATTGTGGCCAAGTCATGTGTATACAATCTTTGTTTGAGACATAGACTTGGTGAAGTAATACTACTGCATGTATCTAACCAGACGGTCAGTTTATTAGCATCATAGCAACCTACCATAATATCTATGAGTTGTTTGGGTTCCCCCTTCTTAGCTCCCCCTCCTCCTCCGGAGTTCACATGGCTGGCTCCTGTACTCACGTTCATCTTTCTTCTCTAATCCTCCAATCCTTTAATCTAGGAATCGTTTAACCCATTAATCCGCAATGAATTACACTAATGCAACGGTCTCATATGACTTTTTTTTTGGTATTTGCAATTTTATCTCACAAACACACCACGATTCCACACCAGAGCTGCTTCCACGATAATCCACGATAATCCCTTGATGTATATCTCCTGGCATTAATCCCACATATCCAATAATCTAGTGGGGGAAGGATAATCTTAACACAATAATGCTGATAGCAATAAACTCGAATTTGATATCACCGACAAAGCGATGATTATCTCTATTTGTTGTTGGATCACGGTAATCCCATTGATATTATACAAGGATTATCGTTTCACTTGCTATAAAAGCAGATAATCCCATTATAAGCCACCCTGTGTATATATACAACCACGCTGCTTAATCCGTGAGGTGTCACGTAGATTAACATAGAAGATCTACTCCAGCGTATGCGTACGCACTACTCAAAACAGAGGGGTACTCAAACCCACATCCGTCAGCTATTTGAACAGATAATTTGTAGCGACAGGACTTGTCACTCTCCCCGGAAGAGAAAACAGAGGTAAGAAAAGATAGGATCATGTACAACGCTATGTATCCGCACCAAGAATCGGCTCCACAAGTTACCGCTTGGAAGACATCCAAAGCAAGGTAGATTATCCACAGGGTAGATTATCCAGGAGGTTATAATCCAAGTGCGTTAATCCAAGGAAGGGTTCAGCCCATTGGTAATCCGAGATGTTGTATTGTAAAATGGGAAGGATTAAAATGAGGATTAACTCAAATTGATGTGTATCCTAGCATGAATCGGTGTGAATGTTTGAGCGTGAACACGTGCTCTGAGGCTACTACTTGCACTGCTGGCCAGTTTAGCGCACGCTACTCAGGCACTGCTCAGTAACTACTCAGTCACAATGCCTCAGCTTTGTCCGTGCACGCTGCGGTTGATGGCGAGGCGGCGGTGGACACACATGGCACGGCGGCGGGGCTGGTGCGCGGTCAGACCGGGCGGGCTTGGGTCGCGGTCACACCGGGCGGGCTTGGTGCATTGTCACACTGGGCGGGTATGGGGCGCGGTCACACCGGGCGGGTCTGGGTCGTTAGATAGATAGGCCCGGGGTACTGCCGTGTCTCTGTCCCCGGAGCGGGATGTCCGATTATGTCAGACCGGCCATGTGAGGATCTGGATCACAGCATGAACAAGCATGATCCCAGTATCCAGGAAACAGACAAAAAGCGATTGTGGATGACTTCAAAATTAGCTCTTTGTAATTCTCGAATAAGGCATGATATGAAATTACAATTTTATGGTATACCCCAACATAATAACAGTGTAGGTCACAGCATATTAAGGTGTCAACTACACAATTTATATTAACGCATATAGATAACAAAAATGTATTTTATGCAAAAAAAATATTTGGAACCAATCGCAGATAGCATGCGCACGCAAAAAGCATAGCGCATTCAGGATCTAAATGCCGATATTAAGCTTGATTTTACAACAGCTATCTTGCCTACCGATAGAAGCACCTGCCACCTCCACATGCAACTCAGAAATTTATATATGGGCCCCAATCTGCAGGCTTTTGTAACAGACTTCCTAAAAAAAGTAACCCAAGTCAACCCGCCGCCAATACCAACAAAGCACCTGAACAAATAGATGTATGTATCTGTATTGACCTGCTTCGGTTCCCCGGTCTGACACTGATATCTGTACCTATAGTTCGATATTTTGTCTATTTGCTCAGGAGCATCACTGAAAATGTGTATATTTTCACTACAGATTTAAACTTCCAAAACCTATTTGAATTAAATTATTTTAATTATGAATACAGTCTCTTCCAAAATATCCTTATGATATTTCATCTCTTATAGTGTTAACAATAAAGTACAGTCTCTTCCAAAATATCCTTATGATATTTCATCTCTTATATTGTTAACAATAAAGTACAGTCTCTTCCAAAATATCCTTATGATATTTCATCTCTTATATTGTTAACAATAAAGTACAGTCTCTTCCAAAATATCCTTATGATATTTCATCTCTTATAATTTTAACAATAATGTACAGTCTCTTCCAAAAATATCTTTATGATATTTTCACACATTTTGCACCAATAATTCATTTCTTATATTTTGAAAGATAAATCTAAAAACAAATAAATGTGCATCAAAGTGTGATATATGATAAGTATACCGTACAGCATAAAGGAAGCTGTAGCTTGTGGTCCATACACCACGCTCTCATAGTTCCTTATTCTCACTTCATGATACATAAAAACATTACCACATTAACAGAAAAAAATGGTCTCCATATGAAACAAGATATCTAGTTGTTTTTCCGTATTTATTTGCGCATTAAGACAAATAGATTGAAGATATAAAAAGTCAGGACTATCTGCATTGTTAGGCAGAAGCGACTACAGTCTCGTCCAAAATTCCCCTCCCAGTAATATACACTGGAGTTTAATCAAGCTGTAACATATCTCATCTCGTATACCTATAGTAATCAAGTTTACAATATCTGGAGCATTATTTGTTGTTATGTGAGATGTATATTGAATGGTTGATATGACACGAGGACCGTCTTAGTCTCTACTTTTGGTGCGAGAAGTGGACATGAACGGAGCAGCCTCAACTGTGGTCAAACTCCATAGAGGATTGTAGACCGGTCAAACCCCATAAAGGACTGTGGATTGGTCAAGCCCCATAGAGGACTGTAGACTGGTCAAACCCCATAGAGGACTGTAGACTGGTCAAGCCCCATAGAGGACTGTAGACTGGTCAAACCCCATAGAGGACTGTAGACCGGTCAAACCCCATGAAGGACTGTGGATTGGTCAAACCCCATAAAGGACTGTAGACTGGTCAAACCCCATAAAGGACTGTAGACCGGTCAAATCCCGTAAAGGACTGTGGATTGGTCAAGCCCAATAGAGGGCTGTAGACCGGTCAAGCCCCATAGAGGGCTGTAGACCGGTCAAACCCCATAGAGGACTGTAGACCGGTCAAACCCCATAAAGGACTGTGGATTGGTCAAGCCCCAAAGAGGGCTGTAGACCGGTCAAACCCCATAAAGGACTGTGGATTGGTCAAGCCGCATAGAGGGCTGTGGATTGGTCAAGCCGCATAGAGGGCTGTAGACCGGTCATACCCCATAGAGGACTGTAGACCGGTCAAACCCCATAAAGGACTGTGGATTGGTCAAGCCCCATAGAGGGCTGTAGACCGGTCAAGCTCCATAGAGGACCGTGGACTGGTCAAGCACCATTGAGGACTGTAGGTCTGTCAAGCCCCATTGAGGACTGTAGATCTGTGAAACCCCATTGAGGACTGTAGACCGGTCAAACCCCATAAAGGACTGTGGATTGGTCAAGCCCCATAGAGGGCTGTAGACCGGTCAAGCCCCATAGAGGACCATGGACTGGTCAAGCACCATTGAGGACTGTAGGTCTGTCAAGCCCCATTGAGGACTGTAGATCTGTCACACCCCATTGAGGACTGTAGACCGGTAAAACCCCATAGAGGACCGTAGACTGGTCAAACCCCATAGAGGACCATAGACTGGTCAAGCCCCATAGAGGACTGGAGACTGGTCAAGCCTCATAGAGAACTATAGGTCACCTACAACACAAATTAAGGTCAAGATCACTAAGTACAAATTGAGGTCTAGGTCACCAAGCATCAAATGGAGGTCTAGGTCACCATGCATCAAATGGAGGTCTAGGTGACCATGAGTACAAATTGAGGTCTAGGTCACCATGAGTACCAATTGAGGTCTAGGTCACCAAGCATCGAATGGAGGTCTGGGTCACAACACCTAGATCATTATGCATACTGATGAAGGTCTTGTAAAGACACTTAGTCCAGGTCATAATGTACCCAAATGGAAGTCAATACCACCTTGAACACAAAGGCCCCCTTCATTCCCCTTACACCTACCAATTTCCTCTCTTCCATGTCTCAAATATGTAAACCGTCATCATTTACGTTTTCACTTCCAATATCGCTGAGTTTATGCCTTATATCGACAACTTGTAAAGTTTTATCCAAACTTTTTAAAAAGAGCTGCAAGTGTTTTGACCCCCTACATCCGGGAACTTTAGACCTGACACTTCTATTCCTGACTACTGGCAATATTCCTGAGCGACACCGGTCCCATACATTGTCCGCTTGTCTCAGACAAGGGGACCCCGTTCCTGCCATACAAACTTTACTTCCATGTTTCCCAATGCTCATATTTCTGTTAAATATCTGCTTACCCGTGTCCTTGTGCAGTATGTAAAAATGCACGTCACAGTTTTAGAACCTGAAGTTTTTTTAGGGCAGCTCTGCCGAATGAAATAACTAAAATCACCTTATCTCTTAAATTATTCGTATTTGACTTTTGAACGTAGTCAAGTGCTACTGTTGTGAAAATGTCCTTCACGTCGTTAAAATCAAACCGCACACAAAAAGACAAGCACACAAAAAAGTATATATGTGATATGGTTAAGGCGTCTTTAATAAATAGATTTAAACCACATTTATAATTAAGTTCGTGTTAATAGTGTGTCACAATGTGCGTTATACAATGTAAAACTGGGGCAATTTTCTGAATCAAGATTTAGCACAAATCTCGTTGAGACAGTGGTTTATAAGCCGATAGAATGTCCTTCGTTTTCAGGGCCCAGGATCCATGATCTTTTTTTTTGTCCATCATCCATACAGATAGAGTTACACTTCTCTTATTTTGGGAAATGGCCCTTCGCCGATACAGTTACCCTGCTCATCAGGGTAAATGGTCCATCAGCTGTACAGATACCCTTCTGATCAAGGTAAATGGTCCATCAGCTGTACAGATACCCTTCTCATCAGGGTAAATGGTCCATCAGATATACAGATACCCTTCTCATCAGGGTAAATGGTCCATCAGCTGTATATATATATATACCCTTCTCATCAGGGTATATGGCACTTGGCCGATACAGATACCCTTCTCATCAGGGTAAATGGTCCATCAGCTGTATATATATATACCCTTCTCATCAGGGTAAATGGCACTTCGCCGATACAGATACCCTTCTCATCAGGGTAAATGGTCCATCAGCTTTATAGATTCCCTTCTCATCACGGTAAATGGTCATTCAGATACAGAGGTACCCTTCTCGCCATTCAGAGATATACTGAACAAAATGTCAGCTGTCTATTGGCTCGGGGCCCCCAGACAGCTGCCTGCTTCAATTTTATGATTTCATTTGGATCGTGACATCCGCTCTCCAGCATATCCCTATGACATCGATGGAGTATCTTATTTTTTTCTTCTGAAACTTGTTGAAGTAAAGCCAAACTCGTCTTAGCAGAGTATGCTCTTACTGCAATATATTTTCGCATAGTATTATATGCTTGTTTATTTTAATTACTTGTGAACATTTAATCCTCATGCACTCATACTTCAAGAATCTTTTCTGGTATCATATCACTTCTGTCACAATGAATCTTTTCTGGTATCATACCACTTCTGTCACAATTAATCTTTTCTGGTATCATACCACTTCTGTCACAATTAATCTTTTTTATATCATACCACTTCTGTCACAATGAATCTTTTTCTACAGCACACCACTTCTGACATAGTGATGTTTTTCTTATGACATTCCACTTTTAGTAGAGTGATTCTTTTTATATCATACCACTTCTGTCACAATGATTTTATTCTTATACCATACCACTTCTAACATTGTGATATGTTTCTTATATCATACCTTAACACAGTGAACACTGAATCTTTTTATATCATACCACTTCTGTCACAATGAATCTTTTTTATATCATACCACTTCTGTCACAATGAATCTTTTTTATATCATACCACTTCTGTCACAATGAATCTTTTTTATATCATACCACTTCTGTCACAATGAATCTTTTTCTATAGCACACCACTTCTGACATAGTGATGTTTTTCTTATGACATTCCACTTTTAGTAGAGTGATTCTTTTTATATCATACCACTTCTGTCACAATGATTTTATTCTTATACCATACCACTTCTAGCATTGTGATATGTTTCTTATATCATACCTTAACACAGTGAACACTGAATCTTTTTATATCATATCACTTCTGTCACAATGAATCTTTTCTGGTATCATACCACTTCTGTCACAATTAATCTTTTCTGGTATCATACCACTTCTGTCACAATTAATCTTTTTTATATCATACCACTTCTGTCACAATGAATCTTTTTCTACAGCACACCACTTCTGACATAGTGATGTTTTTCTTATGACATTCCACTTTTAGTAGAGTGATTCTTTTTATATCATACCACTTCTGTCACAATGATTTTATTCTTATACCATACCACTTCTAACATTGTGAAATGTTTCTTATATCATACCTTAACACAGTGAACACTGAATCTTTTTATATCATACCACTTCTGTCACAATGAATCTTTTTTATATCATACCACTTCTGTCACAATGAATCTTTTTTATATCATACCACTTCTGTCACAATGAATCTTTTTTATATCATACCACTTCTGTCACAATGAATCTTTTTCTATAGCACACCACTTCTGACATAGTGATGTTTTTCTTATGACATTCCACTTTTAGTAGAGTGATTCTTTTTATATCATACCACTTCTGTCACAATGATTTTATTCTTATACCATACCACTTCTAACATTGTGATATGTTTCTTATATCATACCTTAACACAGTGAACACTGAATCTTTTTATATCATACCACTTCTGTCACAATGAATCTTTTTTATATCATACCACTTCTGTCACAATGAATCTTTTTCTATAGCACACCACTTCTGACATAGTGATGTTTTTCTTATGACATTCCACTTTTAGTAGAGTGATTCTTTTTATATCATACCACTTCTGTCACAATGATTTTATTCTTATACCATACCACTTCTAACATTGTGATATGTTTTTTATATCATACCTTAACACAGTGAACACTGAATCTTTTTATATCATACCACTTCTGTCACAATGAATCTTTTTCATATCATACCACTTCTGTCACAATGAATCTTTTTTATATCATACCACTTCTGTCACAATGAATCTTTTTTATATCATACCACTTCTGTCACAATGAATCTTTTTCTAGAGCATACCACTTCTGACATAGTGATGCTTTTTTATATCATACCACTCTAACACAGTGAACACTAAATCTTTTTATATCATACCACTTCTGTCACAATGAATCTCGTTCTATACCATACCACTTCTAACATAGTGATATGTTTCTAATACCATACCACTTTTAATTTAGTGGATACCACTTCTGTCACAATGAATATTTTTTATACCATACCACTCTTAAGATAGCGATATTTTTCTTTTACCTTACAACTTTAACACAGTGAACAGTAAACCTTTTTATATCATACCACATATGACAGAGTTAATCATTTCTTATATCACCACTTCTGACACAACGATCCTTTTTATATCGTATCATTTCCGGCAAGGCATTCTTATTTCTTTCACTTCTCAGAAAATGAATTTTTCTTTTATCATTCACTTCAGACACTATCAATCTATCTTATTTCTATCACTTCGGACATGTTGAACTTCTTTCTGATATGTAATTTCTCTCATTTTTCCTGTCCTATTTCAACATACTTTCTGTGAAGGGAGAATAAGAGGAATGCTGAACGTATAAAATGGTGAATATATATGTAACAAAATTATAAAAGTTCAAACCGTAATGCTTCAAACTAAACATAAGTCAATGTGAATTACTCAAGACTTCCTAGTCATAAGCATAAATTCATCCGTAAGTCTTATATCATCAGACATGTTTGGCGCAACTGGTGACTTAGCATCAGATATAATATGGGGTTGTACAATAGCAAACTAAAAAAAAAAAAAAAAAAAAAAAAAAAAAATTCAAGCAAGATTCAGTCTATTCCAACACTATCCTCACAAAAGAAATTCAAGTTATATATCAGCTTATATATATATATATTTTATGATATATTTTTATTTGTGTCTGTGTAAGAATTGTTGGACTATACAAGTTAAATATCAGCTTATATATCCTTCTTTTATAATATATTTTTTATTTGTGTCTGTGTAAGAATTGTTGGACTATACAAGTTAAATATCTGCTTGTATATCTTTTTTTTATAATATATTTTTTATTTGTGTCTGTGTAAGAATTGTTGGACTATACAAGTTAAATATCTGCTTACATATCTATTTTTATAATATATTTTTATTTGTGTAAGAATTGTTGGACTGTGCGGTGACAAGTGATATGAGTTCATGCGTGAGGACAAATATGGAAGAGACTGTATGAAATGTAAATCACACGTCTGCCAGATCAACATACAGATCGAATATGGAAATAATGCTTGACTGTCTGGCGGCCGCAACATGTGCATACTTATCAAGCAGTGATATGGAAATATAGCTGACAAATAGCAAGGCACAGGCTGTACCAATCCCTGGCAACAGTCCCTAGCAACAGTCCCTAGCAACAGTCCCTACCATGATTCTTTACCACGTGTCTAAGGCATCAAGTCCTAGCAGCAGCTCTTAGCAACAGTCCCTAGCAACAGTCCCTACCATGATTTTTTACCGCGAGCCCTCGCATCAGCCCTTAACAACAGACCCAAACATCAACCCTTAGCAACAGTCCCTAGTAACAGTCCCTAGAAACAACCCCTACTTTGAGTTCCAACTGTGAGTCCCTGGCCTCAGGTCCTTGCATCTGGCTTTAGCAATTGTCCCAATTAACAGTCCCTATCAGCAGTCCCTGGATTCAATCCCTGGATTTAATCCCTGGATTCATTCCCTGGATACAATCCCTGGATTCAGTCCCTGGATTCAGTCCCTGGATTCAATCCTGGATTCAGTCCCTGGATTCAGTCCCTGGATTCAGTCCCTGGATTCATTCCCTGGATTCAATCCCTGGATTCAATCCCTGGATTCAATCCCTGGATTCAATCCCTGGATTCAATCCCTGGATTCAATCCCTGGATTCAATCACTGGATTCAGTGATTCAGTCCCTGGATTCAGTCCCTAGATTCAATTCCTGGCTTCAATCCCTGGCTTTAATCCTGGATTCAGTCCCTGGATTCAATCCCTGGATTCAGTCCCTGGATTTAGTCCCTGAATTCAGTCCCTTGATTCAGTCCCTGGATTCAGTCCCTGGATTCAGTCCCTGGATTCAGTCCCTGGATTCAGTCCCTGGATCCAGTCTCTGGCATAGTCCAGATCATTAGAAATTCTTTATTACTGATATTACCACCAGTATTTATTTACTTGCATTCCCCATCCCCAATTACAATACCACTTGCAATCAAATACATATTCATACAACAATGTCCACCGATTACACTAAGATAAACACTTTGCAAAATATCATATACATCAATCAAGGTTATGATTACAAAATGACATTTGAAATTATTCATACTGTTGCTGTGGTAGCATGTGATTGGTTTTTCTTTGGTTTTATTATGTTTTTTCTTATGATATGTGAAAATAGTACCAATTATATGTGAAATTGAAATGTTCGATGTTCTATGTTCTATGACTATAATTTAATTACCGGAGATGTTTTGAGAGTTTTAAATGTAAAATAAGGTAATAATTCATGAAATCATCACAATTCAACTAATAATGCCATACAGGTATATAGGAGAAAATGCCATATTATCCATGTACTGTGATAGTGATGGCACCAGCATGTAATGCTGCATCAGAAATATTTAGAAGTGGTAAATATTTGTTGTGAAATGGAGGCTCGGTGCATCTGCACCTAACCAGCTGCAATCCTAACACTGGCAATAAATATCAACCAATCATATATAAGAAATTATGTGCTGAAACAGAAAACGTCTTCAAAATATTTCAGGTCATAGTTAACGTATCTGATAATGTGAAATAATAATTTAATATGTAAACAGAATGAATGTAAGACAGGCAGTTGAGCCATTTTGCCATGTCACTTAAGGCAAAGTGTTTCCAAGGTGACTAATAACTTAAGACAATACAGGATTTCTTATATTATGATAGAGACCAAATATCTCACGTTACAATCTCTGGTTACAATGTTATTGTTCTTGTAAAAATGAGCTTTTCAAGACAAATGATTTTGACCTTGTTTCCAAATAACAAAATATTCTCAGTGGATATCCAGGCTGAATTAAGACAGAAAATATGTCTGAGCCGAGGACATAAGGCTTCTCTGGTAAATATTTAAGTTGGATAAACAAATCGGCAAGATATTTTAGTAATACTTGGAAGAGTACACCTCCATGGACATAAATGCATTTTTTTTTACCAGACTGGGGGTCCCATTGCATTCAATTAACACCTGTCTAGCGTGCGCAAACATCTGTTGCTGACGCAAAATAACAGGGGAGAAATTCCACTGAGACGCAGTAACAACTTTAATTGTCGTCTGCCGCGTCTCGTTCTGACATAACATTGACCATGGCGCCCTCTATGTACTTTGGAAACTACTGTAAGACACAAATAAATAAATAATAATAATAAATCAGAATATTTCTTATTTAACACGAATTCATTATCTTTTGAAATGGTGTTAAATGCGCAAAGGTCAATGACCCCATTACGCTTATTTCATTGCCTGGACATTTGTCAATACCGCGGGAGTAATAAATCGCCATTTTATATGGAATATACATGATAATGACAAACCAGTCACACCTGATTAATAATTAGGTCAAATGAAAAGAGTCTTGTTTCTCATCATTTTCTTCCTTTGATATAAGGCCACAGGCCGTGGCGCAGTTGGTTATAGTGCCAGATTATTATCACAAATTCCTCTGTGGTGATCCAAAGGTTGTGGGTTCGATCCCCGGAGATTGAACTCATGATTTAATTTCACACATTAGCTTAGGTCCGTGCTGAAAGGGTAAACCCGCTGTTCTTGTAAATCTGTGACCCAGTTCAGTGAGGCAGCACTATATCTGCTACAAGTAGGTCTCATCACAAAATGACTGAAATAATGTTGAAAGTGATGTAAAACCCCAAACAAACAAACAAATCCTTGGTTATAGGGAGGTTTTTAAACGTTTTTTAAATTTTGGATATCCAGGCTGAATATGGGCTGAATGAAAACATCTTTTGAAAAATAGAAAAAAGATGTCTATTTAGATGCGTTGTCAAATCTGAGGTAATTCTTTCAAGAATATTTATTTATCACTCTTTGTTTGGGGTTTTACATCACTTTCAACATTATTTCCGTCATTTCGCGATGAGACCTACTTGTAGCAGATATAGTGGTGCTTCACTGTATTGACAACCCACCAGGTCACAGATTTAAAAGGACAACGGGTTAGTTGTATACTGGGTTTAATTTTGACATGGCCGGGGATCGAACCCACGACCTTTGGATCACCACAGAGGAACTGGTGCTAATAAGCTGGCGCTCTAACCAACTGTGCCACGGCCCGGGCCGAGGTCATGATGAGGTCAGTGGGTCAACATAATGAGAGTTAATGTGATCTACTCATTTAGTATATCACATCATATTTATGTGCATATTTGTTTGTATTAATGCCATTTCCAGTATTGTGTAGGTACTATCGAGTCAGATAAAAGCCTGCCACCGGGACATAATACCCTACTCTTTCCAATGAGTGACTTGGGATCTTTCTTTTGCATTATCACTTAGACATGATAGCACAAACTGCTTTTGATAATTAGTCATGGAACACTGTATGGAGTGTGAAACAACCCAGATATCCACCTTGACCATGCAGTATGACTGCAGTGCTTGATATCATCCACCTTGTCGCAGGCAAGATTTGAACCCTGGACCTCTAACAAAAGAGAGAGACGTCTCGCACACTGAGCCACATCCCGCCCCTATATATCATATCAACACAGAAATATGTAGGGCCGAAGTTACACACTTGACAACCATTTCAATGATAGCACGACCCTGGAATATAAGATTGCTGATGTAGAGTATATATTAGTGTAACAGTTTGATGCAAACTATAAAGTTGGTGTAGGCGATATGCAGGTGTTGACACAGTTTTCTATAACAAACTGCAAGTAGGCTTCATATACCAGCTGGGAGGCCGGTAAAACCAGATCGATACTGGACAGCATAGAATATATATATATATATATATATATATATATATATATATATATATATATATATATATATATATATATATATATATATATATATATATATATATATATATATATATATATATATATATATATATATATATATATATATACATAGCTCTAGAATCCTACACGATTCAGCTGCTCAAACAATGTACTCAATACAAATGCCAAATATTTGGCATATAACTTCAGATGCCATTCATCTTGGCACAACAAAAGGGCGCATTTCCTGAAAGATCAAATGAAAACAAGAAAGAAGTGTATATTTGAATTTGTTTCACAATATTTCACATTTAACGGTTCGCATACGTTTGTGTAGCGTCTCAGAAAATAATACAAAAAATGGAATTTTGCAATATCAGGTTAAGTTTAAGAATAACAACAGCTTCACAAAGAATATTTCAACGTAAATTTGGACTAGACTGTCACTGGTCAAGCTTACTTCAGGCTTCCATCTGGCGCGTGGGCCTTGGTTTCTGAGGATAGGGAAGTTTGACCATGCCCAAATGTCGGCCCCTGGGGGCCTTGTTTAGCCTGATGGCTGCATCCCTTACTTGCCCTGGTACGCCCCCTACCTGCTAACAAGGACCTTTTCCCGCCCGGGTATTTCACCACAAGCGTTTCATCAACACATATACAAATACATGGGGCGCCTACTTAAATGACCTTCATCTTAGAGCATCTCAAATCTTGAATGATGTATAGTTCTTACCACAAAAGACGCATTTTACAGCAACCAAAAACATTGTGACCTCATGAAAGAATTTACAATTTATCATATTGGAGAATGATATAAAGACGTACAAAAAGATAGAATTATTTCTTTTGGGCTGGCAGCTGTGGGCTGTGCAATGTAGAGCGCCCTCTGGCGAGAGTTTAGGTGTGCAACAGGGTGAGGACGTAAGGCTATTCATAAGTCTTGTGAGGTTAAAACACGAGCCTACTTTATCAGGCCGTGTGGACGCCATTGTGTACCGGCACTATTTACTAAAGGCGCATTGATCTGAATACCTCTGCTGAGAGTGATTGGGTCAGCGTTTATAGTGTCTTTTATGTGAGGCGGTGGATTCTGTCTCTGATAGGTTCCTCTGTTGGAGGATATCCCGGCATGCACTCACCATGCTGACTGACTCTCTTGGAAATCTTGGAGGATTGTAAAGCCAAAACAACTGTGATGAGGTCTGTGCAACTCTGGTTAAACGTGAGAAAAGCTTCAGTGAATGAAATCGTGCACAGAAATCTGATATTAGGAGAAACACAAACCAACCAGAATTTGTTCTGTGAAGACATTTAGCTCCCAATGTGCGTGAAACAAAGATCGATTACGTGGCGGAAAAAAGTCATCTCGCTGTGGAAATAATTTGGTGGAAAGCGTTTGTTTTGGGCCGATGATGAATAATCCAATGTGATAATGATTACTGCGAATGTGACAGAAATTTATCAATCTTCATTATAGAATGCAAAATTATGTAAATAATATCATCTATTCATAACTTGTATTCAAGAAAATAGTGAATGAGATTATTGATTGATAAATAGCATAAAATATGAAATGAGACCAGATGCAATGCATCTATCTGTGATGTACACTTTAATATACTGTTTGTCAGGTCATATTATATTTTACAATAGTTTTCTATTTATCATATGGAGCCAAACATCTATTTGGTCACGCATGAATGAGACAAAAGAAGGTCAGGCATGGCCAACACATAACATCACATGGTCACGTATAGTTGTTGCGTGTCATCTAATCATTTCATCTACTCATATCATCTAATCTAATCATCTGATCTAATCATCTAATCTAATCATCTGATCTAATCATCTGATATAATCATCTGATCTAATCATTTGATCTAATCATCTGATCTAATCATCTGATCTAATCATCTGATCTAATCATTTGATCTAATCATCTCTATTCATTTGATCTAATCATCTGATCTAATTATCTAATCTAATCATCTCATCTAATTATCTAATCTAATCATATCATCTAATTATCTAATCTAATCATCCCATCTAATCATCTGATCTAATCATCTGATCTAATCATCTCATCTAATCGTCTCATCTAATCATCTAATCTAATCTTCAGATCTGATCTAATCATCTGATCTAATCATCTGATCTAATCATCTGATCTAATCATCTGATCTAATCATCTCATCTAATCATCTCATCTAATCATCTAATCTAATCATCTAATCTAATCATCTAATCTAATCATCTAATCTAATCATCTCATCTAATCATCTGATCTTATCATCTGATCTAGTCATCCCATCTAATCACCCCATCTAATCATCTGATCTAATCTTCAGATCTGATCTAATCATCTCATCTAATCATCTCATCTAATTATTTAATCTTATCATCTCATCTAATCATCTCATCTAATCATCCCATCTAATCATCTGATCTAATCATCTCATCTAATCATCTCATCTAATTATCTAATCTAATCATCTCATCTAATCATATCATCTCATCTAATCATCTAATCTAATCATCTAATCTAATCATCTCATCTAATCATCTCATCTAATCATCTCATCTAATCATCTCGTCTAATCATCTCATCTAATCATCTCATCTAATTATCTAATCTAATCATCTCATCTAATCATATCATCTCATCTAATCATCTAATCTAATCATCTCATCTAATCATCTCATCTAATCATCTCATCTAATCATCTCATCTAATCATCTCATCTAATCATCTCATCTAATCATCTCATCTAATCATCTCATCTAATCATCCCATCTAATCATCTGATCTAATCTTCTGATCTGATCTAATCATCTCATCTCGCCTCATATCTCATCTTTTCTCAACACATCACCCATTTATTATCAGCAGTTATATTTACATGGAGGTGCTTGAACTGTTACTCTCCCTCATGAACTGTTTTGTCATGCTGTGAGGGTCCATACTTCTATGAGGGTAAGGGCTGAGGCTCAGGCAAACAAGGTGGCAAATATATCCTGCTCTTGTGTTGATCTCATTGTGTCACTACATGTATATAAATGTGGTATTTGACTGTCACTCTGATAAAACGGAAGGAAACCCATTTAATCTGATCTGTAATCGTATGCCAGATAACATTTAAGTACAATTTGAGCGTAATTGATAATTCTTAAAATTGTAGAATTTTGTTTGTGGGTAAACATTTATAAAATAACAAAAATGTTGCCAAAATAGTCAAAATATTGATAAATAGTGAAAACATTGTCAAAAAAAACATTGTCAAAATTGTCGAAACATTGCCAAACTGGTCAAAACATTGCCAAAATAGTCAAAGCATTGCCAAAATAGTCAAAGCATTGCCAAAATAGTCAAAGCTTTGCCAAGATAGTCAAATCATTGCCAAAATAGCCCAAAACATTGCCAAAATATTCAAAGCATAGTCAAATTATCGCCAAAATAGTCAAAATACTGCCAAAGACATAGCATAAGACATGATAAAATAAATGGTTTATTTTATTTGTACAAGTAATGTAGAATCTTACAGGACCCATCCAGGCATGGATTTGAGTATTATTGGTTCAGGTCAAAGGTCAGCACAATTTGCTTACACTTATGTTCCCGTTCCTATGGACACAACACACTCTCACTAAACATATCAGTCTGGCTGAACAATTGTCTGAAATTTATTCAAGTGGTCGCCTCAATGGAATAAGTTGGAGAAGAATTCCTCAAGAGATATGGGTTGGCGTTTGCTGAAATGGTTTTCCCTTGGTGAGTTCAGGGTGGCCTCACAATTATTCTCTCTCTATTAATTCAATCACTCTAAAATAACGATTTTTATATTCTTTTTTTTACTCTAAGATAGAACACATGAATAAAAGTAAAAGGATTGTTGGTTTCTCATCGAAACAGAACAATTCCGAATGACACTAAGATGACACGTACTAAAACACTTAGTCCTAATATCATAGTTCGTTAAGGACTTTTTTCTTGTTAACTAAAACTTGTTCACTTTTAAATACTTTTAATTCTAAATACTTTTCACTTTTTAACATCGCTCCAAAATAGCATCCCATTTACTAACTTCCCCTTCTTTATAATCCTTCATTTCTTGCCAAACAACTCAATTTCTTTCAGAATACAATCAAAGTTTATTTGATATCTTAAATATTATCTTTTATACCTCAGTGATGCGCGTATCTACGAGATTTCCAATGAATACGAGCATGCCGAGTATTCGTAGCGTATTCATTAAGTGCGAACTATTTTCCGTCGGCCATCTTTAGACTGGTCCCCCACCGAGTGTCAAGAACATCGTGTATACACAGAGGGCTGCAACCAGTCTATGGCTGTATGCACTATTTTCGGGTCAGGTGACGGGGTCAAATGAGGTGCGCTTTGTTTACAAAACGTTTTTAATGATAAATATCTTGTTTCATGTATCATTTAAAAAAAATACAGTAGTTGTCTGAGGTATAAAAACAAAACATGCCTCGTCGGGTCAGCTGTGTGAGTGCATTCAGTTCGTTGGTGATGGCGGAAGGATACCCTGAGCCGAAGGCGAAGGGTATCCTTCCGCCATCACCAACTCACTAAATACGCTCACCCAGCTTCCCCGACTCGGTGTGTTTTGTTATAACATTTCACATCTTACCACTACACAGGTGGTAGAAATTCATTTTCATGAAAATTCCTAGCGTCATATCTCGTTATCAATTTCACTTGGATCATTGAAAAGGAAAACGTGAGCTAGAAATCAAAATATGCTTATTTTGCAATAAAGAAAGCAAATATTTCAGAAATGCCATCTGCTCTCAAGTCTCGTGAATGTGAAAGGTTGACGTGATGTCACGTTAATTGGCACACTTGTCCCATCTGTCTGATTATTGTTACTTTGCTTAATTATCGCCCATCATAGCAGTACAGTGTCCTATGTAAAATGAAAAAAATGATTTATGCAAGGTTCAAGGTAAAAATTATTGAAACTTATTACTTGAGCGTGAAAAAGGTACATAAACGAAAATGACAGTCAAATCATTACATAAGCGACAATGACAGTCAAATCATTACATAAGCGACAATGACAGTCAAATCATTACATAAGCGACAATAACAGTCAAATCATTACATAAGCGACAATGACAGTCAAATCATTACATAAGCGACAATGACAGTCAAAACATTACTCAAGCAGGATAAAGGGAAACTGTATGTGTTCACATTCACTATATTACAGAAAATGAACTCTACCTGGAAACTATTCAAATAACACAATCTAAACTCAAATGTACTTCATATGGCACACTATAAGACAATCAACTATGAATGGTGGGCTTGATATATAAGGCCTAATATCTTTGCAAAAGATACCGACTCTCTCAGTCCATTTAGTTCAAGGATTTCTGCCAATAGGAATGATATTTTTCAAAGGCAAATTGTAGGCACTAAGAAGTTATTTTACGGTCCAGACTGATGGACTGGCAGATGATAGTTTTAAAAATAGAAACAGATTAGTGGTGAGGAGAGGGAACATGAGCGAATGGTTGGAGAGATTGGGACGATAATAGGGGCTAGATACAACAGTGACATCTGGCTTAACATCAGAAACGGTAATGACATGAGGCTTGACACCAGAAACAGTAATGACAGGAGACTTGACACCAGAAACGGTAATGACAGGAGACTTGACACCAGAAACGGTAATGACAGGAGACTTGACACGAGAAACGGTAATGACAGGAGACTTGACACGAGAAACGGTAATGACAGGAGACTTGACACCAAAAGCGGTAATGACATGAGGCTTGACACCAGAAACGGTAATGACATGAGGCTTGACACCAGAAACGGTAATGACATGAGGCTTAACACCAGAAACGGTAAAGACATGAGGCTTGACACCAGAAACAGTAATGACATGAGGCTTGACACCAAAAGCGTTAATGACATGAGGCCTGACACCAGAAACGGTAATGACAGGAGACTTGACACCAGAAAAGGTACTGACATGACGCTTAACACAAGAAACAGTAATGACATGAGGCTTAACACCAGAAACTGTAATGACATGAGGCTTGACACGAGAAACGGTAATGACATGAGGCTTAACACCAGAAACGGTAATGACATGAGGCTTGACACCAGAAACGGTAATGACATGAGGCTTGACACCAAAAGCGGTAATGACATGATGCCTGACACCAGAAACGGTAATGACATGAGGCTTGACACGAGAAACGGTAATGAAATGAGGCCTAACACCAGAAACGGTATTGACAGGAGACTTGACACCAGAAACGGTAATGACATGAGGCTTGACACCAAAAACGGTAATTACAGGAGGCTTAACACCAGAAACTGTAAAGACACGAGGCTTGACACCAGAAACGGTAATGACATGAGGCTTGACACCAGAAACGGTAAAGACATGAGGCTTGACACCAGAAACGGTAATGACATGAGGCTTGACACCAGAAATGGTAATGACATGAGACTTGACACCAGAAACGGTAATGACATGAGGCTTAACACCAGAAACGGTAATGACAGGAGACTTAACACCAGAAACGGTAATGACAGGAGACTTGACACCAGAAACGGTAATGACATGAGACTTGACATCAGAAACGGTAATGACAGGAGACTTGACACCAGAAACGGTAATGACAGGAGACTTGACACCAGAAACGGTGATGACATGAGGCTTGACACCAGAAACGGTGATGACATGAGGCTTGACACCAAAAGCGGTAATGACATGAGGCTTGACACCAGAAACGGTAATGAGATGAGGCTTGACACCAGAAACGGTAATGACATGAGGCTTGACACCAGAAACAGTAATGACATGAGGCTTGACACCAGAAACGGTAATGACATGAGGCTTGACACCAAAAGCGGTAATGACATGAGGCTTGACACCAGAAACGGTAATGACAGGAGACTTGACACCAGAAACAGTCATGACATGAGGCTTGACACCAGAAACGGTGATGACATGAGGCTTAACAACATACCGGGTAAATGACTTTATGCTTATCGCTAGAGAGACATCAGGTTTATAAAAGGGTAATGACCTTATGCATCTAAGTAGAAAGGGTAATTTATCACACCAACCTAATGTCCCTTTTTTCAGCAAGGAGATGTATGAGACCGGAAGTGGGCCCAGAATGCATTGCTGCTTATTCAACAATAAGATTGAGACGCAACATTTACATGCCACTCCCCTAGTTCTGGCATTAAATATCTTGGGGAATCTATAGCAATTTGTGATGAAATATTGATGGAGGTACAATGTTATGATGCACGAAGTATGCAATCAAGACGAAACAAAAGCTGCCGACAGGGGGTACTTGAGCGACGCACAAAATACACAGTGACTGTGAAACATTCAGGAACGGAACGCTGGCCCACACCAACCACTAGGGGGCGCTAAGGGTACACAAAAAACATGCAAGCACTGCATGTCTCAAAGCAATTGTGGAAGAGAAACATTATGGGGTTGTTATATTTGTGTACACATTCCGAAATGATATGGATCTTTTCAGACAATACAATTATGGCGATTTTACGTAGATATAATGTGGAAACTCTCCAAAAATCTACAGAAATAGCTGAAGCATATTCATCTATGGTTTTGACAATACCTTGGGAAGTAACTTATTGTTTCTTTGATGTTATTCATCCACAGCTGTTTCACCGTGAAGAAGGAAGCATTCACATTTTGACAGCCTGGTAGATGTACTTTATACTGTTTATTAGTCCCTGCGGACGTTACTATGAGCTCTAGTTGTGCAATAAATACTTGCATTTGGACGTCAAGTCGCTAGGAGGGATTTTTTTCAACACTTGTCCATTTGCTATAGTGATGATACTCCCAGGAGTGAATGACGTAACTACAAAACATATATGATTAATGCGGCCATCTTGAATTCAATATGTCTGCCGCTTGGGTGGCCATAAAACACTACTCCTCGGATTGAATCGACCGGAAAGGACTTTTTGGTGAGTGTGGTCAATACAACAGCTGCCTCTTCAAGGCTGAGATTTGTGATTGCTTCAAGCGTCTGTATGGCAGGATTAAGATAACTTTTGCATAATTTATTAAATAAAGTAACAATGCAATGTGGCATCCTGTAACCATAGCAGCCATGTACTTACTTTGTACACACCAAAGAAGACAGATTAAAATGAGGATTTAGTTTTAAACATATACGTATATCCCTGAGGAAATTTGATTATGGTACATAGATGGGATAATACAAAAAGTGATGAACGACTTCTTATAAGGAATAAACTATATAAATAACACACCAGAGGGCGCAGTGCACAACGCAATGTGTGGTTTGAAAAAAAATCCATTATGCGGATTAACGTTCTTGTGTAATATATAATCTGTACTGTAAATCATTTCATCACCATTTTACACTTGCTACAAAGTCAAAGCATGATGGGAGGATTGTTGAGGACGGACCAAGCAGACCTAATTGCTAAAATGGAGGATCCCTGAAGGTCCCAATCTGGAGGCGCATCCATCTCTTCGTTTAGCCATCTTTTATTACACCATCTGACAAAGACGTGATCTATCTGTTTCTAAAATTTAAATAGGCGTGTAAATCAGTGCTTTCTCAGTGCCAATCACCATATGCAAATACCATCAGGGCTTTTTTTGTATTTTCTGCCCAAACCACTCGCATTAGGTAAACTTCAAGTGGTGCGAAAATTGGCGAATGTGTCAGTATTGCTTTCACATGATCGTTTCGTATTTTCCATATATCGAATATTTTGTAAACATTAATTTGCATTGGCTATGAGTTTTCTAACCACTTATAAAATGTTGATCACTATCCACTTTACGTGTGCCATTCATAAAGCATCTTATATGTTATACTTCAAACCTGTCATGTTCTTCCAAAAATCACTTACATCATTCATAAAGAATCTTATATGTTATACCTCAACCTTTCATGTTCTTCCAAAAATCACTTCTATCAAGACGTGAATGATCTCTTATGTTACACTTACTATTTCCCTCCTTGTCAGGGCTGTAGTATATTCTACGTCACTGAGTCCAGCATGCATTTCAACTTCCGCCTTATATTTCATACAAGTATCTTATCCAATCAGTTCAGAGTGTATTGCCGTTAAACAATAAACACTTGCAAACATTTGTACCATTGAGGATCAAGTCATTTGGTGTAATACTATAGTGTGGTGATATTCGACCTATGTTATAGTTATGGATTAATCGGTCCTAACATCGAACAGCTTTGTTATATTAGGTCTAAACTCTAGGTTAATCAGCTGCTGATTTCTGCAAGCACCCATTGGGAACAATTAACTGACAAACTTGACCAGACTTATCCAGATGTGTACCCAATACGCATATTCAAAGAACATACTCAATACAAAATCCAAACTAAATGCAATCTTATTTTGAAGAAGAGAATGTTTATCAAATTATGTCTTAGATATTCATACCATTGTAATAAAGTCAAATGAGATTCCTAAGCAAAAAATTAGAATTACACTCTTTCAAAGTTTGAATATTCCTTGTTTCATCTGATCAAAATCGCACAAATCCATCCAAAATAATGCAAATATTTAGTTTGGTTGAAATAGGTAGAATGCTACATCTGGTCTGTGTGTGTTCTACATCCGGTCTGTGTGTTCTACATCCGGTAAAATGTGTGTTCTACATCCGGTCTGTGTGTGTTCTACATCTGGTCTGTGTGTTCAACATCCGATCTATGTGTGTTCTACATCTGGTCTGTGTGTGTTCTACATCCGATCTATGTGTGTTCTACATCTGGTCTATGTGTGTTCTACATCCGATCTTCGTGTGTTCTACATCTGGTCTGTGTGTTCTACATCCGATCTATGTGTGTTCTACATCCGGTCTATGTGTGTTCTACATCCGGTCTGTGTGTTTTACATCCGATCTATGTGTGTTCTACATCTGGTCTATGTGTGTTCTACATCTGGTCTATGTGTTCTACATCTGGTCTGTGTGTGTTCTACATCCGATCTATGTGTGTTCTACATCTGGTCTGTGTGTTCTACATTTGGTCTATGTGTGTTCTACATCCGGTCTATGTGTGTTCTACATCCGGTCTGTGTGTTTTACATCCGATCTATGTGTGTTCTACATCTGGTCTATGTGTGTTCTACATCTGGTCTATGTGTTCTACATCTGGTCTGTGTGTGTTCTACATCCGATCTATGTGTGTTCTACATCTGGTCTATGTGTTCTACTACTTTTTCTCTACAGCTACATCACCAAGGACATGATGATGAACATTAAGGCCAAGGACGTGATAATGAATGTTTCAAGGTATGGTCCTGCAAGACTCCTGCACGTAGGGGGCGCTCAGGTGGCTGTATATGCAAGGACAGTTGCTGCATACTGAATAGGGAGGTTATGTCTAAATCTGGTACTAACCGCAGATTAATCAGCGAATGCGATTTCAGGATACTTATAAGTATGATATTTGTGAAAATCAGAATTGACCAAGCTCAGGTCATGACCTGTAATCAGTTGACTGACTGAGATGCTGAGCAATAATAATTTGTATGAATAGTAATTTAATATGTCACCTATCAGTTCTCAGCCAGATCTTTGTGAATAGTCATGACTTACATTCGATCCTGTGTTCACCTTTGTATCTTTGGTGGGAGGGACTCATATGACAGAGAAATCCTGTTTTGGAGGGTAACCTCCTGCAAACAGGTGTTTTGAACTATTGATAACTGTGTTGCCAAACTGTTATTTTGAAATCAGTCGGTAAGAGCGCCAGCTTATTAGCACCAGTTCCTCTGTGGTGATCCAAAGGTTGTGGGTTCGAATCCCGGCTTTGCAGAGATTGAACTCATAATACAATTTCCCATATGAGCTGAGGCCCGTGCCCAAAGAGTTAACCTGTTGTCCTTGTAAATCTGTGACCGGGCGGGTTGTCATGTCAAAGACCTGCGACATGACAATTCAGTGAGGCAGCAATATATCTGCTACAAGTAGGTCTCATCACGAAATGACTGAAATAATGTTGAAAGTGATGTAACCCCCCCCAAAAAAAAAAAACAAACAAACAAACAATCAAACCTCTATCTGACATACATTCCTCCTATTACCATTAGGATTATTACCACAACTATAATCCTCTTACTCATCTCAATTACTTTATTTAATGTGCAAATTCATCTGGAGTATAATAGACATTCTGCATTAAGATAATACCTTCACTGACACATTCATTGGTTGTTGTAATTGTCTTGATTAGGTTCTACATGCATCATATGCTACACTTTATCAACGTGTTTGTTTTTAGTTTTGTCTAAGTCGATTAATGTTATAGTACAAAATAGATTCACATTCCTGTATTTGTCATATTAATGTGCTCTATATATTTAATATAGTCTTGTGTGAAGCTAACAGTCTACTGTTCTGGAGTAACACATCACTCTTGCCAGTGCCACAATACCCAATGTTAATATAACAATTTAATTTCAGAGCAAGGCATTTTTGTGGTAGCTATATTTGTTAGAAATTGAGGCTTCTTTTTATTCTGTGTTCGTAGGAAGGAGATAATACTTATCTGAAGGAAGACGATGAGCATGAAAAAGAAAAACACGAATTAGTCATAAGTCTTAAATACAGTGAGCGACATGAACATTTCAGACAACAGGCTCAGACAACAGGCTCAGACAACACGCTCAGACCACATTTCCGTTTTTATGGATTTTTAAAGTGCAGATGAACCAGCCCTCCAAACAAATAATCATAAAGTTATAGTTAAGCACATGCGTGCCTGTGTAAACAAAAAACAGGCAGTGTTTGCAGTATCTATGTCGCCTGCAACTTTCATGTCGCTCACTGTACAATACATTATAACAAAATAACTGTTTTCTTGTATTCATTATGAGGTTACCAGAACATTACTCTCTTTCTTGAAGATTAAATTTCTGGGTATTGATAATTGCTATGTCCCTTATGGGAATATGTTTGCTATTTTATAGACTTAACTGCTACAACGCATGGCATCTAATTGCCAGCAAGCGAGACTAAATGTCAATGTTGTTAATTACACTGCAGCGTCTATAAATCAATGTAATACACATTCAATTAGGTCATACAAATGCGAACGTCACGTGACAGTCATATTCTGTTATTTCTGCTCATGTCCACACATTTACATGCAGTTACATATGACGATATCAAGGCTATTTGCTCTATGTAACAACAAGCAGACGACTTTTCACCAAACATCATACAAAACACTGTAAAACACATCTTAAACGAAATGAAATAAATACCGGTTTAAACTGTGGACGCTAAATAGATATCCGTTTGCATGACACTGTAATTGATATATTCATTTTTTGATACCATTTCGTGCTTGTACAACTTTACTCAAATTCATCGATTATATAATTGTTACCATCTCTAGACCCAATTTACAAATCTACCAAAGCATCCTGAATGGTTGGCGGATATTGCAGCTTAAAAGAAAGCTGAAAGTTGCTCTGAACTGAATACTGACAAGTGGTTTAGCATCTCCGCACTCCTTACTTGGCGATGATAGATGAATGATGATATAATATATAATATATGTGTACAAAGAGAAATCTACTCTGATTGTTTCAGACCTTGTAACAATCTTAACCATATATATATTTGAATTAAGTCTAATAGCAAGTAATTCATTAATTGTATGCTTGTATAATGTTAAAGTTTGATGACACAACGAATTTAACAAATAACCCTTAATAAAACTACTCATATACATTAATCAAGTGTGTATGAGCTAAACTGTATCCTGTTGTAATGAATTACATTACATCACTTGTCCCACATTTGTTGTATCATGTCTGAGTGATAATGTAAAAGAAGAATCCTAATGACTCTTCATTACAAGTAGGGCATTACGTCCCAGTGGCAGACCTGGTGAAGCCTGGATGGTGCTGATAAGAGAATCCCCCAAAAGAAAAAAAACCAACACCTAAACAAACAAAATATATTGATCAGGTATGAATGAGTACACATGTTAATGGATAACTACAGCACAACAATGGATAGATGTAGCATGATATTCACCTAACCAACCATTGCTTCTTAAATGCGGACGACAGAGTACATAATACTCTGCTGATATGCATACTATATTCCCACTGAGCTTTCATGGGTCCCCTCTGCAATTAGGTAAAATAAAATAGATGGGGAAATTCCCATCAGTCCCTCAATTACTCCCAAGATGTATTCATACTCTTTGCTCAATCAAATAAGGGAAGATATCTTATATATTATGCATCAACATATTACTTTTAAGATGAGTCACGTTTGTTGTCACTTATGTGATGAGTTTTGTTTGTATATAATCACGCTGAAGTCAGTTATTGATAAACGATGGGAATATTAAAAGACTTTCTCGGAGAACAATTAGGCGTTTTGATTTCAAATGAAGCAGAGTATGAATTTGATTAGCAGTAAGGATTCTAAATTTTTCTGTCTGTTTGTGTTAGGGGATTTTATGTTTGGTGGGACAAGTGATAATTCTTAGTATGGCAGAGCCTGTCTACTTAACTTCATCAAGGGATACTTTCATCCGAGGCAGCTGTGAGGAGGACGTGCCTTTAAAAGGGTGACCATCGACTTCACCAGCTTTCAGATTGATTACTAGAGGGCGCTAGTGTCAAATAGCAAAGCATGCTGGGTAAAATGTTTAGGATGATGATGGGTATATTCTTTTACCCTGACATCCGCTGGGGGGGTATGTTATGTGGAGAAAAAAGATCCTAGGTGCTTTCATTAAACCATGTAGGCGGCCTTCAAACCTTATCAATAAACTCTTCCAGCACAGCACATTAAAGCCATTTGTAATTTACAGATGGTTTCTGGAGCAGTGTAACCTTACAATGATGTACGCCGACCTCTGTTATACCCTCGTGTAATGCGAATGTGCTAACATTGGACCGGGACATTTGAGAGTGATGTCGGGAGAGACTGTGTGTACATTAAGTTGATCAATATTAAAGATTCAAGCGCCAATAAAGGTCCAGAATCAATATTCTGAATTCAAAGTCCTCTTTGCAATACAAAATAGGTTTTAACCTAAGTAATGGTTTAGACATAGGTCGCATGCGCCCTCTATTAATTAAAAGTGACAATAAATGCCTCTGTAAAGTGAAAACTAGTGTAAACTTGAATGGCATACTCTGTCATTCTCAATCAATTAATGTCCAGATGCGCAGTTTACAAACTTAAAACAAATGAAACGCCCTATACTAACCTCATTAGACCCTAAAGGGTCACATGACCAATGCACATCTGGTCACGTGACATTATCAATCTCATTGATCTTGGCGCCAGACAGTCAGGAATTGCAGACGACAATATCTTAGGGCGAATCTCGCTTGTCATTTGTTTCATCTTTATCTTGAAACTTATTTATCCAGTTATTTCATATCTTTTCCAGGGGGCCTTGTCTGTTTCCCAACGTCACCAGATGGCTAGATGGAATTATAGATATGTTTGTCAGTAGGATAAATTACCATTTTATTTACGTCCAGTTTACCATGAAAAGAAATATTGTAAGAAACTTCACTGAAACTGATTATTGACACTAAATTGTTGTTTTTGACAATTCTGTCCTCTTGATTTATTTTGAGTGAACAACGAAATCATCCATTAAATGATAACATTATGCGCTATCAAGACAAATTACCACATTTTCCTCAGTGAAATGAATCACCACCGATAAGCAGACGACATTTGAGAATTGGCGGGAAACTCATTTCAGAGGACGGTAGCGGAACATTGCCTCAGTCTTATTGTCTTGCGCTGATGAGTGCGTGAGTGGAAGTTACACCTCGTGGTATCAGAACGAGGCCGCGATGGACGCTGCCTGGGGTAATCACCTGGTCCGGAAATCACTCCAAACAAATGCCAAAGGCGTACAAAGGGCGGGAAAATGACACCCTCCCTGTGCAATTATGTCAAGGTTTATCATTCACTAATGTTAAGGCCCAGATGTTTTCACTAAATCACTTTCCTTTCAATCACTAGATGTCGCTACCTCCTCATTAACACAACACCACAGTTTTGGAGTCACTCAATCTTAATTCACATATGACTAGTAACAAACACCATTGTTTTTCAGAGAATGGTATATATTGCTTTTCGGAAAATAGTATATTGGTTTCGGGGAATGGTATATTGTTTTTCAGGGAATAGTATATTCTTTTTCAAGGTATGATATATTGTTTTTCAAGGAATAGTAAACTGCTTTTCGGTGAATGGCACATTGTTTTTCAATGTATGGTATATTGTTTTTCAGATAGTGGTATATTGTTTTTCAGGGAATGGTATATTGCATTTCTGAGAATGGTAAACTGCTTTTCAGTGAATGGTATATTGCTTTTCGGGGAATGGTATATTTTTTTCAGGGAATGGTATATTATTTTTCAGTAAATGTATATTGTTTTTCAGGCAATGGTGTATTTTTTCAGTAAATGTATATTGTTTTTCAGGCAATGGTGTATTTTTTCAGGCAATGGTGTATTGTTTTTCAGGCAATGGTGTATTGCATGTAAAAGTGGTATTTTTCATGTAAAATATCTCTCACAGGTCATGTTGTATTGCTTTTTAGTCAATGGTTTATTGTTTTTCAGGGAATGGTATATTGTTTTTCAAGGTACGGTATGTTGTTTCTGAGAGAATGGCGTATTGTTTTTTAAGGTATGGTATGTTGTTCTTCAGAGAATGTTGTATTGATTTTTAGGCAATGGCTTATTGTTTATCTGAGAATGGTTTATTGTTTTTCAGGGAATGGTATATTGTTTTTCAGGAATGGTATATTGTTTTTCAGGGAATGGAATATTGTTTTTCAGGGAATGGCATATTGTTTTTCAGGGAATGGTTGAAGAATAAATCCTCATTACAATGATACATAGTTTGAAATTGACGAATTCTAGAGGATTGTATCAAATACAAAATATGATACTCAATATCTTAGCTTTGTTTTTTCTAGGAAAATATTTTCACTCTCAGAAACATTCATATGGGATTCTATAGGCAACTTTCTGACTTGAATGTGATGTTTTCATACATACAATTCTTTGCATGGGCTATACATGGAAGAAAATATAAAAGTGTCATGTTTCCATGATAGCTTAACATCTAGGCACCCAAGCACCCCTTGGTGTTGTTGTTTTGGAAATAACCAATACAAGCTTCTGTCAGTCTCGTTGTTAACAGAGCAGCTGTTGATTTGACCTTTCAACTTTGCTTATCTTGCACAACAAACAACTGTTCCTCTTTTGCGTAACAATCAACTGGCACGTTTTTATGTGACAAACATCTAAACCACTATTTTACATATTAAATAACCTTGTTGAATAAAAACAAGTTAGAAAGATTTGTGGATATAGTAATAACATCTCATGGTATTTGTTCAGATGGAAATGGGTCAATAACGTATGATCGTTATAACCTTCATTTTGCACGCACCCACTGGGCAAACGTTTCATCATAACGGACCCAATATTAGGCCGCGAATTTGCCACTAGGTGGCACAATCTCCCAGCACAATATTACATCCCACTGCATTCATCTTACAGTTAACTTCTGATATATGAGATTTGTCATGAATAAAAAAGCACATAAAACAAGTAAATATTTCATGCTACGGAGAGAAAAATATTTGCTCGCGGCACATAGTCATGACTGAAATGACTGAAATAAAAAATATCATCAAATCTGAATTGACCAACATCAGGTCGTAAACTGTGATCAGGTGTTTGACACATAAACTGACTAATCAATACAACTGCTAGTATAAAACATATCTATTTATATTCTTTCACCAATCGGTTCATAGCCAGATATTTATGAATACTGATGACTTGCGGTCGATTCTGTGCGCATCTTTATACCTGATGTGAAAGAGGAGTCCTGCTATGGAGGGTATATTTTTCTTTGCTCTTTCTCATATTGGAAATTTAACCAATCAATGAGCACACGCTATTTCATGTTTGTTCCATATGCGGTCCAATAAAATTGCGAAAACCAAATAACCATTGGAAAATGATTATGAGTAAAATGTTCAATTTCATGATAGCATAATGCTCATCATGTATCTATAAAGGTCTGACGGAGCAGAAGGGACAGCTGCCTCGACTGATTAAGGGTTTAAAGATTTTTCATTAATAGACGGACAGAAATCTCACAAAGGAATTCATTATCCTCATTAAATTATAATGCGTTTTGTGTGTTATTGAGATGTGGTACCAGACAGAGCGTCTGTAAATGGCCTCCCCGGCGTGCGGGGACCAGACCAAGCATGATATCCGGGTTCTTTCCTCTTTATGTTTGTATCTAATTTGTGCTACTACAAACAACGGACATCGGGATTAGAATAGGTCATCATTAAACTGGGCCATCTCTGTCCTAACTGCTGTCAGAATATTGAGATTTCTTTTAACTTTTAAAGTTTTTTTTACTTTTAAGGCTAGAATCACTAACACTAGACTCGTTGGAACTTGCTAATTTTCAGGAAATATATTAAAGATTCACTCTTTTTGGATCACAATTAAGACATTTATTCTGTTTTTTCTCATCCTATTTAAAATAATAGACAAAAAAGACAAATGAAATGCTTTTCCGTCTTGTTTCTATTAATGTTAGTATCTTCTTCGATACGATAATACTAGAACACAAAAAAATGAAATATAAAGATTTACTACAGTGAAGTATACAAGATATTTAAAGTATGAGAAATGTTTTACAGTGTGAAACATGTTGGCTGTTACCATATCTTATGAATTTTTTTCACGTTTTGAAGGTCCATATGAGCCCTTCATTGATGGAGGGGGCTGAAGCTCAGCCAATAAAGTACTTTATAGTATATATATAAAAAAACTGCCTGTCCTATTTGAACGCATTTTTGTGAAAATAAATGTTCTGTTTAAACGAATGACAAGTTTCAATATTGAAAATATTTACAAATTGATATTAATCATATACCCAGCTTTACTAGGCCTCTTCAATATAGGCCTAGCGCCGACGCTACCAAATGTCGTACTATTTGGGCACTCATGAATATTAATGAGCTAGAGATTCGAGTTACGTCATCGTATCGTGCACTGCTGTCCTACTGAAAAACTGTAATTACGCAATCGCACCGTGCACGTGCAGTTGGATACATTCAAGGGGCGGGGCAAATGGAACAGACCTATTTGAACATATCTGATCGCATAATTGAAGAGGGTGTTATATACTGAACCCGATGCAAAGGAGAGTATTAATCATATAATTATTGGAACAAAATTACGTTTCCAATGCATGGTTATAGATAATACTTTAGTGTAATACTTTCGTGTATTCAGCTAGAGCCAAACATCTATCTGGTCACGCATAAACGTGGAAAATAAGGTCAAGCGTCAAACGTGGGTATCGTGTGACGTCATGGGGTCACGCATGACCAATGTATGGCACTATTTGTTCTACCAAACCTGATGGCATAATAGGGTCACGTGATGGTTGTGCGTGACCTCATCTGGTCACGTTTATATGCGTGACCAAATATATGTTTGGTTCCAAGTTCCAGTATATAAACGTTATTAAATGAATGGCACAATAAAATGCATATCAAACAGGCCTGTTCCATAAGCCCCGCCCCCAGAATGTGACCAGCTGCACGTGCACGATGCAATGACGTCATTACAGCCTATGAGTCTGACGGAACGTGCACAATAGGATGACGTAACTCGAATCTCTAGTTCATTAATATTCACGAGCACCCAAATAGTACAACATTTATTGGCGTCGGCGCTAGGCCTATATTGAAGAGGCCTAGTAAAGCTGGGTAGTGATTACCTATTCCAAATTAAATTTTGAAAATCAATATTCATAATTCTGACCTTTATTGTATCTAAATTATTCTCCTACTAGTAGTATCTCCAATGTTATATTCCTGCAAATAATTACCCGGCTTTACTAGGCCTCTTCAATATAGGCCTAGCGCCGACGCCACCAAAAGTCGTACTATTTGGGCGCTCATGAATATTAATTAGCAAGAGATTTGAGTTACGTCATCGTATCGTGCACGTGCTGTCCTACTGAAAGGCTGTAATTACATCATCGCACCGTGCACGTGCAGTTGGATACATTCAAGGGGCGGGGCTAATGGAACAGACCTATTTGAACATATCTCATCGCATAAGCGGAGAGGGTGTTATATACTGAGCCCGATGCAAAGGAGAGTAGCAAATAATAAGAAAAAAACAAACTTGATGTTCAAAATGTATTATTCAAAATGAGTTATGGAACAATTTATCGGTCTGTCAGTCATAATGCATGAATTGTTTATAATATAGATAGATGTGATAAGAAAGGTTAAATAGGTTAAAATAAAAACAGAACATCTGTTTTGATATTGATCACAAAAGAGTGAATCTTTTATATAATCCCTGAGAATTCGCTACACGCCCAAAGCAATTTCTAATAGGCTACTAAAAATTGTGACAAGGAAATCTTACTGTGACATCAAAATGGTTTAATAATATATCGCAATGAAGTTACGTACATGCGAGAACGATAGATATTCTACCGGAAATGTAAAGTGATGCAATGTCAAATATAACTTAGCGAAAACACATTTTATCATCTTTATGAAAAGAAGCTGTGGGTTTTTCAGTGACGTGAAAACTCCTGATATGTTTATTTCCTTTAAATTTAGTTCATTGAGATATTGACAATGGAACATTAGATTATCTCTTCCTGCACAAGTGATTTTGTAATAATAATGATTCAATTTTAAAATCCATTGTACACGTTCACAAAAACATCGAAGGTGAAAGCAATTTCCAATTATTTGTGGTCATTAAAATGATAAATTATCTTTCTATTCGGATCAATATAAAGCTAAATTTATACCCAATCAATATGAAAAACATCACGCCAATTTCGATCATGAAACAAGTATCCCGTCTGGATTGAAAATTTAAGAAAACACACAAGCCATTGCTTTGTACAGTCTACTCCAAGGTTTTGTGAACATTTATGTAGTCAATCACATTTTAACAACGTATCCTTAGACCAAAGAGCTTAACTAAAGACCTACGCATAGATATACATTGTATATTTTATTATAAACGGTATTATGTTTAGGTTTGGCGAGAGAAACACTAATGGCCTGTCCTTAATTCTCCAAAACAAGGAGATCAGATTTTGACATTGTCTAAACTAAGGAATAGGAATTTCTCAGAAAGATATGATATAGATACAATAGGGGCTGTATTCCACTGTGTGCTGTGAGCATGGCAGGGACGGTATAAGTCTGTGTTATGTTAATTTGACAGGGTTGTATTCCACTGTGTGCTGTGAGCGTGGCAGGGACGGTATAAGTCTGTGTTATGTTAATTTGACAGGGTTGTATTCTACTTTTTATTGTGAATGTATAATATACTGTTTGATGTTAATTTATAAGTGACTGTAGTCTATCTGGTTTTTTGATACCAATTTGATAGGGACTGTATTGTGCTGTTTGATATTAAATTGTCAAGGACTGTACTGTAGAGTTTGATAATAATTTGACAGGGGCTGTAATGTACTGTTTGTTTTTAATTTGACAGGGACTGTACTGTACTGATTTATAATAATTTGACAGGGACTTCACTGTACTGTTTTATAATATTTTGACAAGGGCTGTACTGTACTGTTTGTTTTTAATTTGACAAGGGCTGTACTGTACTGTTTTATTTTAATTTGACAGGGACTGTACTGTTTATAATATTTTGACAGGGGCTGTATTGTACTGTTTTATTTTAATTTGACAGGGACTGTATTGTACTGTTTATAATAATTTGACAGGGACTGTATTGTACTGTTTATAATAATTTGACAGGGGCTGTACTGTACTGTTTATAATAATTTGACAGGGGCTGTACTGTACTGTTTATAATAATTTGACAGGGACTGTACTGTTTATAATAATTTGACAGGGGCTGTATTGTACTGTTTATAATAATTTGACAGGGGCTGTACTGTACTGTTTATAATAATTGGACAAAGACAGTACTTGATCTATATTCATTTGAGATTGAGTAAAAATATGGAAGTATAACATTACAGGACATTTTTGTAATACATACTGCAAAGTGATTTTGGTTATCAGAGCTCTGGCAGGAAATTATGATGATGTTTGGTAGTGTATTTAAGATGATGTTTTCCAAAACAATTTACTATGCTACCTGAGCGAGATTGAAATTTTCATCCCAATTTTATTTTAGATGATTTCATATTGAGAACGACCATTCGCCATATCAGGCAAGGGGGCCTTTTTGCAATTCTCTTAGGCGTCTCCAATTTCTTTTTTGGCAAATAGGATTTGTGACATAGAATTGGAGTGAATTTGGCAAACAAATTATCAGAATACGTCCCTTGTGTCTATCCCAAGAGAATTGTGTGCCACTAACAAAAAATGTTTTCGATTAGGGGCGATCCATTTGATTTTTGTGGGGTGGGGTGGGACAGCAGTACTGGATGAATAATTTGTTTTTCTTTGGTAGGGTGGATGAATAATTTTTTTTTCTTTGGTAGGGTGAATGAATAAATTTTTTTTCTGGGATGGGGTGGGTGAATAAATTTTTTTTCCAAAATCTCCCACCCCACCCCACAAAAATCAAATGGATCGCCCCTTAAGCAAGAGAGATATTTCACGGTATGTTCCATAGCGTCTACAATACCAATACATTACAACTGATGTGAAATCCTCCCCCCAGCACACACTAGCTTCCAAAATTGTGTTCACAACAAATATCACAATGACTTCTAAAATTGTCTTCACAATTATATGCTACATTAAAAACCCATTAAAAAGGAAAATGCCTTTAATAAAACATAGGCTAATGGCTTAAGAAGTTTGCTGACTATTGTTTTTTTTTCCTAAAAATGCCTCCTAATTGAATCATAGATGATCATGTAAATCCTTTCTCAGAGCAGACTTGAGCAGATCTTAAGAGCAATCAAAATGCCTTTCACATATTGAATTCCATTGGCTAAAACGTTTCATGTAATTCAAAATGACAGCTTCCTTGATCACTGAATTATAGCTATGAGATTTTTTTAAATTATAAAAAAGTGGTATAAAATCTGAGCTTAATGAAGAATATATAGAATTGATCCCCTGCAAATACATCTTGCCAACTAATAGCTAAGAACTACGACCATGAGTTTTAGAGAAAATTAAAATTGACGTACAGACAGAATGACAGAAAATGCTCCCCCTCATTACAAAACCTTGCTATGTATGGCTAAAAAGTCGTCTGTTTTTTTTAAATTCCTCACGATTGGAATAAAACAATTTTAAGATAATAAGATAAATAATCGTTTTTTATCATCTACATAATAGCATCATAAAGTTTCCATCAAGTATTACTTACATCCGGTAAACTGAAAATCACCGCCTATGCACTTTTAATTTCTCCCATTGCTCACTCGATACAGAACTGTGAAAACAATTTGATAGCGTGCTGTACTTGAGAAATACATTCTAACAAAATAGTTCCTATTCTTTGTAGCGCATTTTTCATGTTTATCTTTCCCATCCCATGGACTCTATAATTGGACACAAGAGTTCTCTTGACCTTGGTTTACTTGTCTATTCAACAAACCAATATCTTGGCTACAATGTGTTGCACCATGAAGGGCCTTCGTGCAGACTGCAGCCATAACAAACAAACCTGAGCTATTTCCCAATAAACCTTGTCCTTCCATTTCTGTCCTCCCGTCCAGATAGAAGCCTACAACACATTGTTGTCAAAGCTAGTCTAACCTTAGCAGAACATTATGGATCTGTACTTACATAAGGCATCTTGTCTGATTTACAGTTTATATTATTAATATATCAGTATATATTGCCGGTAAAATGTGTTTCAGTATAGAAATATTGCCGGTAAAATGTGATTCAGTATAGGAATATTGCCGGTAAGATGTGTTTCATTATAGAAATATTGCCAGTAAGACGTATGTGTCCGTATATATTACTGGTATAAGCTAGTTGTTAGTATATTTTGCTGGTAAAACATTTGTGTCCGTATATATTGCTGGTAAAACCTATAAATAACTAATATTGCTGGTAAAACCTATAAATAACTAATATTGCTGGTAAAACCCATAAATAACTAATATTGCTGGTAAAACCTATAAATAACTAATATTGCTGGTAAAACCTACAAGTAACTAATATTGCTGGTAAAACCTATAAATAACTAATATTGCTGGTAAAACCTACAAGTAACTAATATTGCTGGTAAAACCTATAAATAACTAATATTGCTGGTAAAACCTACAAGTAACTAATATTGCTGGTAAAACCTACAAGTAACTAATATTGCTGGTAAAACCCATAAATAACTAATATTGCTGGTAAAACCTACAAGTAACTAATATTGCTGGTAAAACCTACTTGTAACTAATATTGCTGGTAAAACCTACTTGTAACTAATATTGGTGGTAAAACCTATAAATAACTAAAATTGCTGGTAAAACCTACAAGTAACTAATATTGCTGGTAAAACCTACTTGTAACTAATATTGCTGGTAAAACCTATAAATAACTTATATTGCTGGTAAAACCTACAAGTAACTAATATTGCTGGTAAAACCTATAAATAACTAATATTGCTGGTAAATCCTACAAGTAACTAATATTGCTGGTAAAACCTACAAGTAACTAATATTACTGGTAAAACCTACAAGTAACTAATATTGCTGGTAAAACCTACAAGTAACTTATATTGCTGGTAAAACCTACAAGTAATAATATTGCTGGTAAAACCTATAAATAACTAATATTGCCTGTAAAACCTACAAGTAACTAATATTGCTGGTAAAACCTATAAATAACTAATATTGCTGATAAAACCCATAAATAACTAATATTGCTGGTAAAACCTACTTGTAACTAATATTGCTTGTAAAACCTACAAGTAACTAATATTGCTGGTTAAACCTACAAGTAACTAATAATGCTGATAAAACCCATAAATAACTAATATTGCTGGTAAAACCTACTTGTAACTAATATTGCTGGTAAAACCTACAAGTAACTAATATTGATGGTAAAACCTACAAGTAACTTATATTGCTGGTGAAACCTACAAGTAACTAATATTGCTGGTAAAACCTATAAATAACTAATATTGCTGGTAAAACCTATAAATAACTAATATTGCTGGTAAAACCCATAAATAACTAATATTGCTGGTAAAACCTATAAATAACTAATATTGCTGGTAAAACCTACAAGTAACTAATATTGCTGGTAAAACCTATAAATAACTAATATTGCTGGTAAAACCTACAAGTAACTAATATTGCTGGTAAAGCCTACTTGTAATAATATCCTATAAATAACTAATATTGCTGGTAAAACCTACAAGTAACTAATATTGCTGGTAAAAACCTACAAGTAACTGATATTGCTGGTAAAACCTATAAATAACTAATATTGCTGGTAAAACCCATAAATAACTAATATTGCTGGTAAAACCTACTTGTAACTAATATTGCTGGTAAAACCTACTTGTAACTAATATTGGTGGTAAAACCTATAAACAACTAAAATTGCTGGTAAAACCTACAAGTAACTAATATTGCTGGCAAAACCTACTTGTAACTAATATTGCTGGTAAAACCTATAAATAACTAATATTGCTGGTAAAACCTACAAGTAACTAATATTGCTGGTAAAACCTATAAATAACTAATATTGCTGGTAAATCCTACAAGTAACTAATATTGCTGGTAAAACCTACAAGTAACTAATATTGCTGGTAAAACCTACAAGTAACTGATATTGCTGGTAAAACCTACAAGTAACTAATGTTGCTGGTAAAACCTATAAATACCTAATATTGCTGGTAAAACCTATAAATAACTAATATTGCTGGTAAAACCCATAAATAACTAATATTGCTGGTAAAACCTATAAATAACTAATATTGCTGGTAAAACCTACAAGTAACTAATATTGCTGGCAAAACCTACTTGTAACTAATATTGCTGGTAAAACCTATAAATAACTAATATTGCTGGTAAAACCTACAAGTAACTAATATTGCTGGTAAAACCTATAAATAACTAATATTGCTGGTAAATCCTACAAGTAACTAATATTGCTGGTAAAACCTACAAGTAACTAATATTGCTGGTAAAACCTACAAGTAACTTATATTGCTGGTAAAACCTACAAGTAACTAATATTGCTGGTAAAACCTATAAATAACTAATATTGCTGATAAAACCCATTAATAACTAATATTGCTGGTAAAACCTACAAGTAACTAATATTGCTGGTAAAACCTACAAGTAACTAATATTGCTGATAAAACCCATAAATAACTAATATTGCTGGTAAAACCTACTTGTAACTAATATTGCTGGTAAAACCTACAAGTAACTAATATTGCTGGCAAAACCTACTTGTAACTAATATTGCTGGTAAAACCCATAAATAACTAATATTGCTGGTTAAACCTACAAGTAACTAATATTGCTGATAAAGCCTATAAATAACTAGTATTGCTGGTAAAACCTATAAATAACTAATATTGCTGATAAAACCCATTAATAACTAATATTGCTGGTAAAACCTACAAGTAACTAATATTGCTGGTAAAACCTACAAGTAACTAATATTGCTGATAAAACCCATAAATAACTAATATTGCTGGTAAAACCTACTTGTAACTAATATTGCTGGTAAAACCTACAAGTAACTAATATTGCTGGCAAAACCTACTTGTAACTAATATTGCTGGTAAAACCCATAAATAACTAATATTGCTGGTTAAACCTACAAGTAACTAATATTGCTGGTAAAGCCTATAAATAACTAGTATTGCTGGTAAAACCTATAAATAACTAATATTGCTGGTAAAACCCATAAATAACTAATATTGCTGGTAAAACCTATAAATAACTAATATTGCTGGTAAAACCTACAAGTAACTAATATTGCTGGTAAAACCTATAAATAACTAATATTGCTGATAAAACCCATAAATAACTAATATTGCTGGTAAAACCTACTTGTAACTAATATTGCTTGTAAAACCTACAAGTAACTAATATTGCTGGTTAAACCTACAAGTAACTAATATTGCTGGTAAAACCTACAAGTAACTAATATTGCTGGTAAAACCGATAAATAACTAATATTGCTGGTAAAATTATTAATAAAATAACAAATGTATGTTTTATCGACTGTATGGTCTCTTATGGCTCAATTTGAGCTCCTGGTTGTGTTGAAACATATAGATATGAAATTTGTAACACCAGAAGAGACAATAAAAAATTATTCAGTGTCAGTGTCAGTGTCAGTGTAACTAATATTGCTGGTAAAACCTACAAGTAACTAATATTGCTGGTAAAACCTACAAGTAACTAATATTGCTTGTAAAACCTACAAGTAACTAATATTGCTGGTAAAACCTACAAGTAACTAATATTGCTGGTAAAACCTACAAGTAACTAATAATGCTGGTAAAACCCATAAATAACTAATATTGCTGGTAAAACCTATAAATAACTAATATTGCTGGTAAAACCTACTTGTAACTAATATTGCTGGTAAAGCCTACAAGTAACTAATATTGCTAGTAAAACCTACTTGTAACTAATATTGCTGGTAGAACCTACAAGTAACTAATATTGCTGGTAAAACCTACAAGTAACTAATATTGCTGGTAGAACCTACAAGTAACTAATATTGCTGGTAAAACCTACAAGTAACTAATATTGCTGGTAAAACCTACAAGTAACTAATAATGCTGGTAAAACCCATAAATAACTAATATTGCTGGTAAAACCTATAAATAACTAATATTGCTGGTAAAACCTACTTGTAACTAATATTGCTGGTAAAGCCTACAAGTAACTAATATTGCTGGTAAAACCTACAAGTAACTTATATTGCTGGTAAAACCTACAAGTAACTAATATTGCTGGTAAAACCTATAAATAACTAATATTGCTGGTAAAACCTATAAATAACTAATATTGCTGGTAAAACCCATAAATAACTAATATTGCTGGTAAAACCTACAAGTAACTAATATTGCTGGTAAAACCTACAAGTAACTACTTATGCTGGTAAAACCCATAAATAACTAATATTGCTGGTAAAACCTACTTGTAACTAATATTGCTGGTAAAGCCTACAAGTAACTAATATTGCTGGTAAAACCTACAAGTAACTAATATTGCTGGTAAAACCTACAAGTAACTAATATTTTCTGGTAAAACCTACTTGTAACTACTTATGCTGGTAAAACCCATAAATAACTAATATTGCTGGTAAAACCTACAAGTAACTAATATTGCTGGTAAAGCCTACTTGTAACTAATATTGCTGGTAAAACCTACAAGTAACTAATATTGCTGGTAAAACCTACAAGTAACTAATATTGCTTGTAAAACCTACAAGTAACTAATATTGCTTGTAAAACCTACAAGTAACTAATATTGCTGGTAGAACCTACAAGTAACTAATATTGCTGGTAAAACCTACAAGTAACTAATATTGCTGGTAAAACCTACAAGTAACTAATATTGCTGGTAAAACCTACAAGTAACTAATATTGCTGGTAAAACCTGCAAGTAACTAATATTGCTGGTAAAACCTACGTGTAACTAATATTGCTGGTAAAACCTACTTGTAACTAATATTGCTGGTAAAACCTACTTGTAACTAATATTGCTGGTAAAACCTATAAATAACTAATATTGCTGGTAAAACCTATAAATAACTAATATTGCTGGTAAAACCTATAAATAACTAATATTGCTGGTAAAACCTACAAGTAACTAATATTGCTGGTAAAAACCTACAAGTAACTAATTTTGCTGGCAAAAACCTACAAGTAACTAATATTGCTGGTATAACCTATAAATAACTAATATTGCTGGTAAAACCTACTTGTAACTAATATTGCTGGTAAAACCTACTTGTAACTAATATTGCTGGTAAAACCTTCTTGTAACTAATTTTGCTGGTAAAACCTACTTGTAACTAATATTGCTGGTAAAACCTACTTGTAACTAATATTGCTGGTAAAACCTATAAATAACTAATATTGCTGGTAAAACCTATAAATAACTAATATTGCTGGTAAAACCTATAAATAACTAATATTGCTGGTAAAACCTACAAGTAACTAATATTGCTGGTAAAAACCTACAAGTAACTAATTTTGCTGGCAAAAACCTACAAGTAACTAATATTGCTGGTATAACCTATAAATAACTAATATTGCTGGTAAAACCTACTTGTAACTAATATTGCTGGTAAAACCTACTTGTAACTAATATTGCTGGTAAAACCTTCTTGTAACTAATTTTGCTGGTAAAACCTACTTGTAACTAATATTGCTGGTAAAACCTATAAATAATTGATATTGCTGGTAAAACCTACAAGTAACTTATATTGCTGGTAAAACCTACGTGTAACTAATATTGCTGGTAAAACCTACAAGTAACTAATATTGCTGGTAAAACCTACAAGTAACTAATATTGCTGGTAAAACCAGTATCAGCCAATATCAATGTAAAATGAGAATGAGCCAACAAAAGTAAAAACTACAATTCTTATTACAAATATATTTTAGTATAAACAATAAGTTAACAACACTCTTCTACATTGTACAATGTAATCGTGCTGCCAGTGAAACCATAACATACATATACATATGATTGGTCTGAAACCATTGTCAGTGTAAACCAATCTATTGGCAAACAATATAATAAAACATTGGAAAATAAAACATTGGTTTATAAAACATTGATTATTAAAACATTAGACAATAAAACATTGTCAAATAAAACGTTGGCTAATAAAACATTGGAAAATAAAATATTTGCGACTTAAACATTAGAAAATAAACCATTGGAAAAAAAACCATTGGAAAATAAACCATTGAAAATAAAACAAAGTCAAATAAAACATTATGAAATAAAACATTGGAAAATAAAACATTGGAAAATAAAACATTGGAAAATAAAACATTGGAAAATAAAACATTGGAAAATAAAACATTGGCAAATATAACAATGAAAAATAAAACATTAGAAAATAAAACATTGTCAAATAAAACATTGGCTAATAAAACATTTGGCTAATAAAACATTGGCAAATAAAACATTGGCAAATAAAACATTGGCAAATAAAACATTGGCAAATAAAACATTGGCAAATAAAACATTGGCAAATAAAACATTGGCAAATAAAACATTGGCAAATAAAACACTGGAAAATAAAACATTGGCAAATACAATATTGATGAATAAAACATTAGAAAATAAAACATTGACTATTTAAACATTGGCTAATAAAACATCGTATGAACCGTGGGTATAGTGAGCATCTAAGTCACCTTTTAAGGGGGCAGGGCATTTATATCCAACAGCAAGCTTTTTGTAGAAGCAATTAAGCAGGACATAACTTTAAACTAAAAAGTAGAAAAAACATATATCGTATATATTGTTTAACTTTTGACATGAAGGAAACCATGGAGGAGACATTTAAAGGGGACCATGCAGGGAATGTGGTTCTATGGTAAACCCAGGCATCCACACATACATATATTGATTATCAACATATATAGATAGCACGTGTACAAATGTGTTAACTGAACCTTACAGAGTTCACACCTCCTATACACCCTGAACGATATATGGGCCTTACATTTCCAAAGAGAAATGGGTCAGTAAACTCCATATATATATATTGTGCTACTCCATCAGCCAACAAAGCCCACACACCCCAATATCTGTGCATCCAGCCTCAACCCACTTGATATAAACCCTGCTCTGATATAGGATGTGTGCAAAACAGCAGACTGCAGTGTATTTTATACACAAAAATAAGACTCCCAAGCATTTGTCCCAGTATAAGGATAAATAGATTTTAATCAAAATTGATCCTGATAAATAAAACATTCTACAAATGAAGCTTTTGATTAACAGATGATTTCTATATGTTGTAAATTTTTGTCATTGTTATGATTTTACAATTTTTCAACATTTTACATTATTTTAGTTATTTCATGACGAGACCTACTTGAAGCACATATAGTGGTGCCTCATTAAATTGTCATGTCGCAGGTCCATGGTGTCACAACCCACCCAGTCAAAGAATTATAAAGACAACGGGTTAACCCTCCAAGCACGGACCTCAGGTTGTGCCAGAAATTGTATCACGATTTCAATGGTGGCATGGCTGGGAAGCGAACCCACGACCTTTAGATCATCACAGAGGAACCGGTTCTCATACACTTGCACATGTCCAATCGCTGCACGGCCTAGAAGTAGTCCTTAAAGAGTTTTATATGTTAAATTTTTAAGCCCAAATTGTACTCATAAATCTTGAAATTGTACTCATAAATCATAAATCTTGAAATTGTACTCATAAATCATGCTATGAAGTGGAGAGGTTCTTAACATGTTCTTTTTAGGAATGACATAAATTGCTTTTGAATGTGTGCTGTAAAATGTACACAGACAGCAAAACTGTCAGTAAATGAAATGTCAGCAAAATTCGACCCTCCAATTTCTGGATCAATTCATAAAACTTAGATTTTGTAAAATTTGGGCAGCAAGCCAGTATAGAACACTTTGAACTCAATATTTGAAAATTTAAATCAAATAGTGTCTGTGTTTGTCTTCATCGATGCATACACATTTTTTACAATTTCTTATCTACATTCGTCTGAATTGCATAGATAAATAAAAGTTTTAGATTTAAACAAAGTATTGTAGAACTATTCCATATCGATAGGAAAAACTTATCCATCATGTTATCCATCAAGTATCATTGTCAGCCATCTTTTTACAGTAAGCCATATTTTTTTCAAGTAAGCCATATTTTTTTCAAGTAAGCCATATTTTTTTCAAGTAAGCCATATTTTTTTCAAGTAAGCCATATCTTTTTCAAGTAAGCCATATGTTTTCAAGTAAGCCATATTTTTTTCAAGTAAGCCATATTTATTTCAAGTAAGCCATATGTTTTGAAGTAAGCCATATTTTTTTGAAGTAAGCCATATTTTTTTAAGTAAGCCATATTTGTTAAGTAAGCCATATTTTAAAAACATCTTTGTAAGTAAGACATCTTTTTTATGCATGACATCTTTTGAAAAAACATTTTTTTTAAAGGTAAGACATCTATTTTAAGTCAATATATTAACAAGCTGTATATATGCGTGGTTTAAACACCTTTCTATGTTGGCTTAATAGGTAATTGAATATGCGATCTGAGATAAGCTACTTGGAATATTATCATCAATTTTCACAACCAGGTTTGTCACCAGTAATTGCAGGTAATATCATCGGGCAGAATCCATTGAATTGCTGTTTACTTTTGATGTCAAGCCAATCATATATAGCCAATCATTCTCAAGCTATTTCGTAGTTCACATTAGAATTCATGATGATTTAAGGATTAATGTTATTGGGCAACACTTTATAGGAGTGGATATTAGGAGAATCCTGTGATAATCCCTCTCACAGTCAGACCGCCTCTCATTGTTGGCATACCAACCTATTTACAAAGAATTTAATCAAACCAATATAGTTGGCAAACTGACCTATTTACAAAGAATTTAATCAAACCAATATAGTTGGCATACTGACCTATTTACAAAGAATTTAATCAACCCAATATAGTTGACATACTGACCTATTTACAGAAAATTTAATCAAACCAATATTGTTGACATACTGACCTATTTACAGAAAATTTAATCAAACCAATATTGTTGGCATACTGACCTATTTACAATAATATAAACAAATCTATTATTGTTGACGTAAGGACATAATAACAGCTTACTAGCTTACTAGCATAATCAAAGCGAAGAGAGACTCTAATTTGATGGTTTTGGCTAATTTCAATATTGATATCATTTACCTTATAACTCATTAACTTGATATGGTTCCAAAAGCAGAGCGATAGCATATTGGTGTAAAATCATGGTGTGGGTATGTTGTGGAGTTTACTTTCAACATTATTTCAGTCATATCATGACGGGCCCTTATTGTGGCTGATAGAGTACTACCCAATTAAGTTGTCCCATCAGACATGGTCTTCAAGCTTATATGAGAAATTCTCCCTATCTGCTCTACCATATACGCTGCATTTTCAGAGCGCTGCGATCGTATTTGACCCAATTCTTTGCACACAGCACATCTGGGAACAAATGCGACAGCCTGTTTGGGCCACTGTCGCCTCTGCCTTTCATCTTTCCATCATTGTTTTTGTCAGTTTTGCCTCCGTAATGTTGACATAAATTATGCAAAGATTACACAACAAACACGCAATAGCACTGACATTGGCGTGTCAATGTATGATGTCAGTCTGAAATTTCCCTCCCATTGCTCCTAAGGCGGGCGGAAGTTTACAATGCAACATCTTTCACAGTATGCACTGCTCTCTCGCGCCAATGTCGTCAGTTTTTCACGGACCAGCTAAAAATCCGGGAGAGCAGATAGCAAGAATTGTTATTAATCTGGTCTTACTCTGCAAATGATATTATCCTTATATCATGACAACTGTTATTATGGTAACAGTAAGTAAAACATAATGTAATACTGAAAGGACATTTACCGCGCAATGAGACCAAAGGTGTAATGTGTGTTACATCCAATCCATTCTGTGCTGTCACGTCATATGAACCCATAACGTTAAGTTTATGACGTCATTCACTGACTTTCCTTAAATCTTAGGCATTTCTGTCAGATGCTGGTCTGAATCATAAATATCATACAGGGATTTTTTATGTATATTCGTTTATCAAAAATCCCTTCAGCTGATGTTGACTACAAATCTAAACATTATGCGTCGATTCCATTTGAAGAGCATTTGGTCAACAAGGTAATTTAACATTGATGCAACCTTTTCCTTAGACATTCCAATAATACAAAAGGCCTATGTTTTTTTTCAAAAATGAATTTGTTTTTACAAACACCAGGCTATCGAGAGATGCAAACTCCGCCATATTGGTTTTGGTGCTTTCACAGCTTGGTTAGAGATATGAAAATGAGTTTCATGGTAAGACAATAATCACCCAGCCTACTGTTCCTTACTCCAATTTTACCATCTCTCTCATGCATCTGGTTCCCTGACCAATCACGGAAGTGGAGACAATGGTGGGAGACAAATGCAATTATTTCCACCAATCAGACAGCAGCTAACAAATGATTAACATAAGTGCCCATAGTATCAAGGGCGGGAAGCAGCGATCACCACGATGAGCCGACATTTCAACATCTCATAGATGACCATCACAGAATAAATGATAGAGACAAATCATAAAACCACTGAGAAAAAAATAACTGGCAACAAGGTCATTCGGGGTAGCTACGGATGGTCCTATATATAAAATTTATTTAGGCTTTGGAGTTTTTGGACAGCATCTTTGTATATACCAACATTTAATGCTAACAGGGAACTGGTTTGATTAAAAATATCTCAAATTTTACCATCACATCCCTTCAAATATATTTATGATGACATGACACTTTCTTTCAACAATCTACACATAAAAAATAACTCCCTGCCCTGAGAGCAATTGGCGGTAACGTGCATCAGATCAAAGGGAAATGATTCCATTGTTTCACATAATTGGTTGCTATGGCATCATGCGCACAAACTACGACATCACGACCTCATCAATTACACACCACAGCAACACTTATATTTTGTCATAAAGGATGAAACAAGAAAATGAAGATTCTATTCCGAAACTTACAATTTGTACGGTGTTATCATCAGGAACAGACCACTTCTGTGTTGACGTATGCATCCTAGAAACCGTTACTATGGCAACCAGAGGGTAGCCAATCACAGCCTGCTCATTGTCAATGCTCACACTCTCCTCTCTCTCCCCCACACTTGCACACTCCTCCACGGGGGCCACCGTGACGGCTTAAACAGACATACTCCGCTGTCTTTTGTCTACATCCGCAGTTAAGACACAACTTTTGTAATCTTAGACTCTTGCACCTCCATAGAAATGATCCAATTTTAAGCTTTTTTTATATGTCTGGAATAATTCTGATAGCCCACTTTCACTCCAGAAAGCTCATGAGCGAAAGTCAGAAAATTTGTTATCCAAATATTTCAGCTGGTTTTATGTTTGTTTGTTCCAAATATTTCTTCAGAATTCCTGCTCGTAAAAAAAAAATTCCAACTCAAGATCACTAAACAGTTCAAAATGATTGCAAGCTTGTCAAAATAGTTTCTGCTCTTTATACTTCAAGATCAGTGAATGTTTTTATCGGCCTGCTTACCTACGTGTAAACATCCAATAGAAAGCTGACCTGCCAAAACTGATTAAATCACTTGAGAACTATTAGTTATGTCTCTGGCCAAAAAACCAGCAAGATATGACAGAAGGTAGTTAGTTACTACTCGGGAGAGGAGGATCAGGTCCCGGATGATGATTGATTGGGGGAGAGGTAGGGTTCGGTTAGGTGGCACACAAACACCTTCAAGTTATCTGCCAAGCCAGCGCGATACACGTCACCCCGTTGTGTTTACCAGGCTTCTAACCCGTCAGACATTCAAAACTCCTTAATTGAAGAATACATCAAAATGTAATAGGCATATCTTCATCATTAATATCTATTAATTCCATATATAAGAGTAGTAGAGATGAATGGGAAAAGTATACAAAAACAAGTAAGACTTTATACAATATGTCTAACTAATACTTGTCTGTGCTCAGTTTAGATAGCAGAAATGCCTGTCATGAAAAACCCTCTATTTCTTAACTATTTATCATCAACAAAAATATTTTGCCAATGTTTTTCATGGAATAGCATCCAGCCTTGGGCAATGTTTGTTGGAAATAACTCAACTGATGTTTCTTATATAACGTCACTTTATAAGAAACCAATTGTGGGTAGTGTGAAAAATTATCACATCCTTTTTTTGTCAAAATATAGTGTCATCAAATCTGTACTTGTGTTGGCTGACAACTGCTCAGTTTGTTGTATTTCAAAGAAAAGCTTTCAAGTTGATATCTGTCCAGTTAAAGAATATAATATTTCTACTTGCCTAGGGCCCTATCTGTTTAACAAAGTTACTTCAAGTAATTAGTAATATTTTCATTTCTTTTAAAGCAATTTGACAAATAGTTGTCCTGTCAATTCCACAATAAAACACTCTATTGATGTCAAAAGTCCTTCCTAATTAGATGTGTATCTCCTATTTACCTGAGCAGGTAATTTACACTGAACAGGTGAAATGTAATTTGATGTTTCATTCAAATTCTCTTGGGCAAACTCCAGGCTTTTGCTACGCGGAAGTCTTCAAGTCCGGTCAGACTATCACAGAACTTCTATTTTAATCCGATATTTGCTTCACAGCATTGGTGTACTAATCCCTGTGTTAATCTGTCGGTATTATCTTTAATCCAGTGTGGTATGATAGCAGGATTGATCAGTTCTGCTTGAATGGGGACCAGTTATGGTCGGATGGTCTCACCCAGAGTAAATCTCGGCCGATATATGCTTTAGAATGAATTATGCAGATGTTCCACCCCAGGGGTATCACAACCATTCTCGTCAAACTCTCGCTAGAGGACGAGAACACTCCCATACACCAATAACACCGGTATAAACGAGAGCGTGATCTCGCAGGAAATGGTACCATCCCAAGTCTGGTACGGGTCTGATGTTAGGCATGGATACACTTTACTCAAACATCTGATTGTGTGAGGACTGGATATGATCTGATATGTTCCCTGAACACGGTATGGTCTAACGTCGGCATTGGACTGAGTAAAGTACATGTACATTGTATTTGCTAATATCTGCATTGGACCGGGTATATCATATGTTCTGTTCAAGCAGGGAACACTCAGTCTAATAACAGGTAAGGGGAATACTTAGTCTAATAAATGATAAAGGGTGGATTTTGTCTCATATATGAAACATGTGGTATAGTCTATAAAATAGACGTGATCCTGGGATGTACATGACATATTCATATTGTCTGGAGTTCAGCGTTACCCATAGTTATCCAATCTAATCCTGTTTGTCTCAATATAAGTAATATCTACTTCTTATTTCATAATCTGTGCTGAGTATGCATGGAAAAACATGTTTTCTTCTGAAACGAACTATCTATCCAGCGTCTGAAGCTGTCAGCCTGAAAGGTCAGAGGTCACAGGGTGCTCAGAATTGGATCGACCTAGTTTGGGTTGTTGAGTGCGCATGACTGGTTTATTCATAAGAGCAATGAACGCGGCAACAAACAAATTTTGAAATGATGTTTTTACAACTCTATCAGAAACAATGGTAATATCAGGTAGCTCGGTGCCATAGCACATGGTTTGAGTGGCCCTATACAACTTGGGGCATTGTGTCCATAATGTTATAGTCGCTGTGTCCAGAATGTTATAGTCGCTGTGTCCAGAATGTTATAGTCGCTGTGTCCAGAATGTTATAGTCGCTGTGTCCAAAATGTTATAGTCGCTGTGTCCAGAATGTTACAGTCGCAGTGTCAGAATGTTATAGTCGCTGTGTCCAGAATGTTATAGTCGCTGTGTCCAGAATGTTATAGTCGCTGTGTCCAGAATGTTATAGTCGCTGAGTCCAGAATGTTATAGTCGCTGTGTCCAGAATGTTAAAGTCGCTGTGTCCAGAATGTTACAGTCGCAGTGTCAGAATGTTATAGTCGCTGTGTCCAGAATGTTATAGTCGCTGAGTTCAGAATGTTATAGTCGATGAGTTCAGAATGTTATAGTCGCTGTGTCCAGAATGTTATAGTCGCTGTGTCCAGAATGTTATAGTCGCTGTGTCCAGAATGTTATAGTTGCTGTGTCCAGAATGTTATAGTCGCTGTGTCCAGAATGTTATAGTAGCTGTGTCCAGAATGTTACAGTCGCTGTGTCCAGAATGTTATAGTCGCTGTGTCCAGAATGTTATAGTCGCTGAGTCCAGAATGTTATAGTCGCTGAGTCCAGAATGTTATAGTCGCTGTGTCCAGAATGTTATAGTTGCTGTGTCCAGAATGTTATAGTCGCTGTGTCCAGAATGTTATAGTCGCTGTGTCCAGAATGTTACAGTCGCTGTGTCCAGAATGTTATAGTTGCTGTGTCCAGAATGTTATAGTCGCTGAGTCCAGACTGTTATAGTCGCTGTGTCCAGAATGTTATAGTTGCTGGCAAGTAGTCCTGGGTCTATCCAGTACACCTTGTCCCGAGTTTAGCTCACCCCGCCTCGCACACTCCAAGCAGGCGTCAATGCCTTCCTCTACCAGGGGTATTAACGGGGACGAACCATTAGAACTAAAAGGGCAAAAAGTACTTCTCAAACTTTTCACTTTACACACATAGTCTCCCTTATGCACTGCGCATGTGTGTGCCTCGTTGTGAGATCGATCTCAGAGGATGTGATCCACAAATCTCGGCTATAGCGAGGTTATGCGAGAATTGGGAATAAGTCCGTGGTATTCGGACTGACTCTAAACTTTATTCCCAGCTGAGCTCTCATCAGGTCAATATCTTTGATAACGCCATTCTTACCAAATCTTGGATGAAATCTGTCTTTATGATGTGATTATTTGCGTGCAAAGTGTTTTGGGCTGACACAGAGACTGACATAGATACAAGGAGTGAAACACAAGTTCTAATTGTTTGATAAATCACTTCATATTTCATCCTTTCCATGCCACTACTGGTAACATTTTTCTGCAGTATTCCCAAACCTGCTGATCAAAAGAACAACTTGTCTCACAACGGTTATCACTTAACATGTATTCATAATTGTGGCCACAGTTTTGCAATAGTAACGTTCCATAGTTTTTAAAGCATGGTAAAGCACAATCATGTGGTTATTGAGTAGTTAATATATAAATGTATTCTTTAACTACCCATGTCATAATGCAGGTGGGTATTAATTGATGCTCCAATAAACAGTGAAATCTCAGCTTAACTTGTCCATGGGATTTCATTTTCCAGTTAAAATAATAATAATAATACTATTGAATTAAATATTAAGTGCCAGCATACAATCAAAAGTCCGACTTTGTTTTTTTCCCAACATTAAGCTAATATCACCTGCATTGCGAAGGTTCACATGAATACACCTGTGAGCGATATATACCTTTATTAAAGTATTCAAAGCTTAATTAATGCACAAATGAGGTGTTTTGTATCATCATATCCTTACATATGGACATTGTTGAAGTTTTCCTGGCAATGGTTGAGTTGATTTCTAAGAATCTCAACTCTGACATCTTCACATAGAGAAAAGTACATCGTTTCATGTACACCTTTTAAAACAAAGATTTTGAAAGCAATTTTGGAGTGCACTGTGCATTTTAAGCGGAAGTTAGGAGGTTAAGCGGGGCATTGTGGGATTATCTGGCCATGCATTTACTGACGGATTATCCCTTGTGGTTCTAATCAGGAAGATTATCGTCTACCAAATCTCATATATGTTTTCCTCATTCAACCTGGAAGTGGCTTTAGGTCCAAATGGCCGGAAAAAAATCACAAATGTCACAAGCGTAAAACAACAAATTCTTAGCCAAGCGTTCTCTCCTACACATGTTTTATAATTTTGATGGACACTTTTAATGCATTCAACACACTGACATATACATTTTATACGAGTTTACATCAGCACTGTCACTTATTTTGCCAGAAATAGGAATTGTGCAGGATTATTTTGCTATGCTCACATATAACAAGAAACTCTTTTTTTTTAAAAAGACTTTGTATACAGTTTCCTTTTCGAAAATGAAATTTTTATATTTTCTCATCATTCTGAAGTTGCCGTAAATCATAGATGTCATTGACTAGTACGTGCTGTCACTTATTTTGCCAGAAATAGGAATTGTGCAGGATTATTTTGCTATGCTCACATATAACAAGAAAGTCTTTTTTTTAAAAAAGACTTTGTATACAGTTTCTTTTTCGAAAATGATATTAATATTTTCTCATCATTCTGAAGTTGTCGTAAATCATAGATGTCATTGACTAGTACGTGCAGTGAGCTACAAGTAAACAATACAGGCACACTGCAGACCTGCTCGGAAACTAAGATCATGAGAGTATGAATCAAATGCATCTACACAAATAACTGACATATACACATTAGCCCTCGTCATCTCTGATCAATAAAGTATACAGTATGTTACAATATAGTCTATATTATAACAAATATTATTTCTGCTCTAAGAGCTCTATACAAAAATATTGGTGGTCAGAACCTCCTTAGTAGCCGTGGTACAGTTGGTTTATTTGTTTATTTGTTTATTTGGGGCTTTACATCACTTTCAACAGTATTTCAGTCATTTCGTGATGAGACCTACTTGTAGCAGATATAGTGCTGCCTCACTGAATTGTCATGTCGCAGGTCCTTGACATGACAACCCACCCGGTCACAGATTTACAAGGACAACGGGTTAACCCTTTTGGCACGGGCCTCAGCTCATATGGGAAATTGAATCATGAGTTCAATCTCGGCATGGCCGGGGTTCAAACCCACGACCTTTGGATCACCACAGAGGAACTGGTGCTAATAAGCTGGCGCTCTAACCAACTGCGCCACGGCCCGTGGCCTACAGTTGATTTAAGTACAAGCTTAATTAACACCAGTTCCTCTTTGGTGATCTAAAGGTCGTGGGTTCAATTCCCGGCCATATCGAGATAGCAATCATGCTACATTGGCTCATGAGCTGAGTCCCGTGCCTGGATGGTTAACCTGGGGCCATGGGCTGTAGCGCAGTTGGTAAGGGCGCCAGCTTATTAGCACCAGTGACTCTGTGGTGGTCCAAAAATTGTGGGTTCGAACCCCGGCCGTGCCGGGATTGAACTCATGATACAATTTCCCACATGAGCTGAGGCCTGTGCCAAAGGGTTAACCCTTAAATCCTTGTAAATCTGTGACCAGGTGGGTTGTCATGTCAAGGACCTGCGACATGACAATTCAGTGAAGCAGCACTATATCTGCTCCAATTAGGTCTCATCACGAAATAACTGAAATAATGTTGAAAGTGATGTAAAACCCCAAACAAACAAACAACTAAATGGTTAACCTGTTGTCCTTTTAAATCGTAGACTGGGTAGTTTGTTTGGATTGATTTATTAGCTTGTGTTAAAAACCTGCAGAGCTTTTTCTGCTACTGGAAGGTCTCGTCATGATATAACTGCTGAAAGTCACATAAATCTCTCTAGCAAGCCCACTTGGAGGTATTAACGAGCTGTCCTGATCAGAATCCATGTTATGTTAATCCTTCCTGTATGCATGTGGTGTCATATCTTGTACTTCATACTTAACTTACACCGTGACAAATTTCTTTATTATAATCTTCATTTTATATCAAATTCGTCATCCGATAATGACATTCACCCCCATATTACAGAAACAATTGCCCTTCTGTGGAATGAAACAAAATGTCAATAACGTGCCAGGTGAGAACCTTATTGATATTTCAAGGCGATGCATTTTTTGCTAGTGTGTGTCGATCAAGCATTACAGCTCACTCGCCAGTGTGAAGCAATGTCATATGTTACACAGTCCCTTCAAAATCCATCATCACAATATCACATCAGTCATAACAGCTCACTCCCAGTGTAAAGCAATGTCATATGCTATACAGTCCCTTCAAAATTCCTCATCACAATATCACATCAGTCATAACAGCTCACTCCCAGTGTAAAGCAATGTCATATGCTATACAGTCCCTTCAAAATTCATCATCACAATATCACATCAGTCATAACAGCTGTGAAGCAATGTCATATGTGACACAGTCCCTTCAAAATTCCTCATCACAATATCACATCAGTCATAACAGCTCACTCCCCGGTGTAAAGCAATGTCATATGTTACACAGTCCCTTCAAAATCCATCATCACAATATCACATCAGTCATAACAGCTCACTCCCCAGTGTGAAACAATGTCATATGTTACACAGTCCCTTCAAAATTCCTCATCACAATATCACATCAGTCATAACAGCTCACTCCCAGTGTAAAGCGATGTCATATGCTATACAGTCCCTTCAAAATTCGTCATCACAATATCACATCAGTCATAACAGCTGTGAAGCAATGTCATATGTGACACAGTCCCTTCAAAATTCATCATCACAATATCACATCAGTCATAACAGCTCATTCGCCAGTGTGAAGCAATGTCATATGTGACACAGTCCCTTCAAAATTCATCATCACAATATCACATCAGTCATAACAGCTCACTCCCCAGTATGAAGCAATGTCATATGTTACACGGTCCCTTCAAAATTCATCATCACAATATCACATCAGTCATAACAGCTGTGAAGCAATGTCATATGTTACACGGTCCCTTCAAAATTCATCATCACAATATCACTTAATGTGAACACGGTTTTGTATTGAAGATGCATCAGATTTTTACAAACATAAACTGTTTGGTAACATCAAGAAAATGTTTCATGAAAATGTTTCATATTGTTTAATATTAGATATTTGGTTACACCTTGGAGAGTAAACCATTGCATTCAAACTCTTTTTATATCTTAGACATATGATTGCCAACTATTAATAAATATAATTTACAACATATATCTTTATGTCAAATCTTTATGTCATATCTTTATGTTCAGCCGGCGGTGTAGTTTATTAGTTTGTGTTCAATTCTTTTTTTGGCACTTAATGACCTTAATGACCTCAATGTGAAATCAAGAATCTATTTACTGAATTCCTGCTTTATGGGTCTAATCCAAATACCTGGGTGGGCAATTCCCTCGGAAACTCAGAAGAACATTTGGGATGATAAGGTTGGGCTGCTCGAGGCATAATCTTCCTGAGAATTATTCCAATTGAGATATAAACCTACATATTAAACTATTCATCTCTCTCAAATACCCATAAAATGTCATTAAACAACTGACCTGAGTGATTTACCGTTGTCCTTTTGTTTATTTTATTACAGATGGGCAGGCAATAAACACATAAATATCTTTTCAATACACATACACATGCCAGTACACATGTTTAATCAACGAGACTCCCTTAATCTCGTTGGTTTAATTAAACGATCCTTGTTAAACTAACCTATCGCGTCGTCAGCATGGCTTTTAGCTAATGTAAGGCTTGCAAGGTCAATCAATAATTAGTTGATCCTTTAACCCCATTTAAACATTATGTTTACTTAATTATACCTGTGCCCTCTATGAGTATATATGTTTCTGCCAAAGAGACTTTTGTATAATTTGAGTGAGCATTTGTAATTGACTATGAAAATTAGAACCTGTATTATCTACAAATGACTTGCAATTGGCGTAGAATTGCAACAATCCCGTTACAGAACAAGAACAACAGATGCGGAAAGTAAACTTGTTTTTTGCCTGTATATCATGTAGTTGCTTGACTAAGCTTTAATCCTCTTGGATATTTATTTTGCAAGTTTATTAGATATTATGAAACTAGTCTTGGTATCTTTTTTTTAGCAAAACTGAATGATTTAATATTTTTTACAAATTGTTCTTTTTTTATTAATTGTTCCTGAAGAATATTCTCGGTTATTCAATATATTAAAAGATATCGGGTTAAAGTATACTCAATTGGATTGAAACATGGAAGAAAATATTAAGATACATATGGAAAGCAGTATCTCATCATTATTGAAATTCTATTGAAACAAAAAACAACGATTGCTTTTTTAACAAACGACCATCACACATGGGCCAAAGAGGGACAACTGCTCAAACATTTACTGTATACTGTAAAAAGGGAGTATCTGTATCAACAACATTGCAGTTGTTTTAACGGACTACTTGCCAATCTGTTTTATACAGGTTTGATGTTACATTCCAAAGTTTGCAATTTCTCCCAAAAAACAGAGGGCCCACTTGACTGAGTTACAGAAAGTCCTGAATGGACATTGACAGCAGGATACAGATGAATAAGGGAAGCACTGGTAACATTCCAAGGGCCCACCTACTAACAATGGTCGGGTGACGTCATCATTTGTATTACATTAATTAACTGTTGTTGACATCTTTGGGATATATTTTATGACCTTAAAATTGCTCCACTTTTGAGCCATTTGTGGCGAAGGATTTCAATCTCTGAGCTAATTGACACTTTGCCACGTTGTTGTCAGAACTGGGTTTGGACAAATATTGTATCAATTATGCACAAAGACACACATTTGCGGGACGTGTGCATTTGAGGATGTGTAGCGTGTCGCCATAGAGACCCGCGCCTTCATGTCAAGTTAACAACACAAGCGTCTCTTCCAGAACTACAATCACAACTACATTCCTGTCATAAGCCGTAGAGTGCAATCTGAAAAGTTCTTCAATGTTACAGTCTTCAAGTTTTCATGCACGCTATATATATATTCCCTATTCTTTTATGGTATCACACTACTTTATTATCTTAAGCCGTGAAATGCAATCTGAAAATGTTCTTCAATTTTACAGTCTTTAAGTTTTCATGCACGCTGTATTTATTCCTATTCTTTTATGGTGAGTACCCTACAATAGTATATCACACCAAACCTGTCAAGTATTTATAGAATGTAGTATGAACATAACTCATACAATATGGGAAATTATGAATTGAATCAGCAATTCTCTGAGGTCAGAAAAAACGCTATAAATTCTGTAGTTAAAATGTTGTTAACGTGAAGCGTTGAGTGGAAAACATGGCGGGAGCTGATTGAATCGTTTTGACCTTTGAACTCCTTCCGGAAGTGCCTTCAAAGCTATTATTACAGTCAATCATGTGACTTTCATTTCATGTTTCACTAACACAACAGCTCAGTGTTTTTCAGCATTGAATTGTTCATTCGTCAGTTGTCAAGTTATGCAGTTATTGTGGTTGCCCAGTGTAATGCCTCAGTCACATTTGCACCGGGCGCCGGCCGGGCAGTAACAATCGGCCGACTCCCCAGTCTGCCGGGCGCCGGGGAGTTTATAAGCAACAATCTGAGAGATGCCATAGCTGTGGTCACATTATTAAAGGGCATCGCACGGCACGTGCAAGACTGAATGGCACAGACGTCTGTAGGATATCTTAAAGACGTCTGGATCATTGACAGACGTCTGTAGGATATCCTAAAGACGTCTTTATCATTGACAGACGTCTGAAAGACATCCTAAAGACGTCTGTCTCATTTGACAGACGTCTGAAAGACATCTTAAAGACGTCTATGATATATCGCAGGGAGCCCGTGCGATCATCTGACGATGGTCTATGAACACATGAAATAAATATAATCCTATTTTCACCGCACGATGCCACCGGCAGCCCTAAGATAATCTGCCGATGTCCCTGCGGGACACTGCCGGGACCCTGCCGTGCACTTTAAGATGATATTTGCTGATGAGACATCGGGGAAACGCCGGCAACTTTTATGTGGCAGCTAAAAGTTCCCGATGACCCGGCCGACGTCTTAAAGATGCCCAATTGTAGCCGATGATCTCCCGGTGCCCGCACGGCAATCTGAAATGCCTGCCGATTTTGTAAAAAATACCCATCGGCCGGGCATCTTTACTGAAATCGGCGCAAATGTGACTGAGGTATAAGCAGGGGAGCGATCATGCCAACAACGTCTACTTCACTTCCGCCACAAATATCCTCCATAAAAGAAAACAATAACAGTGAAAAATATATGATTTTAGTCACCATTTTGGAGATAATATAGAAGTAAAATGCTGTTGTCAAGCAGTATGGTAAAATAATCATATTTCTCTTTATGTCATAGTAGATTTTCATCAACTAATATTTGCAATGTGGATCAAGAAATAAAAATTCTGCCAAGAAGGGGAAAAACATCATTGTACAGCCGACGACAACAGAGCTGTGGTTTAGTTTATCAATTAATTACCGATGTCTATTACACCATATGACTTTGTTTGCACATGCAAGTGTCAGAAAACAACTTGATGTGAATATTATCGAGAGTGCAGACGCACTTAAAAGGCTTAGAAAATGAAACCGCAGCTCTGTTGTCGTCCGCAGCTATGTTGTCGTCCGCTGTAAACAATAAACCCAACAATGAGGAACACTCCTGCCGCCACGGAACTCTCCTGTCCCGAGAGTCCTAAAAAGTTAGTATAAAAAAATTAGTGTTCTCCAATCACCAATCGGCAAATCCCAGCTAGGTGATCTGGAGAGGTCTGAGATTTTTGCTTTTCATGTATAATCTCGTCTAGATGTGATTTTTTAAATACCCAACTGTTTTAGTGATCATTCATATTTTATTAATGATTATGTCTAAAATCTCATAAAAAAGCTTGATTATTCTTTGGATAACATTAAATAAGGAAAAAATAAATACTTGATAATAATCGCCAGCTGCAAAAATTGAGTCAAACCCGTTTTTAACGGCAGTTGAAACGGGTTCAATTTTGACGTTTAAACGGGTTTGCCACAGTTTTTGCAGCTGGCGACTTTTTACTTCACTAGAGCTCAATCAACTCCACCAAACTTTTCTTTGGTTGCAGTTGGTAGAGACAATGGACGTTCGACAAACCCCTCCAGATCACCTATCTGGGCTTTGCTGATGGGTGATTGGAGAACACTATCAAAAAATTAACTGGTATCTTTTCTTTACATGGTGCCTGTTTGCGATGGCTAAGCACCTCCACAAACTTACTTATATCACTCTTTGTCTCACTACAGGTATGTTTTTCTTAGGATATATTCAGAAAAATAAACTGGATATAGTCGACACATTCTTTGTACGTTTTTGCATAAATTAATATGTTTGAAGAGAAATGAAACACGGAACTATTTTCGCTTTTTTCCATATCCATATCCGGGAGTAATTACGTGTAGATGGAACCACAACATGGATGATCGCCAAAAAATAAGGATTTCAAAATCTATCAAACTTTGCTATGTGTATGAAAACAAATACGTATACATATAGGTTTCAAAATGGTAAGAAAGGAATGATATATTGGTCAAATTTGGACAACTGCGCAGGAATACACTGTGAAGGATGTTATCATCTCAGTCATATTTAACCTATCTGAGAGTTCTGAACTAAATATCCATTAAAAATAGTAAGAAGAGTCAGAATCTTGAATGCGTGCGCATTTGATATGATATGTTGTACTTGACCTCATTAAAAAAAATGTATATAATTTTTTTCAGACCAAACAAATGTTGTTAACAAAATAAAACTGTTGATTTTGTTCCATCTAAATCTGTTATTGGTTCATGGAATATTACTGAGAAGGGTAATCCCAGCTTTCTCTCACCGAGGCAACTTCCGGCTTCGACGGGTCCGATCTCCATCTTCCAAATAGCGAATAAGTCGAGATTGATGAGGGCACACGTCCGCAACAGTGTAACTGTCTGTGAACAAGGATTAGGGTCGGTCTGGTACACAATTGAATTTTGTACCACACTTCAGCTTCTATGTCAGAAGCAAGCGATCTTGCTTTTGCCTTGGATTGGAGGCGCGCTTAGGGCAGGCAGGGTGCCAGCTAAATTAGATTTCTGCAGCATATTTATTGTTCAGCCATCTTGTTATATCGCAACTCTCCACTACCACTTGTCAACCTAAGCAAACTCCCACTGAAACAATAAATAACATTAACAAGCCTCTAAGAGGACTGAACTCTCCTTGTTAACACCCTCAATTCCTATCCTTAGTCAAACAATGTTTGATGTGATTTAATAAAGGCAATATAGAGGAAATTATGTAAATTGTGAAAGAGTGTTTTTACTACCCTTTTAGCAACAATGGCCATATCAGGTTGAATTTGAGGCCATTCAATCCGTGTGATAGTGACACAAACTGACTTTTAAATACCATATTATATTTATTAATATCTCGTCAACACATTCACTAACAGAAATTTCATAAGTAATTCTGAACAAGGCGCAAATAATCATATACTTTTTGGATTTCTCTGAAATTAATAAACGTTTTTTCAACAAATATCAGCGATAATTAAGTGTACAGCACATTTCTTTTTGTTCCGTAGGGTAAACATTGATAAAATAATACATAATTTTCATTAAAATCAAAAAAAAAAAAAATAATTTTAAATACAAAAAAATATTTTCAAAGGTTGTATATGAAATATGTGATTGTTTTACAGACACTGGTGTGTAAAACAAGAAATCCCAACCAAAAAGCTCAAGGGGAAATTTCATTGCAGCAAAATATAACTTTTCACAGCATTGCCATTTAAAGGCATTTTCATTTTAGGCCAATTCTGTGATAGCTGATATAAGTACTTAAACCAAATGGTTCTTGTCTTCTCAGTAAAATATTTCAGGCAAGATTCTTAACTTTTTTGTCATGTCTTTTCAATTTCTGGAAAAGGATAACAATCATAAAAGGGCATATGTGTCATATTTGAGTGTGTTTTAAAGTAAACATTATTGGATGGTTATAGTGTTATTTAGATAGTGGTTTATTTTAGTAGATTTTGGAAATTAAAGAGTGATCTGATTGACACCAAAAATGGGCAGATATAAAGCGTATAAAGCACGCGAGTGAGCTACCCGCATGCACCGCAGATGAAATGCAGGTAATGCGAGGTGACACGCAGGCGACACGCAGGCGACACGCAGGCGACACGCGGTTGACACCAAGACACACGCAGTTGACACTAGCAGTTCACACACAGGCGACACGCAGGTGACAGGCAAAATGTACTAAGAGGCAAAAGGTCATCAGATGTGTTTCTGGCATAAAATGTGTATGTGTTACCTTGAGCCACTTTATGTAAATACTAAATAAAAATTCCAAACGATCCTACTGTTTGTACCCTCTGGGCATCAGTAATATCTAATATTGAAAACTGAATCAAAGAACATATGTCACTTAAATCCACAATTTGCAAAAATAAAGACTATCAGTCAGTAAATTTTCTTTACTGCTGTTTAATTCCAAATAAAATGATTAAGTACTGCTGTCGGTTTCACACATACATGTGTTTTTTTAGCTCCCTCATTACATAATGAGTAACTCATGAATTTATTTTTTTGTTTTATTTTTATTGAAAACTGATGTTCTGAGTTGGTCACAGAGTGCTTTATGATATATTGATACAGGCATTAAACAGAGGCCTCAACAGATTAGATACTTTCTTGGTGCTGTGCTGCCCTCTCGTGGCTAAAAGTGTGTATATGTTAACTGTGAACCGATACTTGTCTGTGTGCACTATGATGCACACATTATTTCACCCATGGACTTTCTTCTTGGAGCAAAACTATAGATTTGGTCACAGATTGGATGAGAATTCATATATCAAACATCCTATTCATGATGAATCAAAGTAAAATAATAACAGCAAAAACGTCTCAACAAAGTAAAATAATAACAGCAAAAACGTCTCAATTAACAATGGATTAACTCACATCATAAGCGTATGCGCATCACATACAGTCTATTACTATTTTCCCCACAGTTTCACGCAGTGGAATTCATATCACATTTACCTTTAATATTTCAAACTGGGTATGTGGTCAATTTATAATTAAATAAATGGACACTCTATAATTTCATCCTGCTGTTTTATTCAAATGAAAAGTGGTTCTGCTTCAAATAAAACCGTGAAAAACCCTTTAGAAAAAGACCGTATCTTTAAACTTATTATATATACACGAAACAACAACCTCAAAATTGCATATGCAAGCGCACAACACAAAACTAGCGCACTTCTCTACTTTTTTTAGATTTCATTTTAAGATGACAGTTCTTTGGGGAAAAAAAATTGACTTCAATGTCAAACAATCAAATGATGGAAATGTTGACAGTGAAGATATTTTATGTGGTATAAGAATAAAAAATACTCTTGACGATAATTCTATTTAAACATTTTGGGGGGAAATGTACAAAACGGAAAATAAGAATAAAAAAAAAATAGAAAAAATAAAAAAAAATAGAAAAAAAAAATACAGGATAAAAGTAAAAACCCTTAACTAATACGTTTTTATATTTAAAGCAATCTAATTTGACGACCAGATATTGATGGTATTATATGACAGTCATTAAGAACTCACTTGTATTTGGAAAAGGGACCCCAGTCCACAATATATCTAATGGCTATCTAAGACTCACATGAAAGCAGAACTCACCCACACACTCAATACACTGCGCCGTTCTCTATGATGAAAACACTACATACCTGCAAAGATAAACAAAAGGCATTTCATGTAAATATGTCAGAAATGAATAAGAACAAAAAACATGTTTTTGACAAACATTGTTTAGCTATTGGTATATTGGGTTTCAATCACATGATCTGGATACTCCAGAGGATTTAATTGAGCAATGCACATTTTACATACTTCATGCAATACAGAGGAGGGCTAACGCTGTATAAACTGTGCGTTTAAATTTGATTTTCTGTATTAAGGTATTTTTCTGCGTCATTCAGGCTATGCCCTGTCACCGGGACTCAATGCCCAACACTTTTCGAAGAGTCACTGACGATCTTTATTTTGCATTTCTATACAGATAAACTACAGCCTGTGTTAACCAGTCTGGCTTGAGCTAAACCAATTCAGCAGCAGATATCCACCTTTCTCAACCACGCATAATGACCCAAGTACTTGTTCCAAACGGGATTTGAAGTCTGGCTGTGTGGCCATGTTGCGTAGGCTCACGAGACAAAAGTGGAGCGGCCAACATTTCACATCAAATCAAATCACACTCCACCCCTTATAAACTGAGCAGCAAGTGAGCGCATTGCTGATGTACTGGTTACCACACCTTGGCTTTTAGACATGAGTTGCTCAGAACTGACTAATTGAATTTAACGCATGATGTAATACCTTCCTACTCTCTGGACTATGATACACGACTTTCTACACGTAATTAGATAATACACGACCTACTAGGTGGCAGTTTATATTCAAGTCTGAATAAATGCCACGTGCTGTTTGGTTACCCTTAAAGGCCATGTTTAGTCATTAAATAATCTTGACATATTCTTGTTTCTAGCATACTATGAGTGACAAACAGATAGGATGTATTGTGAAGAGGGAAAAGCCTAATTTAACAAGTCTCTGCATCGTCTTGTATAAAATATACTTATGAAATGTGTTTTACCATATATTGTGTTGGTTAGCCTGGTGTTTTACATCGCTTTCATCTTTATATCAGTCATTTCATGATGAGACCTACTTGTAGCAGATATAATGCTGCCTCACTAAATTGTCATGTCGCAGGTCATGTTATAAGTACAAAATGTAAACCCTTTAGACATAGACCTCAGCTCACATGAAAAACTGTATCGACACAATCTTTGATAATTGTATCATAAACATAATCATTTATATTTTTACACAGCCTTAGATTTATGGCGCTAAAATATATATCATAGAGCTGCTAACAGAAATATACCCAGCGTAGTAAGCACTTTATACACAGGTTGTAGATTATCCAACGCAGTCGGTGCGATTATATTGTAGCCCTACTATATTCCATGAGGGTTAATAAATTATATATATAGATATATTTACATTGATTAGATTTGCATTTAGATTGGATAGACATGTACCTGTCTCTAACAGCTCTGGATAGAAGATATAGAAGATATATTATAAGTTCAATTTACTAAAATCAACCCTACTTGTACCTCTTTTAGTATTGCTAAATTTATGCAGTATTCAACATTGATAAACAACAATTTTCAAAATGAAAAGTGAGTTTTCTTCAGAATTTAAGAGGCAAAATGCATTATAGTTTAGGAAATATAAATGTGTCAAGCTCAATGCTGTGTAACCCTCCTGCCTTAGATGATGTGAAGGAAAGTCAAGTACTTCCTTGAGGCTGGGAATATGTGTTTGAAAGGAAAGAACCTCTATTCTGATGTGAATCAATACTTCACATAAACCGGGGGATAGGAAACAACCCCTCCATTTTGCACGAACGGGAACTATTACCAAAGCTAAGGTCAATACGGACGCTGCATGAAGAGACACTGGATGTCTGAGGGACCATATACAGACGCTGCAGTAAGAGACACTGGATGTCTGAGAGACCATCATCCTATTGTGTTTCAAAGCACAAAAAAACAGCAAAGGATTCTGGGCACGATTAAGGCACTGCATTCTGTTTGATGTTAGGGTGGGTGGTATACCCTGTACACCAGGCCTGAGGGGGTTACAACTTACAAGGCACCAGCATCTCATACATAAATACCTTGCCCATCCCCATCCTCAGCCTCTAAGAGTTGCTGGCAAATTGTCTCTCATTATTTTCCTTTTAACAGTTTCTAAGAGCAGAGAACCAGAAAAAGGAAGTCATATGTACGCTCATAGCACAGTCCATGACATACCATTCAGAAAATCTCCAAACATTACCCAGCCAACTTTCGGACTGTGCTCTGACAATTTATAGACACTAGATGTAAACTTAGGATGGCGGTATGTGATTAACATCATGGGATTATATTTTCCTTCCTAAACTGTCAATTTTATGAATCTTATCAATCTCATCTCCCAGTGGTACTTTCACATAGAGCATGTATAATGCTGTTTCCTAATAGAGGCAATAACACATTCTGAAGCTATCTGATTCCAATCACGTGACTGCTCCGTTCTCGGGGAGCACGAGATTACATTACTCTTGACAGGAAGTCACTTCATAATATCTTCTCGAGGCGCAGTTGGTGAGAGCGCAAACGTATTAGCACCAATTGCTCTGTGGGGATCCAAAGGTTGTGGGTTCGATTCCCAGTCGTGCCGAGATTGCATTTATGACATAATTTCTCATATGAGACTGAGACCCGTGCCTAGAAGGTTAGACTGTTTTCCTTGTATAAATCTGTGACAGGGTGGATTGTCATTGCAAGGACCAGCGAGTAAGCACTTTATTTGCAACAAGTAGGTGACAAAATGAAATGACTAAAAAAGGGTATGTGGCACAAAACCACAAAAATACATCCAAACAGACAAAACTAGTGCTGATTTTCTCTATACATAGATTAGTATCCATTTCGTATCCATCTTAATCTAAAGCATTTTCAGGTTTGCTTTTAGTACCTTTATTCAAATGGAATCCTGTCACTACAGTTTGAGAGTTTCATATATTTGAATATAAACTGAAAGCCTGCCACTGAGATTCAACACCCTACTCTTTTCAAAGAATGAATAAGAAACCATTTGCCTTTTTAACATAGACATGATAATATCCAAGGCCCCTTTATCCTGATAAACAATTTAGTCTTGCAATGATAGTGCTGACCTCAATATAAAAATTTCAATAATCACTATTACATGTGTACAATTAACATTGTTAATAAAAAAAACACATGTTATATGTAATACCACATCTAATTCTAAAATACAAACTTTGGTCTCTAACTTCATTCAATGCTCTATTCAATTAAATTAATTTTAACAGTCTTTGTTGAAAACAAAATATTATGTATTTCACATACGTGTCAGATATCCATTAAACTGTGTCAATCTTTGTAGTGTCAACATAAATCTGACATTTGAAGCCGATGTCTTTAAATAAAATACTTGAGATTTTGACTTCAAAAGACATCGCAAACCAATGATCTGTTTTTAAATTTCAGGGGCGGGGGGGGAGGTTTCTCTTAATGGTGCCGGAGAGTAATGACAGCTGAACCTTGTGACATGGTATCAAACCATTGTTCTGCACTGAACCGGGCACTGGGTCTGAACTAAACCGGGCACCAGGTCTGAACTGAACCGGGCACTGGGTCTGAACTAAACCGGACACCGGGTCTGAACTAAACCGGGCACTGGGTCTGGACTAAACCGGGCACCGGGTCTGAACTAAACCGGGCATCGGGTCTGAACTCAGCCGAGCACTGGGTCTGAACTCAACCGGGCACCGGTTCTGAACTAAACCATACACTGGGTCTGAACTCAACTGGGCACCAGGTCTTAACTCAACTGGGCACCTGGTCTGAACCAAACCGGACACTGGACTGAACTGAACCGGGCACCGGGTCTGAAATAAACCGGGCACCGGGTCTGAACTAAACCAGGCACTGGGTCTGAATTAAACCGGACACCAGATCTGAGCACAAGTCATATAAATCATGTCAAAATCATTGAAAAATTTAATAAATTTTGATTTAATTTGTTTGTTTTACTTTGATTGTATTGTATTGATTCTATTATTCGGATCATGGTGGTCTAATTTCGTTTTTCAGGGAACTTTTTGTGTCCACAAGAGTCGGAATTACTGTTTGGGGAAAATTGTTTTGTTATGCTTGCATAAAACGTCATAGAGAAAAGGACAATCATCCAGAAAGTACAAAAATATGAAGCAACTAAGGTGGTGTAAAACTATGAGGCAACTAAGGCGGTGTAAAATTATGAGGCAACTAAGGCGGTGTAAAATTATGAGGTAACTAAGACAGTGTAAAATTATGAAGCAACTAAGGCGGTGTAAAATTATGAAGCAACTAAGGCGGTGTAAAATTATGAAGCAACTAAGGCGGTGTAAAATCATGAAGCAACTAAGGCGGTGTAAAATTATAAGGCAACTAAGGCGGTGTAAAATTATGAAGCAACTAAGGCGGTGTAAAATTATTAGGTAACTAAGGAGGTGTAAAATTATGAAGCAACTAAGGCGGTATAAAATTATGAAGCAACTAAGGCGGTGTAAAATTATAAGGTAACTAAGGAAGTGTAAAATTATGAAGCAACTAAGGCGGTGTAAAATTATGAAGCAACTAAGGCGGTGTAAAATTATGAGGCAACTAAGGCGGTGTAAAATTATGAAGCAACTAAGGCGGTGTAAAATTATGAAGCAACTAAGACAGTGTAAAATTATGAAGCAACTAAGACGGTGTAAAATTATAAGGTAGCTAAGGAAGTGTAAAATTATAAGGTAACTAAGACAGTGTAAAATTATAAGGTTACTAAGGCAGTGTAAAATTATGAAGCAACTAAGGCGGTGTAAAATTATGAGGTTGCTAAGGCAGTGTAAAATTATGAAGCAACTAAGGTGGTGTAAAATTATGAAGCAACTAAGGCAGTGTAAAATTATGAGGTAACTAAGGCAGTGTAAAATTATGAAGCAACAAAGGCAGTGTAAAATTATGAGGTAACTAAGGCGGTGTAAAATTATGAGGCAACTAAGGCGGTGTAAAATTATGAAGCAACTAAGGCAGTGTAAAATATTGAAGCAACTAAGGCGGTGTAAAATTATGAGGTAACTAAGGCGGTGTAAAATTATGAAGCAACAAAGGCAGTGTAAAATTATGAGGTAACTAAGGCGGTGTAAAATTATGAAGCAACTAAGACAGTGTAAAATCATGAAGCAACTAAGGCGGTGTAAAATTATAAGGTAACTAAGGCGGTGTAAAATTATGAGGCAACTAAGGCAGTGTAAAATTATAAGGTAACTAAGACAGTGTAAAATTATAAGGTAACTAAGGCGGTGTAAAATTATAAGGTAACTAAGGAAGTGTAAAATTATAAGGTAACTAAGGCGGTGTAAAATTATGAAGCAACAAAGGCGGTGTAAAATTATAAGGTAACTAAGGAAGTGTAAATTTATAAGGTAACTAAGGCAGTGTAAAATTATAAGGTAACTAAGGAAGTGTAAAATTATAAGGTTACTAAGGCAGTGTAAATTTATAAGGTAACTAAGGCAGTGTAAAATTATAAGGTAACTAAGGCAGTGTAAAATTATAAGGTAACTAAGGAAGTGTAAAATTATAAGGTTACTAAGGCAGTGTAAAATTATGAGGTTACTAAGGCAGTGTAAAATTATGAAGCAACTAAGACAGTGTAAAATTATGAAGCAACTAAGACGGTGTAAAATTATAAGGTAACTAAGACAGTTTAAAAATATAAGGTAACTAAGGCAGTGTAAAATTATAAGGTAACTAAGGAAGTGTAAAATTATAAGGTAACTAAGGCAGTGTAAAATTATGAAGCAACTAAGGCGGTGTAAAATTATGAGGTTACTAAGGCAGTGTAAAATTATGAAGCAACTAAGGCGGTGTAAAATTATGAAGCAACTAAGGCAGTGTAAAATTATGAAACAACAAAGGCGGTGTAAAATTATAAGGTAACTAAGGCGGTGTAAAATTATAAGGTAACTAAGGCAGTGTAAAATTATGAGGTAACTAAGGCGGTGTAAAATTATGAGGTAACTAAGACAGTGTAAAATTATGAAGCAACTAAGGCGGTGTAAAATTATGAAGCAACTAAGGCGGTGTAAAATTATGAGGTAACTAAGGCGGTGTAAAATTATGAAGCAACTAAGGCAGTGTAAAATTATGAAGCAACTAAGGCGGTGTAAAATTATGAGGTTACTAAGGCAGTGTAAAATCATGAAGCAACTAAGACAGTGTAAAATTATGAAGCAACTAAGACAGTGTAAAATTATAAGGTAACTAAGACAGTTTAAAATTATGAGGTTACTAAGACAGTGTAAAATTATGAAGCAACTAAGGCGGTGTAAAATTATAAGGTAACTAAGGCGGTGTAAAATTATGAAGCAACTAAGGCTGTGTAAAATTATAAGGTAACTAAGGCAGTGTAAAATTATAAGGTAACTAAGGAAGTGTAAATTATAAGGTAACTAAGGAAGTGTAAAATTATAAGGTTACTAAGGCAGTGTAAAATTATGAAGCAACTAAGGCAGTGTAAAATTATAAGGTAACTAAGGCGGTGTAAAATTATGAAGCAACAAAGGCAGTGTAAAATTATGAGGTAACTAAGGCGGTGTAAAATTATGAAGCAACTAAGGCGGTGTAAAATTATGAAGCAACTAAGGCAGTGTAAAATTATGAGGTAACTAAGGCGGTGTAAAATTATGAAGCAACTAAGACAGTGTAAAATTATGAGGTAACTAAGACGGTGTAAAATTATAAGGTAACTAAGGCGGTGTAAAATTATGAAGCAACTAAGGCAGTGTAAAATTATGAGGTAACTAAGGCGGTGTAAAATTATGAAGCAACTAAGGCAGTGTAAAATTATGAGGTAACTAAGACGGTGTAAAATTATAAGGTTACTAAGGCAGTGTAAAATTATGAGGTTACTAAGGCAGTGTAAAATTATGAAGCAACTAAGGCAGTGTAAAATTATAAGGTAACTAAGGCGGTGTAAAATTATGAAGCAACAAAGGCAGTGTAAAATTATGAGGTAACTAAGGCAGTGTAAAATTATGAAGCAACTAAGGCGGTGTAAAATTATGAAGCAACTAAGGCAGTGTAAAATTATGAGGTAACTAAGGCGGTGTAAAATTATGAAGCAACTAAGACAGTGTAAAATTATGAGGTAACTAAGACGGTGTAAAATTATAAGGTAACTAAGGCGGTGTAAAATTATGAAGCAACTAAGGCAGTGTAAAATTATGAGGTAACTAAGGCGGTGTAAAATTATGAAGCAACTAAGACAGTGTAAAATTATGAGGTAACTAAGACGGTGTAAAATTATGAGGTAACTAAGGCGGTGTAAAATTATGAAGCAACTAAGGCGGTGTAAAATTATGAAGCAACTAAGGCAGTGTAAAATTATGAGGTAACTAAGGCGGTGTAAAATTATGAAGCAACAAAGGCAGTGTAAAATTATGAGGTAACTAAGGCGGTGTAAAATTATGAAGCAACTAAGACAGTGTAAAATCATGAAGCAACTAAGGCGGTGTAAAATTATAAGGTAACTAAGGCGGTGTAAAATTATGAAGCAACTAATTATAAGGCGGTGACTGAGATAATTGCATGTGATGGAGGAAAACTTCAAGATGGAGCGTATCTGTGTATTTTGTGTCAGAGCATCTGTATGGTAGGTAAATGCCACGACCTCATCTGTCAGGAGGGAGGTCTTCTCACTCTTCCCAGCAGTGATGATCAATAAACAATGAAGAAGTGAACAACTCTTGTAATTAGCTCATCAAGGCTCTCGTTTGGCTGTCATTTGTTTTCCCTAAACAAAAACACTCAATATGTTCTTCTAAAACCTTCAAGATTTTTTGTGTCCAAGCCAAAGGCCTGTGATGAATCTGTAATATAATAAAGATTGTTTGATGGTCAGCTGAATACTACTAAAATCAGTATCGTATCGGTCATTCAAGATGTGTATACGTCATCAGATTTTGTGAAGAAAGTGGAGGTAAAATGTGTAACGGGCGTGTGGAAGGCCTGGGTCCAAATCCCGCTGGTGAGGAAGTTAAGAAAATTTTCAAAGGATAAATATTAAATTATTGAAATATAAAATATAAAAAAAAAGATCAAATAAAATAAAGAAAAAGAAAAAAAGAAAAAAATATTTTTTTTATGAATGACATTCTAGATATTTTATTTATATCATTCATATATGTATTATATTCATTTTTAAAATAACATATTTCATTCAGCAGTCTTTTTTGCATTGTTTAAAAGCTAACTAACATATTCATGTCGTTTATGCTGAAGGAATTGCTCTGAGCTTACTATTTTATGGAACACAAAGAGGAAACAATAACAGGTATTCATTCTGGTTTGAGTAAATATTGGGCAGATTTTAGGCTGGGAGTGTGTCCAGAGCCATGGAGACTTGGGGGCAGAAACTATGGCCCAAGTGTCATCATAACCTTCCAGGGCTGTTTTCCTAACTGGTCGGTCCTTTATGCAATGATAACATCACTACACATAACATGGTACTGTATGCTAGCGCCTGCGCATGCGTGGAAATGGGAAAAAATCAATGCAGAACAACGTGAATACTCATGTAGTCTGGACTTCTTAACTATACACAAATTTTCTCATTTTTATGTGGCTTGAATCATACAAATTGACATATGAATGACTTGTAAACTATGAATGATATTATCAATGGGATGAACCAACCTGATATATCCTGGAATGGCTACCCAAGGTTTTACAGTCTCTGCCAAGCTCTTTTCATATCACATATTTCTTCTATGTTTCATACACAAATAATGTAATTCTGGTATTAGGTAGTTTATCAGCCACATAGGTACAATGTGGTATATTGATAAACGCATTCTTTACAAAAATATGGTTTCCAATTCAAACTCAACTAACATTATTAAGCTGAAATAATCAAATAAATTTTGATTTAAAAACGTATCTATAGATACCAAATATTATTTACTCATAAATATGCGGCCAAATATAAATCAATCATATGCAAGAACCACTTTTAAATCTATCAAACTCCATGTTAACCAGAAATGTTTTAGTTGTACTCTTTCAAGCAGTCTACTTCATTAAATTCTGCATTTCTCTACTTAATCCATTAGCATATCAGAGGTATTAGTTTTCAGTCTAAACCGTTAATGACACAGATTTATCTGATACACATTCACAGCTATAGTTAGGCAGGACCCACCAGGGAACACTCCCTCCAAAATAAACCTTAATTTGCAAGAACAATTTGTTTGTACCGCTTCACGTAGCAAACTCAGTTTAGTTTCAGCCGGTGGATAGAAAGTAGAAATTCATCACATATTATACATGCACAGCTGGTTTAATTTATTACACAAGGAGAGCGCTTGTTGCCCCAGCTGACATCCTGATCACTGCTATCTTCCCTCATAGACACCATCACTCTCAGTTTCTTTCTCTAATTGTGTACACGTCTAATATTGCTGACATAAATATCCAACGCCATGATCAGACCTTGTCTGATGTGTGTGTTAAACTAAGACCGTATTAATTTATGCTATTTTATTTTGTCTTGGTGTTCAAGACTTAAACATTTGCTGGATGCTACCCTGGAGTTCAGGCATCTTTCATACAGAAATCTTTAACAGAAAAAGAAAAGTGTCATATCTTTATTAGATTTTGATTGGGAAAATGTGGATTATGGATTACACTACATATATGACCCAAAATCGCTGTTTCTTGTCATATTCTAGGATGAGAAATGAGAAATGAGAAATTAGAAATAAGATGATAAAAATAATATTCAATGTCACTTCAGATTTGCAATGTAAATGTTAAATGTTGCATTACAAGAGTTGTATTTTATGCACGGCGTTTTCCTGGTTACATTCCTGTCTTAAAACCTCCCTTCTGTCGCTCCTCCACTACAGTTAAAAAAAGATTCATTTAAGAAAACTACACTAAACTGGAAAAATCCAAAATAGCCAGGTGCCACATATTGTGTTGTATGCCTACCTACTATTGGCATTATATATATATATATATATATATATATATATATATATATATTTATATATATATATATATATATATATTGGATCTGATGCATAATACTTTCCATCCCTCAAAGGTAATTTATTAGACTCATGAATAAAGCGTCTGAGAAAATCAGTGCAGCCATTTTGGTGAATTAGTGCAAAAGTATTCAGTGGGTGCAACTCAGCCACTCCAGAGGTATTTAGCTTCATTCAATAATTGAGGAGATAACACGGTCACAGCTACACTATTCTTTACACTCACCCCAGGGAATCTCTATAAGTTTGGAGATTTATTGCATATTAATGTTCTGCTATAAATAACCCCGAGATACAAAGAACACACAAGTTCTATGCACAACTTACATTGATATTCGTTTGTTTCTTATGGGTATAAACATCGCAATATTATTATAAACATCGCTTTCAATATTATTTCAGTCATTTCATTGCAAGACCTACTTGTAGCAGATATATCGCTGCCTCATTGAAAAGCGTTGCAGGTCCTTGATATGACAAACCACCCTGTCGCAGATTTAAAAGAACAACGGGTTAATCCTTTTTGTATGGTCACCAACTCATATGATATGAGAAATTACATCATGAATTCAATGCTAACATGACCGGGAATCGAACCCATGACCCTTAAACCAAACACAGAGAAACAGATGCTAATAACTGTTGCCCGTTTGAACATGAAGCAAAATGTAATAAAACATAAGTTACAATAAGTTAGACACAATATCCAGTTTGTTGTGTAACTCTCTATAGGGATGTTCTGCTATTTTCATTTTGATATACTCTTAAATAAAAAATATTGGCTCACTATTTAAATAATGTCCTCCATGTCATTGACATGCATTTTACATATATTTAAGTTGCACTACTGGTACACCGTGTTATGCCACAGGCCATGGTGCAGTCGGTTAGAGAGCTAGCCTATTAGCCATACAAGTAAACGAATGTACCCTGTTATTTCAATATGCTTAAGACCGGCCCCACTAGCACAGTTTGTAGAGGGTAGGATCTGTGCCTTTGTTGGTTAAAAAAGTGGAGGACGGGAAGTGGTGGGTTCGATTCCCACGGCCGGCAGTGTTACTTTCACACTGGGTAAAAGGCTCGGAAGTCGACCTGATATGGCCATAGTTGCTGAAAGGGTCGTTAAAACACCATTTCACATTTCAATATGCTTAACTGTCAATGTTAAATTACACTAGATTTCCACAAATTCTTACCATCTTGTTAAGTGAAGGTAATGTGTGGTGACAATAAAATATCTTGTTTCTTTGCATTTCCATTTCTTTACTGCAATCCAATACAATAAACAGAATCGTTTAACTTCACGTGTCTACAGCGCACAATTTACAATGATCAGAACATAATCACAACTGAGCCAATCTTAATCCCATATTCCAGATTATCAAGCTATCACAATAACAACATAACCACAAATTAAAATCACACATGGGCAAAATCTAAGATACATTCAACTAACAGAGGAGACTGCCAAATACAATTAGCTGGCAATATTGTCACCACAAGGGGGCGCGATATGAGCTGAAATACAACATCTCAATTTTTACGATATTTCATTTAAGAAGTCCCAGAGAGGCTAGACATCCTATTAAAAAGGCTTATAAAGTGGAGAATCAGAAAAGGTTTGACAATTTCATTTGATTGCTAGGATATGATGATATACCATCGAGGATTTGATAAATGAAATTCGTTGGATTAAATTCTCATGGACCAACATAAGAGACCGCTAACGATCCTAATTAAACTGTCTTTAAACCCATTTTACAAAATTCCGTTTTATTGTATCGTGTGTTTTGTTTCTCTTAACAAACTGTCCATACAGTAAACAATATATTTTGTTTGCAATATAAACATATGATGCAAACGAGCCACATACAATACAATTGCGAGTTACCATCTTGTTTTTTTAATGATTTAATTTTGGAGAGTCTTGTGTACACTTCAAATTTTTGTGCACTTCCGGTATTCCTACATCCGGGAACTGTTAAGATTCGGAACCGGAACTATGCAACTCTCTAAGATCTAACCATTAAAAAATAAAGGATGTTAACAAATATTTGATATATTTTAGAATGTCTGACGCTCTGCATGGAAACAAATAAAGGGTATACAAAGTCTAGCAAACCCGGAGGGCGATTATATTAGAACCTTGAAGAATTCCCACAGAATATAAAAATGTCATGATATTTGTCAATGGCCTTGGCTCTGTTTGTTTATGCATGAGCAATGTGGAGTTCTCACTTCAGGATTGCTCACCACTGTGATGGAGCATAGCTGATATTTGCTAGAAGATAGATAATGGCTTATTTAGAGATGAGTAGGAGTGGCGTGTCAAGGAGCGGGTTAACCCCTAAAGGACTAGCCTCTCTAAATTTTGTTGATTGGCAGGACTAACCAATTTTTTGTTCTGGATGACATTAGTATCAGTGGCGTACCAAGGGGTTTGTTTTAGAGATTCCCTGGATGCGCCTGTGAGGATGCAAATTCACAAAGTGTGAACTCTGCACAAAGATGGGTAATGGATTATATGGACATGAGTTACAGTGGCGGGTCAAGGGGTTTGGTGAGGACCCCCTGAAAGCGCCGATGTGAGGACCCCCTGGAAGCGCCTATGTGAGGACCCCCTGAAAGCGCCTATGTCAGGACCCCCTGGGAGCGCCTGTATGAGGACCCCTGAAAGCGCCTATGTCAGGACCCCCTGGGAACGCCTATGATGATGGAAACCTGCACACATACAGAGAATGGGTTATAAGGTTTTCTGAAAAGATGAGGGAACTACACTCGCTCCTAATGGAGGCCAGAACTCATTTTCAAATCATGTCCTTCAGGAACTATCATACCTTTTAAAATTCTTCCAAAGAAAAAGTGAAAAAAACTGAGTGAAAAACTAATACCGAAAGATATGTGGAGCTTTTAACTTTCAACACTATTTCAGTCATGTCATGTCGAGACTTAGTAGATCTAGTGCTGCCTCACTGATTGTCATGTCATAGGTCGGTCCTCAGTGACATGACAACCCACCTGGTTGCATATTTATTAGGACAACTGGTTAATGCTAAGCTCATATGAGAAATTGTGACATGACTGCAATCACGGCCTGGCCGGAATCGAACATTTGGATCATAGCAGAGGAATTTGTGCTAAAGTGAACCATGGAACTACAGATCTTCACTATTCATCATATCATAGCTTTGTCTTGTCAGAAATAATGTACTATCTAAATTACTGTGCTATATATATTTCGTTCAGATTCACATTGCAACCAATGTTTGCTGTTCCACCATTTTTATATTGGAAACAGATTTATGGAAAGAGACAGTTATGGGAAGATGATGATATACAGAGATGTGGTATCTTCAATAATATAGCCAGAGCAAGTGTACCTCATACCGACAATGATGATATACAGAGATGTAGTATCTGCTATAATATAACCAGAGCAAGTGTACCTCATACTGACAATGATGATATACAGAGATGTGGTATCTCCAATAATATAGCCAGAGCAAGTGTACCTCATACCGACGATATATAGAGATGTGGTATCTTCAATAATATAGCCAGAGCAAGTGTACCTCATACCGACAATGATGATATACAGAGATGTAGTATCTCCTATAATATAGTCAGAGCAAGTGTACCTCATACCGACAATGATGATATACAGAGATGTGGTATCTTCAATAATATAGCCAGAGCAAGTGTACCTCATACCGACGATATATAGAGATGTGGTATCTCCAATAATATAGCCAGAGCAAGTGTACCTCATACCGACAATGATGATATACAGAGATGTGGTATCTTCAATAATATAGTCAGAGCAAGTGTACCTCATACCGACAATGATGATATACTGACCGTTTTATCACATATTATACACCTCTACATATTTCCTTAATGTATGTGTTGAGGTTGTTGGTAAGATATGCCCCACGGCGGTAATGGGGTCCCCTTCTCATATTCAAGCATATTAGGTTGATGTATATCCGACGGTCTTTGTAAGGGTTGCATATGGCATCAATCTTTATGGATAATCTCAATGATAAATGTGATTGTCGGTAGACAAGATTCCCTTCATCAGCATTTTGATTCTTTAAAAGGGGCTAGAGTTTCTTATAGCTGCTGCGTTTATACAGGAATCTGACATCCCCACAGACCGTTATTTATCTAACTTGCTAAAATAGATTTTCAAAAGTACAGATACACTTTCATCGTTTTCAGAATTGTTTGGCGCCGACCGCTACATATGTATAAAGCATTGTTTTGGAATGGCTTGCCCATGTTGTCTTTATGTTCTATGCTTATTGTTTTAGATTCATATGTTTTAATTTTCTTAAGAAAAAAAAATAACAGTACATTTAACACTGCCTCTGAGGCAGATGCTTTCAGAAAATGTTGTTGGTTTTAAAAAGTGATGAACATTCTGAGCGGCTCGACATTTTCAGAAAAAAACCTATTACGCCAAAATAAATATCCTAAAATAAACAAGCACATAATTATATTTCCTAGTCCTTGCGTATTTGGGTCAATTAGTATTCTCGTGTGAGACGTTATTTCATTAACATCCGGTGGGAAGTTCTCACAACGAGGCTGGGCTCTATAAAATGCCTCAAAGACCATCCGCCAGAAATCGGGAATGAAAAAGTACACTGACAAGAAAATAACTTTCTTCTATCAATCAGCAACACACAATTCTCACTGCTCAAGTGGGCCATGCTGCCCCCTGTTGATTGAAATCTAATCCACAGGGGAAATTTGTGGACATAACTTGGTTCATCGGAGTAAATAAAGTTGAAGTCATTTAAGTCTATTACACCTATAACTGTCTTTCTATTATTTTTAAGATTCCCAAAGTGATGAGTTTTTGTTTCATCTGAACATGCATCTGTTATAGAAATACCAATACATTCAAAGCATATAGAATGGTAGTCATTATATCAGCTGTCATGTTTAGAAACCTATCCCAACATGCATTGCACATAACCCATAAGACACCTGGTAGAAGAAATATGTCAAAACTTGAACATTGAGAATTATCAACTCACATACAGCCATGACCAATTGTATGATCCAAACGTGTTCAATTTTTTTAATATACTGATTTCAAAATACGGAAATCTAATTTAGATTTGAATTAAACATTAAGTCAATTTGACCCTTCATTTGGTAGGGTTATTACACTGAGGTCTTCCCCACCAGACAAGACGACCAGGGCGAAATAGCATTGTTTTTAATAAAATGTTATCTCCAAAGGTAACGGGTTCTCAACATTATTGCCGGGGCAAAACAAAAACAGGCCCAACAGAAGGTAGGGACCAACTCTAAGATTGTTTTTTTGTTTGTTTTTACATCACTTTCAACATTATTTCAGTCATTTCGTGATGAGACCTACTTGTAGCAGATATAGTGCTGCCTCACTGAATTGTTATGCCGCAGGTCCTTGACATGACAACCCACCCGGTCACAGATTTACAAGGACAACGGGTTAACCCTTTAGGCACGGTCCTCAGCTCATGTGGGAAATTGTATCATGAGTTCAATCCCGGCACGGCCGGGGTTTGAACCCACGACCTTTTGATCACCACAGAGGAACTGGTGCTAATAAGCTGGCGCTCTAACCAACTGCGCCACGGCCCATGGATTGTATGGGAAACTAGAAAGTATGTGATAGTGGTACTATAAGATGTTCTATAACTTGTATGGTATGTCTTCCACACCAATACATGTGTATCATGGAGTGTATGAACTCATTTATTTCACTCTCACCCAGAACCCAGATAAGTGTGAAATATATTATACTAGAACCCATAACTGTCTGAACCAACCCATCCATCACAGTGTATTCCCAGTTAGACAACTAACACTTTCCAGATTCCCCCTGAAGCAGTCTCACAGACAGAAACAAAACAATTTCATATGCAACAATCATTTCTTATTGTTTCATCATTAGCAGGAGAAATCTCTCATATCATTGCAAGGCATGTGTTATGCATGTCTCATAAGTCATCATTTAACATATTGCAGGATATTTGTAAGATCTCGTGTGTCATGTGATATGATTATTTTCCAACTGATGGTAGTAGCATGGAGATGGATCTACGTGTAACAAGGCAACACAGTCACCTCCAAGATTTTGGTCACAATTTTCTTTCAAGAAGACATTGAGTTGAATGCCTTGATCTAGAGAATATGTGCTGACATAATTTACATGTAATCCTTACTTAACATGGGAGAGTCAGCAAAAATACATAATAAGAGACACTGACTCCGTGGTTCTGATTAGTCATAAAGCGTGAAAACAATGTTGGCCTGGACTGTACGTCCCTTGCCTATTAGCACCTATGGAACACAACAGACGCCGGCCCGGGGAGCGGGCCTCCTGCTCAGTATCAGGGCGTAACGCACTTGCTATAGGACAAACACAAGAAAGTATGTGATAGTATGTGACAAACACAAGAAAGTATGTGATAGTGGTACTATAAGGTGTTCTATAACTTGTATGGTATGTCTTCCACACCAATACATGTGTATCATGGAGTGTATGAACTCATTTATTTCACTCTCACCCAGAACCCAGATAAGTGTGAAATATATTATACTTGAACCCATAACTGTCTGAACCAACCCATCCATCATAGTGTATTCCCAGTTAGACAACTAACACTTTCCAGATTCCCCCTGAAGCAGTCTCACAGACAGAAACAAAACAATTTCATATGCAACAATCATTTCTTATTGTTTCATCATTAGCAGGAGAAATCTCTCATATCATTGCAAGGCATGTGTTATGCATGTCTCATAAGTCATCATTTAACATATTGCAGGATATTTGTAAGATCTCGTGTGTCATGTGATATGATTATTTTCCAACTGATGGTAGTAGCATGGAGATGGATCTACGTGTAACAAGGCAACACAGTCACCTCCAAGATTTTGGTCACAATTTTCTTTCAAGAAGACATTGAGTTGAATGCCTTGATCTAGAGAATATGTGCTGACATAATTTACATGTAATCCTCACTTTACATGGGAGAGTCAGCAAAAATGCCTAATAAGAGACACTGACTCCGTGGTTCTGATTAGTCATAAAGCGTGAAAACAATGTTGGCCTGGACTGTACGTCCCTTGCCTATTAGCACCTATGGAACACAACAGACGCCGGCCCGGGGAGCGGGCCTCCTGCTCAGTATCAGGGCGTAACGCACTTGCTATAGGACAAACACAATCACACGCTCCCATGTACAGAACCTGCCAAGTTTCTCTGCCAAGTAAAACAATAAGCTCTGGAGGATATTTCACCCGCTACAATGGTCCGTTTGAAATCGTGAAGAATGTTTTTGCAATGCTCAAAAGCTTTTACCTTCTAATATATATATATATATATATATATATATATATATATATATATATATATATATATATATATATATATATATATATATATATATATATATATATGTACATGTACATGTATATGTACATGTATATGATTAAAAAAGATTAAAAGAAGAATTATATATTTATATAAATATAGAATATATATAAATATATATATATATATATATATATATGATTAAAAAAGATTAAAAGAAGAATTATATATTTATATAAATATAGAATATATATAAATATATATATATATATATATATATATAAATATAGAATATATATATATATATATATATATATATATATATATATATATGTATATATATATATATATATATATATATATTTATATATATTCTATATTTATATAAATATATAATTCTTCTTTTAATCTTTTTTAATCATATATATATATATATATATATATATTTATATATATTCTATATTTATATAAATATATAATTCTTCTTTTAATCTTTTTTAATCATATACATGTACATATACATGTACATGTACATATATATATATATATATATATATAGGGGGAGCAATGGCCACATTACTGACATGGGAATATCTCATCACCACTTTGCAGATATATTTCTTGGAAAACCGGGTAAAAATCCAAAATTATAAAACAGACCGGGCAGTGTGAACTATAGACGATCAATTTGGACCACTGCGAATCAATATATGATTTGACATATCGTGTAATGTATTGCAAATGTTTAGAGAGGTTCAAAACATTTTCCGGGCCCTGTAGACCAGCTGAGGGCAGACTAACGATGAACTGACTGATTTTTTGAATCTTTAGATTTTGCCAATTTGTGACTTGGGTATTGGAAATTTAAAATATAAAAGTATCACATTGCTAATAAATATCACCATGCAACGAATGTAAAAGTTTATTTTTAGTTATTGGCGCATAAATTGGCAGTTTAGAAAAATATACCACGCTGTTCAGTGAAAAGAATTCTATCAGAAAATGTAATTTATAGCCCTGCCAATATATGCGCCGTTATAAATAAATTGACCTAATACATATTATGTCATCATTTAAAGTCAACAAAAAATATCAATAAAAAATTGCAACATATAATTTTATAAATGCTATATCATTAACAATATATTGTTTTAAAAGTTTTTAAAAAGTATTATGAATAGTGACACATGTTTTTTAAACATGTATGAACAATTAAAGGTTTGGAATATGTATTTTTCTTTTTTTAAGAATATTTAACATTGAAGCAATCAAAACAGAAATGAACAGATTTATTTGAAGTAATTTTGAATGGATAGTATTGTAAGCCTGAAAATAGCGACTATTCTGAATTGTTCTTTAAAAAAAGATAAACCAAAATGTGGTATAATATCTCAATAAACCCTTGGCCAATTCATTTTTAACAAATATGAATCTTCAATTTTTCACTGTTCTGAAGTCGGCAACTATGATAGGATCAAAGGATTTTGAATCCATTGTGTAAAACAATGCGTTACCATGACGCCATATCTCATATAACGGCCGTCACGCCTCCATTCATTATTACTCCAAGGTTATATAATCACATGAAGGTTTTCAAACCTTTAGACTTCAGAGATAAATCTAACTGAACCGATCATTCCTAATTATAAGATTTCGAAACTTCTGTGGAGCAGCACTATTTTGGCTACAAATAGGTCTCGTCATGATGCCTGGATGAAAAGACCGCCGTTACCCTGACTCATGCCTTCGTGACCTCTACTTTAGACTATGGAAATGGATTACTAGCTGGCCTGCCGAACTCTGAAATTAGAAAACTGCAGTATATACAGAATGCGGCGGCACGGGTAGTGGGTAGACTCAGAAAATTTGATCATATATCAGATAAACTGAAGAAATTGCATTGGCTTCCAGTTCATGCAAGAATAAAATTTAAGATCCTCTTAATGACTTGGAAAGCCCTAAATGGAAAGGCACCCCCTTACTTACGTGACCTCTTACATGTGAAACAAGGTGAACGTAGTCTTAGATCAAATGATGGTATCTACTTATGTGTTCCAAAAATGCGCCTGAAGACTATAGGTGATAGGGCTTTTTCGGTGATCGGCCCCAGACTCTGGAATGAGTTACCTTCTAACATTAGAACTAGTACTACAGTCGACTCTTTTAAGAGTAGACTCAAAACTCACCTTTTCAGAACTCACGTTCTGAATATAGCGCTATGAACAGTCCCGACTGGTATCAGCGCGATATAAATTTTATTATTATTATTATGATATGACTGAAATAATGTTGAAAGTGACGTTAAAACCCTGACAAACTACATAAAAAAACAAAGCTAAGAAGGCTGGTTTTCAAACAAAAGAACTTCATGAATCTTTAGTATCTAACTGATCTGGTCCTGATCTGTCCCTGATTTGTCCCTGATCTGTTCCTGATTTATCCCTGACCTGCCCCTGATATGTCCCTGATTTATCCCTAATCTGTCCCTTATTTATCCCTGACCTGCCCCTGATATGTCCCTGATTTATCCCTGATCTGTCCCTGATTTATCTCTGATCTGTCCTTGATCTGTCCCTGATCTGTCCCTGATTTATCCCTGATTTATCCCTGATCTGTCCTTGATTTATCCCTGATTTATCCCTGATCTGTCCCTGATTTATCCCTGATATGTCCTTGATTTGTCCCTGATTTGTCCCTGATCTGTCCCTTATTTATCCCTGACCTGCCCCTGATATGTCCCTGATTTATCCCTAATCTGTCCCTGATTTATCCCTGATTTATCCCTGATTTATCCCTGATCTGTCCTCGTACAGTACCTTACAATCATGTTGCAGGAAAAGAGAAATTATATGTTGTAAAATCTGAAGTTTCAAGGAAAGATATCAAATCATGTTTTCGTTTATTTTAGCGTATAATTGTGAAGAACCGGAATACTAATTTAGAGATGTGACTTGATGTTTTTCAATCTTAAAGACGGATTAAAACATCAGCAAGCAAGCGACTTTAGTGAAAACTGAAATGCAAAATGTATTGCAGGAAGGCGCTGCAATGCATCATGGGTATTTAACAAAAATCAATATGTTTATGGAACGATTACAAAAAAAAAAATCATTAAGGACAACTATCGGTTGTCACAGACTCATGCAGAGTGAGTAATACAACAAGGCAGAGTTTGTTCTGCTCATTAATTATGCATGACTCACTCGACAATTGCTGTAGAACGGGAGCACACACACACAAGTCTATTTGAAAAAGTCCTCAGTGAAACGTGCCACCCCACGTGATGATGAACAATGAAATCATGTCCCGAAGAAATGCACTTTTTACTCCTCTATTCATGGAGAAAATGGCATGTGCACTGTTAAGTCACTGTCAAAACCTTCTGTGTTGTACTGCGAAGGCCGGGTAAAGTCCTCCTAGTAGCGGATCAATGTGGGGGGGGGGGATTTGGACTTTTCATCAAAATGACGAAAGGGTAAAAAGAAACGGGGTAGAATTAAAAGGCAATCAGAGATTCCTACCGATGCTAGATGTTCCACCTGAGGTGCAAAATACGTTGTTTGTTTTTTTTGGGTTTTACATCACTTTCAACGTTATTTCAGCCATTTTGTGATGAGACCTACTTGTAGCAGATATAGTGCTGCCTCACTGAATTGTCATGTCGCAGGTCCTTGACATGACAACCCACCCGGTCACAGATTTACAAGGACAACGGGTTAACCCTTTTGGCACGGGCCTCAGCTCATGTGGGAAATTGTATCACGAGTTCAATCTCGGCACGGCCGGGTTCGAACCCACGACCTTTTGATCACCACAGAGGAACTGGTGCTAATAAGCTGGCACTCTAACCAACTGCACCACGGCCCGTGGCCTGCAAAATACCTTGTCTGCCACAGTGAAATTTATTGGCAAGTCGGACACTTGTCAAATGTTGAACACACTTTGCTGTACTAATCGAAATTCAGCTTAATATTGTGTTTCACACCTCATCTTGTGATCCAATTGCTTTTCAATGATTTCAAAGTGTTTGTATGTTTTTGCGACATGAACGATTTTATCACTGTGAAATAACGTCAAGAATGGTCATGTGACAAAACGTCATCATACATGCATGATCTTGTGCGTAATATATCCTGATTTTATTGGCGGTCACAAAAAAATGTGCATGCCCTCCGCCAAATTGAAAACCCGTAAATGAAAAATTGTTGAATTCTGATTGGCTAATAATCATTTTTTAACAAGTGAATGGGAATATGGAATCACTGGACATTGTCGGAATGCGTTTTTTTTGGGCGGAATATCTTTGTTGTTTCAACATTGATCATCGAAAGTAATACTAAAAAGTAATACTAAACAAATCTATGTACTAAATAGACTACGGGGAATGACTCATGTTAACTCATTTTCGAAAATCTAGTCCATTAGGACCCTTTTTGCCTGGGGGCTGTCACACTTCGTATGGTCTCCTCCCCATCAAGCAACCCCCATAAGGGCCTTATATAGGGGGAATTCTAGAATCTGCCTCCTGGTCAAACCATGCTTGGCCAAAAGGCTACGATTTTGTTATTTTGGCTTCATTTCCAGTGCCTTTTTGCCTCTCTGACATGTGTCAAGGTCAAGGTCGTCTGAAGGTCACCGTCTATATCAACATTAACAATGAACTTGGCAAACAAGCAATCCCCTACTGGATTGACAATCATCCAGAGTAAGTACAAAGCAGATTTTCAAAAATATTCATTACAGAAGATACATCACTGATGCTGGACAACAACAGTTTCCAATTTGGAATCAATCATAATAGACAGAAAGTGGGTGTTGCCATGGGGAGCAAATTTGCTCCGAATTATGCCACTCTGGTTTTGGCATTTCTTGAAGAAAAACTGTATGAGACTCTCTCTGAAACTCTAACCAGGTAATCAAGGAAGGAATAGAAAAATATCTAAAGGGATTTCTGGATGATATATTCTTAACATGGGATACTATGCATGGCGATATAAATGATTTTTATCAACTCTTAAATAGACTACACGGTATGCTAAAATTTACAATAGAAACTGACAAAGATCAGATTCCCTTCCTAGACATTATGGTCCAGATGATTAAGCTTTGATTGAGACAGATATATTATATAAGAAAACAAACACAAAACAGTATTTGCATTTCAAATCATGCCACCCAAGACATGTCAAAAAAACATTTAACCTTGCCAGAAGAATTTGTACAATTGTGACTGATGAAAATGTGAAATTACAGAGATTAGATGAATTAAAAAGGTATCTCTATAAGAGAGCATCCCCATTATAAATCATCCAGAAGAGATTTTAGATGGCACTGGCTATGGACCAGAGAAGACCACAAACCAAGGAAAAGGAAAATGTTTCAACATTCATAAGTACATTTAATCCTAACAATATTAATATGTTCAGAGTCATAAAGGATAATTTACCAATGATCAATGGAAGTGAAAGAATGACCTCAGCTCTTCGAAATAAAAAATTAATCCATTGCAATAGACGAGCAGCCAATTTAAAATGATAACTCACACATGCTAAGTTTACAAAAGACAATAAAAAGAATCATAGGATGGCCGAATGTGGAAGTCAAAAATGTAAATGCTGTGAAAATATTGTCGAAGTAACACATTTTTTCTTCCACAAACCTGGCCATAAATTCATAACTATATCAGATATGACATGTGATAGTCAAAATTTAATATATGTACTATTTTGTATGGGATGCAACAAATATTATGTAGGTGAAACTTGTGATAAACTACGTAACAGAACTAGAGTCCATAGATTTTAGCACTTTATAAAATGCCTCTAAATAGCATGAAAACAGACAGATATTTCAGACATGAGTTTAAAGCAGACCTTAATAGATAGTATTACAATCAATTTCTAACATGTATCATTATTCTGTTATATATCTTATGTTTAGTTTAACTGTAAATATAATTTGTAGTTTGAATCATAACATTAGCATAATACTTGTCCTGACATGTTGTATATTTGCCTCTCCTGTAATAGCACTAATTCAATTGGATTATGATGTTTCAAAAGATTTTGTTTACCTAATTAGTACTATAATGGAGTTACAATACTAATCCCAATCAGATTATATTTGTAATAATTTTGTTTCCCTCACAAATTTGTTTACCTCACAATTAACTCAATTTATCCTTTTCTATACAACGTCATGTCATTGCTCCCTTGTATTGCAAATTGCTTTCAGAACAATATTCTGCTTTTAGAGTTATGTGAGTTTTTTTCAACCATTTGTCTGTTGTCTGACAGTCATTATGTTTTTGACATTTTTGGAGATGGGAATATGGCCCTTTGATATTCGTAAAATAAATTGACTTCCACAAAGTTCTTTTTAAGATTCATTCATTCATCAAACATGCAATGTGCATCTAAAATGAAAAAAAAAACATACCTGATATAGAACCTGGGTGATATAAACAGAACATGGCAGAACCTGGGTGATATAAACAAAACATGGCAGAACCTGGGTGATATAGACAGAACCTGGCAGAACCTGGTAGAACCATATAATCAGGTAGAACCTTTAGTATTTAAGTAGAACCTAAGCAATGTAGGCAGAAACTGAGATATATAGACAGAGCCTAATCTATATATAGGCAGAGCCTTAGCTATATCATTAGAACCTTAGCTATATAGACAGAACCATAACTATATAAGCAGAAGCTTAACTATATAGGCAGAACCTTAACTATATAGGCAGAACCTTAACTATATAGGCAGAACCTTAACTATATAGGCAGAACCTTAACTATATAGGCAGAAGCTTAGTTATATAGACAGAACCTTAGCTATATAGGTATATCCTTAGCTATATAGGCAGAACCTTAGCTATATAGTTAGAACCTTAGCTATATAGGCAGAACCTTAGCTATAGGCAGAACCTTAGCTATTTAGACAGAACCTTAGCTATAGGCAGAACCTTAGCTATAGGCAGAACCTTAGCTATAGGCAGAACCTTAGCTATAGGCAGAACCTTAGCTATATAGTTAGAACCTTAGCTATATAGGCAGAACCTTAGCTATAGGCAGAACCTTAGCTATAGGCAGAACCTTAGCTATAGGCAGAACTTAAGCTATAGGCAGAACCTTAGCTATAGGCAGAACCTTAGCCATTTAAGCAGAACCTGCAGCTTCTGGTATGGAAGCAATTTGGTTCATTTTATGATATTTCAGTTCCAGATTTATTGATGCTGTGGTGTTCCACTGGAATAATTCATACAATTTCAGGAAAGACCCCAGCAATGATCATGAACAGTTGGGCTGAACAGGGAGATCTCTGTTGATATATGATATTCTGAATGGTTCATATTTTCCCTTGCTGAAACAAAGAGTCAGTTTAACCTCTACTATCTAGTGCGGCATTATGGATGTCTGCTGTTCATCCACATACTCAATATTTTTGTCAAATATTGAAGGGGCCATGGGACGTGGCGCAGTTGGTTAGAGCACCAGCATATTAGCACCAGTTCCTCTGTGGTGTCCAAAGGTCGTGAGTTCGAACCCCGGCCGTGCCGGGATTGAACTCATGATACAATTTCCTACATGAGCTGAGGCCCGTGCCTGAAGGGTTAACCCGTTGTCCTTGTAAATCTGTGACCGGTTGGGTTGTCATGTCAAAGACCTGCGACATGACAATTCAGTGAGGCAGCACTATATCTGCTACAAGTAGGTCTCATCACGAAATGACTGAAATAATGTTGAAAGTGATGTAAAACCCCAAATAAACAAACAAACAAACAAATCAATATTTTTGTCAAATATTGAAGAATACAATACTTCTTGATATGAGTGAGTTCTCTTGTGAAATCAACTGATTGTTTTCGAATTATATTTTTCATGTTTGAGCTACAATATTGAAGCACTGAGTTCAATGACGAAATTCAAGGCATGTTTACATTAGGATATTGGGTCAAAATGTGATGCATTGACCTTTAAGGCAAGCTTGTCATTCTATTTGGGCAAGTATTATTTGAGATTTATTCAAATGAGAGTTTAATCATGGCAACGGTAAATCCCCCCCCCAAAAAAAAAAATATGTTGACATAAACTGCATTAATTAATCTGAAAACATAAAAGTTAATAATAAATTCATGTATCAAATTCTCAAATAATACCAGAAAACAGAACATGTATGTGTCAAGAGGTTAGGACCTGGGAGAGTTTGTTTGTTTGATTGTTTGTTTGTTTTCTTGAAGTTTTACATCACCTTCAACATTATTTCAGTCATTTCGTGATGAGACCAACTTGTAGGAGATAAAGTGCTACCTCACTGAATTGCCATGTCGTAGGGCCTTGACTTGACAGTCCACTTTGTCACAGATTTACAAAGACAACAGGAAGTGGAAATATATTTTAATGGAAATGATAAAGCAACTGACTCTACAACACCTGCTGGAAAGTAATTTATGTGATTCATATATCGAAGGTTTAGAAATGTCCTTCTATGCACAAGTTCTTGAATTTTTCAATGACTTGATTCTTCCAATGATTTTTCAGAAGGAAATCATATGGAACAGTAAATATATTGGATAGAATTAGTAGAAAGACAATTGAACCAGTATTTTGGCCAGATTTCTATAAAGCAGGTGTTGTCAGGGTCAGTGACCTGTTTGATGAGTCAAATAATATGCTTGATTTCACCAGTTTTGTCAATAAATACGGCATCAAATGTATTGTTTGTTTGTTTGGGGTTTTACATCACTTTCAACATTATTTCAGTCATTTTATGATGAGACCTACTTGTAGCAGATATAGTGCTGCCTCACTGAATTGTCATGTCGCAGGTCCTTGACATGACAACTCACCCGGTCACAGATTTACAAGGACAACAGGTTAACCCTTTAGGCACTGGCCTCAGCTCATGTAGGAAATTGTATCATGAGTTCAATCCTGGCACGGCCGGGGTTCGAACCCACGACCTTTGGATCACCACAGAGGAACTGGTGCTAATAAGCTGGCGCTCTAACCAACTGCGCCACGGCCAGTGGCCCTGGCATCAAATGTAATATTTTACTATATGTACTATAGGTTAAGAAAAGCTATACCAGCAACCTGGATAATCGACATTTTCAAGCCAAGTTATTCTGCCTATAAATATTTCTTTCAGATGTAATGATTCCACAAAAGTCAAATATTGAAGGGGCCATGGGACGTGGCGCAGTTGGTTAGAGCACCAGCATATTAGCACCAGTTCCTCTGTGGTGTCCAAAGGTCGTGAGTTCGAACCCCGGCCGTGCCGGGATTGAACTCATGATACAATTTCCTATATGAGCTGAGGCCCGTGCCTGAAGGGTTAACCCTTTGTCCTTGTAAATCTGTGACCGGTTGGGTTGTCATGTCAAAGACCTGCGACATGACAATTCAGTGAGGCAGCACTATATCTGCTACAAGTAGGTCTCATCACGAAATGACTGAAATAATGTTGAAAGTGATGTAAAACCCCAAATAAACAAACAAACAAACAAATCAATATTTTTGTCAAATATTGAAGAATACAATACTTCTTGATATGAGTGAGTTCTCTTGTGAAATCAACTGATTGTTTTCGAATTATATTTTTCATGTTTGAGCTACAATATTGAAGCACTGAGTTCAATGACGAAATTCAAGGCATGTTTACATTAGGATATTGGGTCAAAATGTGATGCATTGACCTTTAAGGCAAGCTTGTCATTCTATTTGGGCAAGTATTATTTGAGATTTATTCAAATGAGAGTTTAATCATGGCAACGGTAAATCCCCCCCCCCAAAAAAAAAAATATGTTGACATAAACTGCATTAATTAATCTGAAAACATAAAAGTTAATAATAAATTCATGTATCAAATTCTCAAATAATACCAGAAAACAGAACATGTATGTGTCAAGAGGTTAGGACCTGGGAGAGTTTGTTTGTTTGATTGTTTGTTTGTTTTCTTGAAGTTTTACATCACCTTCAACATTATTTCAGTCATTTCGTGATGAGACCAACTTGTAGGAGATAAAGTGCTACCTCACTGAATTGCCATGTCGTAGGGCCTTGACTTGACAGTCCACTTTGTCACAGATTTACAAAGACAACAGGAAGTGGAAATATATTTTAATGGAAATGATAAAGCAACTGACTCTACAACACCTGCTGGAAAGTAATTTATGTGATTCATATATCGAAGGTTTAGAAATGTCCTTCTATGCACAAGTTCTTGAATTTTTCAATGACTTGATTCTTCCAATGATTTTTCAGAAGGAAATCATATGGAACAGTAAATATATTGGATAGAATTAGTAGAAAGACAATTGAACCAGTATTTTGGCCAGATTTCTATAAAGCAGGTGTTGTCAGGGTCAGTGACCTGTTTGATGAGTCAAATAATATGCTTGATTTCACCAGTTTTGTCAATAAATACGGCATCAAATGTATTGTTTGTTTGTTTGGGGTTTTACATCACTTTCAACATTATTTCAGTCATTTTATGATGAGACCTACTTGTAGCAGATATAGTGCTGCCTCACTGAATTGTCATGTCGCAGGTCCTTGACATGACAACTCACCCGGTCACAGATTTACAAGGACAACAGGTTAACCCTTTAGGCACTGGCCTCAGCTCATGTAGGAAATTGTATCATGAGATCAATCCCGGCACGGCCGGGGTTCGAACCCACGACCTTTGGATCACCACAGAGGAACTGGTGCTAATAAGCTGGCGCTCTAACCAACTGCGCCACGGCCAGTGGCCCTGGCATCAAATGTAATATTTTACTATATGTACTATAGGTTAAGAAAAGCTATACCAGCAACCTGGATAATCGACATTTTCAAGCCAAGTTATTCTGCCTATAAATATTTCTTTCAGATGTAATGATTCCACAAAAGATTTGCTTAAATCTTAAACGAAGGACTTCTAGTACTTTTGCTAATGATAAATGTACAAGACTCACAGCTCTTGAAAAATGGGAAAATATTTAGCCAGTAAACGATGACTGGGAACACATTTTCATACTTCCATATGCATGTGCAAGGGAAACACAACTTCAGTCATTACAGTACAGAATTATATATAGAATTTTGCCATGTAATAAATGGCTATATACATTATCCGTTGTGGAATCAGACTTGTGCCAAATGTGTAATGTAACAGATGATATTGTCCATTTTTTGTATTATTGTACACATGTTAAACAATTTTGGAACTCATTAGAACTTTGGTGGAACAGAACCAGTTCACAAACTATTCAAATAACAGAAAAACATCTGGAATATTTTAAGAATGTAAACTATGTTATGTTATTGGCAAAACAATATATCTACTTGCCAAAAAGTAAAAAGAACTATATATGTTTTTATGATTTTCTACACATTATAAAATATAGATTAAATATAGAGAAATTTATTTGTACACAAAACAACTCACTAAACAGTTTTAAAAACAGTTTTGGGGGCAATTATGGAAAGCATCGGATAATATTATTTTATGTACTTTATATATGTACCAATGTAGTTATTGGGAACTTCACAAGACAATGAACTATGTGGTGTCTGTTACTGTTCCTGTATAAGTTAGGTGTTGTTACTGTTAAGATTATGTAAAAATGACAATAAAAATACCATTGAGCTCGGATGTGAATTTGTATCACGATTTCAATCTTAGCTTGGTCAAGGAACGAACCCATGTCGAAGTCGGATTTCCCACAACAAAGAATATCAAATTCAATTTATTGTAAATTCCACTTCCAGGTATATATATTAGTTGTGTGCAATAAACTGGTCCATTATTACCTCATCAAGAAGCTGGATAATTCAATCTTTTATCTTCTATACATATTCTATAGATGTAATGCACAGCCTCGTTTTGATACCTGCAAATCACGAATTGCCCCACTAACACAATGTAGTCTCATGAAATATTAAAAAAAAATCTGGATGTTTTGTGTCATTCATCAATACAAAACATAACTATCAGAGTGGAAAATAATACTTTTATAATCTTCTATTGAATATGAACGTAAATGATAAACCTTAAAACAGTTTGTCAATATATTGGATATGCCTTTAATAATTAAGGAACCATGAAAAGAATATAAATGCTAGCTTCAGCTAAAATATAGATTTTCTTCATTATGGCAGTTTCAGAGATGATTACAGGCATTTTGTATCATTATGGTATGCGTTTATATGTCATTTTGTCTCATTTATTTATTTTGGCTGCTATTTGTATCGATTTAGATAAAGAGCTTTCACTTCAATATTTAATATATGAAATACATAATAGCTCTACACAGTGTAATTGGTTTGTTTGTTTGGGGTTTTATATTACGTTCAAAATTACTTCAGTTATTTCATGACGAGACCTACTTACTACATATATATTGCTGCCTGTAATGACCCATAGATCCATTCCATTACGTGAGACTCTTAACACATTTTGAGACATATTCCAGCCATCTTACCATGTTTTTAGTGCTTTCATAGCTTGGCTAGAGCTATTACAAAGGAATTTGTTTGTTTGGGGTTTATGTCAATCACCATCATATTTCATTTCTTTCTTGAGGAAACCTGCTTGTAGAAGATACAATGCTTCCTCACTGAATTGTCATGTAACAGGTTTGTATAACAACCCCCCTGGTCAAGGATTCAAGGACAATGGGTTAACCCTCAGGTAATAAGGACAATGGGTTAACCGTAAGGTTACAAGGACAATGGGTTAACCGTAAGGTAACAAGGAAAATGGGTTAACCCTCAGGCACGGGCTTCAGCTCATTTGAGAAATTGTGACAGGAACTTTATGCCTACATGGTCGGGAATCGAACTCACGACCTTTGTGTCACTACAGAGGAACTATAAACTTGTACAGTAACTAACTAAATCACACATGATTTTGACCATAATACAAAAGATGCGAATTCCTCTTTTTCATCCCCCACGCTGATTTTTTATCTTTATTTGAAAAGGACGTCATGTAATAGGAAATAATATGGAACAATAGTCATATATGGTTAAGATCGTCATCAGAATGATTAATTCCTCTTTTCCCCTGTATTCTGGCATACTAAATCATGGAAATAGGTCAAATAAGGTCACATGGTGACCTACATTGGACCACAGCAAGCTAATCAATATCTTGCCTCTATTTACACCCAATATGCTATTGAATATTTATATCAACATCAAATGAGCAGACGAACATTTTTTTAGAGAGAGGGCAATACCTGTATAACACAACGTGGATACACAAATATTATAGTCCTTTCTCCCAATTCCTTACAAAAATGTATGTGTCATTACTTTGCAAATGTTGCATTCAGTATTATTTATATGTCATCTATATCCCTCTATGAAACTGCAAAATATTGTGGATTGTCAAACTGCTTCGAGAAATACAACAATATATTTGCCTGAAAAGGAGTCTTAATATGGTTTCCAGATATTTATAATGCATACGATTATCAAAACTGGCTTCCAGATAGACATATGAATATTCATATCCTCTCTATTTTAAAATTATATATGGATTCCGTTCATGATTGAGCGTAATTGCATGCAGTTTGTGACTTTTTCATTACGTATTAATGAATAGTTACACCATGTTAAATGTAAACTTAATGATTGACATCCATCATCCTGTTATACTTATATAGCTATGACATGATATTTGTAGCAAATAGCAAATATCATGGTGCTCAACAAATGTATATATATATATATATATATATATATATATATATATATATATATATATATATATATATATATATAATATGTTATCTGCTGTTTATCTGCTGTTTATCTGCTTGTTTATTAGCTTGATTAGGTATGATATATATATGAACGCTGTCAGTGGTTTGTTAGCTAAGCCTGAAGAAGTCCCATGAAGGAATGAAACATGTCACAATAAAAGGTTTTAACTCTTTGTCACCACGGACTTGTTGGATTACTTTCATCACCATTACACTGTACACAACGATATATATATATATATATATATATATATATATATATATATATATAAATATATATATATATATATATATATATATATATATATATATATATATATAAATACATGATAAATATATGATATTGATCAAATATATCGACACAGCAACATTTTATATATATTTGAATTTCTTAAACATCATTAATCATTCATATTTGTAAATCCATAATATAAAAATTTATATTCAGAACTGCTATGAGTAGGTCTCGTCATGAAATAACTGAAATATTGTGACGTAAAGCCTTATAAAACAAACAGATATACTTTAAACAGCAACAATGCAATAACATATCTGAGGTTGATGCCCAGGGCGATAAAATGCGAACATGACAAGTCATGTATGAATCACGTGGTATAGTGACATTGAGGTACTGAGTATATGCAATGAGTGCAGTCATCCTTGACCATGTCTTGCTGGGCTCTTATGAGGCCACAACCTGTCATGGACTGCTGAGGTTATCAATACCTTATATATAAAAAAAATCATGCTTATATTGCATTGTCAATACTTTCTACACACAGAAGGTAGAACGTCGATTCAAATATAACTTTATGAACAACAAGTATAGTGCTAAAAAACAGAAGTCCAATGTGTTTGCCATTGATTGATTCCTGTCAGATAAGCATGGTCTTTTGGCATTTGTGACAAATACATATTGAGAGCTGACCAATACCTAACAAACAGTTGTTCAGTTTGGCGTGATCAGACAAAATCTATTAAAAACACCCATACAAATTTGTTTTCTATTTAAGGTCATTTATTTGATTTATATATATCAAATTTAGTTATCTCTAAGTCTATATGTATATAATGGCAATGAATCTAGAGCAGTCCTGTGATGAACAATTAGTATACAAGCCTTAAGGTTCAAAGAAACGTGTGAAAACATCTTTGGAGTTAAAGCCATAGCTGGGGTAGCTGTTCACACCTAGGGGGTGGCAATATAACACTGAATGACAGGGAATTGAAACCTAAACTGCTCCTACCTCTCTCTGCTTGTCAGCCCCCATATGAGAGTGCATCACCCATTGATTGGTAACACCAGGATTATCCCAAAGGCTCTTGATCCTAATCCTATAATCCCAAGTGGGATGTGCTATATCTTGTACTTGTATTGATAAAAAGATATGCTATAAAAAAGATCTAGTGAGTTGTGAGTAGTTGTTTGTTGTACCTCCTTAACGTCCTGAGTAGTTCCCGTATGAGAGTACATCCTAGGTGAGTAGTTCTGGTGAGTAGCTCTGGTGAGTAGTTCTGGTGAGTAGCTCTGGTGAGTAGCTCTAATGAGTTGCTCTAGTGAGTAGCTCTAGTGAGTAGCTGTGGTGAGTAGCTCTAAATTGGCATCTCTGAGTGGGTATCTCTGAGTGGGTATCTCTGAGTGGGTATATTTAAGTGGGTGTCTATGAGTGGATAGCTCTATGTGGGTATCTCTGTATGAGTAGCTCAGGGGGAGTAGGCAGAGATTATACGGTACAGTGAGGCGTGGTAGGAGAGCAGATGGGGGGAGGGGAGGATGCCTGTCAGTAGTAGAGCTCTCTGGTCTGGGCGGCGGGTACGATCCTCATACGGGACGTCCCGGCGTGAACACTGGCTGCTCACCGTCCCGGCCACCGCATCTACAGCGTGAGCACAAACACCGCTACTACTGATCAACTGCTCAGATGCATGTATGGTAAAACTTACCACTGCTCACTGGATTCGCTGACCATTACCTACTACTCACAATGACCATTGTTTAAATGCATATCTGTTCTTATTGACCACTTATTGACCCCTGCTTAAATGCATAACTGCTAAAACTCACCACTGCTCACGTGCATATCTGAAAATACTGAGCACTGCATAAGTTGAGTACTGGGTATCTCTGTATGAGTAGCTCAGGGGGAGTAGGCAGAGAAAATACTGAGCACTGCATAAGTTGAGTACTGTTCATGCTGTTCAGTTCTCACACTGAAAGCAGCTAACATTGATTACTGACCACTGCTCACATGGATATCGACAAAAACTGACCACTGCATATAGTGACCACTTGAATTCTTCTCACACTGACCAACTCTCTGTAATAATGCCAACGTTCTAGATTAAGTACACAAACCCTCAATTTCTAATATTTAGTAGTTAGTCTCACAGTTATATTTTATGCTGCTACGGTATGTTTTCTTCCTGGCCTAGAAACTAGATAATGAGCGGTCCACCTGCGTGTGCATGGAGGGTGGTCTTTAGAATCAGCTCCAGCCAAAGTATATCATACATTTTATATTTACAGTGATCCAAAGCATTACCCCTGTCAAATCCAGAATTAGCTCTAACCATTTTCAAAGAATACTGATCTATATATTATACTTTGAATTTATAGTGACCCCAAGCATTACCCATGTCAGCTAAGAACTGAATCCAGAATTGGCTCAAAACATTAAAAAAAAAAATGCTATATATATTTGATAACCCAAAACATTACCAATATCAGCTGAGAATTGGAACACTTTTTTATATTTGAATCTATCAAATCTGCATTGAATGGATTTACAGCTCCAGTTTATCGTTAATCCAGCGAATGATAAACACTGATTTTGGCTTTTTTTGTCCATTAATGAGCGCGGGATGGATCTGTCTGAGAACATCTGCAGCCAAACAAGTGTATCTGCATATCAGGTCTACAGACCACGTTACCCTGGGATCAACAGCTGATCAAATACAACTGCTCAGATGGCCTAGGTCTACTCAAACAACTGCTCAGCTGACCTAGGTCTACTCAAATAGCTGCTCAGCCAGCCTAGGTCTATTCAAATAACTGCTCAGCCAGCCTAGGTCTACTCAAATAGCTGCTCAGTTGGCCAGGTCTACTCAAATAGCTGCTCAGTTGGCCTAGGTCTACTCAAATAGCTGCTCAGCTGGCATAGGTCTACTCAAACAACTGCTCAGCCAGCCTAGGTCTACTCAAATAGCTGCTCAGCCGGCCTAGGTCTACTCAAATAGCTGCTTAGCCGGCCTAGGTCTACTCAAACAACTGCTCAGCCGACCTAGGTCTACTCAAACAACTGCTCAGCCAGCCTAGGTCTACTCAAATAGCTGCTCAGCCGGCCTAGGTCTACTCAAACAACAGCTCAGCCGACCTAGGTCTACTCAAACAACTGCTCAGCCGGCCTAGGTCTACTCAAATAGCTGCTCAGTCGGCCTAGGTCTGCTCAAATAGCTGCTCAGTCGGCCTAGGTCTGCTCAAACAACTGCTCAGTCGGCATAGGTCTACTCAAACAACTGCTCAGTCGGCCTAGGTCTACTCAAACAACTGCTCAGCCGGCCTAGGTCTACTCAAATAGCTGCTCAGTCGGCCTAGGTCTGCTCAAACAACTGCTCAGTCGGCATAGGTCTACTCAAACAACTGCTCAGTCGGCCTAGGTCTACTCAAACAACTGCTCAGCCGGCCTAGGTCTACTCAAATAGCTGCTCAGTCGGTCTAGGTCTACTCAAACAACTGCTCAGCCGGCCTAGGTCTACTCAAATAGCTGCTCAGTCGGTCTAGGTCTACTCAAACAACTGCTCAGCCGGCCTAGGTCTACTCAAATAGCTGCTCAGTCGGTCTAGGTCTACTCAAACAACTGCTCAGCCAGCCTAGGTCTACACAAATAGCTGCTCAGTCGGCCTAGGTCTGCTCAAACAACTGCTCACTCAGCCTAGCTCCATCCAAACAACTGCTTACTCAGCCTAGCTCCATCCAAACAACTGCTTACTCAGCCTAGCTCCATCCAAACAACTGCTCACTCAGCCTAACTCCATCCAAACAACTGCTCACTCAGCCTAGCTCCATCCAAAGAACTGCTCACTCAGCCTAGCTCCATCCAAACAACTGCTCATCCGGCCTAGCTCTACAACTGCTTATCTTCAATCCTGTCCAGAGCTATCTCATTTATTAAATAGTAAGTATTTTAAAACCTTGAACAGAGAACATTTCAGAATTCTCGCTATCTGCTCTCCCAGCTTTTTAGCTGGTCCGTGAGAAAATGACGGGATTGGCGCGAGAGAGCGATGCATGACGGGAAAGGTGTTGCACTGTAAACTTCCGCCCGCCTTTTTTCAGACTGACATTGTACATTGACACGCTAATGTCAGCGCTAAAGAGTGTTTGTTGTGTAATCTTTATATAAGTATATTGCAATCTACGTAATTCATGTCAACATTACACAAGCAAAAGTGAGATAAACAACGATGGAAAGATGAAAGGCAGAGGCGACAATGCCCCAAACAGGCTGTCGCCGCTGTTCCCGGATGTGCCGTGTGCAAAGAATTGGGTCAAATAAGATCGCAGCGCTCTGAAAATGCAGCGTATATGGGAGAGCAGATAGGGAAAATTGGGGTGCTGAGAGTCACGTGACAGCAGGCCAGGCCTTTGCATATTAATGGAGTTTATCGGTACACAAGGGACACATTTATTCTGCACAGGACAAATGAAAATATTCATTTTGATATAAAAGTGAATAAAAACTAATGCAGAAAGTGGCCCATTTTCTTTCCAATATCTCAAACATGCTATTATCTACTGTGTTTACTAACCATGCCTTATTGATTGCTTTGGTCTTGAATTGTGTACGAGAAAATAATAATCGATAACCAGCCAGCATAAATTCAGAATAACAATTGGCAGTTGAACAATAGATTTATGCTCGGTAGAATATGTTTTTATTTTATAAAACATGTTTGGGAGACAGATTTTGAAGGTTTGTTATTAAGATTTAAACAATCGATCATTTAAGACACTTAACATTGACAGTTGTTTTGATTAGTAAGACACATCTCAATTATTCCAAGAAATAAAGTTTGTGTAACCAACACTATAAAACTGGATTTCGATACTTCAAGAAAGCTGATCCCTTAATTAATAGCAACTTGTAAATTAATGTATCGCTCTTAATAATGTCCTATATTTAGTAAACTTTTTCTTTTGCTGCACTGGGAGTGAAAACAAAGTATTATTCTTTTATTTGTTTAGGGTGAAGGTTTGACACTTTGCAGAGTTCATATAGTTGATATTATTTCATGACATGGCCTATTAGTGTCAGATAAAGTGCTGCCTCACTGAATTGTCATGCAGCAGATCATTGACATCACAACAGTCACAGATTTATGAGGTTTTGACTCTTCATGGAACATGAATTGATTGTGGGCATATCAGGAGATCGAACCAACGACCTTTGGATCACCACAGAGGAACTGATACTAATCGGGCTTGTGCTCTAACCAACTGCGCCACGGCCAGTGGCCACCTTCAGATTGAATGAAATGTTAAAGAAAATAATGTCAAAAATATAATGCATCCTTATCAGATAAGGCGTATTGGTGTGGAAGCCGTTCAAATTCGCCAAAAGTACATAATCACAGCAAGGCATTGTAGTCGCCTAGCAACGGCAGGGGTCACGTGGTAACCATATCTTGGCGGCCATATGCCACAACACAATTCACTTCCAGTGTTTCATTGTAACCCACCATCCCTCCCACAGAAGCTAGTGCTTTCTGTATTCACACCCATCTGCTGTTATCTAATGTTAATATGATGTGAATTACAATGTATGATGACATCCTGCATAAATCTTAATTGCTGTGTGTATTTGATATGATGTAATGGTGCAATTGAAGGAAACTAAATACCTCAGTTACTCACCAGATGGCGCGAACACGATTTATAATAGCATATATGTGGCAGGTAATTGGTTCTGGTAGATCTATTGTAAATAAATCAAACGTGTGCAAACGATAATGATTGTCTCCCTAATTTTACTGAACCAAGATCCAGTGAAAGTTTACATTTTGAGTAGAGGCAAAATGTTTGTCTAAAGCTTATGTCATTATGGAACATATTAAACCGACAATGACAAAATGTGGGCTTAACAATCAGAATGTTTCTTGTGGTGGAAATTTGTAAAGTTTCAGGAAAAACAACAAAAACAACAAAGGACACATTTACATGCACACAGCTCTGCACAAAGAGGATAATCCATGGAATCCCATGTCAATAAATGGCATTTATCTTGAATTAGTTGGCCAAAATCCCTTTCAATCCATGACAGTAATATGCACAATGCAAAGCCAAGCTATCTAAGAACCCTGGGACGATCGCTTTGCGGCAATATTACGACATGCACTCTTTCATGTGCGCATGTGCAGATGGTTGTCTTCTTAAGTATATTTAATAGATTTACATGTAAATATATCATTGTGGATCTGTCAGAGATGAGTTATAATTTGTAGCAATTTGGGGCATGGTTTGAAGTATTATTCGAATGACATCTGATCTCGTTGTGTCTAATTATATATTCTGTCATAAAACAAAAATGTGTACTGTTAATTATGACAACATTAAATATATCATCAAGTCTACAGCGAAACAACTGTTAACCCATTGTACTAAACAAAATATTAAGAAAAAAAGAACGCAAACTTTCCAATATTTTCTAGTACTAATACGTTGTTTATTGATTTAAACTTCCTCCATTTTGCACGCGTCTTGGTGGATTTCATGATATTTAATATGGTAAAGATCTTCCAAGATCTTCCATTAGAATGCCAAACATATGTTTAAACTCTAAGTTCCTATTGAATTATTTAAAGACTCAAATTCAAGTAAAATATTAACTACATGTATAAATCATACAGCAACGTTAATGTAGAGAGTATGTGTCACCTTGCAGTCAATCTACAGTAAAGACTGTTGGAAATTGTGCTACCAACAACTACTGCTGTAAATTTACAACTTTAACAACTAATGCTGTAAATTTACAACTTTACCTATTGCTGTAAATTTACAACTTTACCTATTGCTGTAAATTTACAACTTTACCTATTGCTGTAAATTTACAACTTTACCTATTGCTGTAAATTTACAACTTTATCTATTGCTGTAAATTTACAACTTTATCTATTGCTGTAAATTTACAACTTTACCTATTGCTGTAAATTAACAGTACATGTACTTTAACAACTACTACCAGTGAAAGTAAAAGCAAAATGTACAACTACACGCCCACGTATGGGTCGACAACATGGTACCTTAAATAGGTAATACATGTTGCCACCAAATAGACCTGTATGTAGGGATACAAGAAGGAAGTAAATTTCCCTTGCAGATTGACTAGTGGGCTCCGCGAAGCAGATTGCCCACGTGGGGTACGCTGACCAATCAACGGTATGAGATTGATGGAGGCGCAAGGTCAGAGGTTAAAATCAGAGGTCAAGGTCAGATGATAAGTAGATCTGTGCTAAGTTGGGTTGGCTATCAGATCAGCATCTTCTAGAAATGAACTGCCTCTGTAGTTTAGCCTTTATCTTATTTGATGATAATTTCAATAGTGAATTTTAAGACAAAAGCGTTCAAGATATATATTTTTGTTTAATTGATGCATCAAACAAAACAGCTCTATCGATCAAGTTTGGCAGTTAATTTTAATATATCTTTTGTAACAAATTAAAAAGATACAAACATAACTTGTGTAAATGAGAAAATTATTTTGATTACATCTGGCAGATTTACGCATATCTTAATAAGGCGAACTATCTTACAAATAATACTAGGGAAGCATGTTGACCTAACTAGAGTGTTTGGAGCTTGCCTCTGAAGCATCAAGATTTGCCAAGGCGATGTCCACCTTGGGACTCTTAGTCCCAATTTCTATGTATGATATAGTGACAAGTGAGAACGAGGCTCCATAAAAACGGCTGAGGTCAATTGCAGCTGACCAACTGGGAACATACATGTGCTCGTTGCCGGGCCCAACTCGGAACATGCATATGCGCGTTACCGGGCCCAACATTTAATATTATATTAGCTCTTTCCCTTGTGCAGCTCAAATATACTGAAAAAGGTTGAACTATTTATTTTGAATCATAGTACAAATGTCACATAAATCGGTTCACGGAGTCATGGTTGTATTGGAGTGTGAATCATCCAGACTCTCTCTATACACTCCCTGTCTGTGCATACACTATTTTTTCCTGAAGAGTGGAGGGTAGAGTCTCATCACGTTTCCTCGCGAGATTTCATGCCTCCGTGCGTTGCCTTCCACGAGAACTCCTATCTACTTACGTTAAAGCAAAATGCGTGTCAGGCAAAAAATGTTATAGACAATCCTATAGGCTTAAAAAGTTGAGAAAAAAGGTGCACTACTCAATCATAACCCATAAAAAGAAAACTTGGGAGTGTTAAGTTGATTCAATACCGTTGGTTCCAAAATTTCTCAGCGCTTTTAGTTGCGGAGTTATAAACAGTCAGTTTAAGTTGTATTTTAGAAATCGAGTGACTTCCTGAGAAAAAGCATAACAAATATCATATCCCTAAGGGAAATTAATAATCTTAATTCTTTAAGAAAATGAGGCAAGAAGATCTAAGTGAAATGAATTTATTACAATTCAATATCAATTTAAATTTAATTGATGTGAACATAAAATGAAATGAATTCTTTGTTGACAACATGCACATGGCCAACTACGTACAACTTAACGTGGCAATATCTTGTGACCTTTGTCCATTTGAGCTGCAGAAATCAGACAAGTCTTTGGGGGGTATCAGATAGGCCTTGTTCCGGCTTGACTGGCAAAGCTGGTGGCGTGGCGTGGAGCAATGGCAAGCCTCGGGGAGCAACAATACTACCAATCCTATCTTTACACTATCTCACATCATACCGTAAAACTATGTAATTCTATGCATTAAAATTCAAGCCTCGGGGAGCAACAATACTACCAATCCTATATATACACTGTCCCACATCATACCGTAAAGCTATGTAATTCTACGCGGTAAAATTCAAGCCTTGGGGAGTAACAATACTACCACTCCTATCTATATACTGTCTCACATTATACCGTAAAGCTAGGTAATTCTACGTGGTAAAATTCAAGCATCAGGGAGTAATATTGCCACGACTCCTGTCTATGCTGTGTCTCACATCATACAGTAACATCACTCCTATCTATGCGTTGTCTCATATCATAGCGTAAAGCTATGTAATTCTACGTGGTAAAATTCAAGCATCAGGGAATAGCAATACTACGAGTCCTATCTATACACTGTCTCACATCATACCGTAAAGCTATGTTATTCTATGTTGTGAAACTTGTTTTCTTTTCACTGAGAAGCCATCCCCTAGGAAGTGATAAAGCCAAACCAAAAGCTGCAGATCAGATCTTACAAAAACACTGTAGTATATTTTGTGTCTCTTGAATGTGCCGATGTTATCTAAAAACCCTTAAGATGTAAATATGCCTGCATAAATAGAGCCAATAGCGTGCTGAAAAAATAGACTTAAATTACATATTTTTGGAAAATTGATTCAACCCAAATCATTTTCCCATGCAGTAGAACTCATAACTGACAGAGTTCAGATTGAGTTCAGGTCCCAATTGAGTTCTTATGACGTTAACACATTACCCCAGTTTGCAGGCATAACACATGAGAAGGTGTTTTTCACACTTTAATGCGTTTCACAGATATAGATTTAGTAGGCTCAATGTCCTCCTGGTGTGCAATCTAACATTATGAGGGACATTTTTGACCTGTTTTCATCATGGGATGACAGTGTTATAGGCCAAACCAGATAACCCATGTTAGCACACTGATATCACTCTGTTACTAATATGGAAAACCTATCATTTCTTGCTCATAACATTTAACAACAGTTATAAATATCAAATAGGTTTTTTTAACATAACATGAATAAGAAAGATAATCTACATTTAAGCAGTTTTTATGTGACTATAAAATGTGTTCTTTTAATCAAAATAAAGAAAGAAAAGCAGGAAAGAGGGTCTGGTGTGCTCCCTGTTGGTATAACAGGTGGCTTCGTTGTTATGGCACTCTCTTATTTTGAAGATAAAAACACGTAGTTCTCTGATGGGCCTGGGGCAGTGAGCCAGACCTTAACTGGCAATTCGCAGCCACGGGGTCGAGCATACGTTCTCACAAAGGGGCTGACTGATTGAGTCATTACCCTGCCGGCTCTCAGGGAAGTCGTTAAGAATACGAATAGCCACTCTCTGCGAATACATTTCACAAACAAAAACGATATTTGCCTTGTGAGTTTTACATTAAAAATTAAATATTTGTATTTCATTTCAACATTAAAAAAAATTAATTATAGTTTTTTTGGGGGGGAAATATTGTTGTTGTCTATCGCAACCATCTTTGTTTCTTTTCTAATCATATTTTGGTCTGAAGCTATGCGTTTCTAAACTGTTTATCTATTTTCCACTTTCTTTCCATATAATTGACCATTCCCTATAACTGCGCAGTTGCTATATTTGACATTATAACGATAATTTCAAAATAATTGCACAGTTGCTTTGTTTGACATTCCTTGTAACAATGATTATTGTTTTAAGTGCATAGTTCCTATATTTTACTTTCCTTATTTTACTATGACGATAATTTACCTTTAACTCTACAGTTTCTATATGTAATGTCCCTATAACGATAACTTCCCAATAATTACACAGTTCCTATACTTAAATTTTGTTATCACGATATTTTCCTTCTAAATATAAAATTCCTATATTTGACATTATAACGATAATTTCCCTATAACTGAACATTTCCTGTACTTGTCATTTTCTTTCACGATAATTTCCCTATAACTTTATATTTCCTATATTTGACATCCCTTTAACGATAATTTCCCTACAACTGCACAGTTTCTACATCATTTCCTCTCACAATATTGTCCCGATAATTTCCCTATAACAATTTATTCTATGATCACTGTGTATTCTGTACTGTGATTGGTCAATTCCTGGTCACATGAGGTTCTCTAAATTGTTTTATTGACCAGATGCATTATATTGCACGTCAATATACTTTCCACTGCATTAATGGGGAATTCCATGGCGGGAAATGTTGGGGAAGCCCTATAATGACGTCACCAGTTTGATCTGAGTGACCTGCAGACTGGGAAGCAGACGATAGCAAAAAAGTTGATACAGACAAACTCGTCCCTTTCAGTTTTCACTTTTAGAATTAAACCAACAATGACAGTAATTAACACAGTGATCATAGAATAAAACAAATATGTACCTGGGTGTCGTGCAATATGACTTTTTATGGACCTTCGGAAAGTCATATTGCACTCGGCTGTATAATATTTCCAGCACAAGTCATTCCCTATTCTGCATATTCCATTTTAGAAAAGCAAACATTTCCTCCATTTGGACAGTCCCTATAACAGGTTGTCATATAACTTTTCAAGACCACGCACGATACGATTAGGCAGGAATAGCACATTTACTTATCCATATATGCTGAGAAGTGTATGGACCAATCAGAGACAATTATACACGTGTGTGCTACCCCAAGAGAAACACGTGATAGTGCGGCGGCAGTTAGTTCAATTATTACAGCCCTTGAGGTTACACTTACTGACTGTCAAAAGGGGCAGTTATCAATATATGTCCCCATAATGGAGGCTCTGCTGGTACCTAGTCTTTACATCCACTGCATACAACTTGTTCCTCAAATCACTGGTCAATCAATGTCCTGCAACCACTGGTCACTACATTTAACCATAGTCAGCCACTGGCCAAAGGGGTGGATTTGTTTGTTTGCTTGTTTGGGGTTTTACACTTTCAACATTATTTCAGTCATTTCGTGATGAGACCTACTTGTAGTAGATATAGTGCTGCCTCACTGAATTGTCATGTCGCAGGTCCTTGACATGACAACCCACCCAGTCACAGATTTACAAGGACAATGGCACAGGCCTCAGCTCATGGCACAGCCCTTTGGCACAGCCCTTTGGCACAGGCCTCAGCTCATGTCTGAAATTGTATCATGAATTCAATCTCGGCACGTCCGGGGATCGAACCCACGACCTTTGGATCACCACAGAGGAACTGGTGCTAATAAGCTGGCGCCCTAACCAACTGCGCCACGGCCCATGGCCCCAAAGGGATGGAGAGGTTCTGGGTTCCAATTCAGATTTGGGCAAGTACTTGGTTCATGTTGTATGGTATGGAAAGTTGGATGCTAGTGAGTTGTTTCTCATTCCAACCAGTACTCCATGATTGGTCATTGAAATGTTGTGGTTTATGTCATTATGTCCATATGATAATAAAATATAAAGATCCCCAGTCATTCTTCAAAAAGAGTAGGGCATTAAGTCCCGGTGACGGGCTTCTATGCGAGATAACACGGCCTAAACAGTGCCAAATGTTATACAAATATAAACACTGGTCAGCCACTATCCCGTACATACCATGGAGTGATGAGTATACATCCCGTCAATGTTAATATCAAGAGAGAATTACATCTCGGTAGCACGTAGGTTCCTACTTCTGACTGTATTCCTGGTTATCTACAAAACACTTTCATGTCTCAGCATAATTCCTCACTGTTTGACTGTCCAGTATCTGCCAACCCCTCAAGAATTCTGTTCATTCCTAACAGTCCAAAATAAGATAATTATTAATAAGTGTTATATGGATTTAATACATATGCTCTACATGCATACTTCCAAAAGTAACATCTGCGGAGAAAGAGCAAATGTTGCTATTTTAAAATAGAATTCATTTTTTGATTTTTGTTAAGTTTGATTATTGTTGTAGTCTGATTACTGTTGAAATAGCTGAATTGCTGTTGAAACAATTATTTACAAGATTTATAAGTTAAAAAATGAATGACTGAATGGATGACTGAATAAATGAATGAATGAATGAATGAATGAATGCAATCGGTTGGCCAAATTATCATAGAGTAGGCCCAATTATTAAGTCGCAGGCTGAACCCTGCGTGAGCAGTGCCCCCTGGTGAGCAGTGTCCCCTGGTGAGCAGTGCTGCTACTTAATAGTTGAGCATTAGTGTTCTCCAATCACCCATCGCCAAAGCCCAGATAGGTGATCTGGAGGGGTTTGTCGAACGTCCATGGTCTCTACCAACTCCAACCAAAGAAAAGTTTGGTGGAGTTGATTGAGCTTTAGTGAAGTAAAAACTCGCCAGCTGCAAAAACTTTGGTAAACCCGTTTAAACGTCAAAATTGAACCCGTTTCAACTGCCGTTAAAACGGGTTTGATTCAATTTTTGCAGCTGGCGATTATTATCAAGTATTTATATTTTCTTTATTTAATGTTATCCAAAAAATAATCAAGCTTTTTTGTGAGATTTTAGACATAATCATACATAAAATATGAATTATCACTTAAACAGTTGGGTATTTAAAAAATCACATCTGAACGAGATTATGACCAAAAAGCAAAAATCTCAGACCTCTCCAGATCACCTATCTGGGCTTTGCCGATGGGTGATTGGAGAACACTAAGTTGAGCATACCCTTTGATAATTAGGCCACTGGTGAGCAGTGCCCCCTGGTGAGCAGAGGATACCTTCCTCAAGCATCCATCACACGCTCCCTGATCTCTCCATGTACAAAATGACAGCTGTACTTCATTGGAGAGTCTGTTCGACCACCATCTCTGCCCTTCTCTTGACCTGTGGTCAGTAACTTTGTCCGGATGGTCAGTAACTCATAATTGACCCCTCCCAATAGGTGCTATATTTATCGTCTCAACTGACAAATGACTCCTGAGAAGTTTGACTTGATGCGATCTCATGACTCACTTATGACTTACAGTCTACTCACTGATACTCACACATTGATAAATTGCCCACCTATTGGATTAACATGCAATCCCATAATGCCTCTCATTCTGCCATATAGAATCTTAACGTGTTTAATGATGTGAAAATTATCTGAGCACCATATATTGTATAAATGTTTTTCGTGAACCTTCCTAGAAGACCTAGGCCAAAATAAAATCAACTCTATGCCTGAGTAACAAAATCATGTATGCGTCAAATCAGTCATTATGGCTTAAACAAAATATAATATATGAATGCTGTGAATACATATGAGATCTTTTGAATAGCTTTGATCCCCTATTTTTACTTATCTCCAATCTTTTTCATGTGATCTTCCATTAAGAGAAACAAAGGCTGGGTGAGGAAAACTTTGGAATGTTCAGGCGTGAGCTGCTCAAATGTCTACAACCAGGGGGCACCACAGGCACCCGTCCAAAAATACACGGGACTGGCCACTAGGTGGCGTGATTATATGGTATAATTCAGCTTGTCTTGTTCAGATGTGATCTAATGAGAAAAATGAGTTATAACCGTCAATTAATTGAAGAAATTGTGGTTTATTTTCAATGGACCCTAGGCTAAATGCGTTTTAACTTGGCTGATGCAGAAAATGACTCAGTATTTTGATAATTCTACATGTTGATCTTACAAAAGACAACAAAAAGTTGAAAATTCAGGAGGTTACAACAAGAGAAGATGTCTGTTAAAGCAGTCCAAGATCATCAAATGATTCAGGATGTGCTTCAATTTAATGAATTCTTTCGGATTTTTTATTTGTATCTTGAAGGGTAAATATCGATTTTCCATTTCTCGTGCGTAATCAATACAACTATTTAAGCAGATTTTCTCAATCTTCATCTTTTTGTTCTCGTCTGTAATTGATACACTGGGGATATGCAACAATAAAGATGCGGTAAAACTGATATCATAATTTCTACAGGGTCAGTCTTCTGCAATAACTGTATAAATGTGAAGCCTGAGAAATAATGTCAGACCTTTCCATTTTATCTGGTGAAAAGCTGTGTTGGGATTTAACAAGGTAAAACAACACATACGGGAACTGTTGTAAATTGCCCCAACGTATATAAGTTAATGTTTCAGTGAATTTTAAGTGAATTGATAGGCTAAAACTAAAGGAAGTAAAGATTGCTCAAAATCCAGAGTCGATCCAGTTGTCAACACAGGTAATGTTAGCCCTTATATGTAGCATCTTACAGATGGGGTGAGCACTATCCAAATACATTTATCCATTGCCCTCTCAGTAATTCAGCACTGTCCTGATTAGCAGTGCCCCCTGGTTAGCAGTGCCCCTGATTAGCAGTGCCCCATGGTGAGCAGTGCCCCATGGTGAGCAGTGCCCTCTTGTGAGCAGTACCCCCTGGTGAGCAGTGCCCCTGGTGAGCAGTGCCCCTGGTGAGCGGTGCCCCTGGTGAGCAATGCCCCCTGGTGAGCAGTACCCCTGGTGAGCAATGCCCCCTTGTGAGCAGTGCCCCCTGGTGAGCAGTGCCCCCTGGTGAGCAGTGCCCCCTGATTAGCAGTGCCCCATGGTGAGCAGTGCCCCCTGGTAAGCAATGCCCCCTGGTGAGCAGTGTCCTGGTGAGCAGTGCCCCTGGTGAGCAGTACCCCTGGTGAGCAGTGCCTCCTGGTGAGCAGTGTCCCCTGGTGAGCAGTGCCCCTGGTGAGCAGTGACCCCTGGTGAACAGTGACTGCTGGTAAGCAATTTCCCCTGGTGAGCAGTACCCCTGGTGAGCACTGCCCCCTGGCGAGTAGTACCCCTGGTGAGCACTGCCCCCTGGTGAGTATTACCCCTGGTGAGCAGTGCTCTCTGGTGAGCAATGTCCCCTGATGTCTTATTCTTCTCAATATGTTATATCCAGGATTTCATTTTTGCATTTTCTTTCCAGTTTTAAGGTTAAAATGATGACAATTGAATTGTCCTTTAAAATCTAACCTACAAGGATAATACGGAAATTTCTCTTTTATTGGAAAATATCTGAGGTAAAGAAGCAATTTTAAGTGATATATCCTCAAAACATTAAAAGGATTTTTTTGTTCTTCTGATTTGTTAAACTTGAAATAAACCACCATGAAAAAGGTCAGTAACTGTTGTGTGAATAAAATATTCCTGATGTTCTGAGAGGATTGAGATAATAGAGGGCCCCTCCCTCTCCAGGGTATCTTGTATATCACTCCATAATGTAAACAAGCAACCGGAAGTACGCTCCATAACTGTAGCAGTTTTGTATGCCCCCATTATATTTGTATGGAGCCATATCCCCATAATTGCCAATATGTATGCCACCCATTACCCCATGTTTGGCTAGTCATATCCCCGGTCCCCGGCACGATACACTTATCATATGCAGCTGTGCCAGGGCAATTCCACCAAGCGGCACATCTACTTGATTCCGGTAGTGTAACCGGATTATTGTCCCCTCAAATATTGTAAGAAATGAATCGGGTAAAGTCATCCTGATCTAATTATGCTTGTACCAGCGCCAATTTGCTCCCAAAAAATGTGAATACTGCAACAGAAATATGAATGAAATAGTGCACAGTAATATTTACTAATTTTACTCCATTACCGACTTTTTAGATTTAAATTTTGAGATAAAATCAAGAACGCAGGAAATGTTTAATTGCTCACAGATACAGTATTTACACGGTAATATCATGAATACCAAACTCTGTGCCTAAAACATATTATATTAATATCCAGAAGAAAAAAAAATGATTTGTATTGTAAAATTCATCCCATCTCACATCCAGCTGAGAAAAAATGGCGTTAATTGCTCATTCAAATTTAGAAGGGAAATTTATTATGTCAATTTAATTCTAGCCGACTAATAACAAGCAAAGTCATTAAATTGTCAACATTTATTTGTCTGTTTTTGCTCATTCCTTTTCTAGTGGATCATTGTTTCTGGTAACTATGCTGCAATCTCATTACCATTGAGGTAAGCTCCCATCATGCACTGCAACCTCTCACTTTACAATATACAAGTAATGACAACATGTGAAGCAAATGTATGTTAAGCAATACAAAGTAAGAAATTCACAATACCATCATAGTGCAATTTAGTGTAGTTATCATACTGCCATGCAATGTAGATATTATAGTACAATGCAATGTAGTTATCACAGTGCAATGTGGTGTAGTTATCACAGTGCAATGTGGGGTAGTTATCACAGTGCAATGCGGGGTAGTTATCACAGTGCAATGCAGGGTAGTTATCAGAGTGCAATGTGAGGTAGTTATCACAGTTCAATGTGGGGTAGTTATCACAGTGCAATGTGGTGTAGTTATCGCAGTGCAATGCGGGGTAGTTATCACAGTGCAATGCGGAGTAGTTATCACAGTGCAATGCAGGGTAGTTATCAGAGTGCAATGTGAGGTAGTTATCACAGTTCAATGTGGGGTAGTTATCACAGTGCAATGTGGTGTAGTTATCACAGTGCAATGTGGGGTAGTTATCACAGTGCAATGTGGGGTAGTAATCACAGTGCAATGTGGGGTAGTTATCGCAGTGCAATGTGGGGTAGTTGTCACAGTGCAATGCGGAGTAGTTATCACAGTGCAATGTGGGGTAGTTATCGCAGTGCAATGTGGGGTAGTTATCGCAGTGCAATGTGGGGTAGTTATCACAGTGTAATGTGGGGTAGTTATCACAGTGCAATGTGGGGTAGTTATCGCAGTGCAATGTGGGGTAGTTGTCACAGTGCAATGCGGAGTAGTTATCACAGTGCAATGTGGGGTAGTTATCGCAGTGCAATGTGGGGTAGTTATCACAGTGCAATGTGGGGTAGTTATCACAGTGCAATGTGGGGTAGTTATCACAGTGCAATGTGGGGTAGTTATCACAGTGCAATGTGGGGTAGTTGTCACAGTGCAATGCGGAGTAGTTATCACAGTGCAATGTCGGGTAGTTATCACAGTGTAATGTGGGGTAGTTATCACAGTGCAATGTGGAGTAGTTATCACAGTGTAATGTGGGGTAGTTATCGCAGTGCATGTGGGGTAGTAATCACAGTGCAATGTGGGGTAGTTATCACAGTGCAATGTGGGGTAGTTATCACAGTGCAATGTGGGGTAGTTATCGCAGTGCAATGTGGGGTAGTTATACCAGTGCAATGTGGGGTAGTTATCACAGTGCAATGTGGGGTAGTTATCACAGTGCAATGTGGGGTAGTTATCATAGTGCAATGCAATGTACCAATCGTAGTTCAATGCATTGTAGCTATTACAGTGCAATGAAGTGTGGCTATCACAGTGCAATGTAGTGTGGCTATCATAGTGCAATGCATTGTAAGGCCACGGGCCGTGGCGCAGTTGGTTAGGGCGCCAGCTTATTAGCACCAGTTCCTCTGTGGTGATCCGAAGGTCGTGGGTTCGAACCCCGGCCGTGCCGGGATTGAATTCATGATACAATTTCCCACATGAGCTGAGGCCTGTGCCAAAGGGTTAACCCGTTGTCCTTGTAAATCTGTGACCGGGTGGGTTGTCATGTGCAATGCATTGTGGCTATCATAGTGCAATGCATTGTGGCTATCATTGTGCAATGCATTGTGGCTATCATTGTGCAATGCATTGTGGCTATCATTGTACAATGTAGTGTGTCTATCATTGTGCAATGCATTGTGGCTATCATAGTGCAATGAAGTGTGGCTATCATAGTACAATGCAATGTGGCTATCATAGTGCAATGAAGTGTGGCTATCATAGTGCAATGAAGTGTGGCTATCATAGTGCAATGTAGTGTGGCTATCATAGTGCAATGAAGTGTGGCTATCATAGTGCAATGCATTGTGGCTATCATAGTGCAATGAAGTGTGGCTATCATAGTACAATGCAATGTGGCTATCATAGTGCAATGAAGTGTGGCTATCATAGTACAATGCATTGTGGCTATCACAGTGCAATGCATTGTGGCTATCATAGTGCAATGCATTGTGGCTATCACAGTGCAATGTAGTGTGGCTATCATAGTGCAATGTATTGTGGCTATCATAGTGCAATGCATTGTGGCTATCATAGTGCAATGAAGTGTGGCTATCATAGTGCAATGCATTGTGGCTATCATAGTGCAATGCATTGTGGCTATCACAGTGCAATGCATTGTGGCTATCATTGTGCAATGCATTGTGGCTATCAAGTGTGGCTATCATAGTGCAATGAAGTGTGGCTATCATAGTACAATGCAATGTGGCTATCATAGTGCAATGAAGTGTGGCTATCATAGTGCAATGTAGTGTGGCTACCATAGTGCAATGCATTGTGGCTATCACAGTGCAATGCAATGTGGCTATCACAGTGCAATGCATTGTGGCTATCATAGTGCAATGAAGTGTGGCTATCATAGTGCAATGCATTGTGGCTATCACAGTGCAATGTATTGTGGCTATCATAGTGCAATGCATTGTGGCTATCACAGTGCAATGTAGTGTGGCTATCATAGTGCAATGTATTGTGGCTATCATAGTGCAATGCATTGTGGCTATCATAGTGCAATGAAGTGTGGCTATCATAGTGCAATGCATTGTGGCTATCATAGTGCAATGCATTGTGGCTATCACAGTGCAATGCATTGTGGCTATCATTGTGCAATGCATTGTGGCTATCAAGTGTGGCTATCATAGTGCAATGAAGTGTGGCTATCATAGTGCAATGCATTGTGGCTATCATAGTGCAATGCATTGTGGCTATCACAGTGCAATGCATTGTGGCTATCATTGTGCAATGCATTGTGGCTATCAAGTGTGGCTATCATAGTGCAATGCAATGTGGCTATCACAGTGCAATGCATTGTGGCTATCATAGTGCAATGAAGTGTGGCTATCATAGTGCAATGCATTGTGGCTATCACAGTGCAATGCATTGTGGCTATCATAGTGCAATGCATTGTGGCTATCATAGTGCAATGAAGTGTGGCTAGCATTGTGCAATGCAAGGGAACAATCGTAGCAAAATGCTTTGAACATGCAGTGAACAATACTATTCCGTTACTCTAAGGTTCAATATAATATTCCCCTCTGTACAACATTATGTTCTGTATCCCTCACAGTGAACAACATTACGTTTCTGTCTTCAAAATGATATGCAGTTTACCATACAGCACAATACCGAGTATTCTGTTTCTCTCAATTAGCAATGCAACATCCTGAATACCTCACAGTGTAAAAATCTGTGTACCTCATAATGCAATATTCTGTGTACCTCACAATGCAATATTCTAAATACCTCATGATGTATTATTCTGTATACCTCAAAATGCAATATTCTGTGTACCTCACAATGCAATATTCTGTGTAACTCATAATGCAATATTCTAAATACCTCATGATGTATTATTCTGTGTACCTCAAATGCAATATTCTGTGTACCTCACAATGCAATGTTCTGTGTACCTCAATTGCAATATTCTGTGTACCTCACAATGCAATGTTCTGTTTGCCTCAAAATGCAATATTCTGTGTACCTCATAATGCAATATTCAATAAACCTCAAAATGCAATATTCTAAATACCTCATGATGTATTATTCTGTGTACCTCAAATGCAATATTCTGTGTACCTCACAATGCAATGTTCTGTTTGCCTCAAAATGCAATATTCTGTGTACCTCATAATGCAATATTCAATAAACCTCAAAATGCAATATTCAGTGTACCTCATAATGCAATATTCAGTGAACCTCAAAATGCAATATTAAGTGTACCTCACAATGTATTATTCTGTATACCTCAAAATGCAATATTATGTGTACCTTACAATGCAATATTCAGTGTACCTTACAATGCTATATTCTGTGTACCTCACAATGTTATGTTCTATAGTCCTCACAATGCAATATTCTGTGTACCTCATAATGCTATATTCTGTGTACCTCACAATGTTATGTTCTATATTCCTCAATGCAAATTTCACTGCACAATATGATATTCACTCTCATACAAAGAGCACTGCAATTCTCTGAATCCCTCCCAGTTAAATATTGTGTATCACTTAAACAAGTATTTTCTGTGTCCTTTTCATAGTAATTGTACATTCATTCTCTTGTTACTCTCACATTTTAATATCATGAACTTCATAAACTTGTGTTACATGCAAGATATATAACACAACTTGCATGAGGGTAATGTTCCCAGCAATCATATAACACAACTTACATAAGAACAATGTTCCCAGCAATCATATAACACAACTTACATAAGAACAATGTTCTCAGCAATCATATAACACAACTTACATAAGAACAATGTTCCCAGCAATCATATAACACAACTTACATAAGAACAATGTTCCCAGCAATCATATAACACAACTTACATAAGAACAATGTTCTCAGCAATCATATAACACAACTTACATAAGAACAATGTTCCCAGCAATCATATAACACAACTTGCATAAGAACAATGTTCCCAGCAATCATATAACACAACTTGCACAAGAACAATGTTCCCAGCAATCATATAACACAACTTGCACAAGAACAATGTTCCCAGCAATCATTGCAGCCAATAAGACACAAACGTCTGGTTAAGAGATTCATTTGATGGGACCAGCCTACTACTAGGGTAATATACAGAGCCATTTGTTTGTTCCTCCCATCCATCTTACAGAAAACTACCTCTGATATTGCACTGCTTTGAAGGATGCAATGAGTTTCTATTTAATTTTGGTGACTTCAACCAACAATCATCCTATGTGTTGTTATAGTTGTTTTGCCTCCATCAGTCAGACAGCTTAGAAAATGATGCTTTTTGGATAAAAAGATATTTTTATGATATTTTTCTCTTGGGTAAATTGATTCTTCTGAGCGTTGTCTCATACCAATGTTATGTTTGCTTCGTTGAGTCATATATGTGAAAATATAATGTGTGAAAGAAAGGAAATAAAAATATTATTCAAAGCAATACTCCCAATGTCTGTTGATCTGGTATGTGGTAAAAACATGAAAAGCTGTTCAGTCTATCAAATAAGAATGGGAATTTATAGTCTATCAGTGTCATTCATGCATTGCATTTTTTCAAGTGATACTTATTATAGTCAATACTGAAAACTTATTTCAGCTAATAACTATCTGACTGTGCTTAACCAATATTGCATTTTGTATCAGAATTTTCAGACTTCTTCAAAATATCACTATATATTATTGTACACCTTCATCACAAATTGCCTCTGTTTTTACCTGCATAAGCCTACGGCCTATCAATGTTATTTATCTGAATCTTATGATATCTAACAAATATCCTTTTTCCTGTAATTAACCTTATGTATTAATATAATATTGCCTTTGTGCACCTGTATTTTATTGCCTTAATTCTTTTAAGATGTATTACCATTGTAGCTTATTACTTTGATGTTGATTATCTTAAATATATGCACATAGGTTAATTTTTAAGAAAATATTCTCTGTTACAAGATAAATTGAGGCGCAAGGCAGAATTGGACCAATTTAAAGCTCAAACGTTTTTGTCGATACGACTTATTTTGCTTAACAATGTTGCCTTATAACCACTTTTCGGTCAAATCATTTCTCTTACTTTAAAAATGGTTATCCTCAGGCGTGACAAAAAACAAAACACTTTCTTCAATTCATTCAACCGGATATTCCTTTAAATGAAACCGCATTATTTGAATGACAATTTCACTTGCTTCGTGAAAATAAACCAACTGCTAAGCTATCGTCAGCAGCAACAAAACGTATTTGAAAAATTACATACGCTACGTAAATATGGAGTAATTGGTACACGGCGCTTTATAGTTTTAATAAATGCAAGCTTTTGTTTTGCTTATTTTTGTTTAAACAATTATACTGTGAAAATCCAAAACACATTTTATACTTCGTAACTTTTGTTTAAAGCATTGATTATCAGTGAAGCCTTTTTTCAAGATTTACATATTTTTAACACATTCTTATATTTCATAAAGTTATTTTCCGGTTAAGTAGAATAACTGGACTCACATGTTTTGAAATGTAAATTTGCGTGTTTGTTTGGGGTTTTAAAATCATTTTCATATCGATCCTCATTTATATATCACGAACTGTTGTGAAACGTAGATTCGACAAATGTGGGCGATATTAGCATTAGATAAGGAATATATTATATTTCTTATAGTTATATTTCCTGAACAGTTCTGAAGAGTGGATACAATAAGTATGAAGAAAAGTTACAATAATCAGGAAACATTTATGTCATAAAGTGAACATCATTTCTCATTGATATTTCATAATATTTCATTGATATTTCATAGTTTTAAGGAGTGGATACAATAAGTAAGCGGAGTTAGTGTAAATGAGAAACATCGATTTTCATTTTATGGACAATTTTGAAGAATTGGTACCATAAACAGGAGACATTGTATCATACAGTGAACATCAACTTTCAGATGTATTTCAGAGACAGTTTTCAAGAGTGGCTACCATGAATAAATAGGTGAAGTTAGTGTAAAATGCAAAACATTGATTCTCACTTTATGGACAGTTTTGAAAAATGTGTTCCATAAACAGGAGACATTTTTTCAAACAGTAAACATCAATGTTCAGGTGTATTTTAGAGACAGTTTTCAGGAGCGGCTACCATGAATAAATAAGTGAAGTAAGTGTAAAATGCAAAACATTGATTCTCACTTTATGGACAATTTTGAAGAATTGGTACCACAAACAGGAGACATTGTTATCAAATAATAAACATCGATTCTGAGGGATACTTCATAAATTGGTGTATAGAGTAGCCACAGTAAAGAGGAGAATCTGAGTGAGTTCTTTCTCAGATGCTGCCCTGTCTACACCACAGATAACAGTGTAGAAGTGTACGGAGGCTTAAAGGGCTTCAGGTCCAGAGGAGTGTCTCATTTATTTATGCACCCTTGCAGTTTGAAGGACGTATGGGGCATTCACCTGCCCTCAGAGGGTGATTTCACAACCCCTCTTGGCACAAAAACACGTCTAAGAGGTTAAACTCGCCCGGAAGACAAATTGTCTTCACTTGTATTGGTTTGCTCAAGATGTGAGATACAGAGATGTAATGGCAAAAAGCCAACGTAGAAAACATTTATAATACTACAGACCAAAACCGCATTCCTCCATTACAGGATCGCTTAGTCTGACAAGTGGTTGTTGTCAAAAGGCCCCCTGCCAGTCTCCATTATCACTGATTAGATCTAGAGGAGTTGTGCATTTCTGGTTCCGGTAGAGTTTTACAGTTCCGGTGTGTACTTATCAATTGGTGAAAAACATGGAGATCGCCAATTAGCATATTGAACCATTTGTGGGGCGATCTGTGGGGCCATTTGTGGGACCAAATTCAGTAATATTTGTAATCAGTTTTTATATCACATGACTGCTAATATTCAGTTACCAAATCGTGCAAATCTGATCAAACATTGATGGCAGACAACTAATTATTACATATGATTTGTATGGAACAAACATGACCATTTGCTCGTGTCTTATAAATGAAAAAACTTTTAATAAAAATGTCAGATGCTTCATGGCTTTTCTTAAATTAAACATCGAGCGAATGAAAATCATTTTCTTTTGTGAAGTGCATGATAAACATCTAGTTTAATGAGTTGGCATTTGGGAAAATATGTTTAAATTATAATACACTGTTTGCTCCTGATCATCTGATTTTTTTTCTAATTCAAAAAGCACAGATGAATAATGGTCTCCGCTAGAGGGAGTCACTATACTCATCGTTATATTCAGTGATATGTCATTGTGTATGTAATTCTTGCGCAAAAAAGGCGTTGCGTCGAAGCGCCACTGAGTATGAAGCAGAGTTTATAACAAGCCAAGTGAGCGGTGTTTGTGTCTGCGCCGGGTTTGACGGCGAATGCTGTCCCATTGTATATTTAGCCCAAAATAGCCACATAGGACTCAGAAATTGACTTTCAGACAAGAAGCTGCGGAGGGTGTCTGTATTTAGGTCTTGTTAGTCATGCAAGGGGGCAGAGCGGTGGTGGTCCGGTGCACATCTCTGAGACTACATTCCCGGGAGCAGGGAGACCCACGCGCCACTAATAGCCTCACACAGTCCATGCCAACATTGCCTTCACAGTAGACCCACACGCCACTAATAGCCTCACACAGACCATGCCAACATTGCCTTCACAGTAGACCCACACGCCGATAATAGCCTCGCACAGACCATGCCAACATTGCCCTCACAGTAGACCCACACGCCACTAATAGCCTCGCACAGACCATGCCAACATTGCCTTCAGAGTAGACCCACACGCCAATATTAGCCTCGCACAGACTATGCCAACATTGCCTTCACAGTAGACCCACACGCCGATAATAGCCTCACACAGACCATGCCAACATTGCCTTCATAGTAGACCCACACGCCGATAATAGCCTCACACAGACCATGCCAACATTGCCTTTATAGTATTACTCAGCACATGTTGCATTTTTAGCTGTGGTGACTTTGTCAGTATAGTATTTAGTTAAGGGCAATTTTCTGTCATTCTGTCTGTCCGTCAACTTTGATTTTCTCGTAAACAACTGAGAGGATATTTAAGGTAATCATGAGTAAGATATAATAATGTCGGAAGAATACTTCTCCTTATTCTAATTCTTTCTATATTCGAGGATTCACTGATCCCTTTTCCTTAAAAAGTATCACCAAAATCTGTTGTGGTTTATCGCCTGCGTATATCATAACGCTGACTAAGGTCAATCGCCAAGCGTGGTTCAACCCACTCTGTCGATTACACTTGTTTCAGGAAGTTTTTCAACTTTAACAAATTGTATCACTTTAAAGAAAATCTACATTCTTAAATGTCATTCGCAGACTTGTGAGCACAATTTTGAAACGGTCTGTTTGTGACAATTGAAAATATTTCACTCTGGCCACCCCAAAAAAAAAAGTCTTGACACTCCTGCAATCTATCATATAAAATCCATCATCAGTTGGCCTTGGTGCAAAGAAATGTTAAGAAAAACGATATACCACAGAAGATACTTCACTTACTAAGTGCCAAAATCTGCTCAGACTGAATATACTTTGACTGGTTATGTGTAACCTTAAAGTAACTGAAAGCTATGATATAACTTAACCTACTACTCGACTGCACAGAAACCTACACTGCAAAGAAACCTTCCCTGCAAAGTAACATTCCCTGCAAAGTAACATTCCCTGCAAAGTAACATTCACTGCAAAGTAACATTCACTGCAAAGTAACATTCCCTGCAAAGTAACATTCACTGCAAAGTAACATTCACCACAAAGTAACATTCCCTGCAAAGTAACATTCACTGCAAAGTAACATTCACTGCAAAGTAACATTCCCTGCAAAGTAACATTCACTGCAAAGTAACATTCACCGCAAAGTAACATTCACTGCAAAGTAACATTCCCTGCAAAGTAACATTCACTGCAAAGTAACATTCACCGCAAAGTAACATTCACTGCAAAGTAACATTCCCTGCAAAGTAACATTCACTGCAAAGTAACATTCACCGCAAAGTAACATTCACTGCAAAGTAACATTCCCTGCAAAGTAACATTCACTGCAAAGTAACATTCACTGCAAAGTAACATTCCCTGCAAAGTAACATTCACTGCAAAGTAACATTCACCGCAAAGTAACATTCACTGCAAAGTAACATTCCCTGCAAAGTAACATTCACTGCAAAGTAACATTCACCACAAAGTAACATTCACTGCAAAGTAACATTCACCGCAAAGTAACATTCAACGCAAAGTAACATTCCCTGCAAAGTAACATTCCCTGCAAAGTAACCGGCAATTTCATTATTATTTCGGTCATTTCATGATGGGACCTACTTGAAGCAGATAAAGTGCTATCTCGGTGAATTATGGTATCAATCTTATAGATTTTTCCAACTTTTTTTAATTTTATCAAATGTTTAGGTGAAAAGTAGTTTGGCATCAGTTCCTCTTTGGTGATCCAAAGGTCGTGGGTTTGATTCCCGGCTGTGCATGGAATTCACATTGTAATTTCTCACATGAACTGACAACATTGAATATGGAAAAAAATGAATTTTTCTTTCTTATTAGCAAGGCCTTCTAAAGTTATTTATTTATTTTACTTATGCTAGACATTTCAAAGTTTTGTTAATTTGTATGTATTGTAAGAGCTAAATGTTGTTACCTCTGGTTTTGCGACACTTCACGTGGATATCAATGATATTTTCTCTCATTGACACGTTACAAGACAATGATATTGATAGATTTGATAGATTTGATAGATTTGACCTCTGAGGAAGAAGGTGGCTGAAGGTCAACCAGCGCTGGCCTTCATAGTTTCGCGGGCTGCATACTAATTCACCGGGGGTGAAAACAACAGCAGAGTTTCTGCTGAACCTCGTGAATATCCAGTCATTATATTAACTTGAACAACACTACATCAATGTTACCATTGACATGGATGTTCTTCTTATCATGCAGTTTTATGCAATACAATCATCACAAACAGAGGAATGATGAAAAAGAGACAAATGCTACATGTAAACATTCTATTAAGCTTACTCAGTACAGGTCAATTGGCAATTAGGAAAGAGATAAATTTATCTTTTATGTTGTTGTTCATTTTTTTAGAGTGATGAAATGGATTGAGAATAGATATATCTATGTGACATTATAACTAAAACCATGTATTTTTATCCAGAAAGCCCCCCCCCCCCAAACAAAAAACACATACCGTAGCGTAGATGGTATGAGTAGGTCTAAGGTGTACTGATGACACTTGATGTATTGTCAAAGTAGATTATTAAGACTAACTTTGTTTATCTCAGAATATGTGCTGGCAAGATATATGCAGTGCAGATGGTGTATTTAGACAAACAAGAAATATTTCTTTAAAACCAAAATGTGAACGCTGCAGAAATGGAGCACACAAACTGATGACATTCTTCACATTAGGTGTGGAATTATACAAAAGTCCAGTGCCCATACACAGTGTGCTGTAAACATCAGTTTTTTTAATGAAGACATATTTCTTATTTTCTGATAGAGTAATATAGCCCAATACAAACAGGACACAGCTGTGAAGACAATGTTGGCAGTGAATGTGGAGAAGTATTTTTGTTTACTCCTGTCAACAGAACAATTGTTCTTCTACTCCGAACCTTCTCTACTCACTCTGCACAATCAGAACTCCCAGCATGCCCTGCGGCCAATCAGACGTGAACATCAGCCCCGGACCAAGACAAGCGCTTAATGAGAAAGTCTATCACTCCCGTAATATATAGGGCTATTTGTTTGTTAAGCTTGGCTGTCTCATGCATAAGTACTACACCAAACAGAAACTTTGTGTATCCTTCATAATCGTACGTCCTTTATCTATCTCAGCAAGGCCACGGGCCGTGGCGCAGTTGGTTAGAGCGCCAGCTTATTAGCACCAGTTCCTCTGTGGTGATCTAAAGGTCGTGGGTTCGAATCCCGGCCATGCTGAGATTGAACTCATGATACAATTTCCCACATGAGCTGAGGCCTGTGCCAAAAGGGTTAACCCGTTGTCCTTGTAAATCTGTGACCGGGTGGGTTGTCATGTCAAGGACCTGCGACATGACAATTCAGTGAGGCAGCACTATATCTGCTACAAGTAGGTCTCATCACGAAATGACTGAAATAATGTTGAAAGTGATGTAAAACCCCAAACAAACAAACAAACAAATCTATCTCAGCCATTGCAGAGTCATAGGAAGACAATCCCTTATGTTTACAGATGACACATAGATTTAACTTTAATTACAATACACATAACATTGTTAAGGAGAGGGTGGTTTGTTTTGTATAGTAATATTCTTAAAATATGATACCATATAATTTCTACTTCATATAACTGACCTCTAGCTCTCTGTCTTAAATGGTCTCACAATCGAGAATTTAACAACCATTTTTTCTCTCAGAATAATGTACTGATTTAGGTGAAGTATCATATAAAATTGTGAGAAAAAAATAATCTGATCGGCCTAGTTGGGTAGTTTATCACAGATAAGATGCCCTTCACATCTTAACTCTTCAGAGCCCCCCTAGCACTATTTGCAAATATCCACGGGGTCCACACATAGGTAACTACGGAGAGAATCACAAACAATGGGTAACCATGGTGACAATTTCAGGTGATAAACATCCCAAGGAACCCTAACAAGGTCACATAGTCAGGCAAATCTGACAAAGACTTTTATGGAACAAGGGTCTAACTCCTCTCATCTTGTTACCATGGTATCGCCACAGGTCACCGGAACAGGAAGTGGAGCATTGTCACTTAGACGGCCAATTGTCATTGTTTGGCCATCGACTCAGCTTTGAGATTTACGGCATTTATTTCGTTCATGTATTAGTTCAACTATCAAAGTATTTGCCAATGTACAGTGTATTCCCCCATCAAACTGGGCCCATATTGACATTGATCACTATTAGTGCATAATGCTTAAATGTCTATGAGAGGAGAGGCTTATTGTGTCATAGACAAATGCAAATATAGTTTGAAGAGAATTCATCTCTTAACAAGTGTATTGAGCTGGGTCTTGGTCTTTTGAATCATAAGTGCGCCATGGAGCAGACCTAGTTTGAAATGGCGCTATAGAAATTGATTATTGTTATTTGTTTGTTGTTAAGTGTCTATTAAATAAAAATGAATGATAACGTTAGACACATAACACATAACTGTTGGAATTACCAGCAGATCTCTGCAATGTTCCAAGCACGTCTCCCCCACACAACATCATTTGAATTTGCTACCCAAACAATACCTGTGAATATGTGCGTTTGCGTTTGCGTTTGCGTTTGTGTGTGTGTGTGTGTGTGTGTGTGTGTGTGTGTGTGTGTGTGTGTGTGTGTGTGTGTGTGTGTGTGTGTGTAATCAAACTATTGCCTTCAGTATACAAGCCAAAGCCTTTGCTGCACATCTAACAACGACATATTTCAATTAACATGTTAAACTCTCTGTGGTCCCTGACATGCCCTTGCCTTAAGCTCTATGTTGTCTTTATTATACCTTTTGGGTGGGTTTTATTGAGACACACAGACGCACTTAATAAATCTAGATGTTACGTATGGGAATTAGACAAAGTGATTTTCTCAGAGCAGCCAGGCTGATATGGTGAGAAGATCAGCGCTATTAGGAGGGCAAGGGAATCCCTTTTGGTGGTAAATAAACGTGGAGGTGTGCTGGCAATGACAAGAAAATCTACCTTTAATGTCAAAACACACTGCAACAAAGCAACACACCTAACTCTAATGTCACAATGTACTGTTAAAAGTCCATTGATGTCATCACAGTAATGTCATATTGTACTGTTATAGATCCATTGATGTCATCACTGTAATGTCACATTGTACTTTATAAGTTCATTGATGTCATCACAGTAATGTCATATTGTACTGTTATAGATCCATTGATGTCATCACTGTAATGTCACATTGTACTGTTATAGATCCAATGATGTCATCACTGTAATGTTACATTGTACTATTAGTCCATTCATGTCATCACTGTAATGTCACATTGTACTGTTATAGATCCATCGATGTCATCACTGACATGTCACATTGTACTCTCATAGATTCATTGATGTCATCACTGTAATGTCACATTGTATTGTTATAGATCCAATGATGTCATCACTGTAATGTCATATTGTACTGTAATAAGTTCATAGATGTCATCACTGTAATGTCACATTGTACTGTTATAGATCCATTGATGTCATCACTGTAATGTCACATTGTACTGTTATAGATCCAATGATGTCATCACTGTAATGTCACATTGTACTGTTATAGATCCAATGATGTCATCACTGTAATGTCACAATGTACTGTTATAGATCCATTGATTTCACCAATCTAATGTCACATTGTACTTTTATAGATCCATCGATTTCACCAATCTAATGTCACATTGTACTGTTATAGATCCAATGATGTCATCACTGTAATGTCACATTGTACTGTTATAGATCCATTGATGTCATCACTGTAATGTCACATTGTACTTTTATAGATCTATATCCATTGATGTCATCACTCTAATGTCACATTGTACTGTTATAGATCCATTGATGTCATCACTGTAATGTCACATTGTACTGTTATAGATCTAATGATGTCATAACTGTAATGTCACATTGTACTGTTATAGATCCATTGATGTCATCACTGTAATGTCACATTGTACTTTATAAGTTCATTGATGTCATCACTCTAATGTCACATTGTACTGTTATAGATCCAATGATGTCATCACTGTAATGTCACATTGTACTGTTATAGATCCAATGATGTCATCACTGTAATGTCATATTAATATTGTACTGTTATAGATCCATTGATGTCATCACTGTAATGTCACATTGTACTGTTTTAGATCCATCGATGTCATCACTGTAATGTCACATTGTACTGTTATAGATCCATTGATGTCATCACTGTAATGTCACATTGTACTGTTATAGATCCAATGATTTCACCAATCTAATGTCACATTGTACTGTTATAGATCCATTGATTCCACCAATCTAATGTCACATTGTACTGTTATAGATCCATTGATTCCACCAATCTAATGTCACATTGTACTGTTATAGATCCATTGATTTCAACAATCTAATGTCACATTGTACTGTTATAGATCCATTGATTTCAGCAATCTAATGTCACATTATCTACCGAAGATGACATAAAGTACTGTTTTTGATATGTTGATGCCATCAACAATGCCACATTGTTATAAATCCATTAATGTCAGCATGGAATGTCACAATATACTGCATTAAGGATTATGTGTTCACTCCCTGGCCATTTAGTCTTTTAATTCAAGATAAAATATCTTATATACGCTGAGCCCTGTGCGTGACTGTTGTCCTTGTAAATCTGTGACTGAGTGGGTTGTCATGTCAAGGACCTGCGTCATAGCAATTCAGTGAGGCAGCACTATATCTGCTACAAGTAGGTCTCATGAGGCAAGTAATGAAATAATGTATAATTAATAATCTAATATTGTCTGATTGAAAGTCATTAATTTATAGGGTCACCTATTTTTAATTTATAGTTGAGAACAAAGAGTGATGACGTCATGAACAAAAAGTGATGACGTCATGTTCCAGACATATATACACCGACGCATCAACATTAATAAAGTACAATGACTACCCAGGCCACCGGCCGTGGCGCAGTTGGTTAGAGAGCCAGTTTATTAGCACCAGTTCTTCTGTGGTGATCCAAAGGTCGTGGGTTCAATCCCTGACCATGTCGAGATTGAATTCATGATACAATTTCCCATATTTCCTATGCCTAAAAGGTTAACCCATTGTTCTTGTAAATCTGTGACTGGGTGGGTTGTCATGTCAAGGACCTGTGACATGACAATTCAGTGAGGCAGTGCTACATGAAACTGAAATAACTTGATGTAACAACTTGATGTAACAACTTGATGTAACAACTTGATGTAACAACTTGATGTAACAACTTGATGTAACAACTTGTTGTAACAACTTGATGTAACAACTTGATGTAACAACTTGATATAACAACTTGATGTAACAACTTGATGTAACAACTTGATGTAACAACTTGATGTAACAACTCAGTCGAGCCATTGTTCACCGTACGGCACCGTTCAAATACCACTCAGATTGGCTGCGATTTAGTGCCCAGATGTGTTGCGAGCACCTAAAATGACGTCATTTAGCGTCCAGATCAGTTGTGAGCATCCAGAATGACGCGATTTGACCAGATTGGTTCAGATTTACTGCTGCACAGATTGGTTCAGAGCTCTCCCACCCCTGATAGTGCTGATATCATACCCTGATAGTGCTGATATCATACCCTGATAGTGCTGATATCATACCCTGATAGTGCTGATATCATACCCTGATAGTGCTGATATCATACCCTGATAGTGCTGATATCATACCCTGATAGTGCTGATATCATACCCTGATAGTGCTGATATCATACCCTGATAGTGCTGATATCATACCCTGATAGTGCTGATATCATACCCTGATAGTGCTGATATCATACCCTGATAGTGCTGATATCATACCCTGATAGTGCTAATATCATACCCTGATAGTGCTAATATCATACCCTGATAGTGCTAATATCATACCCTGATAGTGCTAATATCATACCCTGATAGTGCTGATATCATACCCTGATAGTGCTGATATCATACCCTGATAGTGCTGATATCATACCCTGATAGTGCTGATATCATACCCTGATAGTGCTGATATCATACCCTGATAGTGCTGATATCATACCCTGATAGTGCTGATATCATACCCTGATAGTGCTGATATCAGACTATGTATGTTCATAACGCTTTGTTACCTGAACTAGGGGCCAGGGCACTATACATAAAAAAGATTAAAAATTGGAAATGTTCTAGAGATGGTGTAAGATCGTTTTCGTTCTACAAAGAGATTAAAATGCCCTTTGGACAGACAGCAATAGTAATTGACATGCAACATCGCCCACTGTGTTTGAATTGAAGTCACTACTTCTCACGATAATAGAGAGGTCAAGAGGTCAGGAATACTGCTTCAGGGTCAAATGATCAATGTCAATGTTCTTGTGCATTATTTACAGTTCTCAGCAATGGTGAAATCCCAGATGTGGTACACTGTAAAAAGTTGCTGCAGAATATCAGCAAATTTTGCTGTATTTTTACAGCGTTAAATGTATATTGTACCTTAATTAACAACATATATTGCTCTCATATAGGTATGTGTGCTGTAAAAGGTAATAACTGTTTAATCTAGGACGAACTTGTTATGTGCGACAATTGTTTGGTAATTTGATAGTTTTTTTGTTAATTTCACTATCTACTTCGATACCATTACATTTAAGGCCAGTAAGAGATTTTGATGCAATAATCAAACAACATCTTGGTTTCAAACGCCATCTTGGTTTCAAACGCCATCTTGGTTTCAAACGCCATCTTGGTTTCAAACGCCATCTTGGTTTCGGTGCTTTCACAGCTAAGCTACATGAATCACAAATAATATTCACAGTAACATTAAAGATGATAATCTTCCACCAGTATGCCCAATACACAGGGATTCTGAAAAGAAAAGATGGTTCCTAAACTGTGTGATGCAGTGTCAGTTCTCCCTTCTGTCATATACAAAAGGGATGAAAGCTGAAATCATATATTATAACCTTGGATGGGAACGTTTTTACTCCATGTTTCAAGTTATTACTTTTACTTTCATGACCTTGAAGTGTGGATATTTCTGTTCTGTGCCATCCAATCCTTAAGTTTAGTGTTTCAAAACATATCCTAACCTAGAAATGTCTGTAATCCAGTTGAGGGATTTAGAGAAATGAATAGTATTCTATATAACATTGTTTTAATCCTGTGCACAGTGGAGTGTGATAATGCCGCACAGTGGAGTGTGATAATGCCGCACAGTGGACTGTGATAATGCCGCACAGTGGAGTGTGATAATGCCTATAGGGTATTCCAACATCCAACCACCGATTTTTTGTAACATGGATGGTTCCTTTTTTGACAATGATTGCTGACAGGCAATCATTGTCAAAAATAGGAACTATCTGTGTTATTCTGTGATCGGTACGATCATGGGAAATTCGTAGTCATATCCTGTGGGTTGTAATTCGTTTTTTTCTGTGGTCATTATTGTTAAAGCAACTGACGCCACTGTGGAGTGTTCGTCGTGTGCATGCGTAAATTAGACTGGTGCCGCCCTCTTTTCTTTACATTCGGTAGGGGACCAGTCTAGTATTCAGCGTATGAATACAAAAGAAAAGAAGTGTGTGATGTAAACAAAGCAGAACATTCAAAACTATGTCATCGTGTTCGCCCATCGTTTCATAAAATTATCTTTTTAAATTGCTTGAAAATGCTTCCCAATCGCTAGAACAAGGAATTGTCAGTTAGTTTAATTCAAATTTGGTGTAAATCGGACAATTAGAACAGAAATAACATGCAAAAGTCTGATCGATGATTTGCGGTTAGCGCCTGAGCGATAATATAGCAACTTACGCAATCAAACCTGAAAAGGCACATCTTTGCATACAGTAGTGCTAAAAAAATCGTTCATATACCAAATTAAATGTTTTCAAAAGAAAAATAAAGATAATTTCAACTGCCCCATCAGTTTGCAATAATTATTTCATTTTGTGTTTTTTTTTTGTTTATTTTAATTTTTGTTTTGTTTGTTGTAATTTTTGTTTTGTTTATTTTAATTTTGTTTTGTTTGTTGTAATTTTTGTTTCGTTTATTTTAATTTTTGTTCTGTTTGTTGTGAATTTTGGTTTGTTATATTTTTTTTCCCATCCGTGTTACATGTGGATCACCACTTGTTCTTGTTTTCATTTCTCTTGGAACAGAAATTTTAATTCTATGAAAAAAATAGTCCAAGAAAGCATAAGGTAAGGTACTAAAACTGTTTCTTGCATTGTATGGATCATATCTTTTACATTTTAGCGTGAACATAACTATTTTGAATCTAATTTGATACAACAGATGAGGTGTAAGAGTTTTTATGCTCTTGGTTTATACACATACTCTATATGTATTTAGACACGCGACTGAGATCAAACTATTCTTATCATTTGGTCTGCAGACAACTCATGGCCCCATTTAACTGTATAATCTCTCACCACTATCCTTCCCATTTGATTCACTTCTGAAGGGAGGTGTATTTGCCTGTGGAAACATGCCATGGCATAAGCTATCAGATATTTCATTTCTTTGAGTGTTTCAGAGAAATAAATGGCCATTTCTTTTAAATAGTGTTCCTGTTTATTTTGTACAATTTCATTCAAGTTTGGATGATATAAGGAAAACCTTCATTTTGACTGGTGGCCAGATACCAATATCGGAAAGGTTGAACACATGAGTCAGGAGTAATCAAACATCTATCTATAGTTAAAGAATAAGTGCAATATATGTGAAATGCACTTACATTTATCCCTCGTGAAGGAATAAAATCTGAGGGTAATATATGTGAAATGCACTTACATTAATCCCTAGTGATGGAATGAGATCTGAGGGCAATATATGGGTGAAATGCATTACACTTATCCCTTGTGAAGGAACGAGATCTGAGGGCAATATATGTGAAATGCACTTACTCTTATCCATAGTAAAGGAATGAGATCTGAGGGCAATATATGTGAAATGCACTTACACTTATCCCTAGTGAAGGAATGAGATATGAGGATAATATATGTGAAATGCACTTATTCTTATCAATAGTAAAGGAATGAGATTTGAGGGCAATATATGTGAAATGCACTGACACTTATCCCTAGTGAAGGAATCAGATCTGAGGGCAATATATGTGAAATGCACTTACTCTTATCCATAGTGAAGGAATGAGATCTGAGTGCAATATGGGTGAAATGCACTTCCACTTATCCCTAGTAAAGGAATGAGATTTGAAGGCAATATATGTGAAATTCAGACACAAACACAAGAGATTTATCTTGAATCAAGCCTGGCGACATATATTTAGACACGATGTTGGCATTGGTTAAGGAGGACAGATAATCCCTTATCAGACATCCATCTATCTTAATGCTGCCTAACCGCATCCCACATCCCAACTGGGAATAGAACTCTTGTCTCTGGTACGCAAGACGGATGACCTGCCATCAGTTCCCGGATGTAGGATATTTTTGTGTTATTATAGAATATAATAACAACTTGAGATAGATCCCTGGTTTTTATTTCAAACAACCTAAACGTTATACTTAACAAAATAAATTGATTCACATATAAATAAACATCACAAGAGATCATCGGATCAATAGATTATAAGATTATCGGTGTTGGTCTCAGATGTCTACTCGACATGACTTAATTTATCTCCGGTGTTAAGATATCCCCTGTAGACATCATATGACTGTATGATATGTTCCCATCTCCATCTTATACCACCCCATCGTGATATCATTGATGATAGTTCAACAAAAACATGACAGCACTGTCGCTCAAGGCGTGTTTTATCTCTATCTGGGTTCCCTGAGTGGACGGTGAAGAAAACTGCATTGAATATCATAGATTTATTATAACTGGTGTGAGAAAAGTTTTCCTGAACTGTATCATTTGTTAGGAATGCATGTTGTTCAATGTCCGGTTAGTTGTCTGTGACAGGTGTGATCTCACACAGCTTAAAAGCTATAAACATATTGTACAAACAGAAATGCAAAATGTTATATTTAAGATTAGGCAACTTTTACACAACAATCGCAATCCACTGAGATATGTAAGGAAAGCCTTATTTTTTGTTTGTTTGTTTGGGGTTTTACATCACTTTCAACATTATTTCAGTCATTTCGTGAAGAGACCTACTTGTAGCAGATATAGTGCTGCCTCACTGAATTGTCATGTCGCAGGTCCTTCACATGACAACCCACCCGGTCACAGATTTACAAGGACAACGGGTTAACCCTTTCGCACAGACCTCAGCTCATATGGGAAATTGAATAATGAGTTCAATCCCGGCACGGCCGGGGTTTGAACCCACGACCTTTGGATCACCACAGAGGAACTGGTGCTAATAAGCTGGCACTCTAACCAACTGCGCCACACCCCGTGGCCTGAAAAGCCTTACCATAAATATGGTAATGATTTATTGTAGTAATCCTACACATATATTGTATTAAAATAAGAAATATCTTATTTTAAATATCTTAAATAAAATGAAACTAATCTTCTGGGATGATTCTGAGATCGCATACGTATTTCTGTTGGAATATATGAAAGGATATCATCATATACTTGAGAAAAGTAACTTATGAAAATATTTCAGAAGATATTACAGAAGATTTCTTCACACTTTCAAATGATTTTGCAGAACTTTGAAGAGTTTTGGCAATACAAAAAAGGCAGAGGTACTTTATTTAAACATTTTTGTTGCAAAAATGTATAATTTTCTAATTTCATTTTGTGTTATAACTGTTTTTCCCTGAGATATATTGATGCAAACATTTGACCAACTTTCGGCCATCTTTCTTTTGGTGCTTTCACGTGCATCTTGGTGATGATTTTTGCTTTCACAGAAAACATGCAAATGCTTCCCCCGTCATATTCAACTTTTTAAACATCCAATACATCAGGTCGCCCGCTGCACAAATCCATCTTGGTGATGATTTTTGCTTTCACAGAAAAGATGCAAATGCTTTCCCCGTCATATTCAACTTTTTAAACATCCAATACATCAGGTCGCCCGCTGCACAAATCCACCTTGGTGATGATTTTTGCTTTCACAGAAAAGATGCAAATGCTTTCCCCGTCATATTCAACTTTTTAAACATCCAATACATCAGCTTTTCACCTTTAAATGTGAGACGCTAATAACTGTTCCATATATGGACAAGCAAACCACCTCGCAGGTGCCCGTATGCTGTTCCATATTTATGTGAACCAATCAGAGCAATCCTCCAATAATTAGTGACATCATTCGCCCGGTGCACAAATCCATTTCAACGAGAGGTCCTTGATTGTCCTGATATGTTTTGACAAGGATTGTCTGTCTAAATGTCCTATTATGGAAATAAATGACATTAATATTTTTAATAATAATTTCAGTTGTAGGAGATCATTGTGCAAAATTTACTTCAATTAATGTTGTTCAAAGTCTATGACTATATTATAATCTGTATTGTATAACAAGAGCGTTGCCTTTAAATTGTTTATTCTTGCTAAAATCAATCTTAACCTGTTTTTGTGGCCTCAGACCACTATTACAATGTCCCATTGAAAATCATAGTAAAAGCTTCACCTCCACAAATTCATAAAAATATATATATATATATATATATATCGACCTAGGGTATTTGGAACAAGACTTATCAGATGGAAAAATATTCATCTTTAAAAAAACAGAGTATGAAGTGAGGTTCCCACATATCAGTCAGCGCATATCTGCGCATTTTCCAACAGATCAAGTCCAAAATATTCATATATGAACGAGTCCTGTACGGTCAAGTCAATCAAATGCTTTCAAGATAACATCACATCTGGGATAGTGTATTTCTTTGATGGATCTGAGAGATAACCGGAAGAGGACTCACTGATGCCAACGCCCCCTACATGGACGATAATAAGGGTCATCATGCCACACTGTAGGTTTAATATTGGGCCAAGAAATGCCTCCGTAATCAAGTTATCAAAGATGACACGCTTTAAAAGGACATGCACCACAAAACCTTGACATTTCTGAAAAGCAAATTCATATCGGGTCATCAAGATTTGGGCAAAATAACCAAATTATACGAAGCAATTTACCATTGAAGCTAACTCCGGTTGACCCTCCACCAAAATGTCATAACAGAATGTTTGAGCAATATTGACTGCACCTCTGTCAAAAGTAGAATGGTCAAGGATTGGTCTAGGTCAGGGGGCAATAATGTTTCCTTTGCCCATTATGCTCTGTGATTGTTGGACTCGGTGCTGCCATAAGCTGAGTCTCAAATACAGTGTGTGCCACCAGCGGGGAGTCAACACACTGGACAGACAATAGGTAATTTGTTGCTGGGTGGAGTGTGGAGGGGGGATTTCTGTAAAGAGTGTTGCAAGGAGGAGGTTAATTATAAGTGTTGCTGGGTAGAGTGTGAGGTAGAGGGTGGTCTGAGCGAGACACTCTATATGGAGTGCCATAGGAGAAGGTCGATCAGAGTGTTGCTGGATGGAATGTGGGAAAGGTGGTCTGAGCGAGACACTCTATATGGAGTGCCATATGAGAAGGTCGATCAGAGTGTTGCTGGATGGAATGTGGGATAGGTGGTCTGAGCGAGACACTCTATATGGAGTGCCATTGGAAAAGGTTGATTCAGAGTGTTGCTGGATGGAATGTGGGATAGGTGGTCTGAGCGAGACACTCTATATGGAGTGCCATTGGAAAAGGTCGATCAGAGTGTTGCTGGATGGAATGTGGGATAGGTGGTCTGAGCGAGACACTCTATATGGAGTGCCATTGGAAAAGGTTGATTCAGAGTGTTGCTGGATGGAGTGTGGGTTTGGAGGTCACAGGAAGACATTCTAAATGGAGTTGTTTCAAAGCATTTCTGGAAGATCTAGCTTTTGGAAAAGAATCGTATCTTAATAAAAAATAAATATGCAAACACACACAATCCAAGAAAATATACACAAGTTGCAGTCTGTAACTAGATAGTTGGACTGTACTGTGCCGTTATTGGAATGTTTCCCTGTTAAGAAATAATTGACCTGAAGTGTGCCCTGATTTGTATGCTGATGAGCTCCCAATCGTTCGGCGAGTGCATTAACAAAGGTCAATTCCAGACTAAACTTAAAGTATTTTGGTATCTCGCAATGGAGCAGTGTAATGCAATTAGATTGACCACTGTTGTTTGGACTCTATGCCCGAAACTGGTACACGATATATATATATATATATATATATATATATATATATATATATATATATATATATATATATATATATATATATATATATATATATATATATATATATATATATATATATATATATATATATATATATATATATATATATATATATATATATATATATATATATCGTGTACCAGTTTCGGGCATAGAGTCCAAACAACAGTGGTCAATCTAATTGCATATATATATATATACATATATATATATATATATATATATATATATATATATATATATATATATATATATATATATATATATATATATATATATATATATATATATATATATATATATATATATTCCCAAATGTACTATTTGGGAAAGCACAATGTGTCCATCTAAATCACATGTGTTTGTTCATCCTGAATGTTTGTGACAATAACTTTCCACACACGAAGTTATCGACCTGATATGGCCATTGTTGCTGAAACAAACGTGAATACTCCACTTCACAATTTGTTTACATTAGAAGAAGTATTTACATACCCTGTTCATAAACACGACTTGGAAATGAGAAACAAAGCTTTTTTATGAAGCATAACTTGCTGGGTTCTCGCATTAACATTATCTGGAGGTGATTCCACTGAGACTCTCCTTCTGTGTATTGTGTTCTACTATTCAATTAGGTAAATCACTTTAACTATTGAATGCGCACGCACATTTGCACTGCTCCATTTCCTGTGCATTCATAAGACCCATATGAACGTGTATAAAATGCCGATGAAATTTATTTTGTCAAAAAAACATGAACATTAAAACAATCTTTGTTACTGGATACGATCACACTTGAAGAGGCTGGAGTTATGAAATATAGTACAATAGAAAACTAAATAATCAAAGGTGATAATTTCATTAATAATATGGGCCACATCGAATGAAATATATCATTAAAATATTTATCATTAAAAATATGCACCAAATCAACATTAAAAATATGTACCAAATCTATCATTGAAAATATGTACCAAATCTATCATTGAAATTATGTACCAAATCTATCATTAAAATTATGTTCCAAATCTATCATTATAAATATGGTCAAATCTATCATTAACAATCTACTAAATCAGGCCCTTTGTTGTCAACATTTTGCAAAATGGTTTAAATGATGAGAACAGGGTACATTTTAAACTCTGAACTCCGTGCTGCCCCCTGGCGACGTGGTTATCAGAACCGGTTCACAGCCAGGTTAATAGGAAGCCGTAATTATAAACTTCAAAGATAACCAATAAGCTTATCTCCAAGTGTGTTAATCTGAGAGGATTTTATCTGGTGAATACCTGACAAAGGTCAAATCACATACACCGTACACTGTTCAGAGGTATTTACCAGTAATTCTAATCATGGCCACAGGTTTATTTCTGTATCAGTCATCGCCCCAATATTGACAGTGTACAAATGTATACTGCCTTAATTATCAGTTACTTTCATAATAGCGTCATGCCATATTGGGCATTGTCATTGTTGACTATATTTATCACATTATTAACACCTAAATTGTAAGAATATGTATGGCAGGGAGCTGTGTGTTCTTGTATTTTGATTATATTTGATTTGAGAAGTTGGCCGCTCCACTTATATTCTGTTGGATCGCCAAGCTTCATGGCATGGGACGTGTGGCAATTAGTTAGAGTACAAGCCTGTTAGCAGCAGTTCCTCTGTGATGATGCAAAGGTTGTGGGTTCGATTCCCGGTCGTGCCAGATTTGAATTCATGACACAGTTTCTCATGTAAGCTGAGGCCTGTGCCTGAAGGGTTAACCTGTTGCTTTTGTAAATCTGTGACTGGATGGGTTGTCATGTCAAGGACATGCAGCATAATAGGTCAGTGAGGCAGCACTATATCTCCTTCAAGTTGGTCTCATCACGAAATGACTGAAATAATGCTACAAGCGTCATAAACTAACTGAAACAATGCTGAAAGTAATGTAACCCCCCCCCCAAAAAAAAAAGAGAGAAAAAAATGCCTCATGGCTATGTATCTTACTCAAAGCATAATCTTAAAGTAATACCAAGAACTAACGAATATTTCAATCAATTTTGTGAAGAAAACATTGACAGACAATGAATACAACCAAACTTGAACGATGCCTTTCAAAATGGAAGATAATCTTAAATGCTATCGGTGACGGGAAATGGGAGAGAGGCACTGGCAGGCCACAGGGGTTAGTCTGAGACTGTCTGAGTGAGGGGTGAGATAGACAGCAGTGAGCACTCACAGTATGTGCCACCAGGCTATAAGTGCAGATTTGTTGTAATGAACCCATCAAGCCGGACCCAGACTGCAGTCTGGCAACATGGTGTCAAGTGATGTCCTCCACGATCTTAAAGGATAGAATCTTATATAGACCAAGGTCAATATTACCTCTCATGAATGTTCTCAATCTAAATACAGTGCGTGAGTTTTGTTTGGTCCGTTGGTGTGTTGGTGTGTTTGTTTGTTAGGGGTTTTACATCACTTTTAACATTATTTCAGTCATTTCGTGATGAGACCAACTTGTATAGCAGATATAATGCTGCCTCATTGAATTGTCATGTCGCAGGTCCTTGACATGACAACCCACCCGGTCACAGATTAACAAGGTTTTGTTTGTTTTGTTTGTTTTCCTCAAAGAAATTGTATCATGAATTAAATCTAGGCATGACCGGGGATCGAACCCACAACCTAGGAATCACCACATTCTAACCAACTGCGCCACTGGCCGTGGCCAAAGTAGGTGTGAAGTCACAAATATATTTGTATATTCATCAGGTGCGTGAAAAGATTTAACTAATTTTAAGCGGATAAACTTAGTAAAACATGTTTCTAAACTAGTAACATGGTGCGAAGTCATGTCTTATACGATATTCAGGCCTCTTATGAATAAGTCCAGTTAAAATAAAGTAGGTGTGAAAATACATACAAACATACAAACACACAGACACACATACACACATATATATAACATATATGATGTTCCTATCTCGTGTGCAATGATATAACTAATTTCAAGCAGACAAGCATGATACAATACCCTTCCTAGCATAAAGCTCAGTAGAAGGTGGTGTGAGTTAGAACGGTTTGACCTGACACCAGTGGGATGGGTTCACGCAACTGCTAATAGCCCAGTGTACACCAACAACCACACACGCGCCTTGAATGAACTATGGGGAGTGACGGAGGCAATAACCCAGCCTCACACATCCACTGCAGATTGACTCCGCTACACACACCATAGACACCACAGGGTTAAGTCTCATCATTACACCAGAAACAAGGAAGGTCTCTCCTTTATTCTTGTTTTTGTGGAAAGTAATTGAGTACAAAAGTTCTTTGTTTGAGGTGCTGAAGTCTGGTGTTGATCAATTTCATTTGGCTTATTGCATTCGGAGCGTAGTGCACGTTTATGCGCGTTGTGTCAGTTATGCGCGTTGTGTCAGTCTGATGTTGATCAATTTCATTTGATGTCTTGTGTTGAGTGAGAGATTTTAAAAATTAAACCACTTAACACATATCATTTTTTGATAGAAGAAAAAATCCCAATAAATATTAGTCACGTGTTGTTACTGACAGGAAGTAGTGATATAGAAAAAAAGTGAAGAAACAGAAGACACGACACGCCGGAGATATCTGAGGCTAGTTCAAGGAATTATAGGGCATTTCGTGAGAAAAGTTAATGTAAGATCAAGGTTAATTATAAGTTGTGACCAAAGTTGATATGTGGGTAAGGTTGATATGTGGGTAAGGTTAATATGTGGTCAAGGTTGATATATGAACAAGGTTGACATGTGAACTAGGTTAATCTATGAGCAAGTTTGATATGTGAACTAGGTTAATCTATGAGCAAGGTTGATATGTGAACGAGGTTAATCTATGAGCAAATTTGATATGTGAACTAGGTTAATCTATGAGCAAGGTTGATATGTGAACTAGGTTAATCTATGAGCAAGGTTGATATGTGAACTAGGTTAATATATGAGCAAATTTGATATGTGAACTAGGTTAATCTATGAGCGAGGTTGATATGTGAACGAGGTTAATCTATGAGCAAATTTGATATCTGAACTAGGTTAATCTATGAGCAAGGTTGATATGTGAACTAGGTTAATCTATGAGCAAGGTTGATATGTGAACTAGGTTAATATATGAGCAAATTTGATATGTGAACTAGGTTAATATATGAGCAAGGTTGATATGTGAACTAGGTTAATCTATGAGCAAGGTTGATATGTGAACTAGGTTAATCTATGAGCAAGGTTGATATGTGAACTAGGTTAATCTATGAGCAAGGTTGATATGTGAACTAGGTTAATATATGGGCAAGGTTGATATGTTGACTAGGTTAATCTATGAGCAAGGTTGATATGTGAACTAGGTTAATCTATGAGCAAATTTGATATCTGAACTAGGTTAATCTATGAGCAAGGTTGATATCTGAACTAGGTTAATCTATGAGCAAATTTGATATGTGAACTAGGTTAATCTATGAGCAAGGTTGATATGTGAACAAGGTCAATTTGTGAGCAAGGTTAATTTATGGTCAAGATTATTATATGTATATAGTCAAGGTTAATCTATGAGCAAGCTTAATATGTTGGCACGGTTTAAACATGATCCAGGTAAATATGTGTGCAAAATTCAAACAAGAACAAATGGTGTGAATAAAACATCATTTATATGCAACCACATCAAGAACAATTCAAATGATTTGAACTAATTATCAATGTACAACAATATTACCGAGAAGACAGCCTATGGTTGCCAGCAAAAATCTGAAAAAAATTATGTGACCTCCCTTCGACACCTCCTGTTCATGGGTGAGCGATAATTGGTTGGAAATACGTTCTCACTGCTCTTAGGGAAGTGTCATGCCCAAAGCTTTTAAGGAAATTACATCCAGTTCTGTTACATCCTACTGTTCTGTCTGTTTTCTGTATATATATATATATATATATATATATATATATATATATATATATATATATATATATATATATATATATATATATATATATTCTCTGTCTCTGTCTGTCTCTGTTTCTCTGGCTGTCTCTGTCTCTCTGTCTGTCTCTGTCTCTCTGTCTCTGTCTCTCTCCAGCAGTAAATTAGGCAAAAATATAAATTTTGTAAAATCAGCAGTAAATTAATATGCAATTGTAAAAGAACAAGAAAGGGCCAAATATTTTGTTTATTCGTCTAATGTTAATTAATCGCCTATCACTTGAGACAATTGTGGTCAATTATGATAAAATGGTGAAATGTCTCATATGAATGGAGAAATTGTGTGATTATTGACAACTAATAAAGCAACTAATCATTACATATTGCTTATTGAGGGAGGGTAATAACTTTGAACGGTATGATGTTGGGAGTCAGCGTCACATTAAAATTAATTTTAGATTTACATGTCAGGAAAGCTTAATACACAGGGTAAGGTACTTATTGACACTGCAGGCACGATACTGACATTATAAATGGGTGCTGGATGTGTGTCCTCAAACAAGGAGTTGCAACCATGTACAAAGTGTCCATAACATTCAATTGCAACCTGACAGACCGCTCAATGTTATCATAACGATAGTATATGCACACAGTAACTCCCGTGTTCTCCCCATTTATGCTTTTTATTATTACCCATTTATACTTTATATTCATCCCCATCTATACTCTTTACTTCTTCCTTGACTCATCACACATACACTTCATCACACATACACTTCATCACACATACACTTCATCACACATACTTTCTGTGATATTTTCATCACACTTATATTTCATCACACATATATTTCCTTTTAGGATACCTTCAACTATGTTATGGGCAGAGTGATTTTTTCTGCTCACTGTGTATTTATTCATGGCTGACTTTCTGTAATGCGTATTTATAATTTCAGTGAATGAAATAACATATCTACTTTCTCTCATTGATATTGTGACGAATATTTTTGGAGTTATTTTACATTTGTATATGAATATCAGAGAAATGATATTCAAGTCATCGTCATTGGTTAGACTCTTTTACTTCCGGTTTGGGGACATAACCTCGAGATCTCTGCACCACGAGAGTTCGCTGGAGAGCATATCGCTATTTTATGACGTCATTATTTTGGCTCGATTAGGCATTGCATCTTCATTGTCTCATAAAACTGTCACGTGATTACAATATGTAGATAAATTCATGTTTGCCAACAATTCCTTACTGAACTTGAGCAGTTAATTTTGCTGTAGGTAGAACATCCAACCAACTGCTATTTCAAGTTCAAAGAATACGTGAAATGTGTGTAATCAGTGAGAGATATAACACAAATGTCTGGCTTTTATGGACGCCACGTTACTAGTAATGTTATTTCAGAGTTTGCCATTTTCAAGGCGCCTTGGGTAGAAGTCCCCTCTGACGAGCCCTAACAAGGAGTCGCATTACTCACTGCTCCCTAAGGTGAAAAGTACATTGACCAGAATTACTGGCTGGTCCCTTCATCCCAACAACAAGAAGCTTAGGCTTGGTCCTCAGGGTAGAAAACAATTACAGATCTTTGCCTTTTTATGTTGCTGGAAAGCGTAAAGTTCTCTTTCTAACTCTTCTATAGCTATATACAAGCAAATCTCAAGTTAACCACCTGCTCTTGTTTTATGCAGTGTATCAAATAAACAAGCAAAAATAATAATAACCCATATTTTTTTCAAATCTCGTGCAAATTGATAACGCTACAGCGTTAAATGAAAATAAAAAAGGATAAAGCAGAGAAAATAAGTTATTGGAGTTTTTTGGTGAGCAGTTGCATGAATTGAGGCGAGACAGTTCTTTGACAGACTCACAACGTGCTGATGTCAGATAAACTAGGGATGAGCTCAACTGATCTACAGCATATCACAAACTAACTGCCACCATTCATGAACACTACACGGTCCAGTTTAAAAATATCTTCACGGTTTCGCTTCCAAAACTGTGAAACAAGAAGTAAATCAAATCGTTATGTGATAGGCCATGCACAAACTATTGACGTAAAACCATAAAGAATATCCTGCCATAGACTGTAAATCAACTCGCTACGTGATAGGCCAGGTCCAAAATATTGTGATGAAACCTTGAGGAATGTTTTGGGATGGACTGTGCTTGGGGAGCACAAATTGCTCTCTGTACTGGACCGAGCAGACGTCATTGATATGGAAATTGTTCATACACACAGCAATTGACATTGAGAAAGAAAGGCGAATGTCTCGGTGACGAGAATAAGAACGATATGTTACAGATCATAAAAGCCGGAGAATATTGGTCTACTATACCGTTTATGCCAAAATTGCTTTCACAGTTTCACATCAAAAGGAAGGCAGGAAAGCTATCTCAGTTTATTATTAATTCTATTCTTGGTAGTTTTGTTTAAAATATTGCAATGAACTAACTTGCAAAGTTATAATTAATCTTCTGGCTAGACCCGAATTAAACAGTTAAACAGCTCCTGTTTGTCTAAATCCAATATATAATGCTTGAATCTGATAAAGTATGTCTACATCGGTCTAGGTCTACATTATGTTCACTAGGTCAACATTCTGTCTAATTGGTTTAAATCTAGTAGGTCTATACCTGGTCTAGTAGGTCTATACCTGGTCTAGTAGGTCTATACCTGGTCTAGTAGGTCTATACCTGGTCTAGTAGGTCTATACCTGGTCTAGTAGGTCTAAACCTGGTTTAGTAGGTCTAAACCTGGTCTAGTAGGTCTATACCTGGTCTAGTAGGTCTATACCTGGTCTAGTTGGTCTATACCTGGTTTAGTAGGTCTAAACCTGGTCTAGTAGGTCTATACCTGGTCTAGTAGGTCTATACCTGGTCTAGTAGGTCTATACCTGGTCTAGTAGGTCTATACCTGGTCTAGTAGGTCTAAACCTGGTCTAGTAGGTCTAAACCTGGTCTAGTAGGTCTATACCTGGTCTAGTAGGTCTAGACCTGGTCAAGTTGGTCTATACCTGGACTAGTAGGTCTACATCAGGTCTAATAAGTCTACATCTGGTCTAGTAGGTCTATACCTGGTCTAGTATGCCTACATGTACATGTACCCTTATAGGCGATTTGGAAAATTAGAAAGTACATGTAGATTAAAAAATTAAACGCTTAAAACACAATTATGTGGAGAAGGAGATGATTAATCACATTTGGGCACATAATTTTGTAACACATAGAGGTGTTCGATATAATCTCATACTTGGTGCTTCAAGAGAGTGTTCTGCACCTTTGAGATAATTTTTTTGCAGACGATCCCTGACCAGAACTACTTTCCCAGATCACCCCTGACCAGAACTACTTTCCCAGATCACCCCTCATCAGAACTACTTTCGCAGATCACACCCTTTCAGAACTACTTTCGCAAATCACCGCTGATCAGAACTACTTTCGCAGATCACACCCTTTCAGAACTACTTTCGCAAATCACCGCTGATCAGAACTACTTTCGCAGATCACACCCTTTCAGAACTACTTTCGCAAATCACCGCTGATCAGAACTACTTTCGCAGATCACACCCTTTCAGAACTACTTTCGCAAATCACCGCTGATCAGAACTACTTTCGCAGATCACACCCTTTCAGAACTACTTTCGCAAATCACCACTGATCAGAACTACTTTCCCAGATCACCCCTCATCAGAACTACTTTCCCAGATCACACCCTTTCAGAACTACTTTCGCAAATCACCGCTGATCAGAACTACTTTCGTAGAACTACTTTCGCAGATCACACTTGATCAGACTTTTTAAAACGTGCCACCAGGAATCAACTTGAGAAATCAGTAACCCTGATCACTGTACTCGCATGTGTTTCCCTAAAGCTTTTGCAAAACATACAAGTGCAGAGCTGACAGGTGTTCATGAGGAGGAAGGTTATTATCTTCTCAGGTGAAGAAGCCGCCATAAAGGCTCCTTATTATCGTGTTTCACTGGCTAAGTATTATATTTCTATAAATAACATGAATGATCAAAACGAATTGTATGAACAAACCTTGAGCTGTATGATAGACAAAGAAAATTAATTCCATGAATTTATATATATTTGTGTATATATATATTGTATCAGATATGGGGCTTTTACCAATCTCAGACCTGTCTTGTGGGGCATTGACGTACTGTGAGGCATATAACATAACCCACTCTTCATAGTGCAGCTGCGTAGTCACAGTTACATAGGCAACCTGTACATGGCCTTTTTGAACAAACATGTCTGAGAAGCATATTTATACAACCAGGCAATATCTATATAAATCACTGCCATCTAGTGTCACAGGTAGTAATAAGTGCCCTGGTGGTGGATAATGGCATTAGCGCCATTTAAAATAAAACAGAAAATAAACGTACAATTTTGAATTTGTAAGGTTTATTTTTGGCGCTGAGAGTTTTCACTTTGTTTATAATATCAACCCACAAGGTAAGAATTAACTGTAGAATATCATCAACCTCAGCTGTAAATTAACATAAAATCTACTGTAACAACTTTTTACAGTGCATGTTTGATCTTAAATTATTCATTACCATTTAGTCGGGGCTTCAATAGAAACACACATTGAAAAAAAAAAAAAAAAAAAAAACTATTTATTTGCCAAAGGGTAATAAATGACAGTTTATCAAACCAGGGGCTTTACAGAGAGATATAAATACATCTTATTTCCATTAGATAACAAAGTAAAGCTATAATTTCATGAAACATGTGAACTTTATGATACACTCTTTACTGTTATCTACAGTGACACACAAACATTGGGGAGTTTTATATTTGTGACACGATGAGTAACTCCGGCATCATCCACAGCTTATGCCAAACAAAATGTCACAGTTCTTAAAAGAAAATTAAAAGAATGAGTTAATATTTACAAGTTACTTGTGATAAAATTGCTTCAAAACTGTTCTTCCCTATGACAGGGTTAATCATGTGGAATTGGTCATCAATATCTTTATGAACATTTCTGTGGTAGAGAAATACCATTTTTGGAGGAATAGAATTGTGAAAACGTTTTTGGCAGCTACTGTATAACGTTATCTGTTTCAACCAGTCATATATCTAAAAACATAGCTCTTGAGGCAATAATAACCTTGCAAAAACCTAATGTATCTCTCAGGATAATTGCTTCTTGAAGTTGGGCATTTATCTGTAGACTCCATATTCTGTTTTGCATATTCTAATGACCCCACAGATAACAAAAACTGAGAGTTCATTCCATAATTTTCTACTAACTTTCATTTATTTTTAATATACATTTAAGGTGACTAATATAAGCGAATATTATTAAACCAGAGTAAAACCTCTAGAGATGAGGTTTGTTTTCTATTGTTCAAAAAATGATAAAAAAATAAAAAATGAAAAAAAATAATAATAAATAAAATAAGAATAAAATATAAATAAAAGGGAATGAAAAAAAAGAGAGTTTCCAGTTTAAATGCAATTCACACGTCTTGGAATTCTGTCACGAAGACAGTAGTTTTGATTAAAATTCTTGTTCGTTCATTATGTTTCTGTGACTAAACATGAAATTCTAGTATTCCGCTTTCGGGTGTATGACCTTCAAAGGTCAAGGGCTTCACGATGTAAGCTGATATAAATGTCATAAATAACAAACACGTTTGGCCGTAATAAACCCTCACGTCTTATGGAATTGAAACAAATGCATTGCATGAATTTAACATCGTATTGACATGTGACCTGTTTCATGCTTGTGTTGATACTAACAGCGAGTTGCAATTTGCGAATTATCGATCTGCGTTTGTTGGCGAATTTGTTGAGGATTGGTAAAGATGTGAATTCGTACTGGACGAGAAAAAGGTGACATGGGGAATAAAACTTGTGGGTTTGATTCCTCATGCACACCAAGTTAGTTTATCAGGCTTTAACATGTCAATTTTCCACATATTTTGGTTTTCCAGCATTTTATTGTATGTTTGGAGCACTTTCCCAAAGTTTAGAAAGCTAGAACTTCAGTAATATGAAGGTTGTACATATACGGGTGACTGCTATCAGCTTTGTTTCAATAACAGCTTTTGTCATCTTTTAAAGATAATGAATTATATTGGGACAAACATAAATAAATATTAGTCTCAAGAATCCATAATAGTTTTTTGTTGACCGTAAATATTTGCTATTGAATCTTTATGTCATTTATAAATAGATTATACAAGTCACGTGACCCACCTATGACGTCATGGAAGGAAGTCTCGAACAAGAACATTGAACAGAGAATATATACTGACATTTCCCTTTTTGTTTGTTTAGTTTTGTTGACCGCTTCACTTCTTTCTTTGTTATTTGAATATATATATATGTATATATTAGCTTTTTAAGAATGTTATTTCAAAACATTTTTAAATCAAAATGAAATTATATTTCTGTGAGCAAATTCAAATGAGCCCAATGCTGTGCAATTCACAATCAAGCCTATATAAGTATATCAGGTCAGACTGAAACCAACCACTGTGACTCAATGCCCTGTTCGTTTTAAAGTAACGCTAAATCCTTGATTTGAATAGATCGAAATGAGAGTCAAAGTAAGTACTATTCCCAGGACAGGTTAATATAGAGTTGAGATTGGTTACATTGGGAAGGCGATGTTATAAACAAAGTGGCAGTTCATCATTCTTAAAGACCATACATATAACAAAGTTTTGGATCGGCAATTTCTGTGTTGTTTAAACTACTTTGATTTGTATATAGCAAAGATAGCAATCCCCAACGATCTGCAGTAGAGAAGTATGGAATGCAGTCAAGAACATGAGTTTGTGCAGTGTTCAGGCTGACAGATATCTCAAGTTGGTCCTTTGTATACTTGATAGCCTTCCACTTGAGATGTGTATACTTGATAGCCTTTAACTGGAGAGATCTGTCAGCCTGAACACAGTACTCACCTTTTTATCTTGGACACCATTACACTGTAAATAGTTGTGACTGTAATATTTGCATTTAATTTACTACATACATTGCTGACAACACAGCGAACAACATTCTAACAAGAACTTCCACTTCTAGCCATATAAAGGGTGTCTTTGTGAAATTTTACAGATCCTTTTTTATATGATTCCCGGCGAGATCTCTCTGGATATGCATTGAAATGTCCAATTATATTTGTGTTTCAAGATGCTTGCACAATGTGGAAGTTCCATTCCTTGTTAGGTGAGCATTTCTTGTATCTAAATGTGTTGAACGCATCTGAACTATTGTTTTGTAGAATATGTAGCAAGTGAGACATCCTCACAGTCCCTCAATGTTATACCTCATCCCTAGCTGCTAAATTGAGTAAAAATAGCATCATATATATACCCTCAATAAAGACTACCCTAAGCTTCCAGTATTGTGTCTGATCCAATGTAGATGTGTTTGTTGTCTGTCCAGCCATGCTTGCTGGTGTTAACATTAACTTGGTGGATATCTTTTTATTATTACACTGGTATCTCTTTTGTTATTACACTGTATAACATTGAGGGACTGTGAGGATTTCTCACATGTTACAAATATGGGTTTCCAATGAAAACTATTGCAAACTATATGAAGTATAAGTCTCAGAAAATAATTGATTACGTATATTTTGAAAGGTTTGAACTATCTATCAAATATTTGTTAAATATAAATGAATTAATATAGAGCAATACATGCTGGTATATCAATTCAATTTTACTTAGATATGTACAGCAATATTGTTCTAAACTTTACAAATTTATTCTGTTCTTATGATTTATATTAAACATGAAATATATTTTCAACCATTCCTATTGAGAGTAATATATACTACTTTTTAGGTGCAATAGAAATTGCAGCAAATTTACAGTAAACATTGCTGATATTTACAGTTAGTTATTCAGTGGCATAGCCAGGGGGGGCTGAGGGGGCTACAGCCCCCCCCCCCGCCCAAAATTAAAAAAAAATTTTTTTACTAGTACTTTGGGGCTGCAAAGGAGGAACAAGGGCAAGTAGTCATGGCCCCCAACATATCCAGATTTCAGCCCCCCCCTTCAGAAAATCCTGGCTACACCACTGTTATTAGATTGTAAGCATACCCAGTCCAAGCAAAATCCTCAGAGATAAGTCACACAAGAAATTCTTGACACCATTGGCTTATTTATTTAAAAACTTTCTCCAAAACATTTATATTTAATATAAGTAGATCAAATCCATTGTTTGTATCTTTAGAAAAACAAAAAAAAAACAAACAAACACATAACAAACAATAAAACATGGAACTTCAGTTGAGAAGTAGACTGTAGAATAGGTAAAAAGAGCACAGAAGACAATTAAACATTATAAAATGATATTTCTATTCATAAAGAAATATTCACTGAAATACAGAACCGGAAGTGGGTTTGAATCGCGAGGAGCCTGGTGTGACGTCATTGAGGTCAAACTTGAGAAATCAGCTGTAGATGTTTTTATGCCACATGAAAAGCCACTAATCGACACCACACAGGGTCGGGCCCATTCAAGGACAAATGGTACATTTATAGTTAGCACTGCCGCCTCATTGAGGATTCCCGCCTGTCTGCAGTAAGGTGTGCCTCTGTCTGGAGGGTGATGATACACCAATCACTGGCTGCCTGTCTGCATAGAAACACGCATGCCCAGTGCAATGCAGGGGGGGGGGGAGGAGGGGTTGTTGAGTAAAGTATATGCCCATGGCAATGTTATGCCCTAATGTGTCTATATTTAGAACAATAACATACTTTAGATTATTTGTGTGGGGTTTTACGTCACTTTGAACATTATTTCAGTCATTTCGTGATGAGACCAACTTGTTGCAGAAATAGTGCTGCCTCACTGAATTGTCATGTCGCAGGTCCTTGACATGACAACCCACCCGGTCACATAATTAAAAGTACAACGGATTAACCCTTAAGGTATGGACCTCAGCTCATATGTGAAATTGAATCATGAATCCAATCTCGGCACGGCCGGGGATCAAACCCACGACCGGGGATCACCACAGAGGAGCTTGTGCTAATAAGCTAGAGCTATAACCAACTGCGCAACGGCCTGTGGTCGCATACTTAAGAACATATTAACATACTCTGGAACATACTTTATAACATACTCTTGAGTATACTTTGGAACATACTTTAGAACATACTTTAGAACATACTTTAGAACATACTTTAGAAAATACTTTAGAACATACTTTTAGTATTCTACTCTAGAACACACTATAGAAACTACACTAGAATATACCCTAATATATTTTAGAACATACTCTCGAACATAATTTGGAACATATTTTAGAACATACTTTCGAACATAATTTGGAACACACTTTAGAACATACCTAAGAACATAGTCTTATAAAATACAAAATCTAGTCACGCATGGCTATTACATGACATCGTCTAGTCAAGCATAGCATGTTAATGATAATGCGTGACTTTATAGATGTACGGCAAATGATTATAGATTGGCTTGCCAAGTAGCGGTTGTCGTAAACCTGCATGCTTTTTACGACAACATAAAAGGTTTGGACTATCTTTATCTTTGGACTAAACCTACATGTTTAAGTTTTATGGATGATATATTCTGGCATATACTGTTACTATATGCCTGTTTAAACTGACATCCCAAAACTAAGATCATCGGTATAACCCCCCAGAATAACATTTAGCTCGCTGTTTTATTATCGGCACAATCTAAATCCAAACCGATTGTTTTCAAGCCTCTATTTGTATGAGTGGTAGGGGACTGAGTTAGAGTGGTCTACGATACAGGAATTCTATAGACAATGGGCATGATGACTTAAAACAGGCTCAGAATAACGAGGATTGTCATGTAAACATCAACATTATAACTTCATGCTTATATTGTTTTCAATTTTGGTGTTTTTGGGATGTTTTGTGTGGAGTGTATTTGATTACAATGTCTACTTCTAATCTATTTTAATGCAATTCCGTAAGCCACGATGTAAATTCTTGTTTTCATTTTGAATACAGTGCGTGAGATATTTAGTCAATATTATATATCATAGAGATATTTAGTGCATATTATTACCAAAAAGATTCAACAACTATTAAAGATATTCTCACACATTTCTCTTTTGTCCTTATTCATCGATGTTTGTTATTTAATATTTGATTTTATACAATGATATTTTCATGATGTTATTTACCTGTCATTAATAACTCGTATTTACCTGTCATTAATAACTCGTATATGGTATGTATCATTCACACAATGTATGTTTTCAGGTTCAATGATTCACATTAAGAATGTCTCATTAACTCATAGAGGTTGTAATTACAATGGCTCACACATGGTTTAACTCACGGTTAATTGATTCACACATGGTTTAACGCATGGTTCATTGATTCACACATGGTTTAACTCATGGTTCATTGATTCACACATGGTTTATCTCATGATTCATTGATTCACACATGGTTTAACTCATGATTCATTGATTCACACATGGTTTAACTCATGGTTCATTGATTCACACATGGTTTAACTCATGATTCATTGATTCACACATGGTTTATCTCATGGTTCATTGATTCACACATGGTTTAACTCATGGTTCATTGATTCACACATGGTTTAACTCATGGTTAATTGATTCACACATGGTTTAACTCATGGTTCATTGATTCACACATGGTTTAACTCATGGTTCATTGATTCACACATGGTTTAACTCATGGTTCATTGATTCACACATGATATGTCTCACGATTCAATGATTTACATGTAGCATATCTGTTTTCTTTTCTCGGTTTAATGGTTCAAAATTGTCTTTTGGTTCATGGTATGCCTTGCGATTTAATGATTCACATACAGTATACCTCAGGGTTCAATGAACCATATATGGTATGCTCACAGTTAAAGGAATCACAAATGGTATTCTCATGGATCAATAAATCGCAGATGGTATGCTCATGGTTCAGTAAACCACATATGATATGCTCACGGTTCAATAAATCACGTATGATATGCTCACAGTTCAATGAATCACATATGGTATGCTCACGGTTCATTAAATCATGTTTGGTATGCCTCACGATTCAATGAGTCACACATAATATGCTCACGGTTCAATGAATCACATATGGTATGCTCATGGTTCAATAAATCACATTATATGCTCACGGTTCAATGAATCACATATGATATGCTCACGGTTCAATGAATCACATATGGTATGCTCACGGTTCAATGAATCACATATGATATGCTCACGGTTCAATGAATCATGTTTGGTATGCCTCACGATTCAATGAGTCACACATGATATGCTCACGGTTCAATGAATGACATATGGTATGCTCATAACATATGGTATGCTCATGGTTCAATAAATCACATTATATGCTCACGGTTCAATGAATCACATATGATATGCTCAAGGTTCAATAAATCACATTATATGCTCAAGGTTCAATGAATCAGATATGGTATGCTCACAGTTCAATAAATCACATATGGTATGCTCACGGTTCAATGAATCACATATGGTATGCTCACGGTTCAATAAATCACATATGGTTTGTTCACAGTTCATTGAATCACATATGATATGCTCACGGTTCAATAAATCACATTATATGCTCACGGTTCAATGAAGCACATATGGTTTGCTCACGGTTCAATAAATCACATATGGCATACACCATGGTTCAATGAATCACATATGATATGCTCACGGTTAAATGAATCACATATGATATGCTCACCGTTCAATGAATCACATATAGTATGCTCACGGTTCAATAAATCACATATGGTATGCTCACGGTTCAATAAATCACATATGGTTTGTTCACGGTTCATTGAATCACATATGGCATACACCATGGTTCAATGATTTACACAGGTATACCTCTTTCAAATAATAAATGGCTTATAATACGATTTATTTCCTTTTAGTTTTCAAACATGAAATCCACTTCTCTATATACATCATGGCATTGAGTATGATAAAGGGAACATTTATAGATATCACACCGACGGCCTCGCTCTGACCTAACAGGAAATGCTTGAGAAAGATCTAAAGGGAGTCAACAATGTTTTCTATGCCTAACAACAGCCCCTGCCATCAACTGCGATATTGATTTTTCACTGTACAAATACGGCTCAAATTGAACCCCAATAGTTTCCTCATTTTGCAAGTTCTAAATTTCCGAATTGATACATTTCGACAGAAAATGCAGAAGAAATTGAAATACGAGCTTCTGATTGGATAAAATTCTCCGAGGAAGCAACGCGTTCATAACATTTCAGATTGCATAAAGTGCAGACTCTCCAAAATAATGGATCTGTTTAAGGAATTTGGAAATCCTCGAAGTGCGTATCAAGGAATTTATAAAACCTTGGCAGGCGTATCAAGGAATTTATAAAACCTTGGAGGGCGTATCAAGGAATTTATAAAACCTTGGTGGGCGTATCAAGGAATTTATAAAACCTTGGCGGGCGTATCAAGTAGTTTGCAAATCTTTGGAGGCGTATACCTATAGATCTTTAAAAGATATACCAAAACAGATTATAAAATGATTCACAGCCTAAAATAGATATTTAAAAAATGTAGGAAGACAATTTGCAATGCAGATTTACATATACCATGGATATATATTTTACATGTAAAGAGGTATTTTTATAGCTTTTTTCAGTTTATTATGATGAACATTGTATAATATATTGCAACAGAAAAAAAAAAGACTGCTAGACATTTGACGTTTTGTTTCCGGCTTCACATATTATCGCCATGTCATTATTTTTCATGACAACTTATCAACTTATTGTCTATTATCTAGTTTGACTCCAATTACAACCTTTAATTAATGCTTTGACAATTTGTTCTTCTGGAATCAAGCTTTCCATTTCACGCTGTTGTCTACCACAGATGTCTGTCTTCACCGTCAGTATCCAGGTAAAGAGTACAGTCAAGGCCAAAACCATTTACCCACCAATACAATACAAAAATGCTTCTAACAGTCCATTACAAAATTTATCTCAGAGTTCAAAGTCAATATAACGCGTTTAGGTATAATCGCGCTTATCACTGGTCATGTGATAATCATCGTTATACGTAACACATGTGACACACTTATGTTAAAGAATTTGAACTAACTCACTATTATATTATTGCACTCAAAGTCACAATCATCGTTAAAATTACATATATAAAGGACTTGGCAGCTTTACTGAAAGCTGAGCTGTGGTCAATGCCTAAAGGGTTAACCTGTTGTGATTGTAAATCTGTGACCGGGCGGGTTGTCATGTCAAGGACCTGCGACATGACAATTCAGTGAGGCAGAACAAAATATGCTACAAATAGGTCTCATCACAAAATGACTGACAACATGTTAAAAGTGATGTAAAACCCCAAACATACAATCTAAAGTATGTTTTGAAGTATGTTCTTTTTCTAAATATAAAAACAAATTTACACTTGGTTTAGCGACAAGTATCTAAAAAAATAAAATACAACTACTGGCCTTTTGGAATTTCTATTCGCATTTTATGTGAAATTCGATCTACATGCAGGAAAAGATAATGCATAAACCTTTCACCAATACTTGGTTAACTTGTTCATGTCAACTATCAGATGGAGAAAACATGGTAACTTGTTCATGTCACATATTATATTATGAAGTATACAGCAGGGATACACGATTACTGGAATATAGCTTAAGACTAAAGCAAAATCGAAAGTAAAATGAACAATAATTCAGAAATATTGGCGCAACATACCCAAAAAGTCTTCAAAATGGACACTTAGGAGTTTTGAATAGACATGAACTGCTCTTTGAAAATGATCATCCGATACATTGAAATATGTCAGAGTAAATGTGTGAATATCTGACCGGTGTAATCGCCCCCAAAGAACCGAATAGTATGGCAGAAGAATGTGAAATACATTTGAATCTGTCCTTCAAGAATAGGCTTAAAACATTAAAGCATGTTCTGAAGGAAGCGCTTTGAGCAGACCTAGGTTTGGTAAATGCGCTATATAAGTTTTTTTATTATTATTATTATTATTATTGTTGCATCTACTCTTGATTATGGGAATGGTCTTCTTGCAGGCCTTCCGCAATCACTGATTAGGAAACTGCAGTACCTGATATCAGCGCTATATATTATTATTATTATTATTATTATTATTATTATTATTATTATTATTATTATTATTATTATTATTATTATTATTATTATTATTATTATTATTATTATTATTATTATTATTAATTATTATTATTATTATTATTATTATTTTTATTATTATTATTATTATTATTTTTATGCCCCGGGCCGTGGCGCAGTTGGTTAGAGCGCCAGCTGATTAGCACCAGTTCCTCTGTGGTGATCCAAAGGTCGTGGGTTCGAACCCTGGCCATGCCGAGATTGAACTCATGATTCAATTTCCCACATGAGCTGAGGCCCGTGCCAAAGGGTTAACCCGTTGTCCTTGTAAATCTGTGACCGGGTGGGTTGTCATGTCAAGGACCTGCGACATGACAATTCAGTGAGGCAGCACTATATCTGCTACAAGTAGGTCTCATCACGAAAAAACTGAAATAATGTTGAAAGTGATGTAAAACCCCAAACAAACAAACAAACAAACAAATTATTATTATTATTATTATTATTATTATTATTATTATTATTATTATTATTATTATTATTATTATTATTATTATTATTATTATTATTATTATTATTATTATTATTATTATTATTATTATTATTATTATTTCTATTATTATTTTTATTATATTTTAGAAAACTGTGCAAATCCTTCTAGTCATGTGATGGTATATAGACTGCAAAGCACATTTTGATCTGCGGAATAGTAAGAAAAGATGTATTTAATAGAAAACTGAGACAGCACCATGAAGTGGGGCATGTAACCTTATTGTAGATCTTACCAAACAGGAAATAGCAGATATAACAGGTTGTCACAAATCACGAGTGCCCCTTAAACATATGTGGTATTAGGATCAGTCGCTGAGACTCTACTTCAAACAACCAATCGAAGCATTAAGGCCAATTACTTGAGTAAACGTTTTGGTATAAGTGTGTTTTATCATGATATTATCACTCGTAATGGGCCTGTTATTAAAAAGAAATGCTTGTTTTGTGTAAAGCCCCTGCTGTACGACTTAAGTTTTATACTCCACTTAATCTCCTAATTATTGACTCAAGTGATTAACTTAATTCCTGGCCATATTAGGCAATGCAATTACTATAGCCTAACATCATGAACTTGTAAAGAGCAGGTAATGTAGAGGGGTTTTTAGGGGAAGATTTCGCTCCAAAATAAATGTACTTGAATGTGATTAACCTTTCTAGAGTACCCCTCATACTGCAAATGATACATTGATAAGTAGTTTTCGTTAAATATTAATGTTTAGATCATGAGGTAATTATAGTTCATTGGGTTATAATACAGGAAAGGTTGTGTAAAGATGTGGACCTGGTCTAACCCCGGGTTAAGTTCTTTTTTGCCGTTACCACTGGATTTCTTATCATGAGAAACAGACAGTAATGTCTAATTGGTTTGGCAAGATTTTATATTTGCTTTGAATCAAATGTTCGCATTCTTTCAAGATCCACCTCTTATGCCTTGTAACATGGATTTCCCTGAGACAGAGTTGGTTTATTTTGTATTAACGACCTTATCAGGCACTGTTTAGGGTATATTAGGTCAGATAGAAGCCTGTCATCGGGACTCAATGTCCTACTCTTTTCAAAGAGTGACTAGGGGTCTTTCTTTTGCATTATCACATAGACGTGATAACATTAACCTTGATAACAAGTCATGGTGCATTGGCTGGAATGAGAAACAACTCAGTAGCAGATATCCACCGCTCTTGACCAAACAACATGACTGGTTTTGTCAAGAATTACAGATAAAGATGATGATGTGACGATGTTACTTCCATGCATTATTACTCCTGCCAAATATGTCACATTTTACAAAATTGGTTCAGTCAGTGATTTCCCATGGTGGGCAATGTTGATGTTTCAAAGATTAGCTGAAGACAAAATCTGTTTTTCTGTGTGGAAATAAAATCACATAAAAAGACACTCATAAATTTCGTCTATTCTATTTATGGTTTATATAACTGCCATTTAAGGGTGAAGCTCGTGATTGCATGAACTTCTCATAACAATATAAAAACTCCCGAATATGGACTACGGCAATGCATTTGAACGCTGGCAAATAAAATTCACATATGAAACCAAGATATGACCTTTAAGTGAGCCAATATCCTACATTTTGACGTGATTTTGTCTTCAAGCCAGACATAGAGATCTGAGCAATTGCATCCCCATTCTTAAAGTTTGAAAATGGAGCGAATAAAAGCTGGTTATTCTCAAGAAGTTTAACATTAACTAAAAACAACTAATGAATTTTGTCTACTATCAGATGATACCTTCTCCGACAATCCATATAACGTGTGAATATTGGCTCTTTGGGGCTTCAATATTCACTTTTTAATTGTTTAAGGCTTTTCAATTACCCAAATATCTTAGCACTAAACCTATATCTCAGAGGTTGACCATTAAACCATTCTGTCATTTTATCATCCCATATCTGATTGCAGTTAGAATGTGTTTTTCCATCTCTCTGTCTACTGGTCGTGAATATTGTGTTTTGGAGGTTACCTGTCATGTACAGTCTCCTAGATGACAAAAAGGCGTGACTGGAATCAATATCAAAAAGGTGTACATTCCTTTACTACCTGAATGGGTCAAACTAACATCTTACACAGCAAACTATCATGCCACATCAAATTATAATGTCATATCAAACATGATATCGTATCAAACTATAATGCCACATCAAATTATAATGTCATATCAAACATGATATCATATCAAACTATAATGTCATATCAAATTATGATGTCATATAAAATTATAATGTCATATTAGTCAAGATATCATATCAAATTGTAATGATCTATCAAATTATGATGTCATTAAATTATAATGTCATATCAAATTATAATGTAATATCAATAATGTAATATCAAATTATAATGTCATATCAATCATGATATCATATCAACTTATAATGTCACATCAAATTATGATATCATATCAAATTATAATGTCATATCAAATTATAATGTCATATCAAATAATAATGTCATTTCAAATTATAATGTCATATCAATAATAATATATCAAATTATAAAGTCATATCAATCATTATATCACATCAACTTATAATATCACATCAAATTATGATATCATATCAAATTATAATGTTATATCAAACTATAGTGTCATATCAAATTATAATGTAAAATCAAAATATAATGTCATATCAAATTATAATGTCATATCAAATTATAATGTAATATCAAATTATAATGTAATATCAAATTATAAAGTCATATCACATCAACTATAATATCACATCAACTATAATATCACATCAACTATAATATCACATCAAATTACAATGTCATATCAATCATAATGTCATATCAATCATAATGTCATATCAATCATAATGTCATATCAATCATAATGTCATATCAATCATAATGTCATATCAATCATAATGCCATATCAAATTATGATATCACATCAAGTTATGATATCATTTTAAATTATAATGTCATATCAATTTGCATTGTGGCTGAGATTGGCTATACCAGGCTCTTGTGTGGCACAATTTCCTTGTGTAATGCAGTTATGTGACTCATTATGTTCACACCTTGCAGATGCCTGACTCAATTTGATCACGTGACACCACTTCTTGATGTCAATTGCATGATTCCATTTGGTAAGGTTATAATTCCTCACGACTCTAATAATGGCTGTTGTAGTAGTGTGTAAGGTCATCAAATATTTAGCATGACAATATGTTCACATGATGGGGCCAGTGCTGCAAGAACCTATTTGCTTATGAATATTCATGACCTAATATGTATTCAGATCTGACTGCCAGATGCACTCGTAAGAAACAGTCGATACAACGAACAGGAGAAAAGAAACTCCCATTTTAGAATATCATGCTTCATATCCAGCTAAAAATAGGAAAAAAATTGGTCTTATCTATTTAGGAATCCCAGGCACTTTTTGCTTAGATTATATGAGTGACCTCTACTGACCATATTGGCTCTATCAGATCTGATATAGACTTGCCAGCCAACGGGACACAGTGCCCTTCTCTTTTCACATATAGGCTTAGAATAGTATGTAAATTCAATTTATTTTGTATAAAGCTGTTACAAACATGTCTTTCGTTAGATCTGGGGGTGAAAGCTCTGCGTGTCCACAAATCGATGCTTTGATAATATATATATCCAACTGTAAAATATGTTAGGATTATTCTAAAGTACAAGAATAATGACCATTGGGAAGGAGTAAGTCAAATTTTATGTGAAAAAATTGCTTTAAGTTATTGCCATGATGATAATGAAGGGTCACATATCTACCCACCATTCCACGTTGCTGTAGATGTTTTCATGTGACGCATTCGCATATATATTATATATTGCATATGATATTTGTGCAAAACATCTTTGTCTATATTTTGCAAAATTGAATGCAAATTGTTCTTCTGAAACTAATTGAATTGATATCGTTGGAACACATTAGGAATACATATGAGATGATTTTTGTCTTCTTCATTGAAATTTTACTATTATAAGCCTAATACTATTTACTCTATGTACATAATTATATATTGATGCTGCTACAAATATAGGCCTCATTGAATTATAAAATAACTCGGTTTTGTGTGAAACGAAAACTGGATCCGGAAGTATATGTAGCTGAATGATGTGTTGCTAAGAAAAAAAACTGACCTCATCCAATGACAATTAGTTGTCAAGGAAGAACTATAGGTCGCTAACAGAACGTCCACCACAAAGATGGTAGGATTGAATCAATCGATATTTCAAGTTATAACCATATATTTCATGATATCAAAAGAGGAAGAAATATAAAACAATGCGTTGCTAAGGAAAACTGACCTCATCCAATGACCTTGACCCTCTCCGCCTGACGACAATGGGTGCCTCGTCAGGGGGCGCTCTCCAACTGCTATTTCCGGTTGGTACACTGACATTCATTTTGCCAGAATCTGAAACTTCCACTTCTCTGTAGGAAACTTTGATTTTCTTGGAGTGTTCAAGGAACTGTATTAATTTAAGCCTTATTTTGTATGTCGCTTGCTTTGCCTTGGTGCCGATGCTTTTTACAAGTATGATATTCATGTATACAGATGGCCGAAGTACGGGTTGAGGGTTAGTACATGGTTTCTTCTAGCAAGCACACACCGCCGCCATCGTCCACTCCTGTATCAATATATGGTAAACATCCTGCCGCAAATGCTACAAGACAAACAACAGCCCCGGTCACTCTATAGTTCAATATATACGTTTTGTAATCTGCAACGATATTTTGCAGTATTTGCAAATGATAATGAGACCCATTATGTAACAAGATATATCCTCAGAAATTGACGCCAACTTTGCAGGTAAAACAGTTGTCCTTTGACGCTGTGTTGTTCCTTTGATTTCTTTGTGGAATTGAGCCAGTCCAAAAAGTTTTGTCATGTGTTGGTTAAGGTTAAGGTTGTCATCCATACAAACACTCAATCCAAATTATCTTATGGTTTTCTTATATATTATGCATCTTACTAACCATCCAGACCGAATCACTATGGGCAAATACACTGCAACCATGTCTGATCACGTGACTTGGAATATTACATAACAAGCCATGCAGACACGTTCCCCTTTGATGCCAGCTTTATATCTAACACTGAAGTGTGATAATATTTTGATAATTTACGGTGATTATGAATTAAAGCTATTAAATCACGTTAAGTTCTCTCGAGGTAATCCGGCGGCGCGAGAGCATGCCAAGCTGGGTTTATGATTGGCAGATGAGACCAGCAAGTTTAGCACACAATATGTTCACATTAACACGTGAAATCTCATCCAGGAAGCAGAACAAGTGCATTAAGGCCGGGATGGGGAGGATCTAGCAGGGTCTCCTGTGAGGTGTCATCTCGCCGGCGGAGTGGCCCAGTGCAGGCCGTGTGACTACCCGCCTGCTCTGCTAACTCTCTGGCTGGGCAGTCACCCAAACACCACACCACACAGGCAACCGGTGGCTTAGACATGGTGAATGAAGCTGTGAGAATATAAACACACAGGCAACCGGTGGCTTAGACATGGTGAATGAAACCGTGAGAATATAAACGTGTCTACATACATGTAAAGGAAACCGGTGGCTTAGACATGGTGAATGAAGCCGTGATAATATAAACACACAGGCAACCGGTGGCTTAGACATGTTGAATGAAGCCGTGAGAATATAAACACACAGGCAACGGGTGGCTTAGACATGGTGAATGAAACCAAGAGAATATAAACACACAGGCAACCGGTGGCTTAGACATGTTGAATGAAGCCGTGATAATTTAAACGTGTCTACATACATATACAGGTAACCGGTGGCTTAGACATGTTGAATGAAGCCGTGAGTATATAAATATGCGGGTAACTGGTGGCTTAGACATGTTGAATGAAGCCGTGAGAATATAAATATACGGGTAACCAGTGGCTTAGACATGTTGAATGAAGCCGTGAGAATATAAATATACGGGCAACCGGTGGCTTAGACATGTTGAATGAAGCCATGAGAATATAAATAAGTCTACATACATGTACAGGTAACCGGTGGCTTAGACATGTTGAATGAGGCCATGAGAATATAAATAAGTCTACATACATGTACAGGTTACCGGTGGCTAAGACATGTTGAATGAAGCCGTGAGAATATAAATAAGTCTACATACATGTACAGGTAACCGGTGGCTAAGACATGTTGAATGAAGCCGTGAGAATATAAATAAGTCTACATACATATACAGGTAGCTGGTGGCTAAGACATGTTGAATGAAGCCATGAGAATATAAATAAGTCTACATACATGTACAGGTAGCTGGTGGCTAAGACATGTTGAATGAAGCCATGAGAATATAAATAAGCCTACATACATGTACAGGTAGCTGGTGGCTAAGACATGTTGAATGAAGCCATGAGAATATAAATAAGTCTACATACATGTACAGGTAGCTGGTGGCTAAGACATGTTGAATGAAGCCATGAGAATATAAATAAGTCTACATACATGTACAGGTAACCGGTGGCTAAGACATGTTGAATGAAGCCATGAGAATATAAATTAGTCTACATACATGTACAGGTGACCGGTGGCTAAGACATGTTGAATGAAGCCATGAGAATATAAATTAGTCTACATACATGTAGAGGCAAACGGTGGCTTAGAGTCTTATACCCATGCCATGAAAATATAAACATGTCTATATGCAGGTAACTATACCCAAAGACATCGGCAAAATAGACTTGAAATCCACTGATTCTCGAAACTCCATGCACTGCCCAACATATTGAAATTTCCCCAGTAAATAAACTCGACCTCCGGCGATTGACTGTTGCAGTTCTGACCCATGCCACTATCTTTTCCAGTCATAATGTCTAAAAATGCAAATCCGTGTGCATTCTGTAGTGTTTTTTCTCCAGTTTTTTACCCGATATTAAACCTGACAACGTGAAATGGCATTTAGGAGAGTCCAAGTGATGACGTCATGGAAACACCAAGGGAGAATCTTCATATGACGTCAGAAGTACCACTGCATTGTAGATCTTGAGATCGTTGCTGTCACTCCTATAATTAGACTGACCCACTTTCACGCCTTTGCGCAAACTCGTAAACAATGGCGAAAGGATGCTGAGATCAAGAAAAAACAAAGAAATATTTTCAAACAGGGCTGACAGCTTATGTTGATTTAAATGGTACACAATTCTTTGATTGTTAGTTGCCGGAAGTCGAGTTCTTACAGAGTCGGGACTTAAATTGGATGGGCAGTGCGTGATGTTTCTGGAAACAGTGGATTTCAAGTCTTTTTTGACAATGTCTTTGGGTATAGTGGCTCATACATCTTGATAGAAGCCATGAAAATATAAATGTCTCCACATATGGGCAACTGGTGGTTTAGATATGTTGCATCAAGCCATGAGAATTCACATGTCTAAACAGAAGCAACTTGTAGCTCAGACATCTTGCGCTGAGTCATAGTGTCTACAGGCAGGTGACTGCTGAATTAGACACTCCTCACTAATGCCTCAGTCACATTTGCTCTGATTTTAGTAAAGATGCCCGGCCGATGTGTATCTTTTACAAAATTGGCCGGCAGTTCAGATTGCCATATGGGCACCGGGAGATCATCGGCCACAATTGGGTATCTTTAAGACATTGGACGGGTCAACAGGAACTTTCAGCTGTAACATAAAGGTTGCCGGTATTTCCCTGATGTATTATCAGCAAATATCACCTTAAAGTACACAGCAGGGTCCCGGCAGTGTCCCGGCAGTGTCCCGCTAGCACATCGGCAGAATATCTTAGGGCTGCCGGTGGCATCGTGCGGTGAAAATAGGGCAAATGAGACAGACGTCTTTAGGATATCTCACAAACGTCTGTCAATGAGGCAGACATCTTTATGATATCTCACAGACGTCCGTGACATATCATCACGCAAGTGCCGTGCGGCACCCGTGTATAATGTGACCACAGCTACGGCATGTCTCAGATTGTTGCTGATAAACTCCCCGGCACCTGGCAGATTGGGAAATCGGCCGATTGTTACTACCCGGCCGGCGCCCGGTGCAAATGTGACTGAGGCATAAATCATAAATATATATACTTGTCTGGTGGCTTTGATATCTTGCATTAAACCAAGAAAATATATAATGTCTTTTAAGAAGCAAGTGATGGCTTAGACAACTAGAACCAAGCAATGAGAATATATGTTTTTTAAGAGGCAAGTGGTGGCTTAGACACCTAAAACCAAGCAATGAGTATATATACGTGACTTTTAAGAGGCAAGTGGTGGCTTAGACATCTAGAACCAAGCAATGAGAATATATAATGTCTTTTAAGAGGCAAGTGGTGGCTTTGACACCTAGAACCAAGCAATGAGAATATATGATGTATTTTAAGAGGAAAGTGGTGGCTTAGACACCTAGAACCAAGCAATGAGAATATATAATGTCTTTTAAGAGGCAAGTGGTGGCTTAGACACCTAGAACCAAGCAATGAGAATATATATGTGACTTTTAAGAGGCAAGTGGTGGCTTAGACACCTAGAACCAAGCAATGAGAATATATAATGTCTTTAAAGAGGTAAGTGGTGGCTTAGACACCTTGAACCAAGCAATGAGAATATATACGTATCTTTTAAGAGGCAAGTGGTGGCTAAGACAACAAGAACCAAGCAATGAGAATATATAATGTCTTTTAAGAGGCAAGTGGTGGCGTAGACATCTAGAACCAAGCAATGAGTATATATATGTGACTTTTAAGAGGCAAGTGGTGGCATAGACAACTAGAACCAAGCAATGAGAATATATACGTGACTTTTAAGAGGCAAGTGGTGGCTTAGACACCTAAAACCAAGCAATGAGAATATATACGTGACTTTTAAGAAGCAAGTGGTGGCTTAGACATCTAGAACCAAGCAATGAGAATATATACTTGACTTTTAAGAGGCAAGTGGTGGCTAAGACAACAAGAACCAAGCAATGAGAATATATAATGTCTTTTAAGAGGCAAGTGGTGGCTTAGACACCTAAAACCAAGCAATGAGAATATATACTTGACTTTTAAGAGGTAAGTGGTGGCTTAGACACCTTGAACCAAGCAATGAGAATATATAATGTCTTTTAAGAGGCAAGTGGTGGCTTAGACACCTAGAACCAAGCAATGAGAATATATAATGTCTTTTAAGAGGCAAGTGGTGGCTTAGACACCTAAAACCAAGCAATGAGTATATATGTGTGACTTTTAAGAGGCAAGTGGTGGCTAAGACAACAAGAACCAAGCAATGAGAATATATAATGTCTTTTAAGAGGCAAGTGGTGGCTTAGTCACCTAAAACCAAGCAATGAGAATATATAATGTCTTTTAAGAGGCAAGTGGTGGCATAGACACCTAGAACCAAGCAATGAGAATATATAATGTCTTTTAAGAGGCAAGTGGTGGCTTAGATACCTTGAACCAAGCAATGAGAATATATAATGTCTTTTAAGAGGCAAGTGGTGGCTTAGACACCTAGAACCAAGCAATGAGAATATATAATGTCTTTTAAGGAGCAAGTGGTGGCTTAGACACCTAAAACCAAGCAATGAGTATATATATGTGACTTTTAAGAGGCAAGTGGTGGCATAGACAACTAGAACCAAGCAATGAGAATATATACGTGTCTTTTAAGAGGCAAGTGGTGGCTTAGACACCTTGAACCAAGCAATGAGAATATATAATGTCTTTTAAAAGGCAAGTGGTGGCTTAGACACCTAGAACCAAGCAATGAGAATATATAATGTCTTTTAAGGAGCAAGTGGTGGCTTAGACACCTAGAACCAAGCAATGAGAATATATACGTGACTTTTAAGAGGCAAGTGGTGGCTTAGACATCTAAAACCAAGCAATGAGAATATATACGTGACTTTTAAGAGGTAAGTGGTGGCTTAGACACCTAAAACCAAGCAATGAGAATATATACGTGACTTTTAAGAGGCAAGTGGTGGCTTAGACACCTTGAACCAAGCAATGAGAATATATACGTGACTTTTAAGAGGCAAGCGGTGGCTTAGACACCTAGAACCAAGCAATGAGAATATATAATGTCTTTTAAGAGGCAAGTGGTGGCATAGACACCTAGAACCATGCAATGAGAATATATAATGTCTTTTAAGAGGTAAGTGGTGGCATAGACACCTTGAACCAAGCAATGAGAATATATAACGTCTTTTAAGAGGCAAGTGGTGGCTTAGACATCTAAAACCGAGCAATGAGAATATATACGTGACTTTTAAGAGGCAAGTGGTGGCATAGACACCTTGAACCAAGCAATGAGAATATATAATGTCTTTTAAGAGGCAAGTGGTGGCTCAGACACCTAGAACCAAGCAATGAGGATATATAGTGTCTTTTAAGAGGAAAGTGGTGGCTCAGACACCTAGAACCAAGCAATGAGAATATATATGTGACTTTTAAGAGGCAAGTGATGGCTTAGACATCTAGAACCAAGCAATGAGAATATATAATGACTTTTAAGAGGCAAGTGATGGCTTAGACATCTAGAACCAAGCAATGAGAATATATACGTGACTTTTAAGAGGCAAGTGGTAAATTAGTACCTAGATCCAAGCAATGAGCATATCGAATTAATAAAAAAAACCATGACACATGAGACTCATAAAGAAACACTGCAAGTCCCTGGTTCTGATCAGTTTTGCTGAGATGAGATGTGCATTATCTGGCTGGGTACCTCAGAATTAAATGTTGAATGTGTGAACTGACTGGTATATGATGTATAATAATAGAGCTACACCAGACCAGGTCTGCTCAAAGCGCTTTTTTTCAGGATAATGCTTTCTATTTAAATATGTCTTAAGTTTTTTCTTGAAAGTGTCAATTGTTTTACAATATTTCACCTCCAGGGGCATGGCATTCCAATTTTTCGGCGCATACACCATGAAAGCCCTATCACCATATGATTTCAGATTAGTCCTAGGTACTACATATTCATTTTTATCATTTGATCGCAGTCCCATACCTAACGTTTTATGATTTAATAACTGAGATAGATATTGTGGGGCAAAGCCATTCTGCACCTTTCATGTATCTATAGCTCTGCTTTCTTAAATCTAATTGTAATTAAATGATCACATATTGATTGGACATCAAAATAATCTCTCAGTGCAATGAACTGCCATTGTGAAATCTGCTTATTGTGAAATCTGCTAATTGTGAAATCTGCTAATTGTGAAATCTGCTTATAGTGGAATCTATTCATTGTAGAATCTATTCATTGCGGGGTCTACTCCTTGTGAAATCTACTCATCTGTGGAACATACACAATGATTGTGAAACATTTGAGTTAAGTAATCTATTGTAAGATCTACAAATAAGTGCATTTACTCATCATTTAATGTATCTATTATGGAATCATTTCGCCACTCTTTAAGCAATCGGTCATTCAGCAATGAAACTGAAGAATAGCGCTCTACACATTAATGACCTTTGCGGCACAGTTCAGTGGGATCTTACTCTGTGAATGACACTCTCCATTAGCAAGTCACGCAGAGCCCTCTAGCGGCAGACAATGACCATTGACGGATACGGAAATAGCGAGCATCCACCAGCCACTACCTGTCCTGCACTGATTGATGCTGGGATACCGTCAATGAAAGAAGGTGTCGCTTTATACATGTAGTAGCTTCAACCAAGTGAGGTAGTAAATGAAACGTGTGGAATTGCAATCAGTGCCACTGTGTTATCGACGATGCACGTGTGTATCGCATCGCATTTCACGGGTTATTGGAAAATAGCTGATATACTAATGTTTTGTTAATTAGCTGATAGCTGATATACTAGTGTTTTGTTAATTAGCTGATAGCTGATAAACAAGTGTTTTGCTAATTAGCTGATAGCTGATATACTAGTGTTTTGTTAATTAGCTGATAGCTGATAAACAAGTGTTTTGCTAATTAGCTGATAGCTGATATACTAGTGTTTTGTTAATTAGCTGATAGCTGATATACTAGTGTTTTGCTAATTAGCTGATAGCTGATATACTAGTGTTTTGCTAATTAGCTGATAGCTGATATACTAGTGTTTTGTTAATTAGCTGATAGCTGATATACTAGTGTTTTGTTAATTAGCTGATAGCTGATATACTAGTGTTTTGTTAATTAGCTGATAGCTGCTATACTAGTGTTTTGTTAATTAGCTGATAGCTGATATACTAGTGTTTTGTTAATGGTTTATGCCTCAGTCACATTTGCGCCGATTTCAGTAAAGATGCCCGGCCGATGGGTATTTTTACAAAATCGGCAGGCAGTTCAGATTGCCGTGCGGGCACCGGGAGATCATCGGCCACAATTGGGCATCCTTAAAACGTCGGGTGGGTCATCGGGAACTTTTAGCTGGAACATAAAAGTTGCCGACGTTTCCCCGATGTCTTATCAGTAATTATCATCTTAAAGTACACGGCAGGGTCCCGGCAGTGTCCCGCAGGCACATCGGCAGATTATCTCACGGCTGCCGGTGGTATCGTGCGGTGAAAATAGGACTGTTTTTATTTCATGTGTTCACAGGCCATCGTCAGATGATCCACTAGGCTCCCTACGGTCTCATACAGACGTCTTTAGGATGTCTTTCAGACGTCTGTCATATGATACAGACGTCTTTAAGATGTCTTTCAGACGTCTGTCATATAATACAGACGTCTTTAAGATGTTCTTCAGACGTCTGTGTCATTTTCTTGCGGGTGCCGTGCGGTGGCCTTTCATAATGTGACCATAGCTACGGCATATCTCAGATTGTTGCTGATAAACTCCCCGGCGCCCGGCAGACTGGGAAGTCGGCCGATTCTTACTGCCCGGCCGGCGCCCGGTGCAAATGTGACTGAGGCATTAGTTATGGTACAAAGACACGGATGTCCTGTGTGCTCTGATACAGGTGGTTTATAGAGTTGGGGGATTATAGAGAATTGACATCAGTAATAGAAGTGGTAACATCGGTGATATTCTTTATAGTTGAGGGTTTATAGAGAATTGACATCAGTAATAGAGGGGTGACATCGATGATATACTTTATAGTCGGGGGTTTATAGAGGGGTGACATCAATGATATTCTTTATAGTCGGGGGTTTATAGTAGGGTGACATCAGTAATATTCCATGTATGCGGGGGGCGGGGGTTAATAAAGGGTTGACTGACTGACTGACTCTCTCTCTGTCTCTCTCTGTCTCTCTCTGTCTCTCTCTCTCTCTCTCTCTCTCAATATATATATATATATATATATATATATATATATATATATATATATATATATATATATATATATATATATATATATATATATATATATATATATATATATATATATATATATGGTTTCACATAGATTGACATCAGTAATGCAATATATAGTAGGGGTTTATAGAAAGGGATACAAGTCACACCCCGTGTAGTTGGAGGTTTATGCCGGGCTCACACCAGTAGGTTGGGGGTTTAAGGCGAGTCATGAGGCCGGGATTTGCCATATTGAGGCTGTAACCTGCAGCTTCCGGAGTGAGCGATCGGCGGAGTGTGGCATATGAATCCTGCTCGATTAAGCTTCAGTTACAACTATAGATGTGAGCATTTTGCGGACTGTCATTGATTGCCGCATTCCACGGGAGTTTGTGGTTCATTGACCCTGTCCCTTCAAAAAAAGTCCTGATGCTAAACAGACCGGTCCTCAAACAAGGTTACAATATAACTTCTATGGAAGTTAGTGGCAGAAGGGGTATGGTGTAAGGGGTGCGACCAGGCTGCATATTGTTTGTGTTTTTCTCAACGATTAAGGCAACATCAATGGCAGCATCAATGGCTTTAAAGTATTGCAGTGTACACCAGTCTGCAGTAAACAGCCCCTTGCGACCGCTAAACTACAAGGTGCTATAACAAGAGACAGTGGGTATACCAGGATAAAGTGGTTATACGCAGGGACAGTGGGTGTACCAGGGGAGAGTGGGTATACCAGGGGACAGTGGGGATAGCAGGGGACAGTGGGTATACCAGGGGAGAGTGGGGATAGCAGGGGACAGTGGGTATACCAGGGGACAGTGAGTGTACCAGGGGACAGTGGGTATACCAGGGGACAATGGGTATAGCAGGGGACAGTGGGTGTACCAGGGGACAGTGGGTGTACCAGGGGAGAGTGGGTATACCAGGGGACAGTGGGGATAGCAGGGGACAGTGGGTATACCAGGGGACAGTGGGGATAGCAGGGGACAGTGGGTATACCAGGGGACAGTGAGTGTACCAGGGGACAGTGGGTATACCAGGGGACAATGGGTATAGCAGGGGACAGTGGGTGTACCAGGGGACAGTGGGTGTACCAGGGGACAGTGGGTATACCAGGGGACAGTGGGTATACCAGGGGACAGAGGGTGTACCAGGGGACAGTGGGTATAGCAGGGGACAGTGGGTATACCAGGGGACAGTGGGTATAGCAGGGGACAGTGGGTATACCAGTGGACAGTGGGTATACCAGGGGGCAGTGGGAATAGCAGGGGACAGTGGGTATACCAGGGGACAGTGGGGATAGCAGGGGACAATGGGTATAGCAGGGGATAGTGGGTATACCAGGGGACAGTGGGTATACCAGGGGACAGTGGGATAGCAGGGGACAGTGGGTATACCAGGGGACAGTGGGGATAGCAGGGGACAGTGGGTATACCAGGGGACAGTGGGTATACCAGGGGACAGTGGGGATAGCAGGGGACAGTGGGTATACCAGGGGACAGTGGGGATAGCAGGGGACAGTGGGTATACCAGGGGACAGTGGGGATAGCAGGGGACAGTGGATGTACCAGGGGACAGTGGATATACCAGGGGACAGTGGGTATACCAGGAGACAGTGGGGATAGCAGGGGACAGTGGATGTACCAGGGGACAGTGGATATACCAGGGGACAGTGGGTATACCAGTGAACAGTGGGTATAGCAGGGGACAATGGGTATACCAGAGGACAGTTGGTATACCAGGGGACAGTGGTTATACCAGGAGACAGTGGATATACCAAAAGACAGTGGATATACCAGAGGACAGTGGGTATACCAGAGGACAGTGGGTATACAAGGATTCATTGGGTATAACAAGGGACAGTGGGTATAGCAGGGGACAGTTGTAATACCAGGGGACAGTGGGTATACCAGGGGACAGTGAATATAGCAGGAGACAGTTGTAATACCGGGGGACAGTGGGTATACCAGGGGACAGTGAGTATACAAGGATTCATTGGGTATACCAGGGGACAGTGTATATAGCAGGGGACAGTTGTAATACTAGGGGACAGTGGATATAGCAGAGGACAGTGGGTATAAGAAGGGACATTGGATATACCAGAGGATTTTGAATATACCAGTGGTTTTATCAGGTATCATAAGTACCTCTTGAGACCAACAGAAGAGTACCTGCATAGGAGAGTGCGATCAAAATAACATCCACTGCATACAAAGTGAAAAGTTCCACTTGGCCAAGTGTAATAAAGCGTACCACTGGAACAATAAAAAGGTCATAAAAAACAGATAAGATGAAAAAATGGATATAAGACTTTATTGACAGGTCCAAGTCAGAAAGGTTTTTTTTAATTGCCAGCTAGCAAAATCAAAAATGGGAACCAGTTTGTGAAACCAAAAATGGGAAACAGATTATAAATAAAAATGGGAAACAAAACCAAAAATTGGTTTGAGCCTTTGAGCTTGTAAATGCAAACATAGGAACCAGTTTATAAAAGCAAAGAGAGGAACCAGTTTGGACTAGTTATATCGACATCCATGAATATCTGTAATTTCAAACTCCAGTTTGTTATTATCGGCAGTGATTGGGTACTGTATCTGTAAGATTTGATATAAGAGACAATCCTATCTCTGCCATCCCACATCTGTCACTGTGCCATTCCGTCGCAGAATGGAGTGAGGATTCTCCACTTTAGGAGCATCTGTATCTCTATTTGAGAGGGAGTGGAACGGAACTCTCTCTGATGTGAGGGGGTGGAATATGACTCTGATGTGAGGGGGTGGAACAGGACTCTGATTTGAGGGGGTGGAACAGGACTCTGATGTGAGGGGGTGGAATATGACTCTGATGTGAGGGGGTGGAACAGGACTGATGTGAGGGGGTTGAACAGGACTCTGATGTGAAGGTGTGGAACAGGACTCTGATGTGAGGGGGTGGAACAGGACTCTGATGTGAGGGGATGGAACAGGACCCTGATGTTAGAGGATGGAACAGGACTCTGATGTGAGGGGGTGGAATATGACTCTGATGTGAGGGGGTGGAACAGGACTCTGATGTGAGGGGGTGGAATATGACTCTGATGTGAGGGGGTGGAACAGGACTGATGTGAGGGGGTTGAACAGGACTCTGATGTGAAGGTGTGGAACAGGACTCTGATGTGAGGGGGTGGAACAGGACTCTGATGTGAGGGGGTGGAACAGGACTCTGATGTGAGGGGGTGGAACAGGACTCTGATGTGAGGGGGTGGAACAGAGCTCATTTTGATGTGAGGGGGTGGAACAGAGCTCATTTTGATGTGAGGGGGTGGAACAGGATCTGATGTGAGGGGGTGGAACAGGACTCTGATGTGAGGGGGTGGAACAGGACTCGGATGTGAGGGGGTGGAACAGGACTCTGATGTGAGGGGGTGGAACAGGACTCTGATGTGAGGGGGTGGAACAGAGCTCATTTTGATGTGAGGGGGTGGAACAGAGCTCATTTTGATGTGAGGGGGTGGAACAGGATCTGATGTGAGGGGGTGGAACAGGACTCTGATGTGAGGGGGTGGAACAGAGCTCATTTTGATGTGAGGGGATGGAACAGAACTCTGATGTGAGGGGGTGGAACAGAGCTCATTTTGATGTGAGGGGATGGAACAGAACTCTGATGTGAGGGGATGGAACAGGACTCTGATGTGAGGGGGTGGAACAGGACTGATGTGAGGGGGTTGAACAGGACTCTGATGTGAAGGTGTGGAACAGAGCTCATTTTGATGTGAGGGGGTGGAACAGGACCCTGATGTGAGGGGGTGGAACAGGACTCTCTCTGATGTGAGGGGGGTGGAACAGGACTCTGATGTGAGAGGATGGAACAGAGCTCATTTTGATGTGAGGGGGTGGAACAGAGCTCATTTTGATGTGAGGGGGTGGAACAGGATCTGATGTGAGGGGGTGGAACAGGACTCTGATGTGAGGGGGTGGAACAGAGCTCATTTTGATGTGAGGGGATGGAACAGAACTCTGATGTGAGGGGGTGGAACAGGATCTGATGTGAGGGGGTGGAACAGGACTCTGATGTGAGGGGGTGGAACAGATCTCATTTTGATGTGAGGGGGTGGAACAGGACTCCGATGTGAGGGGGTGGAACAAGACGCTGATGTGAGGGGATGGAACAGGACGATGATGTGAGGTGATGGAACAGGACTCGGATGTGAGGGGATGGAACAGGACTCGGATGTGAGGGGGTGGAACAAGACTCTGATGTGAGGGGGTGGAACAGGACTCTGATGTGAGGGGGTGGAACAGGACTCTGATGTGAGGGGGTGGAACAGGACTCTGATGTGAGAGGGTGGAACAGAGCTCATTTTGATGTGAGAGGGTGGAACAGGACTCCGATGTGAGGGGGTGGAACAAGACGCTGATGTGAGGGGATGGAACAGGACGATGATGTGAGGTGATGGAACAGGACGATGATGTGAGGGGATGGAACAGGACTCGGATGTGAGGGGGTGGAACAAGACTCTGATGTGAGGGGGTGGAACAGGACTCTGATGTGAGGGGGTGGAACAGGACTCTGATGTGAGAGGGTGGAACAGAGCTTATTTTGATGTGAGAGGGTGGAACAGAACTCATTTTGATGTGAGGGGGTGGAACAGAGCTCATTTTGATGCGAGGGGGTGGAACAGAGCTCATTTTGATGTGAGGGGGTGGAACAGGACTCTGATGTGAGGGTGTGGAACAGTACTCTGATGTGAGGGGATGGAACAGAGCTCATTTTGATGGGAGGGGGTGGAACAGGACTCTGATGTGAGGGGATGGAACAGGATGATGATGTGAGGGGATGGAACAGGACTCGGATGTGAGGGGGTGGAACAGAGCTCATTTTGATGTGAGGGGATGGAACAGAACTCTGATGTGAGGGGGTGGAACAGAGCTCATTTTGATGTGAGGGGATGGAACAGAACTCTGATGTGAGGGGATGGAACAGGACTCTGATGTGAGGGGGTGGAACAGGACTGATGTGAGGGGGTTGAACAGGACTCTGATGTGAAGGTGTGGAACAGAGCTCATTTTGATGTGAGGGGGTGGAACAGGACTCTGATGTGAGGGGATGGAACAGGACTCTGATGTGAGGGGGTGGAACAGGACTCTGATGTGAGGGGGTGGAACAGAGCTCATTTTGATGTGAGGGGGTGGAACAGGACTCGGATGTGAGGGGGTGGAACAGGACTCTCTCTGATGTGAGGGGGGTGGAACAGGACTCTGATGTGAGAGGATGGAACAGAGCTCATTTTGATGTGAGGGGGTGGAACAGAGCTCATTTTGATGTGAGGGGGTGGAACAGGATCTGATGTGAGGGGGTGGAACAGGACTCTGATGTGAGGGGGTGGAACAGAGCTCATTTTGATGTGAGGGGATGGAACAGAACTCTGATGTGAGGGGGTGGAACAGAGCTCATTTTGATGTGAGGGGATGGAACAGAACTCTGATGTGAGGGGATGGAACAGGACTCTGATGTGAGGGGGTGGAACAGGACTGATGTGAGGGGGTTGAACAGGACTCTGATGTGAAGGTGTGGAACAGAGCTCATTTTGATGTGAGGGGGTGGAACAGGACTCTGATGTGAGGGGATGGAACAGGACTCTGATGTGAGGGGGTGGAACAGGACTCTGATGTGAGGGGGTGGAACAGAGCTCATTTTGATGTGAGGGGGTGGAACAGGACTCGGATGTGAGGGGGTGGAACAGGACTCTCTCTGATGTGAGGGGGGTGGAACAGGACTCTGATGTGAGAGAATGGAACAGAGCTCATTTTGATGTGAGGGGGTGGAACAGAGCTCATTTTGATGTGAGGGGGTGGAACAGGATCTGATGTGAGGGGGTGGAACAGGACTCTGATGTGAGGGGGTGGAACAGAGCTCATTTTGATGTGAGGGGGTGGAACAGAGCTCATTTTGATGTGAGGGGGTGGAACAGAGCTCATTTTGATGTGAGGGGGTGGAACAGGACCCTGATGTGAGGGGGTGGAACAGGACTCTCTCTGATGTGAGGGGGGTGGAACAGGACTCTGATGTGAGAGGATGGAACAGAGCTCATTTTGATGTGAGGGGGTGGAACAGAGCTCATTTTGATGTGAGGGGGTGGAACAGGATCTGATGTGAGGGGGTGGAACAGGACTCTGATGTGAGGGGGTGGAACAGAGCTAATTTTGATGTGAGGGGATGGAACAGAACTCTGATGTGAGGGGGTGGAACAGGATCTGATGTGAGGGGGTGGAACAGGACTCTGATGTGAGGGGGTGGAACAGATCTCATTTTGATGTGAGGGGGTGGAACAGGACTCCGATGTGAGGGGGTGGAACAAGACGCTGATGTGAGGGGATGGAACAGGACGATGATGTGAGGTGATGGAACAGGACTCGGATGTGAGGGGATGGAACAGGACTCGGATGTGAGGGGGTGGAACAAGACTCTGATGTGAGGGGGTGGAACAGGACTCTGATGTGAGGGGGTGGAACAGGACTCTGATGTGAGGGGGTGGAACAGGACTCTGATGTGAGAGGGTGGAACAGAGCTCATTTTGATGTGAGAGGGTGGAACAGGACTCCGATGTGAGGGGGTGGAACAAGACGCTGATGTGAGGGGATGGAACAGGACGATGATGTGAGGTGATGGAACAGGACTCGGATGTGAGGGGATGGAACAGGACTCGGATGTGAGGGGGTGGAACAAGACTCTGATGTGAGGGGGTGGAACAGGACTCTGATGTGAGGGGGTGGAACAGGACTCTGATGTGAGAGGGTGGAACAGAGCTTATTTTGATGTGAGAGGGTGGAACAGAACTCATTTTGATGTGAGGGGGTGGAACAGAGCTCATTTTGATGCGAGGGGGTGGAACAGAGCTCATTTTGATGTGAGGGGGTGGAACAGGACTCTGATGTGAGGGTGTGGAACAGTACTCTGATGTGAGGGGATGGAACAGAGCTCATTTTGATGGGAGGGGGTGGAACAGGACTCTGATGTGAGGGGATGGAACAGGATGATGATGTGAGGGGATGGAACAGGACTCGGATGTGAGGGGGTGGAACAAGACTCTGATGTGAGGGGGTGGAACAGGACTCTGATGTGAGGGGGTGGAACAGAGCTCATTTTGATGTGAGGGGGTGGAACAGAGCTCATTTTGATGTGAGGGGGTGGAACAGAGCTCATTTTGATGTGAGGGGGTGGAACAGGACTCTGATGTGAGGGGGTGGAACAGGACTCGGATGTGAGGGGGTGGAACAGGACTCTGATGTGAGGGGGTGGAATATGACTCTGATGTGAGGGGGTGGAACAGGACTCGGATGTGAGGGGGTGGAATATGACTCTGATGTGAGGGGGTGGAACAGGACTCGGATGTGAGGGGATGGAACAGGACTCGGATGTGAGGGGATGGAACAGGACTCTGATGTGAGGGGGTGGAACAGGACTCGGATGTGAGGGGGTGGAACAGGACTCTGATGTGAGGGGGTGGAATATGACTCTGATGTGAGGGGGTGGAACAGGACTCGGATGTGAGGGGATGGAACAGGACTCTGATGTGAGGGGGTGGAACAGGACTCGGATGTGAGGGGGTGGAACAGGACTCTGATGTGAGGGGGTGGAATATGACTCTGATGTGAGGGGGTGGAACAGGACTCGGATGTGAGGGGGTGGAATATGACTCTGATGTGAGGGGGTGGAACAGGACTCTGATGTGAGGGGGTGGAACAGGACTCTGATGTGAGGGGGTGGAACAGGACTCTGATGTGAGGGGGTGGAACAGGACTCTGATGTGAGGGGGTGGAACAGGACTCTGATGTGAGGGGATGGAACAGGACTCTGATGTGAGGGGATGGAACAGGACTCTGATGTGAGGGGGTGGAACAAGACTCTGATGTGAGGGGATGGAACAGGACTCGGATGTGAGGGGATGGAACAGGACTCTGATGTGAGGGGGTGGAACAGGACTCTGATGTGAGGGGGTGGAACAGGACTCTGATGTGAGGGGGTGGAACAGGACTCGAATGTGAGGGGATGGAACAGGACTCTGATGTGAGGGGGTGGAATATGACTCTGATGTGAGGGGATGGAACAGGACTCTGATGTGAGGGGGTGGAACAGGACTCTGATGTGAGGGGATGGAACAGGACTCTGATGTGAGGGGATGGAACAGGACTCTGATGTGATGGGGTGGAATATGACTCTGATGTGAGGGGATTGGACAGGACCCTGATATGAGGGGGTGGAACAGGACTCTGATGTGAGGGGATGGGACAGGACCCTGATATGAGGGGATGGAACAGGACCCTGATATGAGGGGGTGGAACAGGACTCTGATGTGAGGGGATGGAACAGGACTCTGATGTGAGGGGATGGGACAGGACCCTGATATGAGGGGATTGGACAGGACCCTGATATGAGGGGGTGGAACAGGACTCTGATGTGAGGGGATGGAACAGGACTCTGATGTGAGGGGATGGGACAGGACCCTGATATGAGGGGGTGGAACAGGACTCTGATGTGAGGGGGTGGAACAGGACTCTCTCTGATGTGAGGGGGTGGAACAGGACTCTGATGTGAGGGGGTGGAACAGGACTCTCTCTGATGTGAGGGGGTGGAACAGGACGCTGATGTGAGGGGATTGGACAGGACTCTGATGTGAGGGGATGGAACAGAGCTCATTTGGATGTGAGGGGGTGGAACAGAGCTCATTTTGATGTGAGGGGGTGGAACAGGACTCTGATGTGAGGGGGTGGAATATGACGATGATGTGAGGGGGTGGAATATGACTCTGATGTGAGGGGGTGGAACAGGACTCTCTCTGATGTGAGGGGGTGGAACAGGACTCTCTCTGATGTGAGGGGGTGGAACAGGACTCTGATGTGAGGGGGTGGAACAGGACTCTCTCTGATGTGAGGGCTGCATGATGTCATGATGTATATGGCTTTCTAGTGTGGCTAACATTTAATTGTTCTCGGTTGAAAGAAGGTGAAATATGATTGAAAAATATGAATATCCACATTGGGATATGTCTTTCACAATTGTATCATCAGGTCGTGTGATGATGCAAATGCCAAAAATCCTTGTTGTATCATGAGTTCAATCTTGGCACAGCCGGGGTCCGAACCCACGACCATTGGATTACCACAGAGGAATTGGTGCTAATAAGCTGGCGCTCTTACCAACTACGCCACGGCCCATGGCTGTCATCAGGTCTGTGTGATGATGCAAATGCCAAAAATCCTTAGATGGAATAGTGCATTTTGTTCCCGTGGCATGTTTCTATCTGTTTTCAAGGAAATCTCTTTTATACAGACGGGCAAAATCATAATTTCATAAGATTATGAGACAGGGCGATGTTACTATATAACACGCAACTATTTAATATCTTTACCTCAAAAGCATAGAATGACCCAATCTAAAAAACAATACAGACCATTTTAGCTTAAAAGTCTGTTTAGATAGCTGCCACATCACACATAACAAACAATAATAAAAAAGATATCAAAGTCAAAACTAAATAGAGAATAGACTTTGATGTCGGCTTATGCTTTTCTTTCTCACAATATTATTTGCTGGTCCCATCACGATATGACTGAAATAATATTGAAAGTGATGTAACCCCCACCCCCCCCCCCAAAAAAAAAAAACATACAAAACTGTTACTGGATGCTAATTACACGCTCAGACCAAGTATTCTTAGCTAATTTTATACCAGGTCCTGAAGCAAATTCATCTTCAAAAATATACAATCCATGCATGGATATATTTGCTTGTATCTTCCCATTCGCTTCATAGTGGACAGTAATTTCTTTTATATCGATCATGGATTGAACATTTCTCTACTTCATGGTTCAATTGGATTGGAAATAAGTTATTATAATTTATGTGCTCGTGATCTAAGGGTCCTGAAGGATAAAGTACGTATTATCGCCCTTGTGCTATTATGGTGGGAAAAGTGTCATTCTGTGAGAAGTTTCACAGTGTTGTTGCTTGCACGTATTTATCTACAAAGCCAAGTTTATTTGTACAGGAGGCTAGAGAGACGCTGAGTGTGTTTGACTGGTCCCTTGAAGGCAGCACCTCCTGCCTGCGATATGTGCCCAGTCAATATGTAACCTCCACTTTGTCATAAGCCAAACTCGGCATCACCAATCAATATGCACACAGGGTATCACAAAACATGAACTTTGTGTTGTTTTTTTCCAAATCCCAGACGGAACGAATTAAGTGGGTGGTTATTTCTGGATGTCAAAAAACAGTTAGAACCAATAGTTAAATAGCGTGATGAAGTGTCAGCTTTTGGACTGGTGAAACTACCAGTCAAAAGGTTTAGTTAATAAATCAGTGATAAATAAGTATACCCAGCAGGCAAAACTGGTTGAAATGATGTGGCTTTTAAGTGAAATTCAGCCGTGGTTTTGACGAGGTTAACTTGTGGTATGTATATGAAAAGCAAAATGATATTATCATTTTCACTTGAAAAAGACGTGTGATTTCACGTCGAAAAGACGTGAATTATTTACATAGAAAGAAAGTGAATCATGTGAAAAAGACCTGGATTTTTTAATGGGAAATCATGTCATTACCACATGATAAACTGAGCAGGAATTGAGGCCTTGACAATTATGTCAAAGCATTCACAAACATTCACGTCTCAGAAATCACATCGTAAATTCACGTCTTGAAAGTCACATCAGTAAGACATGGTCATCTGGTGACTTACAGGTATTCTTATGATATAATATTGAGAATATAACTATGAGAAAATGACTCCAGGGTTGAATTTTACATCAATTGGATTTAAAATGTACAAACAAGAAACTGTTGTTGATTGGATGATCTGATCAACTAATTTGCATAAATGCAATAGTTGGTCAAAAACACCACCTTACAGTGTCCATGTTAGGTACACACACATTTGTTCATCAGATAATTGATCTTATATTTCTCTAAAAGGTTCTCTATGGTAAATAACCAATTGGTTTGATTTGATTTGTAACTTTTTCATCGCCATTTAGGCTATATCAGTTCAGATAGAAGCCTGTCATCTGGACTCAAGGCTCTACTCTTTTCAGAGAGTGACTGGAGATCTTTATTTTGCATAATCACAAAGACATGATTGTACAACCCACGGCCTTTGACAATCACTCATGAAGCACTGGTTGGAATGGGAGCCAGTTCAGATCTACAGATGAATGTGTGTATTTGATTGTATGTTTGATTGCTTGTTTGGGATGTTACATTTAAAGGAATATCGAGTTGTTTAGTTTGTTTGGGGTTTTGCATAACTTCCAACATTATATCAGTCATTATAGTGCTGCCTCATTGAATTCTCATGTCGCAGGTACTTGACATGACAGCCATCTAATCACAGATTTACAAGGACAACGGGTTAACCCTTTAGGCACAGGCCTCAGCTAATGTATGAAATTGTATCATGAATTCAATCTCGGCATGGCCGGGGATCGAACCCGCGACCTTTGGATCACCACAGAGGAAATGGTGCTAATGTGTTCTAAAAATAGTATATGTGTTCTAACAATAATTCTTCTGAAATTTGAGACAGTAAAAAATGGCAGGAGATAGATTTCTATATTTCTTAAACTGTATTTTATAGATTAGTATTTATCACAATATGTTAGAAAAGATCAGTATGAATAATGAATTAGAATAGAATATCTCAAAATAGATAAATTGGAATATATAAGAATAGATAAAGAATATATTAGAATATCTTAGAATAGACGAGACGACAATTCATTGATATATTTGCAGAGAGAACACGTGTTTTCATCAATACAAATATTTTAAACTTTGAGTAAGTTGGCCTTGAGGTCAACCTTTATGCATGCACATCTCATTAGGCCACGGGTCGTGACACAGTAGAGTAGAGTGCAAGCTTATCAGCACCAGTTCCTCTGTGATGATCTAAAGGTCATGGGTTCGAATTTGTCATGTTGCAGATCCTTGACACGTTACAGAACAGTTTATCAAAACATGGCTAGCTATCCAATGCATGAGCTGTCATTTGAGCTTAACCAAATGATAAGAATAGGTTTTATTTCAATAATAATAATAATAATAATAATAATAATAATAATAATAATAATAATAATAATAATAATAATAATAATAATAATAATAATAATAATAATAATAATAATAATAATAATAATAATAATAATAATAATAATAATAATAATAATAATAATAAAAATAATAATAATAATAATAATAATAATAATAACTTATATAGCGCTGATATCAGGTACTGCAGTTTCCTAATCAGTGATTGTGGAAGGCCTGCAAGAAGACCATTCCCATAATCAAGAGTGGATGCAACAAATGCATGGGTAAGTGTTTCAGCTGTTTGTTTTTCATCCAGAAATTGTCTGATGGCTGCTATGTTTCTAATGAGGTAATACCCTTTCATGCATATTTATTACCATACATACCAACATCTCAGTCTTGCCATCATTTATTTTCATTTTATTAGCAATTAGGAAGTCCCTAAGCTCGGATATACAATTTTCAAGTTTTTTTTTTATGCTAGAAGTAGCTGCAATGTGTAGAGGTGTGAATTGGTTTAATGCAACAGTTGATGGAATCACATTGTTGTTTATACTGTCATCTGGTGGTGATGGTTTCACACGATTATTTGTGGTGTCCTCTGGTGGTGATTTATCTACAGAGTCTTCCCTCTCCATCTCACTGCAGATTTTTTCAATTTTTCCTATGAAAAAAATCAATTTAGTTCCTTACCCGTTCTTCCTTTTCTGCACATAACTTGGTTGACGGCCCTAAATAGTTTCTTTGGGTCAAATTTAGTTATAGTAAATAGTTATGTACTAGTTACCAGTTACCAAGAATTCATTATATATATATATATATATATATATATATATATATATATATATATATATATATATATATATATATATATATATATATATATATATATATATATATATATATATATATATAATGAATTGGTAACTGGTAACTAGTAAATAAATATTTACTATAACTAAATTTGATATATATATATATATATATATTATTTTTAATTATTTCTTTCGTGGAGTTGAAAATTATGTTCCGAGAGAAATGTGAAAAAAACTCAAGATTGAGTCGTGAAATCATAATAAAAAATATTGTTCTCTCAGAAATTTACACATTTTGTCCCCCCCCTGTTTAATTGCTCATAATATTTGCAAAGAACTACCAGACATTGTCACACTCTACTGAGCACAGAATTATGGTATTCTGTGGACCACTATTATTTTTTTTTATTTTTGTAATCCCCTCAACTGGATCACAGACCTTTTATACAAATGATCTCAGATTTTGCCAGGAATAGTAATCAATGTAAGGCAAGGCTAAAATTTGAATCACTGAATGTAAAGATTGGATGACACAGATCAATATCCACACTTCAAGGTCATGAAAGTAAACTTATTAACTTTATATTTAGATTAGAAATGTTCTAACCCAAAGTTGTGATTTCAGGTCAGTTTTTGGTTTTGGTTTGGTTTGGGGTTTTACATCACTTTTAACATTATTTCAGTTATTTCGTGATGAGACCTACTTGTAGCAGATATAGTGGTGCTTCACTGAACCCACGACCTTTGGATCACCACAGAGGAACTGGTGCTAATAAGCTGGCGCCCTAACCAACTGCGCCACGGCCCGTGGCCTCATTTCAGGTCAGACAAACAAACAAACAAACAAACAAACACACAAACAAATACACAAACAAACAAACAAACACACAAACAAGTTATTGGGGTTATTGGCATTTTAGGCAGTGAGAGCCCTTTACTCACTCCATGCTAACTTGACCTATTTCTTAATAAGAATAATTATAATAATGATACCTCTCTATTATTCTTGTGGACGGAATGCAGGAAGGATATAAAAAACTTATATCTACAGAGGAATGGAACAAATTGATTTAGGTTTTTCTCAACCCCCATACTGATGAATGATTCGTCCCTGATTTAACTTAAAAGCTATCATTTCACAGTATGATAATTAGAAGAATAATTCTTCTCAATTCTGTTAGCTTTTCAAATTCACGTTTCGAGAACACACAATTTTGCCATATCACTACAGACAAAGATATTTGTACAAAGTCCATATTTTTTCAAGGAAAAACAAGCTTTCATATTATTTCATGTTTGCCTGGGAAACAGTGTTTCAGTTATGGTTTCAAGCGCAGCAAATTGAGCTGCCATTTTATCAAAAGTGATTAAGTTTGATTGCGCAACTTTGCTTTTACAACGTGTGTCAATAGCGCGCCACGTGAATTATGAAACGTGATACAAATGTTAACAAAAGGGGATCTGGAAGTAACAAATAACGGCCACGTTTTAATGGCGGACCGTTTTATTAACTTCTGCACAAGATCTTCCAAATGTTTTTAAATGTTTCATTTTTAGTTCTGTAATTTTACATAAATCCTGATACTCTCATTGATTAAAAAATGCAGAATGAAATAAAAGCCAAAAATATCCAATTTAGTGGAAGTTATTTTCAACAAGATATATAAATAGAATTTTCAAATTACCCAAAGTTTGCTTTTTTCCTGGATAAACAATATTGCACACTCAGGTTACAATTTCGATAACTTGTCATCCAGCATGTGAAACTGGTCTCACACTGTTCCCTACCGGCAGGAATATGTACTACATCGGGCTCACGATCTTTAGAAACACGCGTTCGTTTTCAAGCAATAGTACAATTTTCAAATTCTACAGTTTCCCTTTAAGATCTGTACCAAATTACTTAATGCTATAAGGATGTGACTATGATGACTATATTCACAAAATAAAGTAACCTCTATATGTGTAAAATATCTGTAAATTGTTGTCCATAGTTTCCTTTACATTATTCCCTTCAATTAGAGAAATTACTGTTTTCTTCCTGCAATTAGAGAGTTTACTGTTTTTCCTGCAATTGAAAATATCAATGTTCTTTTCCTGCAATTAGGGATATTACTATTTTCCCTGCAATTAGAGAAATTACTGTTTTTGTCCTTTGATTAGAAATTACTGTTTTTCCTGCAATTAGGGAAATTACTGTCTGTCTTGCAATTAGAGAGATGACTTTTTTCTCTGCAATTAAAGAAATTATTGTTCTCTGTTCTCTGGTTAAATAACCTAACTTCCTTAAAACTATTTCATTGCCATGATACTATTTGACATGTTTCACTTTGTCTGTGCAATCTAGAGGGGAATGGGCAGCTGTTTATGTCATTAAATGATAATAAGTATTTTTCTCAATTACTGCAATGGGGGTCTGGGATTCACGACATCAATGTAGCATTGATCTTATGTTCTTCCCAAGATCTTGAAGACACATTTATCGTGGTAATATTTATTGCATTTTCACTGTATCTGGGTCATAGAGAAAGACAGAAAACGTTTATTTAATTCTAAAACCACCCATCATTAAAATGGTCATTTTTTACATTAGAAAGTGCAGAAAATATATAGTAGAAAGTATGAAAGTCTGTGATTTATTGCCTGTGCATTATCTGCCATTAACCCTAAATAATAAAGCACTAAAACAAGTAAAATAATTATACGATGATGAGCTAACTGTTTTGTGAAGTTTGCTTCGGTGTTATATATTCACATTTATAATATTACTGCCCAAGAAATTATTGAGAGCATTTAATAGTTGGACCTTATATGAAATCTACTTTAAATCTGAGTTACTCAAAAATGTTAACAACAAGCGGCAGTGCCCCCTAGTGTCTATTAAGATAGCATGAGTAGATACATTTATGTGGTACTAGCAATGGCTTGGTTGCCTGGGAGACTGCCGTAAGCTGTCTTATCTGTGGTCCGCAAACTCTGGGTCGTATATCGCCCAATGTTCACACAGTCTCATCAGAAAATCTAACATGTGATGATCTTTGGAAGGCAACAAGTTCTATTTAATGTGGAGAGCTTTTGTCAGATATGTTGCATGATATGGAAAAAACATATTATATTAACATACTTTTGAAAACTGAAACCACAAGATACTATTGCTACTTTGTTACTGTGAGATAGATGAAGGGAACAAAAATATTTCTCACAAAAATATTTGACACTTTTGAAAGAGACAAACTAAAATATTTTTGTCTTGCTAACAACAGGCAGGTGAGTGATACAGGCGATTGTGTGATACAGACAGGTGAGTGATACAGACAGGTGAGTGATACAAGCAGGTGAGTGATAAAGGCAGGTGAGTGATACAGCCAGGTGAGTGATACAGACAGGTGAGTGATACAGACAGGTGAGTGATACAGCCAGGTGAGTGAGACAGCCAGGTGAGTGATACAGACAGGTGAGTGATACAGACAGGTGAGTGATACAGGCAGGTGAGTGATACAGACAGGTGAATGATACAAGCAGGTGAGTGATACAGCCAGGTGAGTGATACAGCCAGGTGAGTGATACAGACAGGTGAGTGATACAGCCAGGTGAGTGATACAGACAGGTGAGTGATACAGAAAGGTGAGTGATACAGACAGGTGAATGATGTTTGATGGACATTCAATCGCCAACCACCAGGAAACCACAACTATCATATTGTGATTTTATATGTAGCCGATAATATGTATAATATGTAGTGATAAATTGGATTGCACAGGTTTAGTTGTAGTAGGGTTTTTTATTTATGTGCAACTCTAGCTATGTCTTTTTAAGGGACATTCTAACTCATATATAATAGTCATACTAGTTGAATGTTTTAGTAGGAAATGCCATGTGATGTTGTATTACCCACTTCACCTTACCAAAACATTTATGAAATATTTTAGCATTATTGTTCCGTCCAATATCACAGATATAAACACACAATAGAGAATGGTGAAGCATTAAAATGTCTTAATCGATTTTTTAATATGATAAATATCATCAAGCTATAAAGTCTGTACAATCTATTTCAGACACTTAACTTCCTCTTTGTCTTTTTTTGCATAGTTAAACGAATCGTGGATAGTACATGACACACAGACAGACAAACAGCAGATTTCTAAGCTGCTGAAGTTCTGAAGATGGTCCTTGTTTTTATTCTCATAACATTTATCATTTTCACAAAAATACTCGCCCGCCAAGAAAAACTCGGCCATAAGGCATCAGTGTGCTTGCTGCTCTTGAATTGATCTATAAATCCTCTCAATTTTTTTCAAGCCTGAACGTGAAATATCTTTGTACTTAATACAGTTTAGGGATAATTGACTGAGAAATTTGTCATAATTTGTCCATAACATGATAACTCCTACATAGAACTGTGAGGTTGTAGTGGTATGACAGTCCTTTTCTTGCAATGAGCGCAATTTAAAAGTCTAAAAACATTTTACACATCCAAATCAAACTATTTAAAAATTAATTTGACAACCATTGCATAAGCCTTATTGTGAAGATGAATTTGAAGGTGACTGTACATGTTGTGGCACGAGCTAGGAGGGAAGTTTGTTAATTTATGAAGCCTTGAAAACTGCACACCTGTAATTCATACCTACCTCAAACAGACCTAGCACAGTACAGTACAGAACAGTACAGAAATATCTTCACAGTTGCATCACAACAATTCATCGGGACAGAACATATTCCTGTTGTGTGCGAATGATATTTTAACACTATAATGACCTGGTTCTTTTGTTTATCTTTTGTTTTTAATGAAAGCATTTTGTTCTGACACTTTTGTATTTTAAACTGTGAAAGCAATTTTGACCCGCCCTGTATATGCCACAAAATTTGATGTAATTGCATGCAACACAAGCAGTTATGTTTTCGTACATTTCCTACCTTTTCTCTCCACCTATTTTTACCTTTCTATTAACAATCTGCTGAAAAGAATACAGTAACAAATTCACCGAGAGAACCAGTGCATTTTGATTTCACATTTATCACCTATACTATCCAAAAATACACATTTATTTCTTAAAAAACAAACATAATACTGGCATTTTATGTTCATATATTTTACTACTAATAGCATCCAGAGAGAAAAGAAAGAATGAAAGATATATATATTTTTTTCAAGCCGACGTATATTGCAGTAGCAGTTAAATCATTTGATAATATCATATAAATACATTTTTTTAATATCTCAATCACCAGGTAGACTTCTGATACACACTCACAGTAAATAAGCGGTACTTATTTGAAACAGAACTGCTTTAAATCTAAATTTATAATTGTTATACTGCATGTGAACCTAAAAATAAATAATCAAATGGATTCAATTTACATGAGACAAACACGCCTTTGATCTTGACAAAAAAATGCAGGTAGACAAACAGGTAGCTCAAAAGAGCTATTTGACATTTAGCAGTAGCAAGAAGGTCTGGAATCTGGACACTGTAGCCACTCTCTATATTCCTGGATACCTGAGTTACTCTTAATATTTCAACCAACCGCGCTCACCCAAAGACTTACTCTTCTTCATATCTGACTGAGTCCGCTTGTGATACACCTAAGCATATTGCTTCTCTGCATAACCGAGATCGTCATTTCTCTTACTGACTTCATTGCTTGAAGATAACTGCATCAAAGTGCACTGTAAAAAGTAACTGTACAATCCCAGCCACTTTGGCTGTATTTTTACAGCAATTTTACTGTACCTAAAATAACAGTACATGTAGAATCACAGCAACTTTGGCTTTATTTGTACAGCAATTTCTATTGTACTAAAATAACAGTATATGTAAAAGTATTTGTAAAATTACAGCAACTTTGACTGTATTTTTACAGCAATTTCTACTGTACCTAAAATAACAGTATATATAAAAGTATATATGTAAAATTTATTACAGTTTGTAATGTAACTAACATAACAGTCTATATTGCTGTGATAATACAGCTATTTGTACTATCTACACCAAACTGTGATGTGAGCAACCTTTGCTGTAATTTAGCATCATATGCTACGTTGCCAGACACTAGAATGACGTCATATTTGCGGCCAACTCTGCTCTTAAAATAACGGTAGTGGAGGCAGAGAAAGTGCTTGAATCGACCCCCTCTTTATTGATTTATTGCATTACTATTACTACATAACTTTCATATCAACTTTCAAGTTTTCATATCTTCACTATGAAACTATGTCTGAACAAGGCATTTGCACAGATAATAAGAAATGAAATAATGAATACTATATTTTTGAAATTAAGTCCATGAGAAGGGCTCTTTCTGTCACTGTTTCTGGCAATCTATCTCATGTAAATGATGGGTTTATTTTAACAGCCCAGATTTTTCAGTTTTTCATCTTCGGTATGGCACCATCTGGTAGTGTTTTAGCACTGGGGCTTGGCGCATGTAGTGTGGATCATTCATGTGTCCAGAAAACATGTCATGCCGAGAAGCAAACAGTATGATAATAATGTATCTTATTCCGCTCAAAGCCGTGCTGGAGCATGACAGAGCTTCCAGACTTTCCTCTGGATTACTCCTCACAGTTTTATTAAAAAATGGCAGAGATAGTGCTGGAATCCCTCTCTCTCTTTAATGATGATGATGATGATGATGATGATGATGATGATGATGATGATGATGATGATGATGATGATGATGATGACGATGATGACGATGATGAATATGATGAAATAAATAAATAAATAAATAAATAAATAAATAAATGAATGAATGAATGAATGAATGAATGAATAAATGAATGAATGAATGAATGAATAAATGAATGAATGAATGAATGAATGAATGAATAAATAAATAAATAAATAAATAAATAAATAAATAAATAAATAAATAAATAAATAAATAAATAAATAAATAAATAAATAAATAAATAAATAAATAAATAAATAAATAAATAAATAAATAAATAAATAAATAAATAAATAAATAAATAAATAATAGTGTCTGACATTTAACTCATAATGTTTATTTCAACATCGATATCAACAATTTAACTCACAAGTAAAGCCTCATTTCAGCATAATCTTATAAACGATGAAGCATGAACACAGCTGCTAAATGATAGAGAGAAGAGTGGTTGCCATGGTAACAAGTGGTCAGCCCCGGTCAGGACACACAGGTAGTGGTATCTAAGGTAAATAGCAGGTAACTAAGGATGAGTGCATCAGAGGTGAGCGGGAAGAAAACGAACAGTGAAAAAAATAACTCCATTCATATTATAACTACATTCACATTATAACTACATTCACATTATCACAAGAATGACAATAACAATTTAGATAACACTAGTTATTTGTTTTTCAACAACCACGTGAACAAACTTGTACATATCAATTGTTCCGATGATTATTTAGTATTTTTTTTTACCAGAATATCGTTTCAAATCCGTGTTTTTTTCAAGCATAATAAATAAACACTTGACTTAAAAATAGGTCACAAAGTTGCAAGGAAGCCACATATATAAATAGGTCAAATCATATGCTAAAAATAAAAGAAAATAGGTCATACATTTCCATACCGCAATACGTTACTTTTATGGCAGGATTTATAGGGCAGACCAAGAAGTAGCTCGGCTGAGGAGTAAGGGGCGATCCATTTGATTTTTGTGGGGTGGGGTGGGAGATTTTGGAAAAAAAATTTATTCACCCACCCCATCCCAGAAAAAAAATTTATTCATTCAGCCTACCAAAGAAAAAAAAATTATTCATCGTCCCTACCATAGAAAAAAAATTTATTCATCCACCTCCTTCCAGTTTTTCTATCTTCTATATGGATTGCTTGAAATGAAGGATCAGAGTCTGGGGAAGCATCAAGAAAAAAAATTTATTCACCCACCCCACACCAGAAAAAAAATGTATTCACCCACCCCACACCAGAAAAAAAAATTATTCATCCACCCTACCAAAGAAAAAAAAATTATTCATCCAGTACTGCTGTCCCACCCCACCCCACAAAAATCAAATGGATCGCCCCTAAATAGGGGAACATGCCATTGAGGTTTTCCCATGAGCTGCCAGACCTCGGTGGACTGGAGATGGAGAATTGTTACTTCTCCATTGCCACATTATCCTAGCAGAATACGAGGATAATTTTAGAAAGAAAAGCACTTTCCAGTTTATTTATGCGATATTTACAGGTTTCAAGCCTATTTCTACAAAAGATCTCACTTCAAATCGATTTCTTCAATATTAACCAGTTTTTATCCTAGTTCTACAATATTAACCAGTTTTAAGCCTCTTTCTGCAAAATTATCCGGCTGCCAGCCTATTTCTACAATAAAAACAAGCCTTAAGCCTATATCAGAAAAATTGAACCTGCTTCAAGCCTAGGTTTGCAATATATACTAGCCCTAAGCCTATTTCTACAATACTAAACTGTTTTTATCCTATTTCTAAAATATTAACCGGTTTTTATCCTATTTCTAAAATATTAACCGGTTTTTATCCTATTTCTACTATATTAACCTGATTTTAACCTATTTCTAAAATATTAACCTGTTTTTATCCTATTTCTACAATATTAACCTTTCTACAATGTCTACAACAACAGTGTTTTGCTGCCTGATAAACACGTCTCCACTGCATCATACTGAGTTATGGTTCATTTTAATTCAGTTTGTCTATTTTGTTGTGAGAAACATGCATTTGCATTTGTATGGTGTTCACTTTCCAACCCAAACAATCAAAATAATTGTCCATGTAACTGCATATGACAACCCTTTGAAATAACGAACTATTGGATAACAAAGAGTAGGTAGCAGTTGCTAGGAATAAAATGGAAGTCACTCACAGAGTCAAACCTGTCTAAAGTTTGTCAGTGAATAACCCACAATCTGCTGAGCAATGTACAACCCCATTTCTACCCTATTTTAACAGGAGCAAACTAGCACAACACTTGCTGAGAAAAACTTGTTTGTGCCGTGGATCAAAACATCCCGCCTCGTTATCGCGCTTAACAGAACACATTTCCTCCCCTGAGGGAGTCATTCGAATTCAATGAGCATTGCCCTGACTGACATCCATATATTTCCAAATATATGCATATCTAAAAATCTGTAATATATGTGTTGACATGTCTGTGTACTTCCTGCTAGCCAGACATGTTTACCAGCATGCATTCCTGCTTCCGGTGCAGCTATTTGTCAAATCTGGACATACCATCCATAATCAGAAGTCAAAGCTTCAACTCTACAACTAACAAAACTTTGACCCTAAAAGTAACAGAACTGTAATTCCAATTGAGAGCAATCCAAAATTTGATCCTCTAATCGTGTAATTTGTTTGTCTTTGCAAAAATAAAGGTAGATCAGACAGATTTATTTGCTAACAACGTTTTATTCTTCACTAAATGCAAAGTTGATTAAATTGCTAGTTTGGCCGCCCATTCACTATAGGTACCAACCACTCACAATAACTACCACCCACTCACTATAACTACCACCCACTCACTATAACTACTACCCACTCACTATAGGTACCGCCCCCTCACTATAACTACCACCCACTCACTATAACTACCGCCCACTCACTATAACTACCGCCCACTCACTATAACTACCACCCACTCACTATAACTACCACCCACTCACTATACCTACCACCCACTCACTATAACTACCACCCACTCACTATAACTACCACCCACTCACTATAACTACCACCCACTCACTATAACTACCGCCCACTCACTATACCTACCACCCACTCACTATACCTACCACCCACTCACTATACCTACCACCCACTCACTATAACTACCGCCCACTCACTATAACTACCACCCACTCACTATAACTACCACCCACTCACTATAACTACCACTCACTCACTATAACTACCACTCACTCACTATAACTACCACCCACTCACTATAACTACTACCCACTCACTATAACTACCACCCACTCACTATAACTACCACCCACTCGCTATAACTACCACTCACTCACTATAACTACCGCCCACTCACTATAACTACTGCCCACTCACTATAACTACTACCCACTCACTATAACTACCACCCACTCACTATACCTACCACCCACTCACTATAACTACCACCCACTCACTATAACTACTACCCACTCACTATAACTACCACCCCCTCAATATAATTCGCTCACTACAATTGCCACTGACTCACGATAATCAATACTTACTATAATTACTCGCTAACTGCAATTACAATTTATTATGATAATGTATTTACTGCAATCTTCAAGCACACAAACATTGGCAAGTACATCTATAACTACGGATCTCAAATTATTTCTGGTTGTTTAGTTTCCAGAAACTCCAAGGTTTCTTGATCCCAAACATGCGTATCTCGATGCCCTTGGTTTCACTTTGATTATTATCGGTTATCTATGTTTCTTTTTTTTTACTCCAATATATTGCAATATCTTCATGGAGGAAAATCAAATGACCTTTCAACCTCTAATCATATTTGTCTAAATGCCATGGCTCTTGAAACTCGCTTGAAGTTCTTTCAAATGTAGAGCCATACCTTTTAGAACAGTAATGTTGCAGTTCCATAATTGGGCAGGTGTTTTAAAAATATATCTATCTATATCTTTTTATCTATATATGTGTGTGTGTTAGGGAACTGGAAATGATAGCAAACTGAATATGCCAGGAAATATCAGTAAGGGATTGGTATCCAAATTTCCTAACATTTTATTTTCCATCCTAAGTTCCCACACATCTGAAATTCCCAAAATATTAAATAGGCATCTTAAATTTCCAAGTATTAAATATGCACCTTAAATTGCCCTAACATATTTAATTCCGTAGCATCATAAAAGCCCTAGTAAATTCACTGACATTTTTAAGTCCCTCAAATCAACATATTCTCCATGCATACGTCCTATAGTGACGAGGCACTAAAGTGACGAGGGTCAAATGGGCAGGCACGTCCATATGAGACGTGCTGACGTAGGCCCCCATCGTAGTAGGCTATATATCATGTAATGTCTGGTCACGTTTTTTAATGAACTTTTTTTCTTTAGTCCTTTAATTAATAAGACTTGACCTATGGTTCTAATTTTCCCGACAATCACCTAGCAGTAGGCTACTGTAAACTGTATTTTTTTCTGAACAATGATGAATGGGCCATGATATACAATCATGTAACTGAGGTGTCATAGAGAGGTGTGAAATACCATGAATATTAAGCTGTTAGCAATATCTCAGTAGGCTCTGTATAAAAGATGTCAGCGCTGATATTACATGTATAGATGTATAGTAGTGTACAACAGTTCTGAACTCCCTGATATAGGCTAATTGATGACGGTTTAATTTGTTCTGGTGTACTCGTCCACATGCGACGAATGTTGCCTCCCAGTACGTCAATTATTGACGTGATTAGGCAGTACATGCTCGTCACACTGTTGACGAATTGATGGGAGAATGCACTACTGACATTCATCGACCATCAACTATTCCATATTCGTTTAGAAGTCACAAGGAAACCATCACAATCAAGAGAATTTACATGTAATAAGGTCATAATAATTAGGATGTAATTGGGTCATAGTAATTAGGTTGGGTATTACCTGGGAATCCTGATGGCTGTTCAACCTAACGACCTGCACAGCATTGTCCTCTGGGGCCCTCCAGGGCTTAACAGAGGGCCTCGTCTGCACTGCACCAGCGTTCATCTGGTACCCGATCAGGTGACCTTCACCTTGTATCCGCCATCTTGGTATCCACAATCTTGGTATCCACCATCTTGATATCCGCCATCTTGATGATAATTCCTTTGGTAACACTCATGAACAAAGGGTACAGATCCTATTTAGAGATTCGGTGGAGTGTCACATTCAAGAGTGGTGATAATAATAGGTAAGGTGTTTAGTTATATCCTTTTTCTGAATCAACCCTTAATGGGGGTGACTACTCAAAATTGTGTTCACAGAGGAATTTCACAAATAAATGCTCATTTATAAACCTCATCAGAAAGTAGAAAACACAAAAATTCAAATGGCTATATTTAGAAATTTCATTTAGCCTCAATATTAATTTCAATATAATCCAGTTTCAAATGGATACCCTTCACAAATCAAAGAAGATTCTCTTCATCCATATTATCCTGATAATTTTTGTGCAACTTACATCACGGTTCCTGGGTATACCCTCCATAGCAGGACTTCTCTATCTTATCAGTCCCTGCCACCAAAGCTATAAATGTACGCACAGAATCGAGCGCAAGTCATCAGTATTCAGAAAAAATCTGGCTGTCAACTTATTAGTCAAAGATTATAAATAGATTTGTTTTGTACTGTCAGTTGTACAGTTTATGTGCCAGATACCTGGTTACAGTTTATATCATGATGTTGGACAATTAAGATTTGATGATATTTTTGTGAGCAAGGCAAGTATTTTTGACTTGGAGATTTCCAAACTTGAAAATCAAATTAAAAACAGAGGAAGTAATTGAATACTGTCTATGTAATGCAGTATACCGGGTATTCAATCAAAGTAACTTTTGCAACCAGAGCTACGCAAATAATAAAAAAATGGTATAAATTGTAATTGGCTCGAATCAATACATCATTCATCTGTGATACGATTAATATATGGTATCATGATATCAATCAGTTATTTCTTCAATAATTGATTAATTATTTGAAACCATAAAATTGAGATAAAACTGGCGTCCGTTGAAGTTTTATTTTTCATAAATCCAGTGAGTAATTTATGTGCCAGTTGGTTTGTTCTCAAAGTGAGTATTCTCGTCCACCTGTAACACTGAGGCGATACAAGTTCACAGTCAGCACACAATTAACTCAACTGTTTGCACAACTATTGACATGATCAATAAAAGATTTCCATCCACAACCATCACTCAAATACCGTGTTCATTACCTCCATGAGAAATGCAGATATTAAACTCTTCCTGCCCACGTGTCCACTGCAAAATGTAAGGTGATCCATAACATCCATCAGAATAGACATTGTGATCCATGTCCACCAGAGGGTGTTAGTGTCACGGTGTTAAAACTTCTATCTCAAGTTCCTCTTTGACAAAATAGATAGATATTCCGGATGTGATGTTATAGAGAGACTGTGGATGGCTTATTTGTTATGCAGGGCTAGTTTGTAAGGGTGAAGTGTGTGGCACGAAGCTGAGGCTAAAACCACGTGGGAAAAACAAGCCTCCTACCAACGCTGCATAGACCTCCTACTCTCAGAGGTACCTCCAGAGGGGGTGGGGGAGGGAGTGGGGAGTGTGGTTTGTCTCTGAGGGAGTGGTGGACAGGGGTGCTATGGTCAAGACATCTTAGTTGATATATAAGGGGACACTAATAACGTTTTTGATAACCTTTATAAGATCTCCGCTAGTTTACAACTTATCTTATCACTTTTTTCATGACGTCATGATGTATCAGAGTAATTACTAAGTGTGATTAGGGACAGTGATGATTCATTTAATTTACTGAGGCTTTGATGTTTGGACACCAATATATTATCCCAACAGAATGTTTTCCTCAATTAAACTCCCAATCTGCAAGGGAATCCCGAAATGTTCAGAAATATCAGCAATGGACTGGAAAATCATTTTCAGTGCACATTTCCCGTATATCTGAGATGACCGAGAATAACATTCACCTTTTTCTACAGTCCCTTCCAAATACTGAGTCACGTTTGTCTCTCAGACGTTCCCAGTCTGGTATGCGTGATTTGTGATGTTACTCTGACATTTAAATCAGGTTAGAGAAACAGATGAAAAAGGGAGGGTGGGTTACTCAGCCGCTTGTTTTGAGTTTAAATTAATGAACAGAACCACTGAGTTTGTGTTACATAAGGAAAGACATGTTTCAATCGAGACACAATGCCCAACCCATACTATAGAGTGATTTAGGGTCTTTATTTTTCATTTCAAAATTTTCAACTTTGAATACTGTTAGTAGGCAACAATACATGAGTATATTTCTCTCCTTTCATGGTTGTCAAATAGTTTAAAACCCTTTTTATTTGGCCTAGGAGGCATTGCCTGTTGATATCAGCATATATAATTTAGCATTTTGCAAGTGATTTATATTAATTTTGTTTGTTTGTTTGTTTGTTTTTTTACACCACTTTCAACACTATTTCAGTCATTTTGTGATGAGACCTACATGTAGCAGATATAGTACTGCCTCACTGAATTACAAGGACAATGGGTAAGGCTTCAGTAAGTATGGAAAATTGTATCATGAGTTCAATCTCAGCAACGGCCTGGGATCGAACCCACAACCTTTGAATCACCACAGAGGAACTGGTGCTAATAAGCTGGTACTCTAACCAACTGCGCCACGACCCAAGGCCGATATATATTGAATGACGACTACATCATTATAGATTAATCTTTTTGAAATATCTCTTGGAATCTAAGTATAAAAAGTTAATTTGCCAATTGTTTCAATTGTTTCCAATTGTTTCATATAATATTATCTTGTATCATCATTATATGTTAGTGTGTATTTAGCGCTGGGATGTGTACTTGCCAATATCTGAGAGCAGAATTATCGCTCTTAGTTCGCATGTAGTGGTCTGCAGTTTGTTCTGTTTCTTGGTTTCATATTATAAAGAATTTCCAAATTTTATTTTATTTGGAAATGATTTGTTTCAATCGGGACGCAACGCCCCACCCATATTGTAGAGTATATCTTCTATGTTACCTTAAAATTTAATTCTATTTTGTAATCCTACGTTAAAGGAGTATGAATAATCTTACACTAAACAAGTGCCTTAAATTCTATGACAACTGCACAGTTTCAAATCTTTTAGAAATTCAATGTCAGAAGATAATCTTAAACGGTTAATCCTTAGTTGACAAAGAATTAATTCTGAATAAGAACAGGGATTGCACCTACTTCTGAACATTATGAACTCTCAAGGGAAACTTTAGAACAACAATAATTCATCAATGGTCATTGGTTACCATGTTAACCGAGAATTGCCACCAATTTAGCGTTCACCAATGAATGAATGAATGAATGAATGAATGAATGAATGAATGAATGAATGAATGAATGAATGAATGAATGAATGAATGAATGAATGAATGAATGAATGAATGAATGAATGAATGAATGAATAAATAAATAAATAAATAAATAAATAAATAAATAAATAAATAAATAAATAAATAAATAAATAAATAAATAAATAAATAAATAAATAAATAAATAAATATTGTTCTATTTACAGGCTTTCTATTACAGAAATATAACAGTAATCCCATAGAAATTGGCACATATAATCATGTACCTGCTCAGAGATACCTGTAATATATGACAAATTATTTGACCTTGAGCAAGGTCAACAATATGTAAATGCAGCATTACCTATTGCGATTTATCTGAAATATATCTTAATAGATTAGCTTTGAAAAGTGCACATGCAAACATTTCCAAATATTCATCAAGACATTTAATTGTAGCAGAAAAATTCACATGGTCAAACCTGATCCATTCGTATGGTTATACATTCACGCTTGTGCATGAATTTGTAAAAATATGAATGTTTCATTCTCAATTATGGCTGATATGAAATGAATCGATTTTGTCTGAAAAGAGCGTTGCAAATTGTCAGATATAGGAATGAAAGGGTTGGGAAAAGTTGGATTCTAAGAACAGAATGGAAAACCACTTAGTAGAAGAAGTGTGCAGTAGCCACCTAGTGGTAGAAAAGATCAATGGCCACCTGGTGGGAGAAGTGAACAGTAGTCAAGTAAAAGTATTAAAAGTAGACTAGTGGAAAATATATAACATGAATTGATATCAGAATATTCAACAGGATCACTCAGGCATTTGATATCCAGTTAGAATAGGTTCTATGATACCAATAGTAATTTAGCAGAATGTTGAACAGGTGATGTCATGCAACTTCATTGTGTCCAGTTAGCATAGATTCTACTACAGTGCCATGAAAGTCAGCACAATGTTCTGTCGTGTAACCTTTTTGATATCTAGTTATCATAGTTATATGTGACGCCATTAGCATTAGTTTCATATGTGATGGGCTCTCTAATGCAACATTTTAGAAAGTCAGCTAGCATTGCATTAGCACTAGCAGAATGTGTAATAGACTTTTATGTAGCTCTTTGATATCGAGTGTAGGTTCTACAGTGCCATTAGCACTAGCAGAATGTGTGATAGGCTCTCATATAGGTAGCTCTTTTGATATCAAGTATAAGTTCTACAGTGCCATTAGCACTAGCAGAATGTGCAATAGGCTTTCATGTAGGTAGCTCTTTTGATATCAAATATAGGTTCTATGGTGCCACTAGCATTAGCAGAATGTGTTACAGGCTCTCTCACACAACTTTAGTTAGCATAGGTTCAACGATGCCGCTAGTATTAGCAGAATGTTGATTGGGCTTTATCACACAACTTTAGTTAGCATAGGTTCTACGATGCCGCTAGTATTAGCAGAATGTTTATTGGGCTGTATCACACAACTTAAGTTAGCATAGGTTCTATGGTGCCGCTAGTATTAGCAGAATGTTTATTGGGCTGTATCACACAACTTAAGTTAGCATAGGTTCTATGGTGCCGCTAGCAGTAGCAGAATGTTGATTGGGCTGTATCACACAACTTTAGTTAGCATAGGTTCTATGATGCCGCTAGTATTAGCAGAATGTTTATTGGGCTGTATCACACAACTTAAGTTAGCATAGGTTCTATGATGCCGCTAGCATTAGCATAATATGTTACAGGCTCTCTCACACAACTTTAGTTAGCATAGGTTCTATGGTGCCGCTAGCATTAGCAGAATGTGTTACAGGCTCTCTCACACAACTTTAGCTAGCATAGGTTCTATGGTGCCGCTAGCATTAGCAGAATGTGTTACAGGCTCTCTCACACAACTTTAGTTAGCATAGGTTCTATGGTGCCGCTAGCATTAGCAGAATGTGTTACAGGCTCTCTAACACAACTTTAGTTAGCATAGGTTCTACGATGCCGCTAGTATTAGCAGAATGTTTATTGGGCTGTATCACAAAACTTTAGTTAGCATAGGTTCTACGATGCCGCTAGCATTAACAGAATTTTGATTGGGCTGTATCACACAACTTTAGTTAGCATAGGTTCTACGATGCCGCTAGCATTAACAGAATGTGTTACGGGCTCTCTCACACAAGTTCTTTGAAATTCAATTAGCATAGGTTCTACGATGCCGCTAGCATTAGCAGAATGTGTTACAGGCTCTCTCACACAACTTTAGTTAGCATAGGTTCTACGATGCCGCTAGTATAAGCAGAATGTTTATTGGGCTGTATCACAAAACTTTAGTTAGCATAGGTTCTACGATGCCGCTAGCATTAACAGAATGTTGATTGGGCTGTATTACACCACTTAAGTTAGCATAGGTTCTACGATGCCGCTAGCATTAGCAGAATGTGTTACAGGCTCTCTCACACAACTTTAGTTAGCATAGGTTCTACGATGCCGCTAGCATTAGCAGAATGTGTTACAGGCTCTCTCACACAACTTTAGTTAGCATAGGTTCTACGATGCCGCTAGCATTAGCAGAATGTGTTACAGGCTCTCTCACACAACTTTAGTTAGCATAGGTTCTATGGTGCCGCTAGCATTAACAGAATGTGTTACAGGCTCTCTGACACAACTTTAGTTAGCATAGGTTCTACGATGCCGCTAGCATTAGCAGAATGTGTTACAGGCTCTCTCACACAACTTTAGTTAGCATAGGTTCTACAATGCCGCTAGCATTAGCATAATGTGATACAGGCTCTCTCACACAACTTAAGTTAGCATAGGTTCTACGATGCCGCTAGCATTAGCAGAATGTGTTACAGGCTCTCTCACACAACTTTAGTTAGCATAGGTTCTACGATGCTGCTAGCATTAGCAGAATGTGTTACAGGCTCTCTCACACAACTTTAGTTAGCATAGGTTCTATGATGCCGTTAGCATTAGCATAATGTGTTACAGGCTCTCTCACACAACTTTAGTTAGCATAGGTTCTATGATGCCGCTAGCATTAGCAGAATCTGTTACGGTCTCTCTCCCACAACTTTAGTTAGCATAGTTTCTACGGTGCCACTTTCATTAGCAGAATGTGTTACAGGCTCTCTCACACAACTTTAGTTAGCATAGGTTCTACGATGCCCCTAGCATTAGCATAATGTGTTACAGGCTCTCTCACACAACTTAAGTTAGCATAGTATCTACGGTGCCGTTAGCATTAGCATAATGTGTTACAGGCTCTATTACACAACTTTAGTTAGCATAGGTTCTACGATGCCGCTAGCATCAGCAGAATGTGTTACAGGCTCTCTCACACAACTAAAGTTAGCATATGTTCTCCGATGCCACTAGCATTAGCAGAATGTTGATTGGGCTGTATCACACAAATTTAGTTAGCATAGGTTCTACGATGCCGCTAGCATTAGCAGAATGTTGATTGGGCTGTATCACACAACTTAAGTTAGCATAGGTTCTACGATGCCGCTAGCATTAGCAGAATGTTGAATGGGCTGTATCACACAACTTAAGTTAGCATAGGTTCTACGATGCCGCTAGCATTAGCAGAATGTTGATCGGCTGTATCACACAACTTTAGTTAGCATAGGTTCTATGATGCCGCTAGCATTAGCAGAATGTGTTACAAGCTCTCTCACAGAACTTTAGTTAGCATAGGTTCTACGATGCCACTAGCATTAGCATAATGTGTTACAGGCTCTCTCACACAACTTTAGTTAGCATAGGTTCTACGATGCCGTTAGCATTAGCATAATGTGTTACAGGCTCTCTCACAGAACTTTAGTTAGCATAGGTTCTATGATGCCACTAGCATTAGCATAATGTGTTACAGGCTCTCTCACAAAACTTTAGTTAGCATAGGTTCTTTTTACTCCAATTATTGACAAAACTATGGTTTATATTAATTTGCACCTCTGCCATTTCATATTATTGTTGGTTCACTTATAATAATAATAATAATAATAATAATAATAATAATGATGATGATGATGATGATGATGATGATGATGATGATGATGATGATGATGATGATGATGATGATGATAATAATAATAATAATAATAATAATAATAATAATAATAATAATAATAATAATAATAATAATAATAATAATAATAATAATAATAATAATAATAATAATAATAATAATAATAATAATAATAATAATAATAATAATAATAATAATAATAATAATAATAATAATAATAATAATAATAACAATAACAATAACAATAACAATAACAATAACAATAACAATAACAATAACAATAACAATAACAATAACAATAATAATAATAATAATAATAATAATGATTTGATCCTAGCACAACACAAATGCATTTGGCCTTTATGTCTTCCTTGGTATTTCATTCCCCGACTACTTCTTCTCACTCCAGTGTTCCAACTCCAAAGTCAGGTAAGTTCTCTCATAGAAAACCACATTATATCACATTATATCATTTTGTCTTAGCGTGTAAGTTTGTTTGTTTGGGGTTTTACATCACTTTCAACATTATTTCAGTCATTTCGCGATGAGACCTATTTGTAGCAGATATAGTGCTGCCTCACTGAATTGTCATGTTGCAGGTTCTTGACATGACAATCCACCCGGTCACAGATTTACAAGGACAACGGGTTAACCCTTTGGCACGGGCCTCAGCTCATGTGGGAAATTGTATCATGAATTCAATCTCGGCATGGCCGGGGATTGAACCCACGACCTTCGGATCACCACAGAGGAACTGGTGCTAATAAGCTGGCACTCTAACCAACTGCGCCACGGCCCGTGGCCCTTAGCGTGTAAGAAGGGAATGCACATATTGTTAAACAGGTTTGATATAAATCATGCCAAGGAGTTACGACTTAACGTGTCCGTATCATTTATGAAGAAAAGCTTTTTCAGATGGCGACTGCATGTTAAGCAAGAAGTCGCTTCTTTGAAATGTACTTGCCAAGAATCGACGTTGGGAAATCATTTTTTCCTTCGCTTTTTTTTGTCCATGATTGTATTGCTGAGTACATATATTCATCTAGCTGTATTGAGTTTTGAGTATTATTCATATCCCATGGTCTTCTTAATATGAAGAACAAATCTTAATTCAAAATTGTCTTCCTTACTATAAATGATAGTTTCACATGTATTCAGTACACAGACATATAGTGATAAAAACAACCTAAAGAGACTAAAGTTAGCATAACTACCTATTTACATGTAGACTACAACCATTGCACCACAGGCCTAATATCCCCTAATCAGTTCTGGTACCTGATCCTACTGATATCCACCCCTTTAACCCCTAAAGGACTAGGCTATCTAAATTTTGTTGATTGTCTGGACTAATCAATTTTTGTCTGGACTAGTGTATCCACATACTAAATTTATAAAATTTATAACCATGGTTACTAAATTTGCTTAATGAAGTGCTGGGGTCAAAAGTTCATGATCCAGTCTGATGTCATTATCATGATTACATTGTAACAAGTTGCAGCCCCTCAGAATATTACAAATGACGTCATCAAGCCAGAACAATGGGGACGTCAACGTCCCTCCCGTCCCTTACCGGTGGTGGACGTTGCCATCCTTCCCGTCCGTTAGGGGTTAATTACTATTCCCAGTGAATCATTCAAACCGGATGTTCTCACCAGCATTGAGGGTCAAGGGTCAGAGTGCAAATTTAGCACCAGTTCCTCTGAGATGAACCAAAGGTCATGGGTTTCATTCCTTGACACGCCGAGATTGCATTTATGAGACAATTCCCCATATAAGCTGAGGCCCATGCCTGAATGGTTAATCTGTTCTTCTTGTAAATCTGTGACCAGGTTGTTTGGTTTCTCAAGAAACTGTAGCATGGCAGTTCAGTGAGACAGCGCTATATCCGCTACAAGTAGGTCTCATCACAAAATGATTGAAATAATGCCAAAAGTGATGCAAAATCCAAACCAAAAACATGAGCATTTTTTTTTTCAAAATTGTGAATACAACCTTTTCTTTCACTCTAAATAATCAAGAAATAAATTATAATGTGAGAAAGTCTTTGTTGAATAGAATACAAAGTAATCTAATCACTTTCTAATCACAGTCACTGAATACTTCAAAGTAATCTATAAATATAAGATCTATAAAAGTATGTAAACGATCTTTTCCCATATGAGTTAGATTTAAGCACATGTACAGTGATGGATTACAGTTTTTTATTCAATTTTATTAACAGCTATTGAAATGAGTAACACTGCCTTAGTTTAAGGTTCTTTCATTACTTCCAAGAAATCAACTTTAGAAACTCACTGATCTAGAATAGAGAAGAAAGGAGATCCATACCTGGCCTTTGTGCACTGATAAGTATGTTGCTCTCCAATTTCTATATATATATATATATATATATATATATATATATATATATATATATATATATATATATATATATATATATATATATATATATATATATATATATATATATATATATACATATACACACACACACATACATATATGTTTGATCAAATATACATGTAAAAGGAAACATACACTATTTCCTTATGACATAGTCAGAGTGAGTAGATATCAATTCTTTTTATTTTATCTTTAATGTGTTTATTAAACATTAAATTCAACTTATCTTCTTGTGATTATTTATATGATATAAATAAGTGTTGAAGTTACAATTGCATTTAAATAGGTAGATTTTGATTCACAAGAGAAAAAGTTTTCGGATTTTTTCTCTTGTATTTCGAAAGAAGCGTAGAGTGGGAGAATATGTGTTCTATAAGATATCAGGAGAAATATATGTTCTTTAAAAAAGGGAGAAACGTGTGTTGTATAATAAGATAAGGAGAAATATGTGTTCTATAAGAAGATAAGGAGAAATGTGTGTTCTATAAGAAGATAAGGAGAAATATGTGTTCTATAAAAAGATAAGGAGAAATGATTGTGTGTTTCAATAGAAGATAAGGAGAAATGTGTGTTCTATAAGAAGATATGGATAAATGTGTGTTCTATAAGAAGATATCGATAAATGTGTGTTCTATAAGAAGATTTGGATAAATGTGTGTTCTATAAGAAGATTTGGATAAATGTGTGTTCTATAAGAAGATTTGGATAAATGTGTGTTCTATAAGAAGATTTGGATAAATGTGTGTTCTATAAGAAGACTTGGATAAATGTGTGTTTTTTAGGAATGTGCTTTATAAGAATATGTCTTCTAGGACATTTTTGTTTTCTGTTAGGTGAGAAATGTGTTTTATGAGTTAAATGTGTGACTTGTGTATTTATGTGTAACTTGTGTATTTATGTGTAACTTGTGTATTTATGTGTAACTTGTGTATTTATCCGATCAGCAAATACCATATGTATATGTGTTTACTTTAGGTTTTAATTTGTTAACTCTTGCATTCCTGATGTTTTGTGTGCGTTTGATATCTATGTTAATTTCTTTGTACATTATAAGGACTTTATAGTGTATAAAGTTGCTTAAACGGAGCGAGGTATGGGGGGTGACTCCAAGTGTCAGGCCGAGCCGCCCAGCGAGTTGCAATTTCAAAGCAAGTGCACCTATGTAAGATGCTGCATTCCCCTGGCTCGGCCTCTTAGTCTCTCTGGAACGTTTTACACTTGTTTACACTTTTTTTTCTTACGCTTTGATTCCATATGTGTAATGCAGTGTGTAATGCAGTGTGTAATGTAGTGTGTAATGCAGTGTGTAATGCAGTCCGTGATGCAGCGCGTCATGCAGAGCGTCATGCGGTGTTCACATGTATGCGTCAGTGTTGTGATGTTTCCACGGTCAAACTTCCAAATTGGCACCAAAATTAGAATTGCAGTCTATGGGAAACCTATGCGTCACTCTGTGCATCAGATTTCCATTCGCTACCCTATGCGAAAGGCTATGTGTCAATTTGCTTACGGACGTCATTACGGACAGCAATACACATACATGGAAACATCTGCATTGTGAAAAAACATAACGCACTGCATGACGCACTGCATGACATACTGCATGATGTAACGCATGGTGCACTGCATGACATACTGCGTGACATACTGCATGGTATGCTGCAAGACGCACTGCATGACATACTGCATGATGTAATGCATGATGCACTGCATGACATACTGCATGACATACTGCATGGTATGCTGCAAGACGCACTGCATGACATACTGCATGATGTAATGCATGGTGCACTGCATGACATACTGCATGACATACTGCATGGTATGCTGCAAGACGCACTGCATGACATACTGCATGATGTAATGCATGGTGCACTGCATGACATACTGCATGATATATTGCATGACATACTGCATGGTATACTGCATGACATAATGCATGATATACTGCATGGCGCACTGCATGACATACTGCATGATATACTGCATGACATACTGCATGGTATACTGCATGATATAATGCATGATATATTGCATGACATACTGCATGACATACTGCACATATAGAAACACAGCCGTATACGTCTGTTACTCAATACATTATTGAATCCTATGTCACACACAAGCACAAAAAGAAAAGTAGAAAAAAGAAAAGAAATAGAAAAAAATAACAGCTTCTCTTCGATTTAATTAAAAAACCTGGTACTGGAAAACATATAGATCTCCCTATAGTAGACAAAAACTTGACAAATTCTGTCATAAATATATCATATAAGATACAAAATAAAAAATAAAAATCTAAATAAAACGTGAATAAATGAAAACAATTATCATATACTTTAATCCTAAAACGATAAACAGTTCTCTTCCTTATATTGTTGTTAAAATTTACACCCTAATTCCCCAACCAAGGAATTTCACAATATACAAGATGTTTGCCTGGCACCTTGAGTTCACATTAAGACATACATACGACTCCAGCTTGTTATATTTGCATTAGGACAGGTAGAACCTGAACGGTTTTTTTAAATATATTACTATAGCACTCCCCTGTACTCTTCACATCTAGTTGCCAAAAAATGGAAGTCGCTTTGAACCAACTTTATTGAATTGTGTAATTGGTTTTGCTAGTCAGATTTCTAAAGGAATGAAAATTCTAATTTTTGTACAGGGTGGCATCAAATAATTCGCTGTGAGTGCAATTCTATCAGGAGATTAATATGCTCTTAAAGGATATTAACATATTCTATAAAAATATTAACATGTTCTAAAATGTGATAAATGTGTTCTGTGAGGATATTAACATGTTCTTAAATGTGATAAACGTATTATATAAGGATATTAACATGTTCTAAAATGTGATAAATGTGTTCTGTGAGGATATTAACATGTTCTTACAGTGACAAATGTGTTCTATGAGGATATTATCATGTTCTAAAATGTGATAAACGTATTATATAAGGATATTAACATGTACATGTGTCTAAAAGGATAGCGTGCTCTAAAAGGATTTTTACGTGATTAACATGTTCTAAATGTATATTAACGTATTCTAAAAGATTATTAACGTCCTTAAACGTGTTCTGTAAAAAAGATAAATGTGTTCTGAAAGAAGAATGCATAATCTGTAATCACAACATATTCTGACGTATTCTGTTGGAAAAATGATTTTCTGGAGGAAATGACTGTTCCATAATAAACCAAAAGTGTTCTGTAAAAAAGATATATGTGTTCTGTAAGGAGAATACAGTGTTCTGAAATAATAAAATGTGTTTCTCTTATGGACAGGTATTCAGTAAACAGAGTTTAGATTTCTGTAATATCATAAATTGGTTTTATTTTAAGGAGAGGTATTCTGTAAACATAATGTTCTGTAATATCATAAAATGTGTTTCTCTTTTGAAGAGGAATGTTTTTTGCAAGTGTTCTGGTGTCATAACAGGGAAATCTTTTAAAAAAAAGAATTTGTATACACCTTAACCCTGGATCTGCACCCTGCAGTGTTGAAATTCAAAACTCTATAAATTGGTCACATGTTCACAGAAATCACTGGACTGGCTGACCATGGGGGTTACATAGAACTTATATAAACAGGGTATTATTTTCTTATTGCATCACTCCAAAGTCAGGGTATCATTTTAACTTTGCATCATCCCTAAATCAGGGTATCAAAATTTAAGTCAGTCCTAAATCAGGGTACCAATAGAGATAGAATATTTCTCTAAATCAGGTTCTGGGGTTTTCAATTAAAACCCAGCCTCCATGGGTTAAAATTATGAAAGTATCCCCCCAGGGCTGGGTAATATCAAATATTTACACAATGGCCCTGGTCGTCTCTGTTCACTTAGTATACAGTCTGTGAAAACAGAGCTTTTCTTATAACATAAATTTCCCTTTCTCTAAGAGCTGTATACAAAAATAAATCAGTCACTACCTTTTTGAGCATATCCATTTTTATCAGTTTCTAGTTATCAATTTGCGATATAGAAGTTAGCAATACGAGGGAGGACCATGGATGCCATGAACATGACTAATATCTCTGAGGACCATCATCCGCATTATGATATGGTAGACCAGTTTGTCAAATCTGAACACAAAACAACAGAACCTGATCACACTATTGCAGAGAGTTATCAAAAGGTAAGGATACCAAATAGTTACAATTGCTCTAGTATTTTCATTTTTATGTATTCCATGTGGAGTACCATGTCTTTGTGATAAACACTCTTTGAAAGGGGTAGGAGATTGAGTCCCCGTGGCAGGTATTTATCTGCCTTGATATTTACCTAAACTGGTCGTTTATACTAACATTAAAGTCAATTTGTTCATGCATTTTTTTAGATTTTGATGCAATATTCGATCAACATACCGCCATCATGTTTAATGCTTTCACGACATGCATAATACATAATAAATGCTAATGCATTCGCTATTGAAAACAAACACGTCATGCATTTTGTATTCCCTATAAATCCTTGTAGAAGGTCACGGGCCATGGCACAGTTGTTTGAGTACCAGCTTATTAGCACAAGTTCTTCTGTTGTAATACAAAGTTCGTTGGTTCGATCCCCGGCCGTGCTGAGATTGACTCATGATACAATTTCACACATGAGCATACCTAAATGGTTAACCTGTTGCCCTATTATATCTGTGACTGGTTGAGTTGTCATGTCAAGGGCCTGCCAAATAATTTAGATTCTCTGTTGGGCTTAGGTACAATAACGTCCATACCAGAAGAAAGTCTAGCTTCTCGATCATAACTTTCACATGCCTTACAAATTTCATTAGATAACAAATGTGGGGCCTGTCTATGTCTTCAAGACCACAGGCCGTGGTGCAGTTGGTTAGACTACCAGCTTATTAGCAGCAGTTTCTCTGTGGTGATCCAAAGGTCGTGGGTTCGATCCCCGGCCATGCCGAGATTGAATTAATACAATTTCACACCTGAGATGAGGCTCGTGCCAAAGCGTTAACCCGTTGTCCTTGTATATCTTCGACCGGGTGGGTCATCATAGCAATATCATCTATGCTACAATATCCATTGGTACATATTGACTAAAGTCATTTCTAAAAATTAAGAAATGATCCCAAAGTTGAGTCTTGGGGTACATCTATATCAAAATATCTTTTTTCAGATACCTTACCATTACACTTTACAATGTGTGGTCATTGAGACATATACTTTTGAGACCATTTCAGTTACCAGATATACCATACCATGCAGTTTTAGTGGTATTTACCATTTTAATGCCATTGTTTATTGTATGTTTTACACATATCTTTCATCCACATTTCTAAATAGTATTTAATATTCCTTAATGACACAGAATGACTGTAATCTTATGTCTCATTTTGTACTATATAATTCCACAAAATATTATATAACATTTGAAAATATAAAATGGCATGGGGTTTCCCTTTTTATTCTGAGAATACATTGTTACAGAATAAATTTACTTTTTTTTTAAATATATAGTTATTAATTGATTGATTTTCATATTTTTTAAGCCATTATAACTCCACGAAGTCCAGCCTACTTAATCCATATAGCTCTATGATGTCCTGTCTATTTAACCCTTATAACATGATGAACTCCTGCCTACTGATGTGTGCAAAATATTCTTGCACTGATCTTAAATATTCAAATGAATCATCATTTTCTGTAATGGGCTACGGTTTTTTTCATTATTATGTATATGACCTAGATGGGCGGCCAACTGATGTAAAGTTTTCCTCTATAATTTCCAGAGCATATCTGAAACAAGATTTCGCACATACCAGCTTTAAAGTTGATCCAAGTGCACATATACACATAAAATATTGTGCTATATTGACTAGGCTGAGCGATACAGGTGGCTGGTTAGTCATATAGCTACCAGACCTTATACACAAATCGGACTCTCATCTCTAGGAACTCTCATCTCTAGGAGTGTTATCTCTAGGGACTCTCATCTCTAGGAGTGTTATCTCTAGGGACTCTCATCTCTAGGGACTCTCATCTCTAGGGACTCTCATCTCTAGGGACTCTCATTTCTAGGGACTCTCATTTCTAGGGACTCTTATTTATAGGGACTCTTATTTATAGGGACTCTTATTTATAGGGACTCTTATATTATTTCTTAGTTGTTCCTCGGACCTCCCTTCCCAGGGCACTAATTCGTAACACACCTTCATTAAATCAGACAAGCCTATTTGACGGATGTGTGCAAAGTATATTTAAAAGTTCTATACATATAAGTTGATTATTGAGTTTACATAATTCAATAGAATCCATGCATCTTTATGTTACTTTAATTCACATTCTGCTTGACATAAGTATTAGGCTATTTCGTGTTGATGGTAATTTGGTTTTGATATCATTATCAACAATTGACGTTCACGACACCTGCCGGTCATAAAAGCAATAATACAAAACCGTTACATGTGAAAAATCAAAAGCTTTAGCTTATAACAAACATTAGCTTATGACTATGAGATATATATTGTAACCCAATATCAGGGAAGCGCATATATATATATATATATATATATATATATATATATATAAATATATATATATATATATATATATATATATATATATATATATATATATATATATATATATATATATATATATATAAACCTGCTGCCGTGACTCAATGCCCTACTTTATTCAAAGATTGAGCAGAGATTCTTTTTAGTATTCCTTAGATGACATGATCACAAAACTACTTACCAGTGCATTGCAACCTTTTCTGACCATATATATAATATATATATACTCCAAGAGATATTTAAAAATAGTTAGTGTCAAAGACAGCAGATCTTTTTATAAACCCGTCATACCCCTTTTCTTTGTTCAGCCACGTGCCGCTTTCTTGAAGTTTATTTCTGCGGATATTGCTGCTAAGGAAGCCAACCTGCGCTACCCTGACAAGGATAATGTCAAAATACTAGCAAACTCTATGTCAGGACTCATGCCAGTTAAGGTTAGTACTTCAGGGGCCCCCATAGGGGGGGTATGAAAAACCCAATAATCCCCCTTTTTTTTACCTAAAAATCCAAAAATCCTTATCTTTTGTAGCCATTAATCCTTAAATATTTTTCCCCTCAAATCTAAAAATCCAAAAGTATAAAACAAAAAATCCTAAAATATGTTTACATTTAGTACAAATTTATTTGGCAATGAATTACATAACACTTTCTAAATTACTAAACACTTTCCTCAAAATCCAAAAATCCGAGATATTTCACCCCAAAAATCCAATAATCCCTCTTTTTTAGGCAAAAAATCCAATAATCCTAAAACCCTATGGGGGCCCCACTTCATCTATTTACCAACATCAACAATGACAAGAAGTGAGTTTGAACAGTCAGGAAGTGGACCTGTGAGATACAATGTTATTATTTGAGGATCAGTATTTCAGAACAACTGTAACATAGAAACTCAACTGACATCATCTCATAATAGCACTATTTTGTTTTTTAATTAGTTACGGGATGAAGGATTTTCATACATTGATTGCTTATGTAGTGTTGACGCCTTCACAGGGGAGAAAATGTTCAGTAACACTCGCATCAAAGGTTCACTTGATGGGAAAGACGTTTTAGCTGGAGATGGTGAGTTTATATAGCATACCAGTCCTCAGAATATAGTATACCAGTCCTCAAAATATACCATTACCAGTCCTCAAAATATAGCATACCAGTCCTCAAAATATAGCATACCAGTGCTCAAAATATAGCATACCAGTCCTCAAACTATAGTACACAAGTCCTTAGAATATAGCATACCAGTCCTCAGAATATAGCATACCAGTCCTCAAAATATAGCATACCAGTCCTCAAAATATAGCATGACCAGTCCTCAGAATAGAGCATACCAGTCCTCAGAATATAGCATACCAGTCCTCAAAATATAGCATACCAGTCCTCAAAATATAGCATACCAGTCCTCAAAATATAGCATACCAGTCCTCAACATATCGCATACCAGTCCTCAGAATATAGCATACCAGTCCTCAAAATATAGCATACCAGTCCTCAAAATATAGCATACCAGTCCTCAAAATATAGTATACCAGTCCTCAAAATATAGCATACCAGTCCTCAAAATATAGCGTACCAGTCCTCAAAATATAGTATACCAGTCCTCAGAATATAGCATACCAGTCCTCAGAATATAGCATACCAGTCCTCAGAATATAGCATACCAGTCCTCAGAATATACCATTACCAGTCCTCAGAATATACCATTACCATTCCTCAGAATATAGAATACCAGTCCTTAGAATATAGCATACCAGTCCTTAGAATATAGCATACCAGTCCTCAGAATATAGCATTACCAGTCCTCAGAATATAGCATACCAGTCCTTACAATATAGCATACCCGTCCTCAGAATATAGCATACCAGTCCTTAGAATATAGCATACCAGTCCTCAGAATATACCATTACCAGTCCTCAGAATATAGCATACCAGTCCTTAGAATATAGCATACCAGTCCTCAGAATATAGACTACCAGTCCTCATAATATACCATTACCAGTCCTCAGAATATACCATTACCATTCCTCAGAATATAGAATACCAGTCCTTAGAATATAGCATACCAGTCCTTAGAATATAGCATACCAGTCCTCAGAATATACCATTAGCAGTCCTCAGAATATAGCATACCAGTCCTTAGAATATAACATACCAGTCCTCAGAATATAGCATACCAGTCCTCATACCAGTCCTCAGAATATAGAATACCAGTCCTCAGAATATAGCATACCAGTCCTCAGAATATAGCATACCAGTCCTCAGAATATAGCATACCAGTCCTCAGAATATACCATTACCAGTCCTCAGAATATAGCATACCAGTCCTCAGAATAGAGCATACCAGTTCTCAGAATATAGCATACCAGTCCTTAGAATATAGCATACCAGTCCTCAGAATATAGCATACCAGTCCTTAGAATATACCATTACCAGTCCTCAGAATATAACATACCAGTCCCCAAAAGACAAAACAAATGGGTAAAACCCCACAGCAAACCCAAAGCATGTAGCAGCGCATACTGAACTTAAACCATGTGCCAGCATATGCCAAACCCTCATCATGTGATAACCCAAGAAATGACAGAAATAACCTCAAAACGAAACAAGCTGGTGGGTTAAACCTGACTAAACATTTACAAAGATCAACATGATTAGGTCCCTGTCTTGATTTGTATACACTTTACCTCATTAGTGCTGAAAAACAGCGATGTATTGAGCTTATAGGAGAGGTCCTGAGCTTATAGAACATCCACATGTATATATATATATTTATTCTATGATCACTGTGTATTCTGTGCTGTGATTGGTCAATTCCTGGTCACGTGAGCTTCTCTAAATTGTTGTATTGACCAGATGCATTATATTGCACGTCAATATACTTTCCACTGCACTGATGGGGAATTCCATGACGTCACCATACAGACAAACTCGTCCCTTTCATGGCAGGAAATGTTGGGGAAGCCAGTGATCAACACAGTGATCATAGAATAAAACAAATATGAACCTGGGTGTCGTGCAATATGACTTTTTATGGACCTTCGGAAAGTTATATTGCACTCGGCTGCGCCTCGTGCAATATAACTTTCCGAAGGTCCATAAAAAGTCATATTGCACTCCACCCAGGTCCATATTTGTATAATATATATATATATATATATATATATATATATATATATATATATATATATATATATATATATATATATGCGTTTAGCTTAATCTTTTTCTAACCATCAATATTATGTTCAACTTGATTATTGAAACATATCTTATCTATTATTTTCAAGATACTTATGACGGGGTGTGGCTAGTCGGAGGTCTGCATAGTGGAGAATCGTGCCCCAACCTGAAGGACATCATTAAAATTATTAAACCAGGTATGTTGCCTACAGTACAGACAATGATCATTATCATTAATACTACAATACTAGACCATGGGCTCTGGCTGAGTTGGTTAGAGCACAAGTAGTATAAAGGCGAGGATCCTAAGATGATCTGCGACAACGATCGCAGTCCCTACCAAGACCAACAACGGTTTCGATCACTTTGATCTCTTCAGTTGGATGGGGACTGACTGCGTTATCCTATGATTTGTTTATATATGGAGCTTGAGGAGGTGCAGGCACCTCTGGAGGTGCTCCACCTCCTCTCATGGCGCCTCTGGAGCGGAGGTGTTTGTGGGTCACGTTACCTCATTGTGGAGGTGCTGTGAGGGACCCCCCACGAAGGGAGTTGCGTACAGTGTTATATGAGCGATATAATATCTTTAAAACCACGTTTTGGTCGATTACGCTGTTGTTTTTTGGGTTATGTTTCGGTTTTTTGCACCAAAACGAATCATTTTGATTTGATAAATAATTCTTTTTAAATTTACGGCCCCTCTCCCTTGAAGCTGCCAGACTATTTCGTTTAATTTGCGCTGCGTACAGCCCCGGCGCGGGGTAGGAATGTCCATTTTTTTAACGAATTTCTGTTCCCGTGTCTTTCTTTTGTGAGCGACGGGGTTCTTTTCAGTAATATTAAACATAGGAAATATACCTTACTTTTGTTGGGTTCTTAGCCGGCTTTCTGGCCATTTCTTATTTGCGTATCTGTATTGTACCTTTGTTGTATAATTAAATACTTTCCGGTCTATTTTGGCGGGATGGAGCGAGAACAAGAAACTATTTTTTGTTGAGAAACATTTATTTTCGTTTCTGTGATTTTTGATTCTCGTTTCTTATTTTTACATATGGTTCATAGTTTGTGTTGTTGAGATGGTTTTTGATGGTTGACAGCTGTTCAGACGGCTTAGTCGTCGACTGGTATCTGGAGAAGTTGTTCCAGAATCTTCATGTAAGCTGCGGGGGGGTTTTGTGTGTCCCATTCTAGGTCTTCCCAAAGGTCCACAAAATTTATGTGGTCTTGGGGGGCCATGGGAGTTTTCTCTTGGGGAGATGGTGGTTCCCTAGAAGGTAGAGGTGAGTTATCCTCTATCCTCTCAAGGTACCCTGTTCCCTCGTCTTCAATCGGTAAATCTAAAAAATGAAGTGGATGTTTAAACATATTTCTAAAACGTTGGTAACATTCTAGGAATGTTACTAACCTTTCAATCCAAGGTTCTGTCCTTGTTATTTGTTTCTAGTGAATTTGTAAACGTAAGGGGGGTTCTTACTATCTCTGTGTGTGTAGTCTGTGGTCTCTGTGGTGGAGGCCTTTGTAGACTGACTATGATGGTGGCCTGTGGTGGCCTCAGCTGATGGTAACAATGAGATGTCATTCTCCGACATCAGAGAGCATATTTGGTCTCTTTTTAAATGTCGCCGGAGGTTGTCCCGTCTTGAAAACGTTGTAAGACATGTATGACACTTGTGCCTCACTGGTTGGAGGGAGTGGGCGGATCTTGCGTGGCGTAGCATCGCTCTGCGTGTAGAGTACGCTCTGCCGCACGTAACGCACAGCTTGTGCGTGGTCTGTTCCGCCATTATGTGCTGAGTGGTTGCTATGGACTCATTGTGTATTGTTACGGTTGCTGGGGCGACGGCGGTGTTCTGACTTTGCGCCGTCGCTCGGGATATGTCTATTTTGGGCTCCCGATGTTGTCTCGGCGTGAGAAAAATCGAATGCGGTCAGCTTTTTAAGGGATTGATTGCTTGATTTGCCTTAGCGCTGAGTGGGAATACTACTACGCGCCCGAAATAGTATATTGTAATGATTTTCTGTTATTTTCAGAAAACGACAATTTTCTCCGGGTTTACGGTAGTTTAGAACCTATTATAATTAATGGTATGGTTCAGTGTTTGATCGTGTATTATTAGCCGTTTAGGGGATAGATTTTAGACTAGATTGTAATCTATTTTATCAATAGTATGTCTGCAAAGGGTAGGAAAATAATCTTTTTATCTCCCTTTCTCATTCAACCCGTTTGGTATGAATGTCCTCAACTTGTCTATCCATTCCAGTTCTCTGGCAATCCGTGTCTGGTCGTGTGGAGTTGGTTTTTTGTATAGAATGTATACTACCTGGAATTCCATGTCACCTATACTGTGACCTGGTAGGTTGAAGTGGTGGCCTGTTGCTTGGTCACATTCTTTTCTCCGTATGTAGCCTAAATGTTCATTGATTCGTTCTTTGAAAGTTCTGTAAGTTTCTCCTACATATTGTTTCTTGCCCTGTTTGCAAGTAATTAGGTAGACTAGATTTCTTGTATTACAGGTGTATTTGTCTGGAGCTTTGTATTCCCGTCCAGTGATGGAGCTGCGCACTGTTTTGTGCGTTCTACATGATAGGCAAAATTGGCACCTCCATGGTCTTCTGCAAGGTGGTGCAGTTGGTTTAGGTGTTTTGGTTGTGGTGTTGCAAGCAGCCCGGACTAGCTTGTCTGAGATGTTTTTTGGACGTCTGAATGCTACCAGGGGTTTCTCTGGGAAAGCATCCTTGTTGACGGACAGTTTCAGTAGGGGCCAATACTTCCCTAATATGCTGTGGAAGTTGGGGTTGGCCTCGTTGTAGGTGACTACTAGTGGTGTCTTGGATTGCTGTTCCGTTGGTTTGTCTTTTGGTTTCAGCAGATCATCCCGGTTTGTGTTTCTTGCCCTCATTCTCGAGGATTCTAAGATATCGGTTGGATATCCCCTTCTTTGATAGTCTTCTTTTCTTAGTTCAGAATGTAAATCATAATCTTCAATATGTGTACAGTTCCTTCTGATCCTCAGAAATTCCCCATAGGGCCCGCCTGTTTTGCAGTGTTTGGGATGTGAGGAGGTATAGTGTAGGTAATTGTGCGTGTCCGTGTCTTTGGTATAAAGGTCGGTATAAATGGTGCCGTTTGCGCCGTCGACCTTTACCAGAGTGTCAAGAAACTCCACCTCGATCTTAGAATGTTTTGAGGTGAACTTGATTTTCTCATGCGCGGAGTTGCAGTATTCAATGAAGTCTAGGAGTTTCCCTTCTCCTTGGTCGAATACCATAAAGATGTCGTCTATATACCTGAGGTACAGGGCTGGTTTAGACGGGGCGTTCTTTAGGAGTTTTTCCTCTAAGTGTGCCATAAAAAGGTTGGCATATGAAGGTGCTACTTTTGTGCCCATTGCTGTACCTCCTGTTTGTAGGTAATGTTCACCATTAAAAGTGAAGTTATTCATTTTTAGTACTGCCTCTAGGAGGTTCATTAGGCTTTTGATTGAAGCCCTACCTGTGTAATTTTTTACCAAACACCTGTATACTGCGTTAAGTCCTTCGTTATGAGGGATGTTTGTATACAGGCTAGTCACATCCATTGTGGCTACAATGATTTCATTAGTGCTATGGAAAGAGGAGATCTTCCTAATGAAATCTGTGGTGTCTCTTACATAAGAGGTGGTTTCTTTTACAAAGGGTTTGATGTGCTCGTCAACGAAAGCAGAGATTTGTTCTGTGGGAGACCCATTTCCACTGATAATGGGTCTTCCTACGACCTTTTTCTTGTGTATTTTTGGTAGGAAATAAAATTTGGCTGTTCTTGCCTCATGGGGACACAACGACATATAAACGTCATTGTCTATTTCGTCCTGATCATACATTTTATTCAGTATGTCCCTAACACAAGATTGGTGGTGTTCTGTGAGGTCGTGTGCCGTTCTGACATAAAAGTTCATGTCGTTCAGTTGTCTTTCTGCTTCTTTTTTATAGTCTTCAGTGTCCATGACCACTATGGCAGAGCCTTTGTCTGCCTTTTTTATAGTGATCATTTGATTGTTACTTAGGGATTCTAAGGCGTTTTTTTCCTCTTTGTTGAGGTTTTGGGTACGGGGGGCCCTAGGGACAAATTGTTCAATGTCCCTTTGTATACATTTGAAGAAGGTTTCGAGCACAGGGTCTCGAGAGGTGGATTTTGGTTCCCATGTGCTTTTTGGTTTAAACTTAGACTGGGGATCCGAGACTGGTGGGGCAGTGTTGGTAATGTTGGGATTGTTTGTAGGAGCAAAATGAGTGGTGATGCTCGGTTGGGAATTGGGGGTTGTGTCTCGATTTACTGGGGGTTCCGGGTCAGAATCGTGCCAAAAAGATTTGAGTCTCATCCTCCTAAAAAAGGATCTCAAGTCAGACTGAATTTCATGGTTCTTAGGTTCACCTGGGGTTGGGCAGAACTTGAGTCCCTTTAAGAGGGTGTTTCTCTCATTGTCTGTCAAGTCATGGCTTGACAGGTTGATGACAGAGCGTTCATCCTTGTTTTCAAGGTTGATATTGACACTTTTATCAAAGAACGAAATCGATATTGTTTGGTTTTGAACTATTTTATTTTTTCTAGTTACATTGGGATTCATTGCGGGGAGACATTCATTGAAATTGTCCATAGTATCGGAGGTGTCTTCCTCCGATTGTTCATTTGTATTGTTACTATTGTTCTTGTTGAGTTTATTGTTCTTTGGGGACACTGTCCATTTCTGTGTTTGTATTGTGTCCCTTTGTGTTTGCCCAAAGTGACCTTTTTCAACTGAACAAGTTGATGAGGTCACCGATTGTGGGCTTTTTGGCGTTCTTTTTATTGGTGGACCCCTTGTTGTTGGGGATCCTGCGTTTGGCTTCCTTTGTGATCCTATTACGAAACTTGGCCTCCTGTTTCGTAGGGATGGTCTTGCTTTTTCTGTTTCTTGGGACGCCGAGGGATTCTTCCTCGGTCCGCTCAAGATCGTAAGCGAATCGCTTACGTTGCCGGTTGGATTCTTCGACTCTAACCCGGTTCGCCACCGTGGTGGCGGCGGCCTGGGCTTCGGTGAGACATTCGTTGTCAACTTTAGAGCCAAGGTCTTTCCATGCGGCGTCGGCGATGTGTTTGTTGGTCGTCGACATGTATTGTGCGTGTGTGGTCTCCATTTGTAGAAGTTCAGTTTCAAATTTGCATACTTTCTCCCGCCATGTTTTGGAGAAATTTGAGTCGCTTGCGCCACTCGGCGGACTGATTTTGATCTGTAATAAGAGACATCAGAAACTATATTGTTCATAGTACAAGGCATTATCTTTTGTTGCCGGGGTTTAAGACTCCCGTTTGATAATGTGCTCGAGATTGTATTAAAATCCCGAATCGGGTGCACGGGCTTCGTGTTAGAAGGCCGCCCGGGCGAGCTATACGAATGCAGCCAGAGATTAAGTACACAATGGGACGTGTGTATTGTTTCCCTTGACAGGAGGCATTGTTCCCGTGGGCGATTGTTTAAGCTGCAATAGGTATATAATGGCCATTGTTTACTGGTGTTTGTGGCCTGTTGGACAATACTGCACTGTTGTATTGTCTTTACGAACCTCATAAGATGGTTGTTATGGGTGATATTATATAGGATTATATGGTTAGAGCACAAGCTTATTAGAACCAGTTTCTGTGTGGAGCAGTTTGTCAGAGCACAAGCTTATTAGCGCCAGTTTTTGTGTGGCGCAGTTTGTCAGAGCACAAGCTTATTAGAACCAGTTTCTGTGTGTAGCAGTTTGTCAGAGCACAAGCTTATCAGAACCAGTTTCTGTGTGGAGCAGTTTGTCAGAGCACCAGCTTATCAGAACCAGTTTCTGTGTGGAGCAGTTTGTCAGAGCACAAGCTTATTAGTGCCAGTTTTTGTGTGGAGCAGTTTGTCAGAGCACAAGCTTATCAGAACCAGTTTCTGTGTGTAGCAGTTTGTCAGAGCACAAGCTTATTAGCGCCAGTTTTTGTGTGGCGCAGTTTGTCAGAGCACAAGCTTATTAGCGCCATTTTTTGTGTGTAGCAGTTTGTCAGAGCACAAGCTTATTAGAACCAGCTTCTGTGTGGAGCAGTTTGTCAGAGCACAAGCTTATTAGCGCCAGTTTTTGTGTGGCGCAGTTTGTCAGAGCACAAGCTTATTAGCGCCAGTTTTTGTGTGGAGCAGTTTGTCACAGCACAAGCTTATCAGAACCAGTTTCTGTGTGGAGCAGTTTGTCAGAGCACCAGCTTATTAGTGCCAGTTTTTGTGTGAATCAGTTTGTCAGAGCACCAGCTTATTAGTGCCAGTTTCTGTGTGGAGCAGTTTGTCAGAGCACAAGCTTATTAGAACCAGTTTCTGTGTGTAGCAGTTTGTCAGAGCACAAGCTTATCAGAACCAGTTTCTGTGTGGAGCAGTTTGTCAGAGCACCAGCTTATTAGCGCCAGTTTTTGTGTGAATCAGTTTGTCAGAGCACCAGCTTAGTTGGCAAGTGCTATTTTCTATGTGGCACAGTTGGTAAGCACTAGTTTCTATGTGGAGCAAATGGTTAGAATTATTGGTTGATATAGTGTACTAATGAAGATATATGTGATGTCTGAAGGACGTTTTAAATTATTGGTTAGGTATAGACTGTTAAACCCGATATATGTTATATACAACGTCAATGATATAGTTATTGGTTGGTATACCAGCTATTAGAGATATATGTAATATTTTGGTTTGGTGTTGTATTTATTGGTTGGCATAGCCTTTCAATCCAGCTGTACTTGATGTCTAGGTGGAGTGTTATATATATCTTCTGGGCCACATTGTACTCCCGACACAGAGAGGGTCTCGGTGACTGAGAGTCTAGATGACCTTGTAGGAGATGACCTCTGTACCTGGACCTTTCAAGGGACTATCACTGATCAAGGTCATACAGAGACTGTCTGGATACTCACAATATGCAAAGGTATAATTCTGTATTGTCTGTTTATTTTTTACCCTCAGCCCCTGATGTAATCAGGCTGAGGGTATTGCAGTACTCCTGGCGTGGGTATGTATGTATGTATGTATGTATGTATGTCTGTATGTATGTATGTATGTATGTATGTATGTCTGTAGCGAACATCCTTGTCATCGCGATAACTCAAGAACAAATGATGGCAGCTTCATGAAACTTGACACACATATGCATCTGGTGAAAACCTCGGACGAGTTCGATGGACAGTGACCTTGATCTATTTTTCAAGGTCACAGGGACAATTATGTGAAATCCCAAGAATCACAATAACTCAAGAACGAATGATGGCAGCTTTATGAGATTTGACACACATAAGCATCTGGTGAAGCCCTCAGAATTTTTCCTATGAAACATGACCTTCACCAACTTTTCAAGGTCACAGGGACAATTATGTGAAATCATCTTGTCATCGCGATAACTCGAGAACAAATGATGGCAGCTTCGTGAAACTTGACACATATAAGCATCTGGTGAAAACCTCGGACGAGTTCGATGTACAGTGACCTTGACCTATTTTTCAAGGTCACAGGGACAATTATGTGAAATCCCAAGAATCACAATAACTCAAGAATGAATGATGGCAGCTTTATGAGATTTGACACACATAAGCATCTGGTGAAGCCCTCAGAATTGTTTCTATAAAACATAACCTTCACCTACTTTTCAAGGTCACAGGGACAATTATGTGAAATCATCTTGTCATCGCGATAACTCGAGAACAAATGATGGCAGCTTCGTGAAACTTGACACATATAAGCATCTGGTGAAAACCTCGGACGAGTTTGATGTACAGTGACCTTGACCTATTTTTCAAGGTCACGGACAATTATGTGAAATCCCAAGAATCGCAATAACTCAAGAACGAATGATGGCAGCTTTATGAGATTTAACACACATAAGCATCTGGTGAAGACCTCAGACTTCTCTTGATGGAACATGACCTTCACCTACTTTTCAAGGTCACAGGGACAATTATGTGAAATCATCCTTGTCATCGTGATAACTCAAGAACAAATGATGGCAGCTTCGTGAAACTTTACACACATAAGCATCTGTTGAAAACCTCGGACTAGTTCGGTGGACGGTGACCTTGACCTATTTTTCAAGGTCACAGGGACAATTATGTGAAATCCCAAGAATCGCAATAACTCAAGAACGAATGATGGCAGCTTTATGAGATTTGACACACAAGCATCTGGTGAAGACCTCAAGACTTCTCATGATGGAACATGACCTTCACCTACTTTTCAAGGTCACAGGTACAATTATGTGAAATCCCTATCATTGCTATAACTCGAGAACGAATGATGGCAGCTTTATGAGATTTGACACACATAAGCATCTGGTGAAGACCTCAGACTTCTCTTGATGGAATATGACCTTTACTTACTTTTCAAGGTCACAGGGACAATCATGTCAAATCCACGTCATTGCAATAACTTAAGAACAAATAATGGCAGCTTCATGAAAATTGACACACATAAGCATCTGGGAAGACTTCAGATGAATTTGATGGACGGTGACCTTAACCTGCTTTTCAAGGTCACCAGCCCATCTCAATAATTCTAGAGTAAATGACAGTTTCATGATACTTGACACACCTAAGCTATCAAAGGAAGTAGATTTTATGGGTTTTTTTAACCCCTGCATCAATTTGCCTTGGTGCAGTGATGTTTTGTTCACAAATATTGTGTGGAGCGAATGTTGTGCAATGAGTTACCAGGGCTGAGGGTTGATGCATCTCTGATGCCTATGTTTATTAAAGATAAATAATCCTTTAGGCTAATCCCACCTTATAACCATATAAAATCCTGCTACCGTGACTCAATGCCCTACTTTGTTCAAAGAATGAGCAGATTTTTTTTATTTTTTAGTATTCCTTCTAAGACATAATCACAAAACTACTTACCAGCGGATTGTAACCTTTTCTGATAATTTAATCCAAATCTTAATCTCGACTAGAATGCGATCTGGCCTGAATTGATTATCATTATCTGTTCAAAAATATCAATAACATTAATATTGTGATTGGCTGTATTGAACCCTTTACATTTCAGGCATTGGAAGACCGGTCAGGCCAGTCACGAAGGCACAAAGAGAGGAATTATTTGTGTTCTTTAACCAGGTTCTCCTGACTCCGGATATAACGAATGAACAGCGTGACAAGCTGTACACTGAATATGCACATCTCTATGACAAGGTACCTGAACATATAAAGTGAATCAAAAAGGTCTAGTTAAATGATACCATCATTATGATAAGGTTCTGAGAGTGTTTGGATCAGATTCAATACCTTTTGAGAAAAAAAATAGGATATTTAGCTGAAGGTGGGCCAACACATACTCAGATAGTAGACTTATTTATATATATATATATATATATATATATATATTTATACATATATATATATATATATATATATATATATATATATATATATATATATATAGAAAGAGATTGTATCAGATATGGGGTTTTTACCAATCTCAGACCTGTCTTGTGGGGCATTGACGTACTGTGAGGCATATAAAATACCCCACTCTTCATAGTGCAGCTGCTTAGTCACAGTTACATAAGTAACCTGTACAAGGCCTTTTTGAACAAACATGTCTGAGAAGCATATTTATACAACCAGGCCATAACTATATAAATCACTGCCATCTAGTGTCACAGTTAGTAATAAGTGCCCTGGTGGTGGATAATGGCATTAGCGCCATTGATATGAACGTTAGATTTGTGGGGTATGTAAAATAAATTCATTATTAACACCAGATGGCACTCTCCTGTTACACACATTAAGGTATGAGATGGTATCCCATAATGAGGTCTGACAAAGATACTTCCAGTACCTCATATCTGTACCAGCTTCTAAATATATATATATATATATATATATATATATATATATATATATATATATATATATATATATATATATATATATATATATATATATATATATATATATATATATATAGTGAATCAAATAAGTCTAAGTAAGTCGCCATTATTTTGGTAAGGGACCTGAACTAATAATATAATAAATCAGTCTTGTCAGTCAAATGATACCATCATTATGAATCGGTGCTTGAACTAATAAAATGAATTAAAAACGTCTATCAGTTAGATACCATCACTCTGGCAAAGGTGCCCAGACAGATATAGTGAATCAAATATGTATAACCAGTTTGTTGATGCCATCATTGACATGGTGCCTGAACATATATAATGAATCAAAAAGCCGTAATTGCGGTCACATTATACAAGTGTGCCACAAGGTACATGCAAGATTGGATGCCACCGATGGCTGTAGGATATCCTAAATATGTCTAGATCATTTGAAAAACGACTGTAGGATATCCTAAAGACATCTAGATCATTTGAAAGACATCTGAAGGATATCTTAAAGACATCTAGATCATTTGAAAGATGTCTGTAGGATATCCTAAAGACATCTAGATCATTTGAAAGACGTCTGTAGGATATCCCCAATATGCTAGATCATTTGAAAGACGTCTGTAGGCATGGAGCGGCCAAACATCAGATTTGGGACTGGAACTCTTCAGTGTTGGAGAATCTTCACTCAATGCACTTCCGGTTGAGTTTTTTTCGAAAAATGCGGGAAGAGCTTGGATCAAAGAAGGACAGGTAAATGCTTTATATATACTATATGATATTATCAAAAGTGGCAATGATAAAGAGATATTACTAAAGAACATGTCTGGCATGGTTAAAAGTCATTTATAGTGCAAATATTACTGAAGAATAGCTGATACAACAGGGCTGACCCACGTGGCATTTTCATGACAGTTACACATTGACCCACTTTTGAAATTCACTCATCATTTACAAATTATGATCATTTATTAATCCCTGGTTAATAATAGAGCGTTGACAAGCAAATATTCACATTCTACATAAAATGTAGATGCATTAAAAAAAAAAGTGAGTTAAATTCCGTCAATTTTAACTGTTAGTGACTTGAACTTCACATGTGGAAAGGCAGATGTTTAAACAAACTCGGCCCCTCAGTATCACTCAAAGACTTCCAAAAGTTATTAATTGTGCACGCAGTGGTCTTCTACAGGTCATGGGGAGTTTTAAAATCCATCCACTTTTGGCCAAATTATGCAATTTTAGAATATTTTATAATAACTAGGAGGTGTCAGTTTAAGAGTTAATATTTCTGACAGTTTTATGCCTCAAATCATAATTGTTTTTATATTTCTGACCTCCATCTACATCTACAAGTTTACTCTGCAAAACCAATTGGCATCCCACCTAAACCAACAAATGTGAACAATATAACATGCCATTATCATTCAATGTTGATAACTGTCATTTATGATTGCATTATTTATGAGACAATTTACATTTTGTTTTAATCCTATACCAAACAGGAGTGCTTGGCCATGCACCATTTAACATTTAGCCTTACATCTCATACATTTCAAATTATTTGAAAAATTAATCCCACATTTAGGTCAGGCCCAAACAAACATGAAATAGACATTGGCCTGTGTATAAGCCAAGTGAGTAAGTGAGTTGAAGTCTGATATTTTGGATACCCTTGCAGATTTCAAACATTGTCATGTGTTTGCATAAAAATCTGAAATGAACAATTTCCTGCCGCAAAGCATGATAATGATTAAATATTTTTGCACAAAACCAACAAATGTGAATAATATTATGCACCGTTATCATTCATTGTTGATAATTAACATTTATGATTGCATCATCTTTGAGAAAACTGACTTTTTGGATGCCCTGTAGATTTCTTATATTGTCACTGTTTTGTATAGAAATATAAGATGCACAGTATCCTGCCCCATATCTTGATAATTTTTTAATATTTTTGCACAAAACCAACAAATGTGAATAATATAAATGCCATTATCATTCCTTTTTGATAATTATCATTTCTGATTGCATTATCTTTGAGAAAACTGACATTTTAGATGCCCTGTAGGTTTCATACATTCTTACTGTTTTGTTTTGAAATCTGACATGAACAGTATCTTGCCCCAAATCATGAAAATTATTAAATATGTCTGACCAAAACCAACAAATGTGAATAATATTACATGCCATTATCATTCATTCTTGCTAATTATCATTTATGATTGCATCACATTTGAGAAAACTGACATTTTGGATGCCCTGTAGACATCATATATTGCTACTGTTTTGTATAGAAATATAAGATGCACAGTTTCTTACCCCAAATCATGAAAATTATTAAATATTTCTGACCAAAACCAACAAATGTGAATAATATAACATGCCATTATCATTCATTCTTGCTAATTATCATTCATGATTGCATCATCTTTGAGAAAACTGACATTTTGGATGCCCTGTAGATTTCATATATTGTCACTGGTTTATATTGAAATGTAAGATGAACAGATTCCTGCCCAAAATCATGAAAATTATTAAATATTTCTGACAGAAAACCAACAAATGTTTCATTCTTCAGGGGTGCCATTGCTCCTTGTCATTGGCAAGTGTTTGGAGTTTGTGTGCCATGCTTGAAAGGATATCCAAAAGAGCTACAAAATCAAGCAGGCCGAACATGCATGTCCATCAGCCAAAATGCAGAAACAGCAAGATATTGAGACACAGGTAACACAAAAAATCCATAAAAATGTGCTGTTTGCCACGAGATGGCATGGTGTTTTTGACCTTTGCCAGTGAAACCATAATTGTGTTTTGATATCAGGAGTTCAGAAATCCATTTAGTTCCAAACTTGTGGGAACAAAGTTAATCATCATATAAAGTACCATAAATATAAACAATTCTATATAAGGAATGTTTTTCTTGCTTTTTCATTCTGCTCCCTGGTTTTGTTTTGGCACAAAAATTAAGATGTTATTTAAAATGTTATCATGACTGCTAAGCACAAAAAATTGTTCTATTTCAGGAGGGCAGATAACAACATCAGTAACTAAATCATGTTGGACATCAAGAAAAGTGGTAATATCATTATGAATATTAAGTTGCAAATAAAAATATTCTTAACCCAAAAATTAATATGAACAGGTATGAGACAAAGTATACATCTGAATATATATTTTGCATTAATTGGAAATGAATATGATGTTATTTCTGGAGAATATTAAGCATAATATGTTGTTGTAAAATATTACTCAAACCTTTGTTTTTCTTTTCAGTATCAACTGAACATAGCTACGACACCAAGCCAACAGAGGGTGCCTTACAAAAATCAATAAAGAGACTTATGTTGCAAAATGATGATTTGAAAAAAGAATCAAAACGAATCAGGTTGACATTGGCACAAGATAAGATATTTGTGGCCCCAAGATGCCATATTGTGTAAATATGTGGAAATTATTTCTGTGTACATCACAGTATATTTTTTTTATCTTTTTAAAGATTTAAAATGGCTGCCAAACTTGACATGCTAGAAGAAGATCAGTGCTGGAAAGTTGCATTACAGGTGGTGGTGGGATAAATCAAACATGATGCATCCATCAATTAAAATTATTGAATAAGAGTTCAAATGTCTTGGTCACAATTTCATGTGCCTGATATCAAGTTTGATCACTGGTAATGAGAAGAAAGACTTGCAGCTCTATGTCTTAGCATATGCAGCCCTCAAACTCTGAGACGCAGCCTCAGTATTTGGGCGAGTCAATATTTCTGAGTCAGACTTGGCATTCCTTGAAACAACATGTAAACTGCTTTTTACAGTTTATCACCTATTAAGAGTGAACTTGACCATTTGAACCCTATCATTTGTGATCCCACTTCACACAATTGAGACGTTTGATAAGTATGGTCTTGGGCTTGGCATTTTATCAATGCAGGGCAAAGAGGCCAAACATAAAAAGTTGATCACCTACATTCATCACACTACTACCACCGCCAAGTGTAACAAATGGAAGCGAGTATTCCAGCATGAATTTGCAGATCTTCTGGTTTTGTCTTACCTCAAATAATAGAAAGATATATTTTCACAAATTAACATTTCTGAAAGGTAAAAATCAAAACAGTTTAATTGAGAAAGTAAACCTATTGAGATTCTATCCAGGTTTTATACTTTGGGTTGATTTGGTATGAAATTAATGTTTGTGGAATAATGAAAGAACATGTAGATATTTAAGCGATCAAAGAATTAAGGAAAAATCTATACAAATTGTGGATGTGGATATTATTCAGTGAGGTAGTCACTTAATGAGAATAATGAGAATTGATCACAGATGATATATTCAAAAAAGTTAAATGTTCATTTTTGTGTATAAAACATACATATATGTAAATAAATATGTAAGTACTAAATCCATATAACATTATATTCAGATGAAATATTCCATTAGAGCAGACCTATCTGTTGTATGTAATTGTAAATTAATAAGATAAAATATGGCCTGTGAATGTCAAATACGCTACAGGCTTTTCATGCCACTGGCCCAATATGATGTTTGGCCCCAAGATACCATATTGTGTAAATATGTGGAAACTATTTCTATGTACATCACAGTATATTTATTTATTTTTTTAAATATCTAAAATGGCTGCCAAACTTGCATGACATGATTGAAACTTGCTTTAGTCAGAATTCATATTTAATATCAGCTATAAATCACTAAAGCACAAAAAAAAAGATCTTGGCCACTTGGTATGTGCTAATGTTGAGGCCTGAACTAATCCAACCTAATGATTGACCTTTATTATATGATTATCTGTTTTTAAATAAATTATAGTACTCAGGGTAACAAAGAAGGTGATGATGTAGTAAGTCACTTATCTATATTGAGAGAAGAAAGTAACTGGGCTGCAGTGGTGGATGAAAATTGTGATATTTTTAGAGTAAGCTGAAGTGGTTTTTTTAGATGTGATATTCATTGTTGTCTGTTTCAGTTAAATGGTTGACCTGTGAAAATAAAAGTTGTTGAAAATGATATACTTGTTTTTGTTTCATTGTCTCACTTTGTTTCATTGTCTCGGCTAAGTATTATTAGCCGAGAATTGAATAGGTGTACACATAAAAATGTCATTCATGTGAAAACATTTCTGTCAAAAAGGGAAGACATGACTCAAAGCTACATAGAACCCCCCTTTAAAGCTTAGCTGTGGAAACAATCACAGAATATCCTTTGATCATAGATGTCTAATTGAGGTCTAATTACGGTTGAAAGTAGCTTATTAATATTAAGATTGGCAGCAGACACTTGTAGATAATTTTCATTGATAAAATATCCAAATTCAGCAGCTTGACCGTGGTTCAATGTGTCAGTTCAATAGCACATTCCACTTGGTAACGCGGTTATTTTAACCAGGTACCTCTCCATCGCATCATGATTTTCTTCATAAATTTTCACACTTAATTTATTACAAGCTTTAAAATATCTAACTTTGCCAATAATGGGCAGATTTTTACGATTTGAACACCTACAGATTCCTCAGGGCATACAGTAAACGGATATGTGTTATTAAAGGGTTCTATGCAGTAAAAACAAAATATATTGATGCAGGCAGAAGATAGAAACGTAAATGCATTTTTCAAGTGGCCTTGTTTTATGAGACCAAAGATTGACATATTGCGATCAATATTTTTTTCACAGATTAAACTCTTCTTTCAGATATAGACAGATGCATATATTGTAAATATACCCTGCAAATATGGTTGAAATCGGACAATTATTTGTCTTTATTTTGATTTAATTAATGATGTTGAGATTTTGAATTTTGGCTCTCTCCATCGCATCATGATTTTCTTCAAAGATTTTCACACTTTGTAACAAGTTTTAAAATATATGTAACTCTGCCAATAATGAAAGGATTTGGACAATTTAAACACCTACAGACCCCCGATGTTGTGTAGAAAACAATCATCTGTGTTATTAAAGTGTACTATGCGTAACAAACAAAATATTTAGATGCATGCGTAAGATAGAAACATCATTGATTTTGAATTTTGGCTCTCTCCATCGCATCATGATTTTCTTCATAGATTTTCACACTTTGTGACAGGTTTTAAAATATTTGTAATTCTGTCAATAATGGACAGATTTGGATAATTTAAACACCTACAGACTCCCCATGTCATGCAGTAAACAATCATATGTGTTATTAAAGTGTAATATGCGTTACAAACAATATAGGTTGATGCATGCGAAAGATAGAAACATCATTGTTTTTTTCAAGTGGCCTTTTATGAGACCACAGATTGACACGTTGCGAGCGAGAATTTTTCTTCACAGATTAACCTATTCTTTCAGATATAGGCAGATACATACATTGTGAGTATACCCTGCAAATTTGGTGGAAATCAGACAATTATTTGTCTTTTCCTTGACTATTTCATATTTGTATATTCAAAATTTGAATTTTGGCGCCATCCATGACGTCACCGGAAGTGCAAAAACTGCCGTCATTTGAACCTCCAATTTGAAGAGCTCCCCGAACTCACAAAGTCATCGGCCGCATTGTGAGGATAGACGTCTGTAGGATATCCTAAAGACATCTAGATCATTTGAAAGACGTCCGTAGGATATCCTAAAGAGATCTAGATCATTTGAAAGGCGTCTGAAGGATATCCTAAAGACTTCTATATGATTTTGTTTTGTTTTTGTTTGGGGCTTTACATCACTTTCGACATTATTTCAGTCATTTCGTGATGAGACCTACTTGTAGCAGATATAGTGCTGCCTCACTGAATTGTCATATCGCAGGTCCTTGACATGACAACCCACCCGGTTCTATATGATATCGTAGGGAGCCTGTTGGATCATCTGATGACGACCTGTGAACATGAAATTAAATGAAATCAATGATGGCACCAACAGCTCTAAGATAATCTTAAGATATGCCTGTGAGACACTCACGATAATGAGGTGATTAATGAGCAAATTAAGATAATAAGGTGATTAATGAGTGAATTGAGATAATGAGGTGATTAATGAGCAAATTGAGATAGTAAGGTGATTAATGAGTGAATTGAGATAATAAGGTGATTAATGAGTAATGTATGAATTGAGATAATAAGGTGATAAATGAGTAAATTGAGATAATGAGGTGAGTAATGAGTAAATTGAGATAAAAAGGTGATTAATGAGTAATTTGAGATAAAAAGGTGATTAATGAGTGAATTGAGATAATGAGGTGATTAATGAGTAAATTGAGATAATAAGGTGATTAATGAGTAGATTGAGATAATAAGGTGATTAATGAGTAAAAAGAGATAGTAAGGTGATTAATGAGCGAATTGAGATAATAAGGTGATTGATGAGTAATGTATGAATTGAGATAATAAGGTGATTAATGAGTAAATTGAAATAATGAGGTGAGTAATGAATAAATTGAGATAAAAAGGTGATTAATGAATGAATTGAGATAATAAGGTGATTAATGAATAAATTGTGTTAATAAGGTGATAAATGAGTAAATTGAGATAATAAGGTGATTGATGAGTAAATTGAGATAATGAGGCGATTAATGAGTAAAAAAGACACTCGCACGAATGAATAAATTACAATAGTGAGTAAAATGAGTGTATGAATAAATTTCTTGAGATTTCTTGCAGTATACCAAAACCTGGAGGTATCTTGCTCCCAAAATGTCGGCTGCCCAAGCCCCTAGATACTTTCCTGACAAAAACTGTAGAATCTTAGATGCATGTGCTGGTACAGGACAAGTTGGTGAAGAGGTAAGCAAAATGATGCAATCCCATGACATAATATAATTATCAGCAATCCAATGACATAATATAATTATCAGCTATCCCATGACATAATATAATTATCAGCAATCCCATGACATAATATAATTATCAGCAATCCCATGACATAATATAATTATCAGCTATCCAATGACATAATATAATTATCAGCAATCCCAAAAGCATTGTAAATAATTCAAATAATTCAAATTGTCAATAATTCAGCGCATTTAGAAATCTTCAGAATCTTAGACAAGCAAAGTGTGTTGACAGAAATAATTTGATGAATTAAAAAAATGATAACAAATCTTAGAAATTATGATTGGTGAATGTTTTAGTGTGCATGTACTCGGTTATTCCAATCTAACTTGCCCTACCCCTCTAACTCACTCTACATATTAAGCATATAGAATAACCATGGTCATAATTTTCATTAATTTAATCTGTACATACACTAGTCCAGAAAAATGGTTAGTCCAGCCAATCATCAAAATTTAGATAGCCTAGTCCCTTAGGGGTTAACGTATTACTTGTTTATGACAGTTGCAGAAATTGGGTTTTATCAACTTGGATTACCTGGACATAAATGAAGGACTGATGGTTCAAGCAGAGAAAAAAAATATATACCAGAGGTTCATTAGATGTTTACTTGGAAAAGAAAATATTGATGCAGGAAATGGTAGGCTCATTTTTTTTTTTTTTTTTTGTAGAATTAAATCACGCTTAATTTACAATGACTGAATTAAAACATGGCGTCTGTAAGTTGGACAAGATGTGTCACTCTTAGTTCTGTCATCAAATTTGGTCCATGAGGGTTGTAGGCTAGAACCTATAAACAAAGACTACTAGAAAAACAGGCCTCTGTAAGTCAATCAACACTCTTTGGAATGGTTTACATTGTATTGTATATCCATATTCATTTTGATCAGTGTATTCTGGTTATATTATATTATATATCCATATTCATCTCTATCAGTTAGGGAGGGTAAAATTGTATTGTATATCCATATTCATTTTGATCAGATTATTCTGGTTATATCATATTATATATCCATATTTATCTTGATCGGTTATGCCTCAGTCACATTTGCACCGGGCGCCGGCCGGGAAGTAAGAATCGGCCAAAGTCGGCCAACGTTTACATCCCGGCCGGTGCCCGGTGCAAATGTGACTGAGGCATTAGGGAGGGTTATATTTTCTTATATATCCATTTTTTCAGGAACTTATGATGGTGTGTGGCTGGTAGGAGCTTTATGTCCGGGACACATTAGCCCTGAAGATTTCACAAACTGCTTCAAGGAGATTGCCAGAGTGTGTAAACCAGGTATACAAAACTCTCTTCAATGTGATCCAAAGGTCGTGGGTTCGAACCCCGGCCGTGCCGGGATTGAACTCATGATACAATTTCACACATGTGCTGAGGCCCGTGCCTAAAGGGTTAACCCGTTGTCCTTGTAAATCTGTGACCGGGTGAGTTGTCATGTCAAGGACCTGCGACATGACAATTCAGTGAGGCAGCACTATATCTGCTACAAGTAGGTCTCATCACGAAATGACTGAAATACTGTTGAAAGTGATGTAAAACCCAAAACAAACAAACAAAATCAATATACACCAATGAAAGCATTATACATACACACTTGAACACACACATATATTTATATTACAATAAAAACAATATAGCAATTATACACAATAAGAACATATTGTAAACTATCAAATCATCAGTTGAAGTAAAACAAAATAGTATTTACATTTGGACCTAATAATATTCTATAACATTGATTTTTTTTACTCTAACAATGTAGACTTTGCATATAGAAATACTTTTGATATATTTGTAGGTGGCATATTTTATGGTTCAATTGGTCTGGAGTTGTTTCCTAATGAAACTAAGCAATATCTGATTGATGTCAAGAAAGCCTTTGATGAGTTGGTTCATGAAGGACTATGGATCTGGAGGTGTTGTGGTCAACTAACAGAGGTCCATGACAGAGAGGCAGTGTGGGTACTATCTAAATCCACTGCTTCAAAATACAACTCACCTATTAGAGGACTTTAGGAGTTACAAAACAATATTTCAGTGTAATGCGAGAATAGTCTAAAGTTACATAAATGATGAGCATAAATGATAAGGGGATTGGGTTTGGAAAAGACAATAGTGATCCAATACTCAAGTGAATTAATATATAAACTACATATTATAACTGAAGGACTCGTGCCAAAAGAGTTAATCTGTGACCTGTGAAATGACCATGAGTGAGGTTGCACAAGCTCTGGTCATGAAATAACTGAACTTATGTTGAAAATAACAATCAAACAAATAAATAAACGAGGGACTGCTTTAATACTTTAATAATGGGTATATGAGTTGACTTAGGAGTTGAAGGAGTAATATAAATTTAATTATATAACGTTCTTACTGCAATCCCAACTATATCTCCTTACTATAAATATTGCACTGAATTAATGATCATTAATGCAAATAAAAAAAAACCCAGTGTCAGTTCTTTACAAATGTCAACTGTTTGATTTTGAATTCGATAAATGTTTATATTACATTATAAAACATTTATTGTCATTAGCAGGTAAAAGGATATCAATTTGGCATTGTAACTTACAATTATTTTTCCAAACAAAAAAGTTAGAGAACATTGTTTGACTTAAGGAGTAATATAAGTGTACCCTTCTTACTAGAATCCAGATTCATATCTCCAACTTTTAGTCTTGCACAAACTGAATGAATGATCATTAATGCAGTATAAAAAACACCCAGTGTCAGCTATTTACAAATGTCAAACCTTTTGATTTTGAATTCGATAAATGTTTATATTACATTATAAAACATTTATTGGCAATAGCAGGTAAAAGGATATCAGTTTGGTATTATTTCTTTCTGAATAAAATAAATAGAACATTTACTCTCTTTTAAGTTTCATTCTATTCATAAACTTCGTGTAATCATCTCGAAGTTAGTGTAAACATCTACTTGGTGGTGTTTACATCTACTAGGAAGTGTAAACATCTACAATATGGTATAAACACATAAAACAAGGTGCACATGCGCAAGTGAAAACTGCAGCTCTTGAGCGTCGCTCCGTATACATTTGTTTTTACGAGCGACATTTCGGGATCTGGCAAGATCCACAGTAAATTAGCGCAATGTACCAAGTCTACACCTAAGTATATTTGATGCTGGACCTTTTGGCAAACTGCGATGGCAGTCTTGGATTGTTTTAGACTATGCTACTCCAAATCTATTCCAAATCTATATTAGGACTATCAAGGACCTCTCGTTGTGCAGCGGGCGGATATTGTCACTATTTTGGAGTGGAATGCTCTGATTGATTGACATAAATATAGAACAGGGATATCCTAAACAACAACCACAAGTTCCAGTGACGTATGACCGGAATTCCGGGCATGGCACACGGGCACCTGCGAGGTGGATTACTGTCCATATATGGACATGTTATTAGTGTCTAGGATTGTTTTGACTTGCAAAGGCCGGTTCCCAGGTTGTCGTCTGTTTGAAGACACAACGTTCACAAACTGATAATTCTCTTCTGCTAGTGTCAATTCAATTCAATTCAATATTTTATTTCAGACTCAACAATCATGATAATACACATTGAGGTCCATAGTTTAAGAAAAATAATAATAATTTAATTTTAATAATAATAAGTATTAAACAGTAATATACAGTAAATATATATATAGAGCAAGCCCTAGCTGATATCTTGGAACGTTGCAGTGTCAGATATATCTGTCCCATTTCTTATTTGTTTCAGCTAATATCTGGGAGCGTTGCAGTGTCAGATATATCTGTCCCATTTCTTATGTGTTTCAGCTAATATCTGGGAGCGTTGCAGTGTCAGATATATCTGTCCCATTTCTTATGTGTTTCAGCTAATATCTGGGAGCGTTGCAGTGTCAGATATATCTGTCCCATTTCTTATTTGTTTCAGCTGATGTCTGGGAACGTTGCAGTGTCAGATATATCTGTCCCATTTCTTATTTGTTTCAGCTGATGTCTGGGAACGTTGCAGTGTCAGATATATCTGTCCCATTTCTTATTTGTTTTAGCTGATGTCTGGGAACGTTGCAGTGTCAGATATATCTGTCCCATTTCTTATTTGTTTCAGCTGATGTCTGGGAACGTTGCAGTGTTAGATATATCTGTCCCATTTCTTATTTGTTTCAGCTGATGTCTGGGAACGTTGCAGTGTCAGATATATCTGTCCCATTTCTTATTTGTTTCAGCTGATATCTGGGAACGTTGCAGTGTCAGATATATCTGTCCAATTTCTTATTTGTTTCAGCTGATGTCTGGGAACGTTGCAGTGTCAGATATATCTGTCCCATTTCTTATTTGTTTCAGCTGATGTCTGGGAACGTTGCAGTGTCAGATATATCTGTCCCATTTCTTATTTGTTTCAGCTGATGTCTGGGAACGTTGCAGTGTCAGATATATCTGTCCCATTTCTTATTTGTTTCAGCTGATGTCTGGGAACGTTGCAGTGTCAAATATATCTGTCCTATTTCTTTATATTTATTTCAGCTGATGTTGGCAATAGCAGAAGCTTCTTAAATGAGGAATTTTATTAATGACACAGTGTGCCTGACTGCCATATTGATTAGTTCGGCTTATGTCGTTATCATTGAGTGAGAACTCCCCATCCTTAATATTTTGCTTTAATGTTGCCTCAAATTGTCCTAGCCCTGGTGTAGTAATAATAGTTATTTGATAGAACACGTATGGGCTTTTCATATCATCATTCATGTCTGCAACACCATGCTTTATTGATTTCTTGAATTTGAGTAATTGTTTTTTTGGAGTGTACTTTGCAGCAGCTGTGATATTAAGTAAGCTGAGATGTATGCAGTGGTCGCGGTATGTATTTGTTATTTTGTTAATGGTCTTAACCAAATGATTGGCGGCATCAATTATCACCTTATTCTTGTTTGTGACATTTACCCAATCAAGACAAATACAATAATGAGGAGGAATATGCGCATGGTCACAGGTCCTATCTGCTGGTACCTCCTTCATTAGACTTATCCCACGTTGATGTATATCTCCTTTCACCGCCCCAGTAAAATTGACAACATCCATAAATGTTGCATGGATATCAAAAGGTGTAGTAAGTCTGTGTGCATTGATTTCAAGATTTCTCATGGCTTGTGGGAATTTCTCCTTGAACCATGTTGGAAATCTAAAACCAAAATAGGGCATGCGTTCCTCATATTTGCCCTGCATGACCTGGCGTACATTTTGAAACCTGCTGCCGTGGTCCGACATCAGTATCAGCAAGGTATTGTTCAAATATCCCGAACTATCCATATCTTGCAAGAAATGTGTGAGATCATCATCTGCAATACTAACCAAATTAAAGTCATCATGACTCAATTCTGCACTAAATACAAATGAGAACTTGGGTTTAGGACACAAGTCATAGAGGTCATATATATAGTCCAGCATGACCTTATGTCTGGGAACAGATCCAAGACAATACTTTTTGTGATTCCTATATTGAGCTGCAGCCTTGAGGTAGAATGGTCTCATGTAGTGGTCAACTGGTTTCTCCCTGAATCCAAGCAGCCTAAGGTTAAAGGTATTAATAGCTGGTTGATCTTCGCCATACAGGGTAACATATCCCAACTTTTTGAATTCTTTCCATATCCACGGGTGACCATCTACAGGTTTAGCATTGGCTATTCCTCTTCTTGTTTCTGGCATTTCTAGTTCAGTTTTTCCAGTTAATATGGGAAATAAGGCTTTTCCAGTGCCATCTCCCACGATATTGTAACCCTCTAGAACAGTGGCTCCAAGCTTATTAACAAAGTAGTCATGGGAATGAGGGAGTTGTCTCATCCAATTCATCCGGGACAAGGAATCAAACCCAAACATGAGCACATTTAGACCCAAGGATGATGCAGGGACAGTGTGTATTTGACTGTGTACGGCATCTTTATATGCAATTCCAGCATGCACATTTTGATAGGTTTTGAGATCTTGTGATGTGCAATTAATTTTAAAGAAGTCCTCAATAATTGCAGTACCATTTTTCACATTTTTAATAGTCTCTGCCTGTAAAGTGACATCCTCACTTTTTCTTATATAAGGCGTATAGTCACACGTTACATGTCCATGTTGCTTTACGGCTTGTGATGATATCTGTAAAGTCCCTTTTTTAACATAAATCCAATTTTCCATGTGATTGCAAACCAGAGGTTTCAAAACCTTCACAAATACTTTCACATCAGGATGCCAGGGTTGTAGCTTGGGATAAACGCATAATGTCTCATTTTGATTACTATTATAACTGTTATCTATATATATATTGTTGACAATTGTCTGCCTATTGGAATATAAAATATATGCGTAACATGAACATATCAGTATGAGTAGCTTGATCACTTTCTTTTCCAATGAGAAAAGCTTCCGGAAACTGAAAAGCAAAGAAAATCTTGATAAATAATTTGAACTAAGGATTGCAGTAGTAAAGGCTACACTATATTTAAGATCCTTAAAGGAAGAATGTCTGAAAACCTTTGTCAACAGTAAAGACGTACTTAAAACTTTCATACCTGTCCAAACATGAAAAATAAGCTTAGATGAGTCAAACTTACCCCAACATTTTTTACAGTGATCAAACAAAATCTCAGCTGCTATCATTAGTATATTCCTCTGCAATTCCTCTGATTGAACTGAAGAATATTTGGATTGTTTATGCAACCTTTTCAGCACTGCTTGGCCTGTATCAGGTCTGGTGGAAATCTGTAACAGAAATTACATGTTAGTATCCAAACCAGTGTCCATATATTTGGTTTGTTTATGCAACCTTTTCAGCACTGCTTGGCCTGTATCAGGTCTGGTGGAAATCTGTAACAGAAATTACATGTTAGTATCCAAACCAGTGTCCATATATTTGGTTTGTTTATGCAACCTTTTCAGCACTGCTTGGCCTGTATCAGGTCTGGTGGAAATCTGTAACAGAAATTACATGTAAGTATCCAAACCAGTGTCCATATATTTGGTTTGTTTATGCAACCTTTTCAGCACTGCTTGGCCTGTATCAGGTCTGGTGGAAATCTGTAACAGAAATTACATGTTAGTATCCAAACCAGTGTCCATATATTTGGTTTGTTTATGCAACCGTTTCAGCACTGCTTGGCCTTTATCAGGTCTGGTGGAAATCTGTAACAGAAATTACATGTTAGTACCCAAACCAGTGTCCATATTCTTATATCTTGGAATTATCCAGGTTAGCTCTATTATCAGAGAAAAGGTAAAACCGCTACTTCATGCACCAGCTTATCCCATGTACAACAAATACACTATACACATTACCACAACTGCAACTTTACACTCTTGCTCTATGATCATATCAGTGGAATAATTCATTTGATAATCAGGTATGTGATGAAATTAAAAAAAAAAATAACCAACACTAATTAATGAAATGATGTTTTTCAATCATTTCAGCCTCAATGTCATATCAGGTCAACCTTCCATCCTTTTAACCAGTATGAAAGTAACTCAGTAAACAGCCAATATGGCTGAAGAAAAGTGTTGCCATCGTGAAGACTGTGACAAGGAAAAGGACAATAAAAACCTTACAACATGTATGATGTGTCACAAGACATATCACCAATCATGTATCGGACTAAGACAGAAGATAACAATGATCTATAATAATAATAATAATAATAAAACTTATATAGCGCTGAAATACCAGATAAATCTGTTCATAGCGCTTTATTCAAAACATGAGTTTTGAAGAGATAAGTCTTCAGCTTGCTCTTGAAGAGGTCAGCTGAGGGACAGATCCTGAGGTCATGTGGGAGGTCATTCCATAATTTGGGACCAATTGATGAAAATGCCCTATCACCCACTGTTCTCAGGCGCATATGGGGAACACACAGAAATGTGCCATTGTTTGAACGCAGATTCCTCTCCCCTATTTTTACATGTAGGAGGTCTTTAATGCAATTTAATCTAAATTGCAGCCATTCCATGTATGCAACACCTGAAGAGGTAAGAAAGATAAGACAATCTCTTATGAAGCAGATTAATGAACTGCAGGAAAAGTTGACTGAGAAGATGTGTGAAAAACTTGGGATAGAGAACCAAGTCCTCCATAATAAAGTAGCCTCCTTAACAACAGAGGTTAATGAAGTGGAAAAAATTCAATGACTCACCACCAGACACCTTGGTATTGTCAGATTCAATGATGAGTAAAATTGATGAGCAAAATCTTGTCAGTACAAAAGTTGTACCAATATCTGGTGCCAGAATAAAAAGACTTAATGATCAAAATTTGGCAGGGCAGTTATAATGGTTGCAACTAATGATGTGTCAGATGCCAAAGGCAACCTTGATGCTGTGCCTGATATGATTAACCAATATAAAGAATTAGTCAAAGACGTGAAAACTATTGCAGAGAGAATGACTGTATCCGGTATCACTCCAGGTATAGATACAGAAACAAATCAAGTTGCAGAGACACAAAATATAGGTCTAATGTAATGATGAGAAATGTGACTTTGTGGACAACACCCCATCATTCACCTGTGGAGATGGATCAACCAATGATGGGTATCTAGAAAATGAGAAAAGCCCCCACCTGAACAAAGCAGGACTTAACAAACTTGCCAGAAACTTACAGCTGAATGTCAAATCTGGCATTAATGATGTGTCCAAAACATATAGACCCAACCATCATCAGGGCAGAAAGGGTTCTGATAGGTCAGTAAATGGTGCTGACTTTAACCCAAGGCCAAGGAGGTCACAACATGGTAATAAACCACATCAATAATGTGCTGGAGATTATCATCAACGGGATGATAAATTTGTGCATTATGAAACAGGAACCTGCTATTACTGTAATGAAAGAGATCACACTACTTACGAATGCCGTCATCGTCACCAGGGGCCACTGCAATGTAGACAGTGTGGTGAATATGGTCACAAATCTAAACACCGTCAAAATATGTATGTAGAATACTCATTACCAGGGAACTCCATGAGGCAAATCCACCTTATTTTCCACCTTATTTTCCACCTCCTTCAGCCATTTTTAAGCCGACCCACTGGGAGTATTATAACTGATAAAAATGTGGCACAAGTCCCACTGGGACCAAACATCTGGCACCGGACTACTTTTCTGACTGACATATGTATGGATATGTCAAATTTTACAGAAATAATGACATACATAATGTATTCTATCAAGAAATTAATTGGAATTTATATCTTAAAAAAGGAATAGAAAATAGCAATAGTTTACTTTACAAATTTAAATTTCTTTATTCACAAATAGTCTTACAATAAATAATACATTCTCCAATTACAGTTATCACTATTATCTATTCAAAACTTACATTCACATAAATTATTATTGAAAACCATTAATTTTTTAAAACTTTGCATGCTATTTTAGAGTTGAATTGCACTTGGTCTCTTAGATAGAGACATTCTCCTTGAAGAATTGGTATCTGTAAAAGTTTTAATTTAAATATTATTTGAAGTATAGAGAAAACCCTTCAGGGCCTCTTTTTTGGGCCATATTTTATCTAGGTCAGAGGAAGTCAGGCAGAAACGGAGGCCCCAAATGGGAGATTTCAAATGAAAAATATTGTGACATTCATTTACATGTCTAAAACAGAATAAATATAAATAAAACTGCCTGATATACATGAATAGATAACAATTATTGCATACCAAAGCACTCATCTTCACAAAGTATCAAGAAGTACACTTACCAACTTCGATCTGTGCACAGGTGGGTGACCTGATGACTATGATCAAGTCAAACTCACTTGACCATCCTACAAATGACACTGTCCTCCTCACCCACAGATGTAATTTTTCCAATCTCCCAATGACCATAGTGGTCCACAGCTTGAACCTTTGCTCCCACAGAAAATTGATGGGCCATGATCACAAACATTTACTCACATTCACCCATTGAACATTTGGCGCCAAAACATGCTGTGCTATTGCGCAATCGCATATACATCCACAAAAAGTAGTCCCGAGAAGATTTATTAATCAACAAGCAAATTTACTCCAAAATATGTTTTGACATTTAAATTAAGCAATATGCTTGAATTTTACATCATTTTTGTAATTAGTAAGAGTATATAACAGGAATTACATGACATTTCCCAGGCGTAGTGATATTGACCTACTTCTGGGTGTGAATTCAACATCCTGTCCTAATTCTAAACAGGGATACTCCAGAAGTATGATTGCTTTTCCCTTAACTCAGCTTATTTTTCACCGATTTTGAAATTAAAAAAAGGGAGGAACTTATTTTTTATAAAGCTGTCATGTGGAGTCTGTCAAGTGATCATTAAACCTATATTTTTTAACAAATTTACCTGCAGTCAGATCTCTTATCTGTGTGATAAGTGAAAGTGTACACACAAAATTAACTCACTAACCACAGGGGTTTGGTCGGTGGTTACCCCAAGTCAAGGCAAGCCCAACTCGGGAAAACTGCCTCATGGCTCTCCCTGGTAATGTAGGATATTGGTGATGTGCATGTACCTAAGGCCACATCCAAGGTTACAGTACCAGAAGATACAATCCTAAATGAACCAATATGTGTTAGTGTAAATGATCCTGACTCACACACCTCATTTGTTAATGACACAAGTTTTCAAACAAACAATGTTACTGAACAAATACATACACAATCAGATGAACAATGTGACACTTTTAGCGACCTGAGATCATATAAAGAAAAATATGATAAGGGTCTCATGGTATCTTATATCAATATAAACAGCCTTACATGTACATACAATGAATTGAAAACAATGTTGAATGAAACCCTTGTAGATATGATCAGCACAGGTGAATATAAGCTTGATGAGAGCATATATGATGCAGTTAATGAGGTCCAAGGCTTTAAAATGTACTGAAGAGATGTAAGTCAAAATGCTCATGGGCTGATCACTTATATGAGATCTAATATCACACACTTTAGAAGAAAAGATTTGGAAATTAATGACTCTGATGTACAACATATAATCATTGAAATATGGCTGAAAAAAGAGAAATGGTTTGTTGTATCTGTTTATAAGCTACCACCATACAATGTAAACTGAGCTGTCCCACATCAGAGCTGTCCCACATATGTGATAGTTTGTATCGTGAAAATGAAAACATTATTATAATGGGTGATATGAACATTGTTATGAAAGGTAAAAAAGTAAACTACATGATGTTTGTGATGTATATGACTTACAAAATATTGTTAAAGAGAACACATGTTTCAAGTCAAAAACTAATCCCTCTCTTATAGATGTTATACTGGTTTCCCAACCAAAGAGGTTTAGAAAGGTACTGGTATTTGACACTGGGTTGAGTGATTTCCATAAGATGGTTTGTACATGTACTAAAATTAATGCACCTAGAAATGTACCAAGAAAGATTAAGTACCGTATGGGTATGATACCCTTTCATGTGTCATATATATTTGATGATACAGATGATATAGTATGGTGTCACAACAAATTACTTAAAGATTTAATTGACGGTCATGCTCCTCTTAGGCAGAAAACATTGAAAAAGGACAATGTACCACACTTGAATTCACAACTTCGGAAAGTGCAATATAGGAGAAACCAATTTCGTAACACATACTGGGAGTGCAAAACACATAAAAACTGGGAGCAATACAGGCAAATGAGAAATAGGACTAATGTTGTCAACAAAAAACTCCATAGCCACGTTTCTAAGAAACAAAAGCCTTAGTACTGGTGGTCAAAAAGATTTTTGGAGAAGCTTCAAGTCTAACTTAAGTGCAAAAAGTAAAACTTTTGAAAATATCACACAGAAAGAAAATGTCCAAATCATTAGCAATCCAGCATAAGTATGTGACATTTAAAAAAATCATTTCACATCTGTAGCAGATAAAATAGGGAAGCCTGATAATTTTGGTGATATGGTAACCAAAAAAGATGTAGAAAATGCCATACTATTAACAAAATCTGTCAATCTCCAAGTATGTTCTCTTTTGAATATGTAAAACCAGAAAGTGTATGTAAAAAAAACATGAAAAGATTGGATGTGAAAAAGTCAACAGGTTATGATGATGTCTCACCTTACTTATTTAGAAAGCAGCTGATCTGCTGTCAGCTCCAATGGCAAATGTCATAAAGCTGTGCTTATGTTATGATCTTTTGTGACCTTAGATGACCAGTAACGAATCCAGCAGATATAATATAGTAAGTTTAAAGTCTTTAATACATGTGTATGCTGGGGAGGTTGGAGACCTAAAGGTAGGTAGGTAAAGTCACCTGAGCACCTAGCAGTGGTCACATGACATCCTATGTTTACAGGGACACTGTAACTATATAGGCCTAAGGTAGACCAGGGATGGCTAAGCATCGAAATACTTTGTAACAATTACAAACCAATCATTACCCACATGAATACAAAATATCAGACACATCCCCATTGTTTAAATAAACATATATAACATGCCATGGAAATTGTCCAATTTTGGAAAAATCTGACATGTTTGTAGAAAGGCTTGCCAACAAAACCAAATGGCCCTAGGTGAAAAGTGAGAATATCACAGATTGATATGCCGGACATACGATCTAAATATGGTGGAAAGTAGGTGATTAAGATTGGCAGCTGTCTTCAGGTTTTTGATAAGAGGAGGGAATATAGATCTGCCAAAAATGTGCCCAGGCACTTAGTCCCACAGTCAAATTCATATCACAGTTATTTATTTGATCACGCACCATAATAAAAGGGGGCAGTCAGTATACCGGCAGTCATAAGGGCACTTACACACAATGTGGGGGGTTACGTTTTGATGTCGGCAGTGGATATCAAAAAGGGACTGTTTGTGTTATTCAGTAAACTGATTGTGGAGAATGTGTATTCATTTCCTGTGGTTTGGGATTCAGCTTTTTGTGTAATCAACAAATATTTATCAACAGCAAATCAACAAATATTTATCAACAGCATTTATATAATATCAATCAAATATAATAAATATGTATAATTTGTTTAAAAGACTTTATCAGTATGATGTTTTGCAGTTCTTGATAAATAAGTCGATGACATAAATAAACAAAAGCTCTGCCATTAAAACTGATTATAAAGTCCTATGTGAGTTAAAAACGATACTATCACAGAAGTATCTACAGTTTCAAATAAGGTATGTAAACCTTGCACATTAAAATATTGAGTTCGTATAATATCAAAATCGATACACTCAGTTAAAATGTTTAATAGTCAAAGCCCTTTGAAAACCAATACATTCAGGTTGATCTTCACCTTTAAGCAGATAACTGCGTCAAATGACTATGTCCTATTCTTATACGGGTTAAAACAGACTCTTCTCTTCGGTTGATTCTAATAGCACCTTTAGTTTTGCCTGAAACATTTCATGTAATTTATTATCAATAGCTTCGTTCCAGCGCAACTGCCATTTAGAACGTAAAAAAAAAAGTAATATATTTCTTAAACTCTGTATATGGAATAAGTAAATCTATTGGGCGTTTGCCCAATGCTGCTTTGGCAGCTTGGTCAGCAGCCTCATTTCCATGGATTCCAATGTGACTGGGGATCCAATAAAAACAAATTTCTTTATTTTCATTTGTACAGAGTCTATGATACCATTCGAGAATTTTGTAAATAAAGGGATTTTTCCAATCCTTTGCTTTCAATGCTTGTAAACAAGACAAAGAATCAGAAAAAATTTAAAATGTTTGATGTGGAGAAGTCTCCACATGATCCAATGCAAGGATCCAATGCATGTAGTTCTGCAGAATAAATCGATGATTTATTCGGCAGACGTTCTGAATAAATATGATTGCCCTTAACAGCAGCTGCAGCAGCCTTCTCATCGTCAAATGATCCATCAGTGTATATACACTGATATCCAGTGAAAATAGATTTAATTTCTTTATATCTATTTATATAAAGGGATGGATCTGTTGAGCATTTCTTTAATTCTGACATGGCTACATGAATATTTAAAGTTGCATAGGTCCATGGAGGTGTTTCTGGATATTGAAATTGAGCTATTTGATTTGGATTTATATTTAAAGATTGTAAAGATTCTTTGAAGCAAATGCCAAAAGTCGGTATTGTATTTGGTTTATTTTCAAAAAGATCAACATAACTTGGATTGAATATAGTATCATGTGCAGGATTGTCTGGACAAGCTGCAATATTTGCAGCATACTGAAGGGCAAGTGTTTCTCTTCTTAAATCAAGAGACAGTTCATCTGCCTCAACTGCCAAGCTATCTGCAGGCGATGTACAAAATGCACCAAGACATAATCTTAGACCTTGATTTTGTATAGGATCAAACATTTTAATATAAGATGGACATGCTGATCCATATACCATACACCCATAATCAAGCTTAGAACGTACCAATGCTCTGTACAATTGCAATAAAATATTACGGTCCCCTCCCCAATCGGTATGGGCAAGAACCTGTAATAAATCTAATGCCTTCTGGCATTTCTTCTTAACATATTTAATGTGGGGAATAAAATATAATTTTTTTGTCAAAAATAAGTCCAAGAAACTTGGTTTCTTCGACAACAGGTATCCGAGAAAATTTAAATCCGTTATAATCAGCCCATTCTTGTATTCTATTAAGATGTTGTTGGAGCTGTCTTTCTATAGTATGCATGCTTGTGGACCTGTTAACGCAATGGTACGATAATTATTTGAATCTGACGAGTATTTGACAGGTTTGGGAATAGGAATGATAGTGGCTTCACTCCATGAAGGAGGAAAATTACCACTTTCCCAAATATTAATAAAAATATCCAAAAGATGCCCAAGTGTTTGGTCAGGGAGGTGTTTGAGGATTTGATAGTGTATATGATCAGGTCCAGGAGCGGTATCATGGGATTTATCTAAAGTTTTAAATCTGATGAGGTAATCTGGCTTATTATATTGTTCCAAGTTATTAGATATGAAATTTAGTTGGTTTCTTTATTTCTAATTTTTATTTGTTGGAATTTTGTAGAATAATTATCAGATGAGGAATTCTTGGAAATGGTTTGACCTATTGTGTTACATATTTCGGTGAGATTTGTAATTAATTGGCCATTATGATTTAGATGTTTGATCCTTGCTCCACCTCCCTTCCCAGTAATTTTACGCACCATATCCCAGCATTTCTTAATTGGTGAACGTGTATTTAATTTAGAAACGTGATCTTTCCAACTTTTTCTTTTGATTATTTTAATAATATAACGGGCTTTAGCTCTTCTTATACAAAATTGGTGTAAATCATATTGTGCTGGCTGTCGATTAAATTTTTTCAAAGCTTTTCTTCAGCTTTTTTGCACTCATCATTAAACCAGGGTTTTTCTTTAATTTTAAAATTTGGCTTTGATTTGGGAATACACCCATCAGCAATATCATACAATGTATCTGTAAAAACTTGAAGAGGATCATCTACATTATTAAAAATTTCTGGAGTTATTTTATTAAAACAGGATGTTTGAAATTTTGCCCAATCGGCTTTATGAAATTTCCACTTAGGGGAAAATGGTTATTTAAAATAATGATCACTACCCCATTGATCTTCCTCTACTTCCAAGGAATAGTCTAAAAATAAATTTGGAGTGCACATGGAGAGATCTATTGATGTTAAAGAGCCTTGTTTTGTTTATAAGCATTGAAAGCAAAGGATTGGAGAAATCCTTTTATTTACAAAATCCTTGAGCGCCATCATAGACTCTGTACTGAGGAAAATAAAGAGATTCGTTTTTACAAGATTCCCAGTCATATTGGAATCCTTGTAAATGATGCTGCTGACCAAGCTACCAAAGTAGCATTGGATAAGCGCCCAATAAATATGCTTATACCTTATACAGAGTTTAAGAAATATATTACTGTCTTTTTACATTCTAAATGGCAATTGCGTTGGTTTTTTGTTTTGTTTTTGGTTTGGGGTTTTACATCACTTTCTACATTATTTCAGTCATTTCGTGATGAGACCTACTTGTAGCAGATATAGTGCTGCCTCACTGAATTGTCATGTCGCAGGTCCTTGATATGACAACCCACCCGGTCACAGATTTACAAGGACAATGGGTTAACCCTTTGGCACAGGCCTCAGCTCATGTGGGAAATTGTATCATGAGTTCAATCCCGGCACGGCCGGGGTTTCGAACCCACGACCTTTGGATCACCACAGAGGAACTGGTGCTAATAAGCTGGCGCCAGTGGCCCAATTGCGTTTTTCTGACCAGTGACCCACTACTTCAAATACCTGCTTGGTAAAGTTTTTCATACAATGGTACACCTTCACATCGAGACAATGGAATCCAAAAGGACCATAGCAACAACCATCACTACACTGGTTGCATTCAGCAAGCTTTCTTCAAACCCATCACCAACCCCCACCCCCACACCCCCATGACCAAAGAAAACTCCTTGAGGTTAAGGGCTTTGTTACTGTATAACTAAATGTATAACATAACTTGGATTGGACAAGGTACGTATTATGTTATGTGTGTGATTTTATCAGCAATAATTGATAAATAGGATTTAATGCTTGTCTGATATGATCAACTGTTTGTTTTAGTGTTATATGTATTAGATGGATTAAGATATGGTGTAGGTATTTGATTTATGGGTAAATCAATTGTGTGCAAGCAATTTATTATTTTTTTTTCCAATTTTCTAATAAACCCCTAATACTTTTGATATAATTTGGACTTATAAGGTTCATTGGAAAAAAAATATCTGCAGCGAGAGCATAACTGGCAAGCACCTATTGTATTTAATTTGTGCAGTATCAACGGGTCATTATTTGTTCAGCTATATAAATATATAAATGCATTATAAAACACAGATTTGGTGAAACATAATCTTGAACAAATGATGTCACACATGGCATTTGTGAGACATCGGTTTATCTATACCTCAATTGTGAAAAAAATAAGTTCATACAATGATCATGACTTTCCTTAGGTAAAGTGGGGTGTTTTTTGATGGTTCATAGTTTTTGGTTGGTGTTTTATCATTCAGTAGAATCTCAAATATCAACATTTTGAGTCTCCATTTGTCATTGCAATTCAAGCATTTCCGATTATTTTATTGGTTGTCTATCAAAATCACTGAAATTGATTGTCTTGAGTTTTTTTCTTGTCAGATGTTTTGAAAATAATATTTTCCTGAAAATAATATTATCCTGAAATGCTAATAAAAAATTGCATTAATGGAAATTGAGAAATCTTCTCTAAAGCCTGGTATACTAATCAACAATTTCATTTTGTAAAATGCCTTCCGGGAGTTGAATTTTGAATTGAAACTAAAAATTGTGTTTGGATAAAACTGTAAAAAATAATACACATCTCAACGCAGATATTTCAGAAGCACGATTTTGGTGACTGCATCAGCCCCTACTGAATTCAAATGTACAAATACACATTAATCAGCGCTGGCATTCGTAAAAGCAGGTCATTCCATCTAATGCATATCACGACATGTATATGTTCTACACACTATTATGTGTGCCCTTTAAAATATCCTCTTCAAATAAGAATCGGCAAGCAATATGTACATTCATTTTATTCCAGTTCAATGCACATAAACCTGTCTGACACATTTTATTGTAGACATGCTTGATGCATCTAAGAATAAATATATATCTGTTTTTTTAAAATGATAAAACATATATAAACGTGTATTAAAAATGGTAAAACGTATATAAAAGTGAATCCAAAACAGTAAAACGTATATAGAATGAAACCAAACTAATGAAGCATATGTAGAAGTGAATCGAAAATGGTAAAATATATATAGAAGTGAATCCAAAATGGTAAAACATATGTAGAAGTGAATCCAAAATGGTACAACATATGTAGAAGTGAATTGAAAATGGTAAAACATATATAGAAGTGAACCTAAAATGATAAAACATATGTAGAAGTCAATCCAAAATGGTAAAACATACCTAGAAGTGAATCCAAAATGGTAAAACATAGAAGTGAATCTAAAATGGTAAAACATCATATATATTTTTTGAAATATATATGGGACAATATTATATGATGCAAACATTCTGATCAGCAGACTTTTAACATAATATACCATAGTCACAGATTGATGTTTTCCTGCAATTCTTGATAGATATGTCAATGATTTAAGAAAATTACAGCTTCACTCTTAAATCTGATCATAAAGCCGTATTTGATTTTAAAACTATATTATCATAGAAGTATCAACAGCATTAAAGAAGGAATCTTAATCTTGAACGTTGAGTCCATATGAGATCAAAATCTCAACACTCAATTAAAATATGTTCAAAGACAAGGACAAATTGATGGAAAATGAAAACATCATGTTTTGCTTTTGTATTAAACTAAGAGTACAGTGACATCACAACATAATCCTAGATGCGTAACTAAGTCAAAATGTGTCTCATCTCTTTACCATTAGCAACATAGTGAGTGAAGTCATAAGCACAGTTTGTGATTCATATGCCTCATCATTTAAATAGTGACACTAGTCAGTAAGTCCTGAGAGGGTCATGGTGGGGTCTGAGTATTTTCACTCTCTAGACTCTATTTTGTCACAAACATATTTATAGAATTCTCCATCGGTACCAAGGTTCTGTCAAAGTCCCTTTCTATTTCACAAAATACCTAATTTAGCAGAGTCCTCTGCTAAAATTCAAAGTATCCATTGAACACTTTTTCACCAAACTTTGTTTTTCTGACCAGTGACCTACTTCAAATACCTGCTTGGTAAATTTGTCATACAATGGTACACCTTCACATTGAGACAATGGAGTCAAAATGGGCCATAGCAACAACCATCACTACACTGGTTGCTAAGGATGCTATAATACGCAGGTCTCTGTATTAGGGAAGCATTCAGCAAACTTTCTTCAAACCCATCACCAACCCCCACCCCCCCCCCCCCACGATTATTAGAAAACTCCTTGAGGGTAAGGGCTTTGTTACTGTATAACTAAATGTATAACATAACTTGGATTGGACAAGATACATATTATGTTATGTGTGTGATTTTATCAGCAATAATTGAGAAATAGGATTTATTGCTTGTCTGATATGATCAACTGTTTGTTTTAATGTTATATGTATTAGATGGATTAAGATATGGTGTAGGTATTTGATTTATGGGTAAATCAATTGTATGCAAGCAATTTATTAGTTTTTTTCCAATTTTCTAATAAACCTCTAATACTTTTGATATAATTTGGACTTATAAGGTTCATTGGAAAATATATATCTGCAGCGAGAGCATAACTGGCAAGCACCTATTGTATTTAATTTGTGCAGTATCAACGGGTCATTATTTGTTCAGCTATATAAATATATAAATGCATTATAAAACACAGATTTGGTGAAACATAATCTTGAACAAATGATGTCACACATGGCATTTGTGAGACATGGGTTTATCTATACCTCAATTGAGAAAAAATAAGTTCATATAATGATCATGACTTACCTTAGGTAAAGTGGGATGATTTTGAGTTCATGGTTCATAGTTTTTGGTTGGTGTTTTATAATTCAGTAGAATCTCAAATTTCAACATTTTGAGTCTACATATGTCATTGCAATTCAAGCATTTCCGATTATTTTATTGGTTGTCTATCAAAATCACTGAAATTGATTGTCTTGAGTTTTTTCTTGTCAGATGTTTTGAAAATAATATTTTCCTGAAAATAATATTTTCCTGAAAATAATATTTTCCTGAAAATAATATTTTCCTGAAAATAATATTTTCCTGAAAATAATATTTTCCTGAAAATAATATTTTCCTGAAAATAATATTTTCCTGAAAATAATATTTTCCTGAAAATAATATTTTCCTGAAAATAATATTTTCCTGAAAATAATATTTTCCTGAAAATAATATTTTCCTGAAATGCTAATAAAAAATTACATTAATGGAAATTGAGAAACCTTCTCTAAAGCCTGGTATACTAATAAACAATTTCATATTGAAAAATGCCCTTCAGGAGTTGAATTTTAAAATGAAACTAAAAATTGTGTTTGGATAAAACTGTAAAAAATAATACACACCTCAACACAGATATTTCAGAAGCACGATTTTGGTGACTGCATCAGCCCCTACTGAATTCATATGTACAAATACACATAAAACTGCGCTGGTATTGTACCATTACTTGGATAGATATAGATTTTTGCACATTCTTAAAAGCAGTTCATTCCATATCATTGCATATCACGACATGTATATGTTCTACACACTATTATGTGTGCCCATTTGATTCCAGTCCAATGCACAGAAACGTGTCTGACACATTTTATTGTAGAAATGCTTGATACATCTAAGACTGAATATATATCTGTGTATTTAAAATGATAAAACATATATAAACGTGTATTAAAAATGGTAAAACGTATATAAAAGTGAATCCAAAACAGTAAAACATATATAGAATGGAACCAAACTAATAAATTTAAAGCATATGTAGAAGTGAATCAAAAATAGTAAAATATATATAGCACAACTACGATGTGGTATACTACCAACAGAGGACACAGATCCTACTTAGCACAACTACGATGTGGTATACTACCAACAGAGGATACAGATCCTATTTAGCACAACTACGATGTTGTATACTACCTACAGAGAATACAGATCCTACTTAGCACAACTACGAAGCATATGTAGAAGTGAATCGAAAATAGTAAAATATATATAGCACAACTACGATGTGGTATACTACCAACAGAGGATTCAGATCCTACAAAGCACAACTACAATGTGGTATATTACCAAGTGAGGAAACAGATCCTATTTAGCACAACTACGATGTGGTATACTACCAAAAGAAGATACAGATCCTATTTAGCGCCATTACGATGTGGTGTACTTCCAACAGAGGATACAGATCCTATTTAGCACAACAACAATGTGGTATATTACGAGCAGGGGATACAGATCCTACTTAGCACAACTACGATCTGGTATATTACAAACAGATGTGGTATATTACAAACAGAGGATACAGATCCTATTTAGCACAACTACGATGTTATATACTACCTACAGAGGATACAGATCCTACTTAGCACAACTACGATGTGGTATACTACCTACAGAGGATACAGATCCTATTTAGCACAACTACGATGTGGTATACTACCAGCAGAGGATACAGATCCTATTTAGCACAACTACGATGTGGTATATTACCAGCAGAGGACACAGATCCTATTTAGCACAACTACGATGTTGTATACTACCAGCAGAGGATACAGATCCTATTTAGCACAACTACGATGTGGTATACTACCTACAGAGGATACAGATCCTACTTAGCACAACTACGATGTGGTATACTACCAACAGAGGATACAGATCCTACTTAGCACAACTACGATGTGGTATACTACCAACAGAGGATACAGATCCTATTAGCACAACTACGATGTGGTATACTACCAACAGAGGATACAGATCCTACATAGCACAACTACGATGTGGTATATTACCAACAGAGGATACAGATCCTACATAGCACAACTACGATGTGGTATATTACTTACAGAGGATACAGATCCTACATAGCACAACTACGATGTGGTATATTACCAACAGAGGATACAGATCCTATTTAGCACAACTACGATGTGGTATATTACTTACAGAGGATACAGATCCTACTTAGCACCACTACGAAGCATATGTAGAAGTGAATCGAAAATAATAAAATATATATAGCACAACTACGATGTGGTATGCTACCAACAGAGGATTCAGATCCTACAAAGCACAACTACGATGTGGTATACTACCAACAGAGGATACAGATTCTATATAGCACAACTACGATGTGGTATACTACCTACAGAGGATACAGATCCTACTTAGCACAACTACCATGTGGTATATTACTAACAGAGAATACAGATCCTACTTAGCACCACTACGATGTGGTATACTACCTACAGAGGATACAGATCCTACTTAGCACAACTACGATGTGGTATATTACTAACAGAGGACACAGATCCTATTTAGCACAACTACGATGTGGTATACTACCAACAGAAGATACAGATCCTACTTAGCACCACTACAATGTGGTATATTACCAACAGAGGAAACAGATCCTACTTAGCACCACTACAATGTGGTATATTACCAACAGAGGAAACAGATCCTACTTAGCACAACTACGATGTGGTATATTACTAACAGAGGACACAGATCCTATTTAGCACAACTACGATGTGGTATACTACCAACAGAAGATACAGATCCTGTTTAGCACCATTACGATGTGGTATACTACCAACAGAGGATACAGATCCTATTAGCACAACTACGATGTGGTATACTACCTACAGAGGATACAGATCCTACATAGCACAACTACCATGTGGTATATTACTAACAGAGAATACAGATCCTACTTAGCACAACTACAATGTGGTATATAACCAACAGAGGAAACAGATCCTATTTAGCACAACTACGATGTGGTATATTACCAAAAGAAGATACAGATCCTGTTTAGCGCCATTACGATGTGGTGTACTACCAACAGAGGATACAGATCCTATTTAGCCCGACTACGATGTGGTATACTACCAACAGAAGATACAGATCCTGTTTAGCACCATTACGATGTGGTATACTACTTACAGAGGATACAGATCCTACTTAGCACAACTACGATGTGGTATATTACCAAAAGAAGATACAGATCCTGTTTAGCGCCATTACGATGTGGTGTACTACCAACAGAGGATACAGATCCTATTTAGCCCGACTACGATGTGGTATACTACCAACAGAAGATACAGATCCTGTTTAGCACCATTACGATGTGGTATACTACCAACAGAGGATACAGATCCTATTTAGCACAACTACGATGTGGTATACTACCAACAGAAGATACAGATCCTGTTTAGCACAACTACGATGTGGTATACTACCTACAGAGGATACAGATCCTACTTAGCACAACTACAATGTGGTAAATTACCTACAGAGGATACAGATCCTACTTAGCACAACTACGATGTGGTATATTACCAACAGAGGATACAGATCCTATTTAGCACAACTACGATGTGGTATATTACCAGCAGAGGATACAGATCCTACTTAGCACCACTATGATGTGGTATACTACCTACAGAGGATACAGATCCTATTTAGCCCGACTACGATGTGGTATACTACCAACAGAAGATACAGATCCTGTTTAGCACCATTACGATGTGGTATATTACCAACAGAGGATACAGATCCTACTTAGCACAACTACAATGTGGTATATTACGAGCAGAGGATACAGATCCTATTTGGCACAACTACGATGTTGTATACTACCAATAGAAGATACAGATCCTATTAAGCACCACAACGATGTGGTATACTACCAACAGAGGATACAGATCCTTTTTAGCCCGACTACCATGTGGTATATAACCAACAGAGGATACAGATCCTACTTAGCACAACAACAATGTGGTATATTACTTACAGAGGATACAGATCCTACTTAGCACCACTATGATGTGGTATACTACCTACAGAGGATACAGATCCTACTTAGCACAACTACAATGTGGTATACTACCAACAGAGGATACAGATCCTACTTAGCACAACTACAATGTGGTATATTACGAGCAGGGGATACAGATCCTATTTGGCACAGCTACGATGTTGTATACTACCAATAGAAGATACAGATCCTATTAAGCACCACAACGATGTGGTATATTACCAACAGAGGATACAGATCCTACTTAGCACAACTACGATGTGGTATATTACCAGCAGAGGACACAGATCCTATTTAGCACAACTACGATGTTGTATACTACCAACAGAAGATACAGATCCTGTTTAGCACCATTACAATGTGGTATATAACCAACAGAGGATACAGATCCTACTTAGCATGACTACAATGTGGTATATAACCAACAGAGGATACAGACCCTACTTAGCATGACTACAATGTGGTATATTACCAGCAGAGGATACAGATCCTACTTAGCACAACTACAATGTGGTATATTACCAACAGAGGATACAGATCCTACATAGCACAACTACGATGTGGTATACTACCAACAGAGGATACAGATCCTGTTTAGCACCATTACAATGTGGTATACTACCAACAGAAGATACAGATCCTGTTTAGCACCATTACGATGTGGTATACTACCAACAGAGGATACTGATCCTATTTAGCACAACTACGATGTGGTATACTACCTACAGAGGATACAGATCCTACTTAGCACAATTACAATGTGGTACATTACTTACAGAGGATACAGATCCTACTTAGCACCACTACCATGTGGTATATTACCAACAGAGGATACAGATCCTACTTAGCACCACTACGATGTTGTATACTACCTACAGAGGATACAGATCATACTTAGCACAACTACGATGTGGTATATTACAAACAGAGGATACAGATCCTATTTAGCACAACTACGATGTGGTATATTACCAACAGAGGATACAGATCCTACTAAGCACAACTACGATGTGGTATACTACCAACAGAGGATACAGATCCTACTTAGCATGACTACAATGTGGTATACTACCTACAGAGGATACAGATCCTACTTAGCACAACTACGATGTGGTATATTACCAACAGAGGATACAGATCCTACTTAGCACAACTACGATGTGGTATACTACCTACAGAGGATACAGATCCTACTTAGCATGACTACAATGTGGTATACTACCTACAGAGGATACAGATCCTACTTAGCACAACTACGATGTGGTATATTACCAACAGAGGATACAGATCCTACTTAGCACAACTACGATGTGGTATACTACCTACAGAGGATACAGATCCTACTTAGCACCACTACAATGTGGTATATTACCAACAGAGGATACAGATCCTACATAGCACAACTACAATGTGGTATACTACCAACAGAGGAAACAGATCCTACTTAGCACAACTACAATGTGGTATATTACCAACAGAGGATACAGATCCTACTTAGCACAACTACAATGTGGTATATTACCAACAGAGGATACAGATCCTACATAGCACAACTACAATGTGGTATATTACCAACAGAGGATACAGATCCTACTTAGTACAACTACAATGTGGTATATTACCAACAGAGGATACAGATCCTACTTAGCACCACCTGGAAAGTAAAGGTGGGAGCTGTCATGAAAATATGGTCACATGTAGCATGCATGGCAGAGTTGTACACCAAAAGTGACATCTGGGACATTCCAGATTAAGAAGATGAAGTAGATGTACTTCAAGAGCTATTGGAGAAGAGGACAACTCCTCATGCCCTCCAAAAAGTGCAAGAACTGATTTAATATCATTAATATCATATTAATATATGAGAAATGTTAAAAAGATCTGATGCTCTATATTGTATAAATATTGTACAATGTTAATGGTGGAGTAATGACATGTAACATATAACAAAAATATCCCTTAGCATGTAAAGGTTTTTTTACAAATCTAATATATTAAATAAATCTGCAACTGCCCCAAATGTAATGTTTTTATATCTCAATTTAGTGATTATGCTATGTTGTATATTCTAAGAAAGCTTATTTATTCTAAGAAAGCTTATTTATTCTAAAATAGCCTATTTATTCTAAGAAAGGTTGAAAAGAAGACACATGGTGATCACCAATGCCGGCCATTATTATTTAGGACACAAATGGTAATTATTTGTTAGCTGCTGTCTGAGTGCTTTAAATAATTGCCATTGTCTCCCAACATTGCCTCAACTACCGTGATTGGTCAGTGGACCAGTATGTGTGAGGCACGCAAACTATTACCATAAGGATATACAAATGTGATAATATTGTTTGATATATAGATGCTTCTGGTACATGTGAGAATCAAAAGATTTGGAGCATACTGTCAGACCTCCGACAGTACCTACATTTTCCTGTCTTGCCCCCTCCAGTTAAGGAATTTAAATTTCCTGAGGGATTTCCTGAAAGTCTTCCACAACAACATTTGACATTTAAGCCATTACAAACGAGGGCCACAAAGAAAAACTTAGACTAGTATCAATACTGTTTTGGGGGCTGTTCTCATTATCACAAACTAAGAATTTTAACTTTGCACAAATATCAGAACAATGAAAGGAATGACAACAACATGTATTCATTTTCAAATAACTCCAGACCACATGATAACATTTCATTTTTTTTTCAATACAAAATAAATATAATCAATAAAATCTACAGGGAAAACATCAAGACATCCACAGATATATATACATATGTTTGTTTGTTTGGGGTTTTACATCACTTTCAACATTATTTCAGTCATTTCGTGATGAGACCCACTTGTAGCAGATATAGTGCTGCCTCACTGAATTATCATGTCGCAGGTCCTTGACATGACAACCCACCCGGTCACAGATTTACAAGGACAACGGGTTAACCCCCACGGGCCTCAGCTCATATGGGAAATTGTATCATGAATTCAATATCGGCACGGCCGGGGATCGAACCCACGACCTTTGATTCACCACAGAGGAACTGGTGCTAATAAGCTGGATCTCTAACCAACTGCGCCACGACCCGTGGCCTTATATACATATGAGGAGAATCATTATTATGATACCTGATTTGTTCGGATAGTGTCATCCTGTACTGAAATGGACAACTCTGTGGCCAATTATTGGCCGATCATCCTGTCGGAGCTGTCTGAAATAGCCAATGGCAGTGACGAGGAGCAGTAGTTCAATACGTTCAAGGCCTACATCCGGCTGATCCATTCCAAAGGTTCAACCGTGGCTGTAATGACTCCACCTCTGCTCATCAACGCCAAACTTCGCAAGCACTGGTTAGTTTTCAAAGGCATGTTGGCGAAACCAAAGTTGCCCGGGTACTCATACATCAACATTCTTGTATTCAGCTCCCAAGCAACTGATGCCTCCCTGGTCCTGGATGGAACTCTTCTGGAGAAGACAGTCACGCTCATCGCCGAGAACCATCAACAAGGCTCCGATTCCCGATAAGGAGGAGCCAACTGTCCCACTGAAGTCTGAAGTACTTTTGGCTGATGAAGAGGAAGATGCTTCTCCTTCCACCTCTCATGACAAGACATAAATGCTGGTCTGTACTGACAAACCCAGAACTACGGCTGGCAGTAATATCCCTAAAACCATTAAAGTGGGTGACTCAAAATTCAGTCCATCAAATACTGTGGTTGACCTTGGTATCACCCTTGACCCCCTATATGGATATGAAGGTACAAATGAGGAAAATGTGCAAAAAGGGTGTCTACCATATTAGGAACTTGGCAGCAATTAGACGAGAAATCTGCAGCAACATTAACTCATGCTTTTGTTACTTCAACCCTGGACTATGGGAATGGACTACTGACTGGACTTCCTAGGTCTGAAATTAAGAAACTGCAATACTTGACCATATATCTGGAAAGTTAGAAGTACATAGGCTTCCTATATATGCTAGAATAAATTTCAAAACCTTGCTACTAACCTGGAAGTTCCTAAATGGTAAGGCACCACCTTACCTGTCTGACCTACTCCAAATAAAGGAAGGAGATTGGTGCCTTAGGTCCAACGATGGGGGATAGAGCCTTCTCTGCCATTGGTCCGAAACTATGGAATTTACTTCCCTCTAATATTAGGACCAGTGAGTCAGTCTCCTCCTTCAAGAGCAGACTGAAAACTTTTCTCTTCAGGAAACATTTCCTGCCTGCAGCACTATGAACAGACATGTCTGGTATCAGCGCTATACAAGTTTTATTATTATTATTATTATTATTATGATTATTATTATTATTATTATTATTATTATTATTATTATTATTATTATTATTATTATTATTATCATTATCATTATCATTATCATTATTATTATTATTATAATTTGTTTGATACTGTAGAAACCTCTGTGAAGGTATCCTTTTTAAATCATGTAGGACTTTATAATCAGTTTTAGGAGCAGATCACTTGTTTATTTCTGTCATTGACTTATTAAGCTAGGACTGCAGAGCATCATACTGAAAAAGTATCTTTATTATATTTATACATATTTATCATATTTGATTTATGTAATGTAAATGCTATTGTTGAATTCTAGTGTTATCTACATATTGTATAAACATTTGCATTTTGTTTCTAGTCAATATTACGTTTTTGTTTTTACTGTTTTGGCATTGATTGACCTCATTGTGTCGATGTGCCATAAAGAAACCATTCATTCCAATAGTTTTGAAGACATAAAGCATAAAATTAACTTTGTCAAGGATATTCATAAGAGTAGTGAGGCTACATTTAAATAACCTTGCCAATATCCAACGTCCAAAGAGAGATATTTGGTCATTACATGCAAATCACTTGACACTTTGTCCCACAATTAATGTTGGTTAAATATAATCATTCATGAATATGTTCCACACATATCATCTTGGATTATTATTATTCTTAGGCAGGGTTGCTTCTTAAATATAAAAAAGTAGAAAATGTAAAAAGTAAATGTTAGATGAACATGTAGTTTTTCCTGTGATTTCAAAGAAAAGTACTCTTTGTATGTAACAGGTGAAAGAGAGTATGTTTAGGAAATCACTCAGCCAGAAAGCATTTCTCTGAAATTGAACAAAAGATTGCTGTTCTCACAAACCTATTCTATTTATATCCTAAATAGAAAAGACCCAGGTGTGCCATGGAGAGAACAGCCATTTGGGTACAAGTTGGTATGACATCTTTAAGGATTTATTTTTCAGGATTTCTAGGGGTATTTGATTATAAGATTCAAATGGCCATTAGATTATGCAATGCAGCAACACAATTTGCTCGTAATCAAATGGCCCACATAATGGTGTGAAATAATCCCTGAACATGAAGACATGGTACAATTTCTTATTCCATAATATTCAAAACATTGTCTCTGCTCCCAGAATATTGCACACCTCTTTTTTGATCTTTGATTAAAGACAACATATTGGAGTTACCGACAGGTAAATATTAAAAGCAGTGAATAGTTAAACTCATGTCATACAGATTGATGATAAAGCAGTGAAAACAGCCTCTCTACCTCTCTTGTCATAGCTGCCGCCAAGAGCTCACCTGTTTACCACCAGTTGGATACAAGTAATTCTCATAGTGAAATGACTGAAATAATGTTGAAAGTGATGTAAAACCCCGAACAAACAAAACACCCTGTTACTTTCTATAGACAAGTGTTTGATTCCTGGTCTAATCATAGGCCCACACAAACGTCTGCAAATTATTTTTTTTTTAAATGGAATATTGTGGCACCACAAATATATGGTCTCCATTATTTTTTTATGAAGAGGCGGACAGTTTCACAGAGGAAATCAATGAATACCTTGATCTGGCCAGATTCTTATATCGCTAGTGCAATAAGGGTTCGTGATCTGCCACATGAATAATTTGATAAGTTTCAGTAATAGTATTTTAATAGTACTTTAAAATGTGTGAGACAACAGATTGTTCCTCATTCTCATTCCAACTCATGTCTACAAGCATGCACACTATCAATACCTCATAAGAATACCTTGTAAGTCCCACATATACATATACAGGAGCTGTAGTTTTCAGCTTCAAAAGTATACTGTCCAAAATGATAATTGTTTTTATTTTTGGATGAGATGTATCCTTGATATATTTTCTCGGACCTTGGGGGCAAAAAAATCTCATTTATGATGTTGTTAAGTGTGTTAAGATAGGTTTTGTAACAAAAGGTTTGCCTCTGAGAAATTGCATGGTTTTCTGAGTGTCTAAACTGGGGATTAGCTATTCTTAGATGCATCTGTAACCAAAGATAACCGGGGTCCGTTGGCCGTAGTCATGGTGACAGTCCCATGTGGATCTGTGTTGCACCCTGAAAGATGCCAGGTTGGGGTGAAACAGGGCAATATCATATCTGCTGAGCTGACCAGCTAGAAGCACATGTCAAGGAATATTAATACAAGTGTAAAGTTAAAGCTAAAAGATGTTCTTGCTTGGCATAGTTTTGAACAAAAGGTGAGATGAATTCTTGCTATCCATGATGTAGAAGTATCTAAGGCACACTAAGATATATCTTTGATAACCCATTTGAAACATCAAACAATGTTGTTAGAAGTGTTAACAACAATGTATATAACTATTAAAAACAAAAAATGTAATTTATATATATCTTACCATAATTTAAGGACCACCTAAATTGTAGCAATACATTTATATATTTATTGCTATAATTTATCTTTTTCTTGTTTGCGGATTACATTAAACAAGCTAGAACCTTAGAGTAATATACCTAGAGGTGACAAGATATGCATCAAAGTTCCAAGCTTGGTTGCTTTCACAGCAAGGTGGTTTCACACCCTCATCCACTTGGCAGCCAGCCAGCTCACAATCAAACCTTGTTCCTTACCCTCTCTGACCATCTTTCCTGTCAGCTTGCTGATTAACTTTTCAACTTTCCCATACAGATATCTATGAAATGTGCATAAATCTTATATTCCAACAATGTTAGAAAATGACCGAAATTTCATGATTGCATTATTTTGCAAAATGTATATTATTCTAAGCTAGATGTACAATCAAACAGCATGATGTTTCACCTTGTGCTGATCCCCTTCTGTACCCCATTGTGGCTGCTGACAGCATTGACCACATGTGGTATGACAATTAGCCATGTGTGTTACATCCTGTCACGTTCCCCGCAAGGGAAAGAAGCTAACCCATACAGGACTTGCAAGGTATTCTTATGAGGTATTGATACTATAGAAAGACATCTCCAACAACACCTTAATAGAATATAAGAATGGGCTGATCATAATTGATTCAAGTTTTCTTTTCAAGAAATCTTTTCATGAATAATTTGTGTATGCACTTTTGTAAAAGATGGAAGGCTTACCGAGATCCTAATCTTTATTTAGGCCAATCTCGGATAGCTGTTGTTGAAGAAACTGAGTTTCTTTGACTTTCTTTGACAAGAAATTATCTTTTAAGAAATGTTAGAAGGCATGAGATTTATTACAGAGAGGGGAGGAGACCATAGTGTTTTATTACAACTATATAGAGTGCTAGTACATTCCAAACTTGATTGTGGATGTATGATATATGGATCAACTCGGCCATGGGCCGTGGCGCAGTTGGTTATAGCACCAGCTAATTAACACCAGTTCCTCTGTGGTGATCCAAAGTCTTGGGTTCGATCCCCCGGCAGTGGCGAGATTGAACTCATGATACAATTTCACACATGAGCAGAGGCCCGTGCCAAAGGGTCAACCTGTTGTCCTTGTAAATCTGTGACTGGGAGGGTTGTCATGTCAAAGACCTGCGACATGACAATTCATTGAGGCAGCACTATATCGTCTACAAGTAGGTCTCATCACAAAATGACTGAAATAATGTTGAAAGTGATGTAAAACCCCAAACAAACCTACACGCATTACCTGTAATAGCTGGCACAGGTACAGGCTATATATATATATACATTTATATATTACACACATCTTTAAACAGTAGTATCTCTGAAAAGGAGGGGACAGTGGAAAAGAAAAAAATGCATATCAATCAACAAATCTTTTGATTTGAAACATTCATAAACAATCAATGAAATCCTTTGATTGGAAATACCACCTTTGTAAAAAAGAAAATTGACGATTGATATAACAAAAAAATGACCTCTGGGAAAAAAAAAAGAAAACTGCATCTAATCATGTGGTGCACACACCAGGTGGCACACCAAAATGAAAAACAACCCTGATGGTACATGCAGCACTTATTATAAGCTTGCACCATTGGACACCAATGAAGATGGCCCACAAAGTACAATGTATCATATAAAGAAAATATTATCAGATGTCTACCAAAGGAAAAATCAAACTAGATATTTTAAGATATGGTGGGAGAACTATGAGAAAAAAGATTGTACACTCTCCAAGGACTGGGCTGACCTCATGTGTTGCAACCCCCAACACTCCCAGTACCAGCTCAGGCAAGCACCAGCCAACATGATGCTGGACGGATGCAATGGTTTGTTTGTTTGTTTGTTTGTTTGGGGTTTTACATCACTTTCAACATTATTTCAGTCATTTCGTGATGAGACCTACTTGTGACAGATATAGTGCTGCCTCACTGAATTATCATGTCGCAGGTCCTTGACATGACAACCCACCCAGTCACAGATTTACAAGGACAACGGGTTAACCCTTTCGCACGGACCTCAGCTCATGTGTGAAATTATATCATGATTTCAATCTCGGCATGGCCGAGGATCGAACCCACGACCTTTGGATCACCACAGAGGAACTGTTGCTAATAAGCTGACGCTCTAACCATCTGCGCCACGGCCCGTGGCCAGGATGCAATGGATAATGACCTACAGGGGCAACTGAAGAGGGAGAAATAGAAAAATACCTCCCTCATGAAAGAGTTGGAGAGGAGAAAAAGAGGAGTGCTGACCTGACGAGGGAATTGGAACATCCGGGATATAGAATGGATGAATATAGAGAAAATGAACTGGCATAAGAAGCAAAAATACTAGAACAAGAGAAACTGAACAAGATACTGGCAACAGCCATAGCTGAACAATCGGAAAAGAATACAGAGTTAGAGACCAAAATAGAGACCTTGGCCAAGGGAAGGGTCTCAACACTGGAGCAGGCCGAGGACACCAGAGATCGAGTCCTATATATTATGGGTGAAACCTATAGAGGTATGGAGGGGCAAAAACGAAAGAATGAGGCAGATAGCACTATTACAAGCATCATAGACCTGGAATGTGCTTTAAATGATGATAACGTCAGGGCTGAACTGTCTAAATATGCAGCAGTGGTAATCTGTCTTGGATTAAATGAACTATGTGATGGGGGTGACGGTATAATTACCAGGCTTGCCCTAGTGAAGGCTACTGAGGATCTGGCCAGATCCGTAACATGCAAACCCCCCATATCAATGAACTGCGATCACTCGCTAATATCCAACCATACAATGATGAATGAAGGCCTTACACAATACAAGTGCACTGGTAAGGTATTAATACTGGTAAGCCCACCATCAATTACCAAACCATCTACCAGCAGATGGAGAAAGTCATGAATATACTTATTATTTAATATATAGTAACAAGAATGTAATAAATGTTAGATGCAAACAAACTGTAGATACTATATATAATTCCATTGTAGATGACATAAGGTGCTCAATAAAATATTACATGAAAACATATGACTCTGATGTACCACAATTGTTTAAAGTCTAACCATTACTCACCCGTGTAACTGTATCATTAGAAACACATTATCCAAAATAAGTTTTCATTATATAAGTAAACTTGTGTCCCAAACATATGTATAAATGCTTTGCTACTATATAAAAAATGAAAATATAATTACCACCCCACTATATGATGGACCATATCAAACATTAGTAACCCTTGTACCATGAACTAACTATGCAGATCGACCCAATCTATCAAAAATACTAAACATGTAAAAAAAACCATTGACCAGAAAATGAAAAATGAGATACTCTTCGATTTTTCATTATCCTTAAAGATGTCAACTCAAAATATGAACACCAATATTGAGTTGATAAAAGAAACTCTGTCAAAAAATGCAAAAGAAAATAGAATAAAATCTATTATAATATAAGTTATATTACAAAATATAGGAGCGCATACTCATTCAAGTGAGGGTGCAAAATTGTAGTTTGACAAACCGCCATGTAGCGGCATTCGCCCGATATTAATGCCAGTCACGAGCAACTGTACACCCGCACATGTATCAGAAGGAACAAATGTAGCAAATAGAAAAGTAAAAGATAACTTGAGAACAAATCCTCCAAAAAAATACAACCACAAAGTAAATTGCTTCTAGGGTCCTATAATGTCCAGTCAATAACCACCAAAGTACTCAAATTTAATAAAAGAGTACTTTAGGGAAAATAACCTTGATGCACTCTTTATAACAGAGACATGGTTACATGAAACCAGTGATATCATGACAACAGATCATCTCAAAGAAGGCAGCCTGGAATTGTTATCTAGCTCCAGGGTTGGCGGCCAGGGCGATGGGGTTGCCCTGCTTCACAAAAAGGAACATCAAAGCAAAAAGAGAATCACAGTGAGAAAAATGATGTTTCACTGCATTGTTAAACAAAAAAAGTCATATTTGTGACCATATACCACCCAGAACCTTCACAGAAGAATAGATATACCTATTCTGAGTTCTACGATGAGTTCACCCATGTGGCAGCACATTACTGCACCATGACGTACAAAGCCATTTTCCTAGGTGACTATAATTTTCAAATGCATAAACCAAATAAAGATAATGTCATTAAATGTAACGACATCCTTTCGAGATGACTGAGTAGGTTAAAAAACCAATGCACAGGTTAGGGAACATTCTGGACCTAATTATGACCTATAAAGGCAACATATCAATGTACAATCATTAAGAAGATGAATATATATCTGATCATAAAATGATTAAATTATGCCTCAATATTATTCCAACCAGACTACCTAAAAAAACAATCAAATATAGAAACGATAAAAATATAAATTTAGATGCTCTAAGAAAAGATTTGAAATTGTTAATGATGCAAACCTCTGAGTGGGAAAATTTATCACTAGAGAATATGATGAATTATTATGACGATAAGTTAACGGGACTAATGGATAAATATGCTCCATGGAATGAATGAATGAATGAATGGTTTCTTTACGGCACATCGACACAATGAGGTCATTCAGTGCCAAAATAGTAAAAACAAAAACGTTATATTGACTAGAAACAAAATGTAAATATTAATACAATATGTAGATAACACAAGAATTTAACAACAGCATTTATATAACACCAATCAAATATAATAAATATGTATAATTTGTTTAAAAGACTTTATCAGTATGATGTTTTGCAGTTCTTGATAAATAAGTCAATGGCATAAATAAACAAAAGCTCTGCCCTTAAAACTGATTATAAAGTCCTATGTGAGTTAAAAACAAAACTATCACAGAAGTATCTACAGTATCAAATAACGTATGTAAATCTTGTACATTACTTGAGTTCATATAATATCAAAATCGATACACTCAATTAAAATATTTTTAATAGTCAAAACCCTTTGACAACCAATACATTCCGGTTGATCTTCACCTTTAAGCAGATAACAGTGCGTCAAATGACTATGTCCTATTCTTATACGGGTTAAAACAGACTCTTCTCTACGGTTAATTCTAATAGCACCTTTAGTTTTGCCTAGAACGGGCTTAATTTCATGTAATTTATTAAAAATAGCTTCGTTCCAGCGCAATTGCCATTTAGAACGTAAAAAAAAAACAGTAATATATTTCTTAAACTCTGTATATGGAATAAGTAAATCTATTGGGCGTTTGTCCAATGCTGCATTGGCAGCTTGGTCAGCGGCCTCATTTCCATGGATTCCAATGTGACTGGGGATCCAATAAAAACGTATTTCTTTATTTTCATCTGTACAGAGTCTATGATACCGTTAGAGAATTTTGTAAGTAAAGGGATTTTTCCAATCCTTTGCTTCCAATGCTTGTAAACAAGACAAAGAATCAGAAAAAAATAAAAATGTTTGATGTGGAGAAGTTTCCACATGATCCAAAGCAAGGTACAAAGCATGTAGTTCTGCAGAAAAAATTGATGATTTATTTGGCAGACGTTCTGAATAAATATGATAAAATTGTTAAAGCAATGGGACGATAATTATTTGAATCTGATGAGTCTTTGCCAGATTTGGGAATGGGAATGATAGTGGCTTCCCTCCATGAAGGAGGAAAATCACCGCTTTCCCAAACTGTATTAAAAATATCTAAAAGATGCCCAAGTGATTGGTCAGGGAGATGTTTAAGGATTTGGTAGTGAATTTGATCAGGTCCAGGAGCAGTATCATGAGATTTATCCAAAGCAAGTTTCAAATCTTCGATTGTAAATGATTTATTATATACTTCCAAGTCATGGGATATATATAGTTGGTTTCTTTCTTTTCTAGTTTTTATTTGTTGAAATTTGGCAGAATAATTATTGGATGAGGAATTTTTGGAAATGGTTTGACCTATTGTGTTGCCTATTTCGGTGGGATTTGTAATTAATTGGCCATTATGATTTAGATGTTTGATCCTTGCTCCACCTCCCTTTCCAGCAATTTTACGCACCATATCCCAGCATTTCTTAATTGGTGAACGTGTATTTAATTTAGAAACATAATCTTTCCAGCTTTTTCTTTTGCTTATTTTAATAATGTAACGGGCTTTAGCTCTCTTTATACGAAACTGGTGCAAATTATATTGAGTTGGCTGTCGATTAAATTTTTTCAGAGCTTTTTTCCGCTCCTTGACAGCTTTTTTGCACTCATCGTTAAACCAGGGTTTTTCTTTAATTTTGGAATTTGACTTTGATTTGGGAATACACCCATCAGCAATATCATACAATGTATCTGTAAAAACTTGAAGAGGATCATCTACATTGTTTAAAATTTCTGGAGTTATTCTATTAAAACAGGATGTTTGAAATTTTGCCCAATCGGCTTTATGAAACTTCCACTTGGGGATTCGTTCGTCTGGTGGAGGAAAATGGTTATTTAGAATAATGGGGTAATGATCACTACCCCATTGATCTTCCTCTACTTCCCAGGAATAGTCTAAAAATAAATTTGGAGTGCACATGGAGCGATCTATTGATGTTAAAGAGCCTGTAGCAGGGTGTAAATATGTCGGAGAATCGTCATTCCAAAGGCACAAACTATTATTATTTAAAAAATCTTCTATTATACGCCCTTTGGCATCTGTATTATTTCTGCCACCCCAAAGATAGTTGTGAGCATTAAAGTCACCAACTAACATATATGGCTGTGGCAGCTGGGTTATCAAATTATTTAAATCTGTAATATTAACTGGCTCACTAGGTGGTAAATATATTGAACATATAGTTAATGTATTGTGCAGGGTAACCCTAACAGCAGAAGCCTGAAGATGAGTATTTAATGTTACTTTACTTTGGGGGATACAGGATTTAACAAAAATAGAAACTCTGCCATGTGCTCGGTCCATAATATCAATTGAACCGACTTTATTATAAATCACATATCCCTTAAATGTTGTGGAATCATCTTTGAATTTAGTTTCTTGTAAACAAATTACCGATGCATTATATTTTTGGGCTAATAACTCCAGTTCTGGCCTGTTTGCATCAAATCCTCTACAATTCCATTGTATGATATTGCCGATAGCCATTTTAAGAATAATGAGAAAAAATATATGATTTAGCATAATCATTTGTTAAGTTTACGATTATGCTTAGAGTGCACAGGAGTAAAATTAACATCTGGAGGATCACCTGTGTCCATCCTTTCCAAGGATTTACTTCTGTTTATCTTACTTTTTACTTGATCTTTGCTTTCTTTTTTGTCTGATTTATGTATTGGTCTATTACTATTGATACTTTTATTATTGGATGATGTTGAGGTGGTTTGTGAAGAGGGTATAATGGATGTTGCTGTTGGTTGAGGTATTACTGGGATAGTGGATGTCGTGGTCTGAGTAGATGTAGCTGAAGATTTTGAGGTTTTTGTGAAAAAGGAATAATTTTTGTCATCGATTGGCCATGTAATTTCGGTTTGAATTGCAATTGATTTTGTTTCTTTAGTTTTTACAGAGCTGGCATAAGATGCCTTTGTTGTGTTATTACTTTCTACTCGCTTCCGTGCCTCTGGAAAAGATATATTTTCAGAGTGTCTTATTCGCTGAATTTCCTTCTCTTTTAAAAAGGAAGGACAACTCCGCGAATACGATGGATGATTGCCTTGGCAATTGACACATTTTATTATATTTGAAGAACAATTGTCTCCACTGTGCTGAGCGGTACATTTTGGACATGTTTCATTACCTTTACATCTATCAGATCCATGTCCATACCTCTGACACTTTAAGCAGCGCAGAGGGTTTGCAATAAATACATCAACTCTAACGTTCAAATATCCAACTTTAATAGATGTTTGAAGCTGCGCTGCTTCAAATGTCCGAATAAACGTATTGATAGGAATTTTGACACCGTCCTTTTTTATAAATATCCGCTTGCATTGAACAACATCCTGGTCTTTGAGCTCATCCACTATCTCCTCCTCAGAAACTCCCACTAAATCTGGGCATCTGATTACTCCTTTTTTATTGTTGAGAGTTTTGTGAGCTGTTATAATAACAGGAACTGTGGCCAACATTCGGCATCGTAGTAGATTGTCCGCATGGCTTTTCCGCTCAACCTCAATCAATAATTTATTTCCCATCTTTTTAACGGTTTTTGGTACCCTGGCAATGCCTTGTATCCCCTTTGCAAATGCAAAGGGGGACATTTTCGCCAGGGTATGTTCAGCATCAGAACTTTCCCCGATTAAAAATCTAGGCCATTTTTGTATTTTGTTTGAATCATCGTCGCTGTCTATGTCATTCCTTGGTCGTTTTTGTTTGTTTTGCGCCATGTGTGTTTTTTTATATTTCATCAGTTAGGTCCCCTACCCACCACGGAGCCCAACAAGGGGACGCCTTTCTGGGCCAGTAACTCCAAGCCCTGACGCCATGAGGATACCCAACATGACATACTCTTAAGAATAAAAACTCCACCCTTTTGGATTTTATTTATATCCCTCGATTGACCCAATCAGCAGTAATCTCCTTTCAGCAAATATTTATCAACAAATTTTAAATTATTCCTAAATTTCAAACACTGAAATTGTCATTAATAAAAATCAAATAGCCAGAATATATTAAAGGAAATATACCACAAGCCGGTTAAATCAGATCCAGGCCTAATCTGATCTGCCTGTCTGGTGAACATTTGGATCCAAGACAGGCGTGTTGCAACTGGACCGGTATTACTGCCAAACCAGCCCAGTGCTCAGCCCGTCAGGATTCCATATCCTCCTCGACACAGGTCGCATCTCACGGCAAACAGGACGCCCCTTTAGTCGCCTTTTACGACATGCTGGGGGGCAGTGGGGCTATTCTTTAATCCCCGCACCCACAGGGGAGATGCTCCATGGAAATGTGCAAATGTGTCACAACGCAAACCAGTTCCATGGATGAGTGAAAGATTCAAAAGTGAAAGGGCCAAAAAAAGGCGCACGGAAAGAAGAATGAATAAAACAGACTTTTTTTTTTTTCTTAAACATTTTTATTTATTTTCAATTTTCCCAGGTCAAGGTTACAAAAATAAATAATATGTTGATAATGAAAACACAAAGAAAGGTGATACAATATTAGGTGCATTTAAGGTGGGGATCATATTCACAATTCATCAAATATACATGACCACTTTTTGTGGAAATTATCTAATGTACCATTACACAGGTGTACATACCGTTCTATTTCTAGATGTGACTTTAAGACCGGTAGAAAGTTATAGAAGCATACAGATCTTTCTTTAAATACTTGGTAGTGTATGTACCATTTTGCTAATATAATGATGAAATTAATCTTGCTGTAATATACATTGTCATAATAAAGTCCAAGGATAATGTGTTTGTCGGTTAAAATAACTCTTTAAAACAGACTTACAAATTGATTACTATAAACTTCAGACAAACATATACAACTCGCTACTAAAATTGTCCCAAACTGAATACTTTCATGCACAGTCATGCACAAAACAAAAGACACACCCATGCCCCAAAATAACCCAAGCAGATAAATTTAACAATTTTTTCTTGGGAAAAATTGAGAAAATCCGAACAGACATGGATAAAAAGCTACAGGGAACGAATTTAGCACCAGATGGCACCACATAAAAAAATGTACACCCAGCTACTGTAGGATATAGATTACCTACCTATAGACTCTCAGAAATATATATAGACAATCATGGACAATCACGGTCTCTGGCAGAATATCATGCATAGTTATTGTGTGCCGCGTGAAGTCAACAAGTGCAGGCTGATGCATTGCCTCACTCACCGGACATAGAGATGACTCGCCGGGCATAAGAAATGACGTGATTCCCCCACACGACGCAGGCAGACGGAGTCCATGCGAAACCCTGTAGCGGGAAAGGAAGCCACGCAGGCAGACCCCACACACATGATGCTCAACGATCCTTTAAAAGGTCCCGTAACTGTTTGACGGTGCTCAGAGTTCCAGCGTCCACTTGCCTCGATGATCCACGACTCTCAGCATCGTGACCACATAGACTTGGGTGTTTTATGTATTCTCAGGACTCTATTAGTATCATGCATTTGGGTAGTTCATATGCCTCGCTCATTGCCATGCCGGCCTAGCCAGACAAGGATACACAGCACCGAATAAAGGTAACTATTGTGCAGTGTATATTCTGTGTCTGCAGTCCTTATTACATCACACCTCATATAGGTAGATAGGGTTGCTAGGTTCCGTGCCCCGCCTCACAGTAGCCAGCGAGTAGAGTAGAGTATCGATCCCCAGTCCACGTCCCCCAACGACGGATACTCACAAACCATGGGTAACAGTTACCAGTAAACTAACAGAGTTCACACCACTTAATAATGATGATGTGGGAAAACTAGTGAAAAAAGCAGCCAAAAAGTCATGTGAACTGGATCCCATCCCCACATGGCTATTACATGACCTCATTGATGACATACTACCACTGATAACAATGATATCATAAATAAATCGCTATGAGCCAGAAGTGCCTGTAAATATGAAAATAGCAATCAGTACACCGTTATTGAAAAAAACTGGGGTTGGAGTTGATTGAAAGTATCTATTGACCAGTATCCAACTTGACTTCGTCTCAAAACTGACTGAAAGGGCAGTAGCCGACCAACTAGTACCACATTTGGTCACAAATGACCTAGCTGACAGGTTCCAATCTGCATATAAAGAGCATCATAGAACAGAAACATCGTTACTTAGGGTGCAATATGATATTCTAAGAGAGATGGACAATAAGAAATCAGTAATCTTACTGTTATTTGTCCTCTCAGTGGCCTTTGATACTATTGACCATCAAATACTACTTGAAAGAATGGAGATGAAATGCAATATCAAAGGCAAAGTTTGAAAATGAAGGGCTCCTGCTGAAGCAGGTGCTGACCCACAGATGCAATCAAGGGGTGACCTTGAGGGTAGCATGGAGGAAATGATGGAGATGCTAAATGAAAAGTCCTCACGTTTTGCCATCCTTACCCAACAATCGGAGGACAAGGACAAGAAAATTACCAAGCTTGAAGGAATGATAAAAAAGCTTGAAGAACATAATGAGGAAAAAATGTAGCACACTAGAATTCACTGCACGGCATGACAAAGTCAAACTGACGAGGGCCAACAAGAAAATCGAGGAACAAAATCACATCATTGTGAAAAATGGCTAGGTAATTGCCCGACTGAAGCAGAAAAATTGTGATCACCTGCGCCACATTGGCGCAATGGCAGAAGCTACCATGACGCCATCTGAACCAGTCCAAGTGGCGCCAATTGTGAAGAAATCACAATAGGAAAAAGTATACTTCATCTCAGACACTACTTATGCCATCATTGTTAATTTCTGCAACAAAGAAGATGTCACATGGGAAAGGATAATCGATTAGCAGATAAACAATCTGACCGACCTGAGGCATGCTATGAAAAATAAATCCTTCAGAGAATCACTGAGTGATTACTCTGCCATTGTGATGTGCTTAGGGCTTGATGAGGTGGTGAATGGAAAATATGGCAGAAAAGGAAAATCACGGAAGGGCAAATACAAGTTGTGAAGACGCCAACAGATGTCAGTGATTTTGCAACAGACGAGGTAGTGACATCTGTTGGTGATCACACTCTGTTGTATCATGCTGCAAGAGAATGGGCTAAGAACATTTGCAAGATCATAACACAAAACAAGTATGGCTATGAAGATGCACCCATGGAAGTGTGGAGTGACAATGACATGAAAATTAGTGATGATGATGATGATGATGATGATGATGATGATGATGATGATGATGATGATGATGATGACGATCATGGAAGTAGAAGCACTCAAGTGCACCCCAAGGGAGCAAGTCAGGTATACATGGTGGAAGTTGATTTCAATGATAGAGATTACCTGAATGTAGAAGTCAGCACTATAATTCCAGGGCGTGCATCACCAAAGCTGATTGACACAGGTGGAAAAAACATAAAAAAGATATCAGAAGCAACAGACACATCCCTTAAGAAAATCAAAGGTGATGAGGATGGTACAGAGAATGAGGTGCTAATAAAGGGGACACAAATTGGTATAGCCCGAGCACTGGTTCCAATTAGAAGAGTCATAAACAAGTTCAAGAATGAAAAAGAAGAAGGTAGAAGAGACATCTGTATATTCCATCAGAATGGAAAGTGAAAGAAGGGGGATCAATGCAACTTTAAACACATTGATTCTGCAAAGAATCCAAAACAATACGGAGGTCTGAGACAGATGTCACCCAGGAGTCCAGTAAGGACAAATGTCACAAAGAGACAAAAAAGGTATTGACAGTTATATAGCGGGTGTACAATAGATTCATTAGTGTGTAAAGAATGTATGACAAGATCTAATATTGAAGACACCTTGATGGAGAACATAAATGATTCATATAAGAACAATTGTAAAATGAATAAGAATGTGTATAATAAAGACAAAGTTCAAAGTTGAATCTGTGGATCAGTTTCTGCTTCAGCAGGAGCCCAGTTGAACTCGCGTATATTGTCCCTTTTCATGGACCTATCTTCCACTATGTCCTTTCCATCGGACCTGTTCTTGCATGCGTCCCTTTCCTTGGCCCATTCCACGCTGGCGTCCCTTTCCATGGAACCTTCATCATTTCTGTCCCTTTCCTTGGACCTTCTCGTGTGCTCATCTTTTTTCTTGGATTTTCCCCTCGCCACGTCCCTTTCCTTAGACGTGCTTTCATGGTGTTCTATACCCTCAGATTTGGGTTCAAACCAGTCTATTTGACCCGAGATAATATTTTTCTGTTAAATATGATCTGTTTTTCTGATAAACTTATGTTTATATTACTCGTTCAAACCAGTCTATTTGACCCGAGATAATATTTCAGTTGGTTGTGGTCGTTAGCTCGCCGATAAAAATATGTGTGCAGAGCAGTACACTAACAAGTTATCAAGGAAAAAAGATATTACAATCTTACCGTTGTTTTTTCAATTTTCAATTTCTTTTTTTCCGATTTCGATCGCGGTTTATCCAGTTATTAACTTTCAACTTGTTAACGGTTAATTTCCAGTTAATGCAGTCTCAGGTGTTCAACGTTCACGATATGCAAAGTCAATGGTTGTATACCTGTTGCACAATGCTATGCTCCCCTGTGGGTGCGGGGATTACAGAATAGCCCCACTGCCCCCCAGCATGTCGTAAAAGGCGACTAAAGGGGCGTCCTGTTTGCCGTGGGATGCGACCTGTGTCGAGGAGGATATGGAATCCTGACGGGCTGAGCACTGGGCTGGTTTGGCAGTAATACCGGTCCAGTTGGATCCAAATGTTCACCAGACAGGCAGATCAGATTAGGCCTGGATCTGATTTAACCGGCTTGTGGTATATTTCCTGTAATATATTCTGGCTATTTGATTTTTATTAAAGATAATTTCAGTGTTTGAAATTTAGGAATAATTTTAATTTTTTTTATAAATATTTGCTGAAAGGAGATTACTGCTGATTGGGTCAATCGAGGGATATAAATAAAATCCGAAAGGGTGGAGTTTTTATTCTTAGAGTATCTCATGTTGGGTATCCTCACGGCGTCAGGGCTTGGAGTTACCGGCCCAGAAAGGCGTCCCCTTGTTGGGCTCCGTGGTGGGTAGGGGACCTAACTGATGAAATATAAAAAAACACACATGGCGCAAAACAAACAAAAACGACCAAGGAATGACATAGACAGCGACAATGATTCAAACAAAATAGAAAAATGGCCTAGATTTTTAATTGCGGAAAGTTCTGATGCTGAACATACCCTGGCAAAAATGTCCCCCTTTGCAATTGCAAAGGGGATACAAGGCATTGCCGGGGTACCAAAAACCGTTAAAAAGATGGGAAATAAATTATTGATTGAGGTTGAGCGGAAAAGCCATGCGGACAATCTACTACGATGCCGAATGTTGGCCACAGTTCCTGTTATTATAACAGCTCACAAAACTCTCAACAATAAAAAAGGAGTAATCAGATGCCCAGATTTAGTGGGAGTTTCTGAGGAGGAGATAGTGGATGAGCTCAAAGACCAGGATGTTGTTCAATGCAAGCGGATATTTATAAAAAAGGACGGTGTCAAAATTCCTATCAATACGTTTATTCTAACATTTGAAGCAGCGCAGCTTCCAACATCTATTAAAGTTGGATATTTGAACGTTAGAGTTGATGTATTTATTCCAAACCCTCTGCGCTGCTTCAAGTGTCAGAGGTATGGACATGGATCTGATCGATGTAAAGGTAATGAAACATGTCCAAAATGTACCGCTCAGCACAGTGGAGACGATTGTTCTTCAAATATAATAAAATGTGTCAATTGCCAAGGCAATCATCCATCGTATTCGCGGAATTGTCCTTCCTTTTTAAAAGAGAAGGAAATTCAGCGAATACGACACACTGAAAATATATCTTTTCCAGAGGCACGGAAGCGAGTAGAGAGTTATAACACAACAAAGGCATCTTATGCCAGCTGTGTAAAAACTAAAGAAACTAAATCAATAGCAATTCAACCCGAAATTACATGGCCAATCGATGACAAAAATTATTCCTTTTTCACAAAAACCTCAAAATCTTCAGCTACATCTACTCAGACCACGACATCCACTATCCCAGTAATACCTCAACCAACAGCAACATCAACTAAACCCTCTTCACAAACTCCCTCAACATCATCCAATAATAAAAGTATCAATAGTAATAGACCAATACATAAATCAGACAAAAAAGAAATCAAAGATCAAGTAAAAAGTAAGATAAATAGAAGTAAATCCTTGGAAAGGATGGACACAGGTGATCCTCCAGATGTGAATTTTACTCCTGTGCACTCTAAGCATAATCGTAAACTTAACAAGTGATTATGCTAAATCATATATTTTTTCTCATTATTCTTAAAATGGCTATCGGCAATATCATACAATGGAATTGTAGAGGATTTGATGCAAACAGGCCAGAACTGGAGTTATTAGCCCAAAAATATAATGCATCGGTAATTTGTTTACAAGAAACTAAATTCAAAGATAATTCCACAACATTTAAGGGATATGTGATTTATAATAAAGTCGGTTCAATTGATATTATGGACCGAGCACATGGCGGAGTTTCTATTTTTGTTAAATCCTGTATCCCCCAAAGTAAAGTAACATTAAATACTTATCACAGGCTTCTGCTGTTAGGGTTACCCTGCACAATACATTAACTATATTTTCAATATATTTACCACCTAGTGAGCCAGTTAATATTACAGATTTAAATAATTTGATAACCCAGCTGCCACAGCCATATATGTTAGTTGGTGACTTTAATGCTCACAACTATCTTTGGGGTGGCAGAAATAATACAGATGCCAAAGGACGTATAATAGAAGATTTTTTAAATAATAATAGTTTGTGCCTTTGGAATGACGATTCTCCGACATATTTACACCCTGCTACAGGCTCTTTAACATCAATAGATCTCTCCATGTGCACTCCAAATTTATTTTTAGACTATTCCTGGGAAGTAGAGGAAGATCAATGGGGTAGTGATCATCACCCCATTATTCTGAATAACCATTTTCCTCCACCAGACGAACGAATCCCCAAGTGGAAGTTTCATAAAGCCGATTGGGCAAAATTTCAAACATCCTGTTTTAATAGAATAACTCCAGAAATTTTTAAAAATGTAGATGATCCTCTTCAAGTTTTTACAGACACATTGTATGACATTGCTGATGGGTGTATTCCCAAATCAAAGTCAAATTCCAAAATTAAAGAAAAACCCTGGTTTAATGATGAGTGCAAAAAAGCTGTCAAGGAGCGGAAAAAAGCTCTGAAAATATTTAATCGACAGCCAACTCAATATAATTTGCACCAGTTTCGTATAAAGAGAGCTAAAGCCCGTTACATTATAAAAATAAGCAAAAGAAAAAGCTGGAAAGATTATGTTTCTAAATTAAATACACGTTCACCAATTAAGAAATGCTGGGATATGGTGCGTAAAATTACTGGGAAGGGAGGTGGAGCAAGGATCAAACATCTAAATCATAATGGCCAATTAATTACAAATCCCACCGAAATAGGCAACACAATAGGTCAAACCATTTCCAAAAATTCCTAATCCAATAATTATTCTGCCAAATTTCAACAAATAAAAACTAGAAAAGAAAGAAACCAACTAAATTTTATATCCCAAAACTTGAAAGTATATAATAAATCATTTACAATAGAAGATTTGAAACTTGCTTTGGATAAATCTCATGATACTGCTCCTGGACCTGATCAAATTCACTACCAAATCCTTAAACATCTGCCTGACCAATCACTTGGGCATCTTTTAGATATTTTTAATACAATTTGGAAAAGCGGTGATTTTCCTCCTTCATGGAGGGAAGCCACTATCATTCTCATTCCCAAACCTGGCAAAGATTCATCAGATTCAAATAATTATCGTCCCATTGCTTTAACAAGTTGTATTTGTAAATCAATGGAACGAATGATTAACGAGCGTTTAGTTTGGTTTTTGGAAACTGCAGCTTATATTTCTGTTGCACAAAGTGGCTTTAGAAAAACTCGAAGTACCATTGACCACCTGGTACGTTTAGAGACATTTATAAGAGAGGGTTTTATAAAAGGTGAGCATGTGGTGAGTATTTTCTTTGATTTAGAAAAGGCATATGACACCACATGGAAATATGGGATAATGAGCGATTTATATGATATGGGATTAAGGGGTCGTTTACCCCTTTTTATTCAAAATATTTTGTCAAATAGACATTTCAGAGTCCGAGTTGGTTCAACACTTTCTGATGCTTTTGATCAGGAAATGGGTGTTCCACAGGGAAGTATATTATCAGTCACCCTTTTTATTATTAAAATTAACAGCATTGTTGATTGTATGAGGCCTGGAGCAGATTGCTCACTTTTTGTTGATGATTTCAACTTAAGCTACAGGTCCACAAGCATGCATACAATAGAACGACAGCTCCAACAACACTTAAATAGATTACAAGAATGGGCTAATCATAACGGATTTAAGTTTTCTTTAAAGAAAACTGTGTGTATGCACTTTTGTAAAAAATGGAAGGTTCACCCAGATCCTGATCTTTATTTAGGCCAAACTCGGATACCTGTTGTCGAAGAAACCAAGTTTCTTGGACTTATTTTTGACAGAAAATTATCTTTTATTCCCCACATTAAATACGTTAAGAAGAAATGCCAGAAGGCATTAGATTTATTACGGGTTCTTGCCCATACCGATTGGGGAGGGGACCCTAATATTTTATTACAATTGTATAGAGCATTGGTACGTTCTAAGCTTGATTATGGGTGTATGGTATATGGATCAGCACGTCCATCTTATATTAAAATGCTTGATCCTATACAAAATCAAGGTTTACGACTTTGCCTTGGTGCATTTCGTACATCGCCTGCAGATAGCTTGGCAGTTGAGGCAGATGAGCTGCCTCTTGATTTAAGAAGAGAAAAGCTTGCCCTTCAGTATGCTGCAAAAATTGCAGCTTGTCCAGACAGTCCTGCCCATGATACTGTATTTAATCCAAACTATGTTGACCTTTTTGAAAGTAAATCTAATACAATACCAACTTTTGGCATTCGCATCAAAGAATCTTTACAATCTTTAAATTAAAATCCAAATCAAATAGCTAAATTTCAATATCCAGAAACACCTCCATGGACCTACGAAACTTTAAATATTAATGTAGCCATGTCAGAATTAAAGAAATACTCAACCGATCCATCCCTGTATATAAATAGATATAATGAAATAAAATCTGTTTTCACTGGATATCAGTGTATTTACACTGATGGATCATTTGATGATGACAAGGCTGCTGCAGCTGCTGTTAAGGGCAATCATATTTATTCAGAACGTCTGCCAAATAAAGCGTCTATTTATTCTGCAGAACTTCATGCTTTATACCTAGTTTTAGATCATGTGGAGACTTCTCCACATCGAAAATTTTTAATATTTTGTGATTCATTGTCTTCTTTACAAGCAATGAAAGCAAAGGATTGGAAAAATCCTTTTATTTACAATATCCTTGAACGGCATCACAAACTCTGTACTGAGGAAAATAAAGAAATTCGTTTTTATTGGATACCAAGTCATATTGGAGGCTGCTGACCAAGCTGCCAAAGCAGCATTGGATAAGCGCCCAATAAATATGCTTATACCTTATACAGAGTTTAAGAAATATATTACTGTTTTTTTACGTTCTAAATGGCAATTGCGCTGGAATGAAGCGGTTTTTAATAAACTACACGAAATTAAACCCGTTCTGGGTAAAACTAAAGGTGCTTGTAGAATTAACCGAAGAGAAGAGTCTGTTTTAAGTCGAATAAGAATAGGACATAGTCATTTAACACATTGCTATCTTCTTAAAGGTGAAGAGCAACCTCAGTGTGTTGGATGTCAAAGGGCTATGACTATTAAACATATTTTAATTGAATGTATTGATTTTGATATAATTAGGACTCAATATTTTAATGTGCTAGATTTACATTCGTTATTTGATACTGTAGATACTTCTGTGATAGTATCGTTTTTAAACCAAATCGGACTTTATAATCAATTTTAAGTGTGGAGCTCTTGTTTACTTAGGTCATTGGCCTATTTATCAAGAACCACGAAACATCAGATGGTATTTAAAGTCTTTTAAATTGAATTCATTTATACAATTTTGTTGTCTATAACTGATATATTGAAAGGATTTTGTTGATGTTTTATGTTAAGATTATTTACATATATTGATTTTATAAACGTTTGTTTTTACCACTTTTAGGCACTGAATAACCTTAGTGGTTGATGTGCCTCTAAGCAACCATTCATTCATACAATGCTATTGCCGTGTCATATGAGGGACATTATATATAATGTAAATATTCAGTTGAAAGAATATTCAGTTGAAAGAAATGTGCACCTCATAGCCTTACACACCTGTGTTTACCTTGCTTGCAATGCCATTACGGTTTTAGAGCAGGTTAAATCATCCTTTTATTCCAATCATTGACAAAACTGTGCTCGTTTTTATATATGATATTCAGTGTTGAAAGAAATATGAATCTCCCAGCCTCATGCACCTATGTTTACCTTGCTTGCAATGTCAGGAGGTCTCCAGCACAATTTGAATTATCTTTCTTCTCCAATTTTCAAGTGCAAGGCTGTGTTTCCATATGTGCAGTGTGCAATGCAGTGTGCAATGCAGTGCACAATGCAGTGCACAATGCAGTGCATCATGCAGAGCGTCATCCGGTGTTCACATGTGTGCGACAGTATTGTGATGTTTTTATGGTCAAACTTCCAATTTGGCACCAAAATTAGGCTAACGACCTATGTGAAACCTATGCGTCACTCTTTGCATCAGATTTTCATCCGTTACCCTTTGTGAAAGGCTATGCATCAATTTGCTTACGGACGACATTACAGACAGCAATACGCATACATGGAAACACCTGAATTGTTCAGTGTGGTGTGCAAAAAAAATTGACTGGCTGCATGACACACTGCACGACGCGCTGCGTGGCGAACTGCACATATGGAAACACAGTTTAGTGTAACTTTTCATATAATAATAATAATAATAATGATAATAATAATAATAATAATAAAAATAATAAAAATAGTAATAGTTATAAATAATATGAATAGGAATGATAGAGTCAATAATTAACTCATACGCAGCATCCGCTGCACCAATCAGCTTGATCTTGGGCTCATTTGAAAGAAAAAGTTGAGATATTAAGAAAGGCGGAAGAGACATAGCATACATTCCTTTTATTATTAGTCAAAATAGCCAAAAACTGGTATTTCAAGCAGTACAGAGGGAGGAACTTACATAAAGGTAACAGCAGTATTTTACATGATCACATCAACATAATTTATGATGTTACCATGACGTCACTATGTTGACACTTGTCTGATGTCACTATGACAACATTTGCCTGTCTGACGTCACTATGATGACACATTCCTGTATGACGTCATCATGTTTATCTTACTTGCGATGTCAAGAAGACTTCACTCCAGGTTAAATCATCTTTCTCCTCCAATTATCATGAATTATTGACGAAACTGTGGTCATTTGTGTAATATATGATATTCAGTGCCTCACGCACCTGTGTTTACCTTGCTCCCAGCGTCAAGACGACTTCACTCCAGGCTAAATCATCTTTCTACTCCAATTATTGACGAAACTGTGGTCATTTGTATCTACGATATTCAGTGGAAAGAAATATGCATCTCATAGCCTCACGCAACTGTGTTTACCTTGCTTGCAACGTCAAGAGGAACTTACTCCAGGTTAAATCATCTTTCTATTCCAATAATTGACGAAAATGTGATCATTTTATATATGATATTCAGTGGAAAGAAATATGCTTCTCATAGCCTCACGCAACTGACATATATATGTATCCCTTTTACCCTGACAGACTTTCACATATGCTTCTTTGTCTATGGTCACTATTTCTCTTTGTCAATATATGGTCACTATTTCACTTTGTCAATTACAATATATGGTCACTATTTCACTATGATGTTTCATTTCATAATATTGTCGGTTCACTTGTAATAATAATAATAATAATAATGATAATTATAATGATAATGATAATGATAATAATAATAATAATAATAATAATAATAATAATAATAATAATAATAATAATAATAATAATAATAATAATAATAATAATAATAATAATAATAATAATAATAATAATAGTTCTCATAATCAAGTATGGATGTGACAAAAGCATGAGTTAGTGTTATAGCAGTTTTCTCATCTGGACATTGTCTAGTGTATGCTATATTCCTAATGTGGTAATATCCCTTTTTGGACATTTTTATGAATTGTGTTTTTATGTCCATCCTCGAGTCTAATGTGATCCGTGAGTCCACCACATCTGTGGGTGTTATATCAGTGTCGCCCACTCTGACACTGTCAGTGACATTCTTTGTCATTGTGCTGTCTGTCACTACAAACTAGCATTTCAGTTTCCCATCATTTATCTTTATTTTATTTGCAATTAGGAAAGTCCTTACATCATGTACACAATTTTCCAGTTTTTTCTTACTGATGTCTGCCTGTCTATAAGAAGTATTGTTGACAGGGATGTAGATTTGGGTGTCGTTGGCATATATATGGTAATTTAATTAAGCGTGGACCTGATTGCCCACCTTGGCGCATTGTTTCCTGGGCCATAGATATGATTTTATCCATGACATTACATCTGGTTTCCAATCTGTTAATTAATATGTGATGTTCAATGGTGTCAAAGGCCACAGAGGTCGAGTAACAATAAAATCATCGATTTTATGTAATCAAGCTCCTGCAGGATGTCATTTTGTACCCTGAGCAACACAGTTTCTGTGCTATGGAATTCTTTATATGCTGTTTGGAACTTAAAAGTCATTCCTTACAAAGTGCAAGTGTATCAATTGATCTGCTATGGCCCTCTCAGTCAGTTTCATGATATAGGTTAGGTTTGATACCGGTCTGTAATATTTTTTAATAAGTTCCAGCCCCAGCTTCTTCAACTGTGGTTTTATTTATTCAAATACCATCGAGTCACATAGTGATCTATTTATGATGGTCGTAATCATTGGTAGTAGGTCATCCAAGAGGTCATGCAAGATCCATGTTGGAATGGGGTCCAGCTCACATGACCTTTGTGCTGCTTTATTCACCAATATGCAAACATCTTCTGTGTCCAATGGCATGAATTTGTTTGATGTTAAGGAAGGGGATTGTGCATTATTGTTTGTGGCACCACCTGTTGATGAATTTTCACTGTGTGCTATATTATTATTTATATACAAGCAATTTTATTCTATTTTCCCCCCAAAAAAATCATTGAATTTCTCTGCTTGAGAGATCCTAGAGTCTAAATGGGGCATCGGTGTGTCCCTTGCCTTGTCTATGGACTGGTATATGGCCTGGTATGGCCCTTAATATGGCCCTTACCTTTTTAGGGTCATGTTTATTTTCATCCACCAATTTTTCAAAATAATTTGATTGTGATGTTTGTAGTAGGTAATTATATATATTTCTCTGACTATTGTAGAGCTCCTTATCAATGTGCAGTGAGTAGCCCAATGAGGTAGAACCCATGTGTATACACTGTGCCAATATCCATATAATCAAAGATATCCTCTATATGTTTAAGCCCTCTTATACTTCAAGTTTCAGATATACATATGTAAACTACATATCAGTAACCACAAGACTAAACTGGCAGCGTAAAGCATCCTAAACTTTATCATCATATTTAGCTTTGCTAGAATTCAACAGTTTACTCCTGATTAGGTATGCTATGAGTAAACTGTCATATATATCTTTAGTTTACTTCTGGTTATATATGATAAAAATAAACTTTTGTGTAATGTGTAAGTATACTCCTGTTTATCAACTTTGTGTGTAAACATGTCTATACTTTTTAAGTTTACTTCTGGTTGTGATTGACATAAGCTAACATTCATATACAGCATATGTTTAACACTGTTTATGCACTGTCTACATATACATCTCTGATAAGGTACAATATTGGAAACCTTTGTATACTGCATATGTTTAGTCTTGTTTATGAACTGTGAATATAAACATTTTTATACTTTCTAAGTTTACTTATGGATATATATGATGTAATATAAAGCTATATATACTGTATGTTTACTTGCACTGTAGATAATTGAAGCATGATATGAACGTTGCCACTCCTTAAAATTTGAAATGGTGAACCAGTGGGGGATTGTTATCTGGTAATAATTAAGTGTTTCCTGCCACAAACCCCTTGTGTAAACATGAAGTTTATAACATTCTTCATGCTTTGAATATATGTATCTGGCACTCTCAATTGTAGGGCAAACATGTGTAAGCAGGAGCTTTATTGTGTCATCTGAGCAAAACAAGGTTTCTGTTTAAATCTCTTAGATATCTCTTATTTCATGATTCTTATGATGTTTAGATACTGATAGGACTTTTCAGATTGAAAAAATGTCTAAATCGCGCCTGACGTTTTTTACACTTTTATGGTACTATATATCCTTCAGATCTCTTAGATATCTCTTATTCCATGATTCTTACGATGTTTAGATACTGATAGGACTTTTCAGATTGAAAAAATTTTCACTACAAGCCAAGATATTAGCAAATCTTGGATAGTAAGTGACAAAAAGAGTAGAAAATGTCTCAATCGCGCCTGGCGTTTTTTACACTTTTATGGTACTATATAACATTCAGATCTCATAGATATCTCTTATTTCATGATTCTTATGATGTTTAGATACTGATAGGACTTTTCAGATTGAAAAAATGTTCACTACAAGCCAAGATATTAGCAAATCTTGGATAGTAAGTGACAAAAAAAGTATAAAATGTCTAAATCGCGCCTGACGTTTTTTACACTTTTATGGTACTATATTACATTCAGATCTCATAGATATCTCTTATTTCCTGATTCTTATGATGTTTAGATACTTATAGGACTTTTCAGATTGAAAAAAGGTTCACTACAAGCCAAGATACTAGCAAATCTTGGATAGTAAGTGACAAAAAGAGTATAAAATGTCTAAATCATGCCTGGCGGTATTTACACTTTTATGGTACTATATAACATTCAGATCTCATAGATATCTCTTATTTCATGATTCTTATGATGTTAAGATACTGATAGGACTTTTCAGATTGAGAAAATGTTCACTACAAGCCAAGATATTAGCAAATCTTGGATAGTAAGTGACAAAAAGAGTATAAAATGTCTAAATCGCGCCTGGCGGTTTTTACACTTTTATGGTACTATATAACATTCAAATCTCATAGATATCTCTTATTTCATGATTCTTATGATGTTTAGATACTTATAGGACTTTTCAGATTGAAAAAAGGTTCACTACAAGCCAAGATACTAGCAAATCTTGGATAGTAAGTGACAAAAAGAGTATAAAATGTCTAAATCGCGCCTGGCGGTATTTACACTTTTATGGTACTATATAACATTCAGATCTCATAGATATCTCTTATTTCATGATTCTTATGATGTTTAGATACTGATAGGACTTTTCAGATTGAAAAAAGGTTCACTACAAGCCAAGATACTAGCAAATCTTGGATAGTAAGTGACAAAAAGAGTAGAAAATGTCTAAATCGCGCCTGGCGTTTTTTACACTTTTATGGTACTATATAACATTCAGATCTCATAGATATCTCTTATTTTATGATTCTTATGATGTTTAGATACTGATAGGACTTTTCAGATTGAAAAAATGTTCACTACAAGCCAAGATATTGGCAAATCTTGGATAGTAAGTCACAAAAAGAATATAAAATGTTTAAATTGCGCCTGACGTTTTTTACACTTTTATGGTACTATATAACATTCAGATCTCTTAGATATCTCTTATTTCATTATTCTTATGATGTTAAGATACTGATCTTATGATGTTTAGATACTGATAGGACTTTTCAGATTGAAAAAATGTTCACTACAAGCCAAGATATTAGCAAATCTTGGATAGTAAGTCACAAAAAGAGTATAAAATGTCTAAATTGCGCCTGACGTTTTTTACACTTTTATGGTACTATATAACACTCAGATCTCTTAGATATCTCTTAATCCATGATTCTTACGATGTTTAGATACTGATAGGACTTTTCAGATTGAAAAAATGTTCACTACAAGCCAAGATATTAGCAAATCTTGGATAGTAAGTGACAAAAAGAGTATAAAATGTCTAAATCGCGCCTGACGTTTTTTATACTTTTATGGTACTATATAACATTCAGATCTCATAGATATCTCTTATTTCATGATTCTTATGATGTTTAGATACTGATAGGACTTTTCAGATTGAAAAAATGTTCACTACAAGCCAAGATATTAGTAAATCTTGGATAGTAAGTGACAAAAAGAGTATAAAAAGTCTAAATTGCGCCTGACGTTTTTTACACTTTTATGGTACTATATAACATTCAGATCTCTTAGATATTTCTTATTTAATGATTTTCATGATGTTTAGATACTGATAGGACTTTTCAGATTGAAAAAATGTTCACTACAAGCCAAGATATTAGCAAATCTTGGATAGTAAGTGACAAAAAGAGTATAAAATGTCTAAATCGCGCCTGACGTTTTTTATACTTTTATGGTACTATATAACATTCAGATCTCATAGATATCTCTTATTTCATGATTCTTATGATGTTTAGATACTGATAGGACTTTTCAGATTGAAAAAATGTTCACTACAAGCCAAGATATTAGTAAATCTTGGATAGTAAGTGACAAAAAGAGTATAAAAAGTCTAAATCGCGCCTGACGTTTTTTACACTTTTATGGTACTATATAACATTCAGATCTCTCAGATATCTCTTATTTCATGATTCTCATGATGTTTAGATACTGATAGGACTTTTCAGATTGAAAAAATGTTCACTACAAGCCAAGATATTAGCAAATCTTGAATAGTAAGTGACAAAAAGAGTATAAAATGTCTAAATTGCGCCTGACGTTTTTTACACTTTTATGGTACTATGTAACATTCAGATCTCTTAGATATCTCTTATTTCATGATTCTGATGATGTTTAGATACTGATAGGACTTTTCAGATTGAAAAAATTTTCACTACAAGCCAAGATAATAGCAAATCTTGGATAGTAAGTGACAAAAAGAGTATAAAATGTCTAAATCGCGCCTGGCGTTTTTTACACTTTTATGGTATTATATAACATTCAGATCTCTTAGATATCTCTTATTTCATGATTGTTATGTTGTATAGATACTGATAGGACTTTTTAGAGTGGAGATATATATGCACTAGAAACAAAAATATTGACAAATCTTGGATTGTATGTCAGGGAAAATATCAAAATAAAAAAAGTGCCGTCTTTTAGCCTTGCACCACAAGTTTTAATCACCAGACCCTCTGGCCTTTAGGTCCTGGTATGGGTTTCTCATCTATGGGCCCTCGTCCCTGTTTTGAAATCTTCATATGTGAATTAGTAGCTGGCCTTTTAAAAATTGGGTCAGCAACAATTTGCCCTGACCCCACTTGATACCCCATGGAGACTGTCGCCATGACAACCAAGGTTAATCAAGTGCTCATCCCAGCCACATCCAGTAGCTATTTATATTTTGTGATGCAAGTGAGACAGCACAGGGATGCAGTGAAATGAATTGAACTTAAATCTGATGAGATTCAAGATCAGTCTTGATCATCACTATACTTGGCAAATCTGTAGTGATGATTTGAAGAAGGTTAAAGTGAGAATCCTGGACCAATTATAAAATCTTTATGATAGTGTGCTGGCTTTCTCAACAGGAGTTAATTAATTCTTAGAGTAATATAGCTTGAGGTGACAAGTTGGAGAGGTTGGAAAAATACCCCACAGAGAACAGAGAGAGCCGCTAACCACAACACAGGGATAACATCTGATCAGAGATAACTTTGTGTCCAAGCTTGGTTGCTGCCTGAGATTATCCCTGCTTCCCAAACTTTTGACTATTACTCTAAGATTAATTGTACCTTAGTGCAGTGACCTAGAAGAACTAATGAGGGGTGAGAGGCTTGGTGGTGGGAAAACAGCTATTCTTCCTTTGTGTCCCAAGCTGTTAGGACATGTTTACAAAATGCTTACACAGGATGCTAACCACCATCCAGCAAGAGGCTGACACGTGTAATACAAGCCTCACTCTGTTACAGGCTTTTGCAAAGGAAAGACATTTAAACTGTTATTTTGGATATATATTTTTCCAGACTTTATCCTAACCCAGATGCCATCTACATGGAATTTTCAGCATCATGATTTGGACAATGTTTGAACAAAGAGACATCCACTGTAATCTACCAGTATTTTCTTTCATTTCAGGGCTGCTTGTTTCCAGGCAAGGTCAATGACCTTTTACCAAGCTACCAGGCTGGGCACCATTCATATCAGGATCCTGATAAAACACATCACATGCAAATGAAAGAAATGTCCCTTTCAATTTTTTTCTTTCAGGACTAAACAAGGTCGATGACCTTTTACCAGTTATCAATGACCTTTTCACGTACCTTTCAAGGATATATATGTACTAAAATCATTCCTGTTCTTTAAGATTTCAGGACTGTTTGTTTCCAGGAAAGGCCAATAATTGATAAAAAGGGAAGGTCAATGACCTTCCAGGTAAGGTCAATTATTAATAAAAAGGGAAGGTCAATGACCTTTTAACAGTTTTTGTACTGTTTTCAGAAGGGAGCCAGTGACTGTTTTCAGAAGGGAGCCAGTGACAAAGTAAAGACGCATATTAAGCAAGGACAAACTCACTATTATAATACTTCAAGTGACCCTTTCATTTTTTGTTTCTTTTCAGCACAAATTGATTACAAGCAAGGTCAATGACCTTTTACAAGTCTTTGCATGGTCTGTTCTTACAAGAGGTTTGATATGAAACCCCAGATAGCTCTAAAGTGTCAATTACTGTTTCTTAATAAGTAAGGTCAATGAGTTTGTTAATAAGTAAGGTCAATGACCTTTTCTTATAAGGGATGGGATTAGGATGATTGTATACCATTAGGAAATATAGAAATGAATATTTTTATACTTTTTATACATTTTAGGCAAGGGCACTGACTGTTTGTCAAGCAAAATGCCAATAGCGTTTTGTCAGACAAGGTCAATGACCTTTCACCAGTCTGGAATATTCTAACAGAACCTGATAGAAAATATTGTATGTGTACCAATTAGAGATAAAATAACTTAATATCCCATTCATTTTATTCACTTTCAGGAAAGCTTCTTTTCAGACAGGAACCAGTTTGTCTTAAAATCTGAAAAAGGGCCTAATATAAAAGGTCAACAAATATAACCTTCGATATGCATATTTTTAGGATAGCTGGCTTGTTTATCAGTTTTTGCTATGTTGTTTGTCAATAATAAATTTAAAATGTTATATTTGTGGTACATTTTGGGGGTAATTACATATTGTGCTGGTAAATAAACTGACATTTATAATTCAGGAAAGGTCTTTTAAAGGTAGAATAAACTTACATATACAGTGGAAGATAGGTCCTGTAAACATCACATAAACTGGCATATTCTGTGGGGATAAATTCTTGTATCAAATAAACTGGCATAAACAGCGGGGGGAAAGGTCCTGTAAATATCACATAAACTAGCATATACAGTGGGAGATAGGTCCTTTATATATCATATAAACTGACATATACAGTCGGAGATAGGTCCTGTATATATCATATAAACTGACATATACAGTCGGAGATAGGTCCTGTATATATCATATAAACTGACATATACAGTCGGAGATAGGTCCTGTATATATCATATAAACTGACATATACAGTCGGAGAAAGGTCCTGTATATATCATATAAACTGGCATATACAACAGAGGATAGGTCCTGAAAATATCATATAAACTGGAATATACAACAGAGGATAGGGTCCTTAAATATCATATAAACAGTATAATTAAGCCCTGTATACATCACTTAAACTGACATATCCAGTGGAGGATAGCTCTTCTATATATCATGTAAACTGATATATACGTTGCAGGATAGGTCATATAACCTTACATAAACAGTGGCGTGTATGTTCGTCAGGCAATGTTCTCCATATATACTGTTCAAGTTTATGAGTGTTTATCTGTTTAATCATGTATATCAGTTGAATGTATAGCCATTAAATATCAGCTATCAGTAAAATGTTTATCGAAGTAAACGAGCTTATCCAAGCATAAACAGGAGAGTAAATTTTAAGTAAGTTGTATATATACTGCTGTCAGTTTTTTTAAGTGTGGCACTGTATTGGTGTATTTTCCTGGTGCTTTATATTAATAAACAGTGTGCTGATATGAGGATATTCGCACAGTGATAAAGCCAGCAGTATTATTTCACTTTTGCTGCACTTACAAAACATGAACAGTGCGGAAAGTCAGCAAGAAAACCAAACTGGTGAATTTTGAAGTGACAGTTGAAGTAGCATAAGAATCTTCACCTTTAGTGGAACCAGCCAAGTGTGACCAGCAGCACAGGTGGCATGCAGCACAGAAAGTGACCTCAACCAGTGATAGCTAATCTATTAACTGAGTCAGGGCTACGTGTAGACTGTTTCAAGGCAGAGGTCATGTTTACAAACATGCATCAGACACAACAACAGCTGACTAGACCTCTGACACTCAAAATTCCAACAAGAAATGTTGAAAGGATAAGAGATATTATATATAATAGTAGATGGATTGAAAGAGGTAATTAATGTGTCAGACATGAAAGCAGTGCAGATTACACAGAGGGAATGTTATGTGACTCTTAAATCAAGTGATGTGAAAGAAAAAATGAAAAATGATGGAAAAAAACATTGGCAATCAATTCTTACAACCACAAGAATGGAGAATACCAGGAAGGAGAAGGGAAGAAAAAGAGGAATGTGGAGGAGAAGATGAGGTCTTTGTCTCTACTCCAGAGAGAGATATGAGCCTTTGTCTAGGGCACTCTGTGCTTAAGAACCTGAAAGCAGGAAAGAGTAAAATGTCTTTAATAGCTGAGTGGGACCCAAAAGTAGACATTATGACAGAAATAGAAAAAGAAGGAGAGAAGGATAGAATAAGAGAAGTTGTAGTCCACCTCAAAATAAATGATCTGTATGGTAGGAGAGAAGTGCAGATGGAGGATCCATTCATCTCAATAACACAGCAGGTCCAGAATCTGAAAGAGACTTTCCCAGAAAAGGTTGTGATACTCTCAAGTGTACTTCCAGTAGCAGGTGAGAAATAAGAAGTGGAAAATCAGAATATGGACTGTTATAACAATTAGCAAATAGAAGATAATGTGTATTTCCAAGATAATAAAGAAGTGTTCTAGCCAAAAGGAGTAATAGAAGAAAGTCTGTATTCCAGCACAGACAAGAAGGGGACACACATAAGTGATGAAGGTCAAAAACATCTTCCCCAACATATCAGTAAAACCATTAGGATGGTACAAGATGTAAGAGAGTGGAATGAAACACAGACACCTAAAAAAGGGAAAGATCATACATGAGTGCCACATCACCACCGGTACACCGTACAGAGGTAAAACACCCCAGACCACAGTAAGCATTCATAATAAAACACTAAGTCTTTTGTCTCTTAATGTGAGATGCCTGAACCAGAGAAATAAAAGGCATAAAGTTTTCTATTGGCTCAGGAAACAAGAGGCTGATGTAATATTGCTACAAGAAGCACACTGTGGGGGTGAAGGTGATGTGATTAAGTGGAAGAGAGAGTGGGACTCTGAGAGTGCGTGGTTGAGTGTGTCAAGGAGCAGCAGAGCAGTTGCGATATTGATAAATAGAAGGTGTTCGGGTAAAATTATAAAAAGTGCTTTTATAGACAATGGAAGGACAATGTTTGTAGATTTAAGATATGAAGAGGAAGAAATGAAAATAATAAATGTGTATGCCCCATACAATGGACAGGAGACAAAAGGCTATTTTAAAACTCTAAGAAAAGTTATAAAGACAAGAGAGTGATAGTAGGTGGGGATTATAATTGTATTTTGAGAGAAATGGAGAGAACTCGAACTAATGAAGAAGGCCGCAAAGAACTGCATCAGTTCATAAAAGAATGTAACCTTGAGGATATCTTTAAGAGAAGATATCCAAATACACTTACCATAGTCCTGATGGTGACCCTGTCTCCAGAATTGATATGTGGCTAAGAGACACAGGCTTAGACCATACTGTAAAACAGGTTAAAGCCAAATATGGTCCCGTGCCAGATCACAAAGTCATAATCCAGGATATGGACTTGACGGAAGAAGACAGGGGAGATGGGAGATGGAAGATGAATGATAGTGTGATTTTAACAGAAGTTTACAAAGAAACATTTAACAAATTTTGGAGAGAGTGTAAAGAAAAGACACATCTCTATAAAAACAGAAGAGAATGGTGCGAGGAGACAAAAAGGACAATAAAAGAGATAACAGTATGCATATCAACAAAAAAAAATATGATGAGATAAAGCACATTGAAGAAGTGGAAAATGAGTTGCACAATGCTGAAAGGTTAGGAGACAAAGAAATGTGGCAGGACATGAAACAGGAATACAAGAATACGAGCATGTGCAAACTGGTTTGAGAAGGGTGAGAAATCAATGAAATATTTCCATACTTGGGAAATGCGTAGAGGTAAAGATAAACAGTGAAAGGAGATAAGAGATGAAATTGGAGTTTTTAGAAGAGGAATTGATAATGTGTTAAAGTGTCAGTCAGAATTTTATGAAAAGTTGTATACAGCCCAGGGAATAGACCTTGATGCCGATAACCAGCTTTTGGAGAATGTAACTGATTCACTGTCAGTAGACCAGGCAGAACAGTGTGTCACAAATATAACAATTGAAGAGTGTGAAAAGCACATAAAATGTCTCAAATTAGACCCGCCCAGGATTAGATGGCATTACCAATATGTTTTATAAAGTGTATTGGAATGTAATTAAAGTTGAATTTATGCAAGTGTTGTGTGAAATCTTGAAAATGAGTGTTCACCATCACAATATACAGGAGTCATAATTTTTCACTATAAGGATAGAGAAAGAAAAGTCCTTACCAATTGGTGTCCTATAATTCCCCTGAACACTGATTTCAGAATTATTGAAAAGATAATTGCTGGAAGGTTGAAAACTGTCCTTCCATGTCAAGATCAGAAGGCGTACATAGAAGGGGCTAATATTGATGATAGTGTGAGGCTGAATGAGGATGTTATAACTCATTGTCAAATGAACAACATAAATGGTGTGATTTGACCATGTAGAGTGGGACTGGCTTTACATGGTGTTACAGAAGTATGGTTTTAATGACAAATGTATTAGTTGGATAAGAATGTTATATAAATGTGCAAAAAGCTGTGTTTTTACAAATGGATACATGTCAAGAAAATTCCCATTAACCAAAGGAGTACGCCAAGGCTCACCCTTATCTGCATATTTGTACATATTGCAGACAGAGCTATTAGCTGAGGCTATAAGAAGGTGTGACCACATAAATGGGATAAAGCTTGACAATAATGACACACAAAACTACATATCAGATGTCAAATCATTTGACGAATATTGGAAAATGCTCAAATTGTACAGTAAGGCATCAGGTGCCAAGATAAATGAGGTGAAAACCAAAGTTATGAGAGTTAGAGATGATAAAGATTGGCAAACTGATGTAAATTTTCAAGCGGTGAAGAAGATAAAAGCCCTTGGTGTGATACAAAGTGAAGTCAAACATAATGATACAACTTACTGGAAAGACAAACTAAAAAGATGTGAAAAGAAAGTGAAAGTCTGGAAACAGAGAAACCTTGCATTTAGAGGAAAGGTACATATTCAGTCCCTGATAATGGGCATGATGTTATATGCAGTAAAACTAAAAATCCCAAAGAGATAAAAGGGGATCTTGAAAAGATCATGTGGAGGTTTTTGTGGGATGAGAAAACTGAAAGAGTGAAAAGAATAGTGTGTGTGAGAGAGAGAGAAAATGGTGGGTTGGCTATGCCCCATCTTGATAGTGTCATTAATGCAAACAGTGATGATGCTAATAAGAATATTAAGTGGTAAAGCTGAGAGATGGAAAATACGACTGAGGCAATATTTTAAGTGTTTAGATAAAGAGTATAATGAAGAATGCTTTGCCTTGAAGATATCAAATAGTGAAGATGAATTATATGAAAAGAGAATACCATCTTATTACAAAGGTTGCATTTAGGCATGGCAAGTTCAGAAGGGTATGCGAAAAGACATAGACAAAGTCTGATATACTGTATCAATACTTATGTTGTAATGAAAAGATCAAGGTGAATGGAAAAACATTAAGTGACCCAGTGTGGGCAAAGTGTGGAATTATGAAAAGAAAGATGTGATTGATAATAATGGTAACCTACGAATACAAACATTAGAGAGAACAGTGCCAGATAAGGCTGCAATTACATTAAAGATGAACAAAATACTTGCAGCAATCCCAAAACACTGGAAAGAGAAAATAAGAAATGATACAAACAATGCAACAGACATACTTGATGAAATGAACACTATTATGATTAAAGATCAGAGGAGAGACATACAAACATTAAAGTGAAAAGAAGTGTATGAGTGGTTCATTAATGCAATTGAACCATAAAAAGTAGAGCTGAAAATGAATGGGAAATGAATTTTAACAAAGAAATGAACTGGAAAAAATATCTTTAAGATATTAAATGATACTTGCAAGTTAATCCATGATCGGAAAGTGAATGATTTTAACTGGAAATGGACAGAACAAAAGTTAGAAAAGATTGGACTCTCAAATGGTTTGTGTAGTAAATGTGCAATAGAGTAGGAAGACCTAGAACATTTATTATATCTTTGTGAATGCATAGATGGTGTGTGGGATGAAGTGCAAAACATGCGGTAACAAATAGACAATGCAAATATCAAAATTGGATTTGAAATAATCATATTTGGGACACTTGGAAATAGTGGGTCAAAAGACACTTTGAATAACATTATGATAAACTTCATAATTGGTGAAACAAAGTGGTTGATATGGAAAAGCAGAAATTCATGTAAATATGATGGGAACTGGGAAACTCCTCTTGATATAATACACAGACTGAAAGGACTGAAAGGACAATTAAGAAGAACATACTAGAAAGAATGGGAAAGATAAAGATTGTGAATATTCTAAGAAAGCTATTTTAAATGTAACACTAACTGTGAACAATAATATGCTAGAATGAGAATTAAATATGATTAAAAAAAGAATTTAAAAAAAAAAAAAAAAATCAATGTGCAGGTCAGTTTTTTTCATCTTCCTCTCCTGTTTAGTGTCATAGTAATCCACCAGTTCAGCCAAGTAAAGGTGTTCCCAGTCAGAGAATTGGTTAATTAGGGATTTGAGGTCAGTCCTGAGAGACTCCATGCCCTTATCATTTCTTCATTGGGTAGTTTTTTTAAGGTAATTTCGGTGGAGCTATGTTCAGACATATTTAGATCGGATATATAGTCATCTACAGGATGGTTACCCAGAGTGTTGTTACCCTTGAAGGTTATGATAAGATCCAGAGGGTTCCCTAACCTGTGGGTTGGCTCTCCAACCTATTGTGTCATGTCAAAGGTAGATAGGATGTGTGAACCTGTGTGAACTCATCATAGAATCTGAATAGGTATCTTTAATTTTCTTTGAGGGATCAGGTCGATATATGACTAAAAGGGTAGCTTTTTTATCTTTGCTTTGTAGGGATACCTCCATGAGTTCCATTGTTTTGACCAAGGGTTGTGTGTTTATATTCAGTTTGAACTGAAGCTCCCCCTTTGTGTAGCAAAGCAATACCACCCCCAGAGCGGCCAAACCTGAGGATTGATAGTAGTTCTAGATTACCCTCCTTGAGGTTGTTAATGACCATGTCATTCTCAATTTCATGCAACCAAGTGTATTTTCAACTAAGGTTATTTTCAAGGAAGTAATCCTTTATCGTTAATACCTTCGGGGAGATTGATTGGAAATTACAGGATCCAATTATCCATTGAGATGAGGTGCCAGCTCATGAGGCAGATTTGGATTTTTAAATGTATCTTGTTTTGTTTTATTCATTCATTCTGATTCATGTGCGGGTGTAACACTGTTCTCAGCTTGCATTAAGTTCGGCCAGAGCAAGATATGAGGTAAGCCAGACTCTGGCCAGAGCCACCAAGCGATGGACTATTAAACCAGCTTTTACAACCCCCACTATAACAAATACGCATTGTATTTATTTCACTTGTAATTTTTGATCTATACTTGTTTTAAGATATAACTGTATGGTTTTGATCTATGTATTTCTTTGTGATAAATAAAGGTAATTTATTTATAATATTTAATAATGCCTTGCAGGAATCATTTTCTCCTAGGTTCCCAGTGTTTTTCCAGATTGGATTAGGGATACATCTGGCCAACAGTGGTTTAGCTTGTGTATTCATTTATTATTTTTATGAGATTTTCTTCCAATTTCTTTTTTTGATGTTATGTGTGTATGGAGCATTATTATGCAGGAATTTGAAAAACTTTTCACTGGTATTATATAAAAGATTTTATGGCTACTGTCATGATTGAAATTATCATATGACATATTTCATGGGTAAAGTTTGGAAACATATTGAAATAAATTGTCATTTGAGTTATTTTTTTTATCAACTTTGCATGTGCAGGGTAATATTACATGTAAGGAAGACACATCATTCAACCATTTCAAGTACCACAATTCTTTATTACAGGTTAATTTACAAATTAGCGTGTCCATCTTTTTTATGATTTCTTGAACATCAGTAGAAGCGTTACAATCAGTGCACATGTCAAAGCTGATATTTTTACATAGTTGACCCCATACACTATTGTAATGTCAATACTGCTGGTGTTTTTTTTTCTTTGCGGAACTTCTGAGGGCTTATCTCTGGTCATGTGGTTTATAGTTGCCCCTGGGGTTTGCATAGAGGTTGTTTGTTTGTTTGTTTGGGGTTTTACATCACTTTCAACATTATTTCAGTCATTTCATGATGAGACCTACTTGTAGCAGATATAGTGCTGCCTCACTGAATTGTCATGTCGCAGGTCCTTGGCATGACAACCCACCCGGTAACAGGTTTACAAGGACAACGGGTTAACCCTTTTGGCACGGGCCTCAGCTCATGTGCGATATTGTATCATGAATTCAATCTCAGCATGGCCGGGGATCAAACTCACGACCTTTGGAACACCACAGAGGAACTGATGCTAATAAGCTGGCGCTCTAACCAACTGCGCCACGGCCAGTGGCCTTGCATGGAGGTTGTGATTGAGCATTGTGTGAGCACTCAGTATTGTACGATGTATGCCATCCTCTTCAACTTTCTGCAGATTTTCTTGCCGTATATACCTTGCTCCACCTCAGTTAACCTGAAGCAGATAACTATTCCCATGAAAGTGGTCCGGGATTTCAGGAAGGCCTTATTTCTAAGGGATCTCAGTCTGTCATTTTATCAATACTTGTATCATGGACCCAAGACCAATCAACATCCACTTCTGGTTTTCAATGATATCCTGATATACCAAATTAGTGATGGTCAGTATTTTCCTTTGCCATCATAGGTCATGACCTTTTCTGGGGGCAGTTGTATGGGAGTCTCTGCCATAGCGCATTTTTTGGAGCAGGTTATCTCTGAATTTCTCAGCAATTTTGGTTTCAGCTCTATTAAGTTTTGAAGAATCATGTTTTAGTTTGAGTTCAGTGTTTGCATATTTCCTAACATTCTCCTCTGCTTCCACCAGTTTCCTAATTGTTTCCTCCTTTTCCTCACTCTCTCTTTTCAGTCTTGCATAATTCTCTGTTTTTCCCGTCAGCATGGTCATCAATTCGTCCATGTTGAAATCAATATCATCTTGTTGTATAGGAGATTCTGCTTTTTGGGGTACTTCTGTCACTTCCATTGATGTTTTGTTAGTGGCGCCCTCAGGTGTTCAAAGTTTAAATATAAATAATTTGAACAGCTAACACAAATTGTATTGTCTCCAACTGTCTGAATTTTAGTCAGCCATTGCAAATAATAGAAAAAATATTTCTTAAAACCAATGATACAAACTGTTCTTGTTTGTTTCACTGAGTAATAAAATGGCACCACTTGTAATTGTTTATACAGAACCTTGGTAATTAAAAACTCACAGCAACTTGCACAATTCATTTCATGTCAGGCCCATGTCAGGTGTTTTTAATTTACCTCTACAATACTGATTCATAGCCCTCCTATCTGCAGTGTACAAGATATATTCTTGTGTTACTAACAACAGGCTTGTAGATTATCTAGAGGACAATAATTTGTATGCTGATGAGCAAAATGGTTTTAGAAAAGGCAGATCATGCTCAAAATATATATTTACTGTTACATCCATTATCAGAAATAGAAAATCACACTTGTAAGTCTACATACACTGCCTTTCTTGATGCCGAGAAGGCTTTTGACAGGGTAGACAGAAATATTTTACCATATGAAATACTCTCTGTTGGAATAACTGGACATATATACATATATATATGTATATATATGAGAATAATAAGTCTATTTATAATGATGCTAAATGTTCTATCAATGTAAATAATATGCTGACTGCATGGTTTCAGACTGAAAATGGTGTAAAGAAGTGGGATACATTATCACCCACCCTGTTTAATATTTGTTATTAATAATTTAGTCACTGATGTAAATAATCTTAATATTGGTGTATCAATTGGTGATACACATCTGAGCATATTGTTATATGCAAATGATATTAGTTTGATTGCTGAGTCAGCAGAACATTTACAAATAATGTAAGTTACTATATAAATGGAGCATGAAATGGTCAAATTCAATGTCAGGAAATCAAATGTTGTACATTTTAAAATTCCAAGGTCATTAAAAACAGATTTTAATTTCCACCTTGGAAATGTTAATTTTGTGACTCAATATAAGTACATTGGTATTATATTGAATGAATTTTTAAACTATGCTTCTGCCCAAACACTGTCTGAAGCAGCAAACAGGAACCTAGGTGCCATAATCAACAAGTACAAGACTATAAATGGCCAGAGCTATTATACTTATACAAGATTGTTTCAGAGTGGTGTAAATCCAATACTAGATTATTGTAGTGAAATCTCAGGTTTTAAAACATACAAGTAGATTGATGTTATCCAGGATAAAGCCATCAGAATTTACTGCCATCAGTGGTAATATGGGATGGACATGTAGTGATGTCAGGCATAAAATTTGTATGTTAGGATTGTGGAATAGATTAGTTAAAATGAATGTTTCAAGATTACACAGAAAAATACCAGAATGGGATACGCCTGTAGGTGGTAACACATTGTCTTCTAATCTCAGATCACTACTTACAACCATTGATCAACCACAATCATCTTTGAACAGAAACACCATTTGTATAAATAGATCATGGGGTTCATTACTTGAAATATACTGCAACCAATGGAAAAGTGATATATTGAACAAAGAGAGAAAAGCTTTCCCACCAGTATGCTGCAAAAATGCTGCAAGTCCTGCACATGATACCATATTTAAACAAAATCATGTTGATCTTTTGGAAAATAAACCTAATACAATACCGAAATTTGGCATTTGCATCAAAGAATCTTTAAAATCTTTAAACAAAAATCCAAATAGCTAAATTTCAATATCCAGAAACACTTCCATGGACCTGTGGAACTTTAAATATTAATGTAGCCATGTCAGAATGAAAGAAATACTCAACAGATCCATCCCTTTATATAACTAGACATAAAGAAATTAAATCTATTTTCACTGGATATCAGTGTATATACACTGATGGATCATTTGATGATGACAGGACTGCTGCAGGTGCTGTTAAGGGCAATCATATTTATTCAGAATATCTGAATCAACTATTTATTCTACCGAATGTTATACTTTGTACCAGGCTTTAGGTCATGTGGAACCTTCTCCAGATCAACACATTTTTAATATTTTCTGGTTCTTTGTCTTCTTTACAAACACTGAAAGCAAAGGATTGAAACAATCCTTTTATTTACAATATCCTTGAATGCCATCATAGACTCTGTACTGAGGAAAATAAAGATATTTGTTTTTAATGGATCCCCAGTCACATTGATATCCAAGGAAATGAGGCTGTTGACCAAGTTGCCAAAACAGTCAATGGTTTTCCCTTCTTATTTCAGGCCAAGGGCCGTGGCACAGTTGGTTAGAGTGCCAGCTTATTAGCACCAGTTCCTCTGTGGTGATCCAAGGGTCGTGGGTTCGATCCCCCGCCATGGCGAGGTTGAATTCATGATACAATTCCACACATGAGCCCTTGTGCAAAGGGTTAACCCGTTGTCCTTGTAAATCTGTGACCGGGTGGGTTGTCATGTCAAGGACCTGCAACATGACAATTCAGTGAGGCAGCACTATATCTGCTACAAGTAGGTCTCATCACAAAATGACCGAAATAATGATGAAAGTGATGTAAACCCCAAAACAAACAAATCCCTTCTTATTTCACTCTTGCACATGACCACCAGTTGAGGTCTCATTCTGTGCCATCTGGTTATATAATTTTTCTTTCATCTGGGACCTATATTTTGTGTATAACGTCCTGGAATGTTTTCATTGGAAAGTAAATACTTTTACAGCTTGTGTAGGACCAGGATACTTGTGTGCCTTGCTAAACATACTTTAACACACAAAACATTGTATTTCCATTACCATACAGTAGCAGTTACAAGCTGAAAACTGCACATGCCATTTACATATCATAGTTAATTTAACAATATGTACTTAGTCGGTAGAAAATTTAATATTGTTTTGCAAGGCATTTTCATCCAGAAAACATTACCTCCAAGGATATACATTTACAATAAAATTTTACTTTTAATAGACTTTAGTCTGTTTCAGGAATGCAATTAATCTACCTTGTCTTTTGTTTTGTTTCAGAATTGCTAGGTTTCAGACAGGGTCAATGAGAAGGTCAGTCTAATTACTGTTAAATATTGTTTACATCGTTTTCAACTGTTACATTAGTTCAGTCATTTTGTGATGTGACCTACTTGAAGCAGATAGAGTGCTGCCTCACTGAATTGTTATGAACGGGCTGAAGCTCACACCAGAAATTGTATCATGAGTTCAACCTCGGTATGGAACAGGAACTGGTGTATTGCTATAGCACTCTAACCAACCGCTCCACAGCGCCCCTATTATTGTTATTAGCTAACCTAAAGAGAAATTACTGAGGAATTCAATGCTTTTTAACCAATATACAGGTTTCGAGCATTAGATATGCCAGTTCAAATAGAAATTGGAAAATTCTGTGGCTAAAATTATTGTTGGGTGACTTTATTACAGAATATGGAGTAAATTCATGGGTTTTGCAAATAAATGGTTATCTAGCATCGAGAATCAGCTATTCCTTCAACTGGGATCGGTCCTCAAATTTAACAGAGCATTCTAGCTTGATTGCAAAAGGGCTATTCTCCATGATGTGGACCTTCCAATAGCAGATGTGCATTTGTCCAAAGTCAACAGATGGTACATTTATGTGTTTCTACTGGTCTTAGCAATAATTTAACTTTATTATTAATTTAGGACCACTTTGTGTCAACTCTGGAAAAATTGCTATGACTTTATTAATTAACGACTTTAGAGAAAATTTTATTAAAATGAAAATGAAATTTTTAATAAAATGAAAATGAAATAGATATAATAACACATGGCTTATATTCTTTAAAATTTATTCATATCCTCAAGCTCTTTGTTAAAGGAGGGGGTTCAAGTATAAAAGGAAGGGGGTGGAGCCTATTAAACAGGTCTTGACCATCAAAACACCCAGAGCTCAGCCAGTATAAATTGAATACATTCTAATATATTTGTTACTTTCTAATAGAAATGTGTGATACTTGGTACAATGCTGCATGAACACAAGGGCTACAACATATTTTAACCTGAAATCTAAATGTTTGATATCAAAGCTCTTTTAAACAATAAAAGTGTTCTGAGATTTAAATTATTTTGAATTTGATTGACAGTTGACACTGTGTGTGAGATGTGGGTTTAGGTTTGTTTATAAATACCAAGCACATGGCTGAGTGCATGTGTCCAGCATGTTACAACATATTTGCGGTTTTACCCCATACCTCCCATGGGCTAGATGTTGCTGCAGCTGGGTGGGGAGCGGTCAACTTCAGAGACTCGTTATATAACTTGTGTAAAGATAAGAATCTGATTTCCTGGTCCTCCTCAGATAAACTTTTCAGTGCTTAATTTATGTTTTCTGAATGGTCCAAAAGTTTTTGATTGATAAACATGTAAATAATGACATATGCACACTTTAAATTATAAGGTTCACCTTTTCTGTTTTTATTCTCTTCCCCCTCTCTTTATGAGACCAAGGAGGAGGACTGTCACTGAGATAGTCAGCGGGGTTAATGCAGGGTGGTGTGATACAACCCCTTTCTTGCCTATGTCTACAAACAACCTGCCCAGCCACCAGCAGCATCCAGTGGGCTGTGAGTGGACAGTTTGACCAACGGTCAACTTGTGAGGTAGCTGTGTTGTGTGGAGCAGCACCAATCAGCAGCTGGGGCAAAATCTGGGGTGGGGTTAACTGACCGTACGGCTTTTCAGGGGTACTGGACCCCCCTCTTTAAGATCTGTTATCGTTAAAGTTAGATCAGTCAAATATTATTATTGTTAGCTGTTGAAGAGCCAATGTTACACACGGGAACTATATATTGAAACCCTTATATTGAAGATAATATAACTGATTAGGAAAACAATACAAGGAATTTTACTTTGAATCTTTTGAATTAAATAATAATATTAAATATTTTGAAAGCAATATTGAAACTCTTATATAACAGACAATATAATTGATTAGGAAAACAATACAAGGAATTTTACTTTGAAACTTTTAAATTAAATATAATATTAAATATTTTGAAAGCAATAAAATTTATAAAAGCGTAATAAATACATGAGGCCTAATAAAGTAAGATCATTTTCCTGTGCCATACTCTGCACCACTTGCAGTTGTTGCTACTGCAATGAATCTCTTTTCAGTAACTTCCGTCAACTCATCTGCAAGAATCTCCTTTGTAAATGTCTGCAAAAAGTACTTGAACTTTAAAATTATATTTTTTATAATTTCCTTGCAGTCATGAAGACTGCTTTTAAGCTGATAAAAAATTAAATTATCAATAATATGAATTAGAGTGATCGTCATAAATTAATTCATGGCCTTAATAGTCTGGGTTCATTTTAAAGCAATAGGAAAAGGCTGGAGGAACAGAATATACAAATCTTTTATCTGAAGGTAGAAAAATGTTATTTCAATAAGAACAAATGGCCTCATTTTCATGATTTATTATATCATATACACCTTTATGATTTAACTGTCATGGATGACCTTTATTTTTTGACAACACATCTTGCTCCAAGTTTAATATTTACATGTTATATACCATCAATTAGCACCTAATTCAAAATTTCAGGAGGATGAAATTGGAGATATCTTTACTCCAATTTCAGAGGAAACTGCCAAAGTCCTAGCATGTAAACCTGTGTGTTTTTATCATTAATTTAGGGAATGCATTTTATATTATTGATGGTACAGATGATTGAATAACTGCTTAAAGGCACAACTGTTTGTGTGCCTAAAATAGTAAAATATAAGTTTATATATGACTCTTTAAATGAAAAGAAAATGTAAATCACCTTAACAGAATTAAAGGGATGCAAAAAACGTTTATAATTCACATATTGATAATAAATGTATTTGTTCATTTTGGTTGATGCATCCCCATCTGTGTCTGTGAAATCAAACATACTTTCACTTAATAAAGTCTTATTTCAGGGAAAATATATGAATATATAATATATTCATTTTTTTACAAATTAATGCAAATATCCTCATATGGAGGAAGTAGTGCATGTGGGCCACCACATAGGTGAGGCTATTTATACGTGTAGCGATTCTAAATGTGAAGCTGATTGTAACAAACAATTTAACAGGTTTTTTGCCTCATTTAAGCCTGCCAACTCATACATGAGAAGTATGTTGTTGAAAAACATTGTACTCCATATTATGGCAGTCAGGTACTGCTCATCTGTAACAATTCCATCAATGAATTGTACACTGCAGTGTGTAGAGTATGGAGAGTACCATTGACAACACATTGTAAACTGCTGCCTCATATGGTTGATTGTATTTCTATTGAATTATGGATGTCTAAGAGATGTATAAACTTCTTAAAAATAGCCCTAGAGCCCAGCAATGTGGTAGTGAAAACTAATACAGATATGGGTTCGTGTGGCCTATATGCAGTGATGGGAGGTTTTTAATGTCAAAATATAATATGGATGTGAATATCTTAAAAAATGCTATGAATAAAAGATGTAAAGTAGTGCTACAAATTTCTCAATAAGTAATTTTATTTATGTACCATTTGACCGTTTTGAATATGTGCCTATATATATATATATATATATATATATATATATATATATATATATATATATATATATATATATATATTTGTTAACCCTTTAGGCATGGGCCTCAGCGCATATGTTAAATTGTATCATGATTACAATATTGGCACGCCTAACCAACTGCGCCATGGCCTGTGGTCTTTAGTTACAGAGATAAGAAAATAATTTGCAGAGATAAGAAAATAATTTGTAACATTTTTTAAGACTTCTACAACTTATTACCTTCTAATTTTCTTATGCATAATATCAAAAAGATGAATGATTATTTTAATTTTGATGTGTGCATATTATTTATAAATCAAGACATATTTTGTTAAATAACTGGGATTTGTTGATAAAATTTGATGATATTGAATGCTTAAACGTTTCTTGTTGATGAATCATTTTATGATCATGATATTGTTGATGAATCATTTTATGATCATGATATTGTTGATGAATCATTTTATGATCATGATATTGTTGATGAATCATTTTATGATCATGATATTGTTGATGAATCATTTTATGATCATGATATTGTTGATGAATCATTTTATGATCATGATATTGTTGATGAATCAATTTATGATCATGATATTGTTGATGAATCATTTTATGATCATGATATTGTTGATGAATCATTTTATGATCATGATATTGTTAGATGTTATTGCAATTTTGTAAAAATTGAAAGAGGGACATTAGCTTTTGGAAATATAAGGATATAGATAATTCTAATGACTGAAAATCAATGTCTATTTTAATCACATGTTTTTGTAATTAATTTGATAATAAACAGTGCGAGAAGTAAAATCTTGATGAGTCAATTGAAAGTAGTAAAAGTACAGTTCAAATCTTGGAAAAGCATACACCAATTACTAAATGCAATATTCAATCAAATTAAATACAACATCATGATTCAATGAAAATTCTTCTCAATAGATATCTATCATGGAAAACACCTACCTGGATGATTTTTTTGACAAAAAATTTGTCTGTGCTCACTCTTGCTTTCTTTAGTGGTTTGACGGCAGAACCAATCCATGTCAAAAAGATGAATGCATATGTCTCATCTTTTCTAACTCTCACATATCCATACAGTCTCAGATCATCTGTGAATTCATATAGAAAAGACGCAGGTCGTCATTGATCCATCGTTTTTCTTTGATTTTAGAATTTGAATTTGATTAAGGTAAACCCCCATCAGCAATAACATACAATGTATCTGTAACCAGGATGTTTGAATTTTGGACTGCACATGTAGAGATCTATTCATGTTAGAAAGCATGTAGCAGGCTGTAAATATGTTGGAAAATCATCATTCCATAGGGACAAACTATTGTTATTAAAAAAAAAATCTTCTATTATATGTCCTTGGCTGTAGATATATTGAACATATTGTTTAAGTATTGTGAAGAACTACTCTAATTGCAGAGTAACAAAATGAACATAGAAATGCCACAACCAAATTTCCTATTACCGTATATACTCGTGTATAAGACGAGGTTTTTTCCCAAAAACTCTTAGTTAATGTTTAGGGGGTCGTCTTATACACGAGAGCAGTCTTATACTCGAGTATTTACGGTAAAACGTAAATACTATGTTCATATTTTCGAAATAACGAATATCAGACGTAGCAGATTGATTTTAATTGCGTTTTAAATGATAAATAAAGGTATTTACCCAATATTATTGGTCTATTATTTCAAAACGCTTTGTTTTGACTTTGTTCTCACTGATTCCAATTATCAACGTTCAGTTTTGCGTTTCGTCATTGTCTCCACTGCTTTGAGTCGTGTCTTCCCTTTTTGATTGCGTTTTAAATGATAAATATAGGTATTTACCCAATATTATCACAAATTGTTCGAGAACAGAACAAAACCATCAATCTATTTAAAACGCAATTAAAATCGATCCACGTGTGAAAGCATTTCTGTCAAAAAGGGAAGACACGACTCAAAGCAGTGGAAACAAACTGTGAACGCTGATAATTGGTATCAGTGAAAATTTACTAATTTTCACACCACATCAAAGGTAGAATTGAATTGTGCGATATATTTAATTAATAATTATTTTGCTTACAATACAATTTCGTTTTCGTGCTAAAAACAAGAGCCTCTTCCCGTCAATCCGCCTTTCAAAATTGCGACCACGTGTTGCGTTGAGTCGTGTCTTCCCTGTTGACAGAAATGCTTTCACACGTGGATCGATTTTAATTGCGTTTTAAATGATAAATAAAGGTATATACATAATATTATCACAAATTACGTTTTGCAGGTCGAGAACAGAACAAAACCATCCATTATTGCGCAATATATTAACAACCGTTTTCGCGCTAAAAACAAGAGCCTCTTCCCGTCACTTCCATTTTTCAAAATTGCGACCACGTGTTGCGTTGAGTCGTGTCTTCCTTGTTGACAGAAATGCTTTCACACGCGGATCGATTTTAATTGCATTTCAAATGATAAATAATGAAAACGCTTTGTTTTGAGGCTAAAATCAATGATGTGGAGAAATTCTCGACGTAATTGTGATAATATTAAGTACATACCTTTATTTATCATTTAAAACGCAATTAAAATCGATCAGCTACGGATATGAAAGTTCAATTTGACATGTTGGCCGCTCCACTTTTGTCTCGTGGGCACCCAGACGCCAAGGTCAAGGATGTCACGTACATCGTATTACGTTTTACTTTGTGGAGAAATTCTCGACTCGCGAAGCATAAGTTGTGATAATATTGGGTAAATACCTTTATTTATCATTTAAAACACAATTAAAATCGATCCGTCCAATATTCGTTATTTCAAAAATATGAACATCGTATTTATGTTTTACCGTAATAACTCGAGTATAAGACCATCGTCTTATACACAACTCGTCTTATATTCGGAAATTGTTTTTTTTCAAGCAAAATAACCTCGATTTTGGGGGGTCGTCTTATACACGAGTCGACTTATACACGAGTATGTACGGTACATTTAATCTTCATTGGAAAAGGGAATCTTAAATGTTACATTGAATAATTTGGGTAAATCAGATAGAATTAGAATCAGATAGAATCAGGTAAAATCAGATTGAATTAGATAAAAATATAAGTATTATAATTATAAGTATATTTTTTATGCAGATTATTCAAATAATGTAAACACTGGGTGTGACAATGTACATGATATATTGAATGTGCTATTTTAACATAAAATTTTAAAAATTGACAACTATTTAACATAAAAATAAAATTAAATTAAACAATGTGAAACAGAACTGTTAATTGCATCAAAACATTTTTTAAAAATCATAAGTATCTAATTAATGTATCTATTAATGTTTATAGTGTGGTAGTATAGAATTCTGTTAAAGTTAGAGTGTTATTGACCCCAAACAAACAAACAAAACAAACAAACCTTTACACATTGCACGGAATTCAGAAAATTCTATTCCTGTTGAAACTACTTGGATCTCCTTCCCATCATACCCCAACATTAACCTGAAAAAAGAAACATTACGCAGTGTATAGAATCATCCTAAATACGAAAGCATTACACAACGGATTGTGCAATTTTTGATCATCTTGTTTTAAAACATGTTTTATTGTATAATCTCATCCTTGATGCTTCAAGAGGGTGTTCTGCACCTATGAGATATTCTTTTGCAGATCACCCCTCTGCCGAACTACTTTCGCAGATGACCCATGTGCCAAACTACTTTTGCAAATCATCCTTGGTCCAAATGATGAGTGATATCCTTCCACCAGAATCAACAAAAGAGATCTGTCAGGTTGAAGACTGCATGAACCCATGCTCTTGGCTTTATCTCATATTTATCTACCGCAGATGGTTTATATACCAGACCAGTGTTAACATTGTAAAAAAGTACAGATCTTAAGAAAAGAACATGTGAATGCAGTGTTCAGGCTGACAGATATCTCTCAAGTTGGTTCTGGTGGAAGGATCTTAATGCCCACCTCTCAATGACGTCATTAAATAGTAAATATATGTTGCAATGACGTCATTGAGTGTGACGTCATTAAAAAGGGGGCGTGGCATTGTTATGTTGTTTGACACACACAACATAGGTCCACACATGCTGCAATATTTTCCACACAGTTTTGCTTTAACTAGATTGGACATAAAACCAAAACTTTATCTCATACCTATCTGCAGGAGTTAAGTATAAATTGGTCTTTATTGACAGATTTCTTGGTCTAAAACGAGTCTATTGCTGCATCATATCACTGTGCATGAAGTCTACTCCTAGGTCTATTATTCCGTGGCTTAATTTCAGACTCTAACAGCAGTCCAGATTTGTTTTTCGCTTGCGAAGGCCGGGTTCGGGTTGCTGTCTTTTTGATGGCACGGCATTCACATGTTGCCGATTCTGTACTGCTGTGTCGAGTGGGGGTACTCTCATGATTTTAACTTGCGGAGGCTGGGATGGAACTGAAAACCCCAGAGCCTGATTTAGGGAAATATTCTATCATTATTGGTACCCTGATTTAGGACTAGCTGAAATTTGGTACCCTGATTTAGGACTAGCTGAATTGTTGATAGGGATGATGCAGAAGGAGGAGATTTGAAAACGTGGATTGTGATCCCTGTTATAGGGAGAAATTTGAAAAACAGTACCATGTTTTAGGGAAAATGATAAAATATCTTAACCCGTCTTGGGGAAAATATCAGCGAAAAGGACCCTATTTACCCCAGAGCCCAGCTTCCCCGGTAACACTGACTATGAGAGTACAACTGCCTGTAGATGATGTTTCTACTCTCTGTGACACCTATGACAAGCTTGTGGTGCTTAGCAACGCCACCAATGCCGCCAATACCAGGCTGACTGAACAAGTAAAGCAACTTGTCAAAGACAAGGCCATTCTTGAGACGGAAAAAGAGGAGATTTCTGCCGAGCTGGCAAAATCCCGCCAAGCAGTCCTTGAACGTGACAAAGTTAACATTACCTTCTTACCTAAACCTGATGATGCTGGCTCTCCCGAGACCTTCCCAACATCCGATTTCGAGAAGGGGAAGGTTTTTCTTGCAATTTTTCCTATTAATGGCCATGAGACAGAGGTCGCATCGGGTCTTCCCAGGGATGACTGTCAGGTCATGTCAACTACTGAGAAGTGGATTTTGTAGCTCGTCCTTCAGAGCCCATCCCTCTAGCTGACCACATGATGATGATCCGTGATTTGACAAGATTTCCTCGCACGATGGATGGTGCCGCCTGCTATAGATCCATAAAGACTTCTGTGAAATTCATTCATTCCCGTGGACCAACTGTATCTGTCTTAACCCCCTTTGCCGTGCAAGGATCCACGTGTGCAACTAAATTGGATATCGGTGATCCGCCTTCTGTCTGAGTTCAAGCTTCCTTGTTTTTCTTATCTTCGCATAGACAACTTCTGTGAGCCCACTATGTCGACTCTTAATGCCGAGGGCCTAGAGGAAAACAAAAATGACCTAAAGAAACTGTTCAAGGTCATTGATAAGGTCATGCATAAGACCGATGACACACCTATGCCCCAGACTGACTGTGACTTCACACACGCTGAGAAATTTAACAATTTCTTCCTTGATAAAATTGATAAAATCCGCCTGGACATGGATGATTCGTCAACTAGAGGAAAATATCCACCAGGTGACGACACTGCTGATGACCAAAATCCCCACCAGGATCCCTCAACATCATTACTTGACTGTTTCAGGCCTTTGACAATATGTGATGTCCACAGATTGATTAAAAGGCCTCATACCCACCTGGTTACTGCTTGAACTTACTGATGACCTACTGCCCATTATTACTGCCATCATCAATAAATCACTGATGGACTCAACTGTCCCTGATAAGATGAAAGTAGCCAGTATAGCACCCCTGTTAATAGTCCAGTCAATATATGACAAAAAATGGCCTAACCCGGAACAAATTAGAACAGAAATAAAACTGATACAAAATGTCACGGAAGAGCCTAGAGAATAACATAGTAAAAGTTTACCAAAATCATTAAATTTGGAATTTGTGAGGAATTGATTTGCCTGTGTAGAAATTGGTGCTGCATGCCTGATGTTTGACAGCATTGACAACATGTAGGTCATTAACAAATTATATTCTAACTTTGACAATTTTGGCCAAGTACCATAATGCTGTACACAAATAGTGGCAACACTTCTGACAGTCCCTTTTTCTAACTAGTATTAATGCATACTCTTTTTTCTTTCCACCATAAAGATGTTAAGAATATACAATGTATTTCATAGCAGAATGGTGCTGGCATCGTATGAAATACATTACAAGAAATGCTACATAAGCTATTTATTTCCTTATCATGGCCTTAAAATAACTGCTAAACACCAACAGCAAGGGCATGACATTATCTCAGTGTGCAAGGAACCTTTAATCATACAAAAAACGGAATATAAGCATGTATATATATATATATATATATATATATATATATATATATATATATATATATATATATATATATATATATATGAACAATATGAACATGAATTTATGTTCATATTGTTCATATATTTACTTACCAGTTGGTATCTGTTGAATCATTCCTGACATCCTCAAACGCTTCTGTTATAGCATCATAATGTCTGGCTGTTGGGTCTGCCATGTTCACGTTGGTATTGACCAAAAGAGTGACAATTTCATGTGGAAATACCAGCGTGTGGCGCACTCCTATATAGTGCCACACGCCCACTTATGATGTCACTGGTATTCTACTGATTACGGTTCAAATCAACACCATTGCCATGGGTCCAGCAGAGTTGGGTTTAGTGTGGAGTGTTCAGCCATATCTTTCAACTATAACACAACTATTCTGGATATTTATAACCTTTAATAGGTCCATTTGTTAGACAAGAGATTCACCATTATCACCTCATGATGTGTAATTCCCTTAAGGCCTAAAATCCAAAGAGGTCACAAGCAATTCTCCAGAGATTTTAAGAATGTCAAGATGAAATGTGGTTACAATTTTGGGATATATTATTAAACAATTTATCTAGCAGGTGTTTGCATTTGATCATTCAATGATTTATATTGCAGCAGAATACTCATCTCCTTTCCAATGACACATTTGTGTGGTACTTGGAGAAAATATGTTTGAAAATCTGAAAATACTGTTTGTAAATCTGAATTCCTCAAAACTTTGACACAAAAAACCCAAAAATTGCAAAGCTGGACCAGTGAATCAAAATGATATTAGTGATCAAGTGATTCGATCTTATAAAAGACATGTAAAATTGACATTCAATATCTATATAACTATATATATATATATATATATATAAATCTATATATATCTATATTCAACAGAATATTCCAATTTTACAAAGTTTATACAGAACGTTTATGGTTTGGGACATGGATTAGTAACCACTTCAGTCCATATAGAATCGCATTGTTGTGACTATTTAGCAGACTACAACCTCTGTTAATATCATAAAACTAACATAAACTTTCAGAGAAGTCCACCATCTTTAAAATAGTATCAACATTTCACAAATCAATTTTGGGAAGTTTATATAAGAATTGAATACTTTTCCATTCTGAAATAATGTCATTGGTGATTCTCTACAGTAAATAGGCTCCATGTAGTGAATGGAATGGCTGTTGTTGAGTTGTTATGACAACAACAGTTTGTTATGTTATCTATTAATAGGATTAATCTGATTCTATCAACATATGCACAATATGCCTGTGCACTGGAATATGATATTAATCAAATTAGGGTGAAACATACCCACAATTTTTAATTCAAAATATATAATATTGAAAATTAATTCAATTACATTTCCGGCCTTCCCACATCTGATATCAGAAAGATATCAAATATGTCCAACATTGATGAATTATTATTTTGATTCTCATGTTTACCACTTTGGTAACAATCAGGGCCTGCTTGATATTCAAATTGGATGCCATGAGATTATTGTCATGGCGTTTTGTCTGTTTGTGAGGAGTTCAATTTCTCAACAAGTTGTCACATCAGTTATAACCGAGTTTAGAGTTGAGTTAATCGTCACTTTCCTTGAGATTATACCCTGTTGAGTGAGATATGATGATTTCATGTAATTAAATTTCAAGTGTTTGTAATTTAGTAGCGTTGTTTTGTTGCGTTGTTATGAGCTTCGGTTTAAGACAAGCTGAGAAGGGCCACGGGCCATGGCGCAGTTGGTTAGAGCACCAGCTTATTAGCACCAGTTCCTCTATGGTGATCCAAAGGTCGTGGGTTCGATCCCCGGCCGTGCCGAGATTGAACTCATGATACAATTTCCCATATGAGCTGAGGCCCATGCCAAATCTGTGACCGGGCGGGTTGTCATGTCAAGGACCTGCGACATGACAATTCAGTGAGGCAGCACTATATCTGCTACAAGTAGATCTCATCGCGAAATGACAGAAATAATGTTGAAAGTGATGTAAAACCCCAAATAAACAAACAAAAATTAAGCTGAGAAGCTTGGTCAGATTTTGAATGCTATAAAATGATATGAAACAAAATTACTTTTCTAAATACCTTGGTTGAATAGCACACCTCTACTGATAATTATAGTTATAGAATTTCCGAGAACTTTGCCGTTAAAACACCAATGTTACAGATCGATTCTAAATTAACAAGATGCTTCAAGAAAAAAGACGTCCACCATTCGCGGTGCACGTGCAGTCATATCAGTTTGCATTATAGTAAGCTTGTATACATGGCTGATCTTCATTTTTAAGAAGAATACAGTGAGTCAAACGACCATGTTTTATTCTTACACCGTATTAACCTTTTCACCTTTAATATTGAAATCACTATCTTTGATAAAATCTCAATATGTCATTCTGATAAAATCTCAATTAAATCAGGCAGTAAACGACCATGTTTTATTCTTACATCGTATTGACCTTTTCACCTTTAATATTGAAATCACTATCTTTGATAAAATCTCAATATGTCATTCTGATAAAATCTCAATTAAATGTGCAGTCCAATAATTAGCTTATCAGGCAGTAAACAGGTGAGCTCTTGGCAACAGTTATGACAAGAGAGTTTGTTTGTTTGGGTTTTACATCACTTTCAACATTATTTCAGTTATTTCGCTGAATTGTCATGTCGCAGGTCCTTGACATGACAACCCGCCTGGTCACAGATTTACAAGGACAACAGGTTAACCCTTTTGGCACAGGCCTCAGCTCATATGTGAAATTGAATCATGTGTTCAACCTCGGCACGGCCGGGGATCGAACCCACAACCTTTGGATCACCACAGAGGAACTGGTGCTAATAAGCTTGCGTTCTCACTAACTGCGCCACGGCCCAGGGCCTATATGACAAGAGAGGTAGAAAGGCAGTTTTCACTGCTTTATTGAGATATACTATTCAATGCTTTTAATATTTACCTGTCGGTGACTCCATAATGTTGTCTTTGATCAAATATCAAAGCTGAGATGTGCAATATTGTGGAAGCAGAGACATAGTTTTGAACATTATGGAATAAGAAATTGTACCATGTCATTATGTTCAGGGACTATTTCACACCTTTACGTGGGTTATTTGATTATGAGCAAATTATGTGTCTGCATTTGCAGACAATGGAATCTGCATTATCTGAATATCCATTCAAATCTTACAATCAAATACCCCTAGAAATCCTGAAAAAATAAATCCTTAATGATGTCATACCAACTTGTGCCCAAATGGCTACTCTCTCCATGATTTACCTAGGTATTTTCTATTTAGGATATAAATGGAATAAGTTTGTTAGAATCGTGATATGTGCCACAATAATCTTTTGTTCAATTTTGGAGAAATACTGTCCTGTTGTGTAATGTGCAGAACTTATTTGCTTGTCTTCTTCAGTTCTCATCAAAAGTATCTTCAAGGAAAATTAGGAAATAATACTATTTGGAACGAAATATACTTGTAATCATAACTTATAGTTAAAATATTGCAGTGCTTAAATATTGATTCATGTCATTAATGTTTTTAATCCAATAGGGAATGTATTTTTACACTAATTCCCATCAAGTACAGTTTTTTGGTTATTTTCTCCTCTGCCACTTGTGGGCACTCAATGAAAAGACCCATAAATACCCTTAATATGGACAATTTAAGCAATTTTGAAGACACAGACCATTATTTGGGGTGGAGGAAAATATTTCTCTATTTTTCTCAGATGTTTGGGGCACCAATTCTTTTTTCCCCCAGGGTGCACACATCCTAATTTGTATACGTATATGTGAGTTTATGGAATATGATTTATTAGAAAATGACAACATGCTTTATTTACAATTTATAGTTAATACAACTATTTCAAGTAGTCATTAAACCAGAATATTTTATGGACCTTCATAGTCCTCATTTATCTGGTTGCCCTCATTAATACCACTCTCCTTTTTCTGAACATTTTTTTTCTGAAAAGAAAAGACCTTTGATTGCCCTCATTCATTTATTTATTGTCCTTTTTCGGCATTTTCGATTACCCTCCTTCGTTTATTTATTGTCCTTTTTCGGCATAGAAAAGACCCCATCTTTGATTGCCCTCATCTGTTACTCTTCGAAGTTTGGATTTCCAACCATCTTCAATGTCCTGATAATCTTTTTCAGAAAATTCCTGAAATTACATCATCGCTTATCAATGATTTAGGCAGATGAAAAAAAATGTCCAAGTCACCAAAAATAGGATTTACTTCAATTGGTCGATTAAACAGTGACTGTGAAAACTAGTTCCTTAAATTTTAATTATTAATAGCCATGCTTCACAGAAGACTTACTTTTATGAAGGATTGTCTGATTTCCTGTGCCTGCTTCAGTTCCCTCGTGAGTACTTCACTAAATTGTTTTGTGTTGTCCATACTCTGAACATGGACAAATCCGGCGGTTTGCAACAACTAAATTCAAAAATAAAATATGTTTATAAAACTGAACCAGATTAAGTACAAATGTCTTGAAGTTTACCACAAATAGAATTACAAAATGTACTCATATACCCATGTACTCATATACTCATGTACACTACATTCTTGAAAAATATTGTACAAAATGAGTAATTTCCGATTCCAGCCAGTGATCCATGACTGGTAAACAATAGCCATGGTTTCGGTAATCATGCGGCCTTTATGATAATTAATGCCAAAGAAAGATCCCTAGTCACTCTGCGTAAAGGGTAGGGCATTGAGTCACAATGACAGGCTTCTATGTGACATGAAATAGCCTAAACAGTGCTGTAAAAATACAAATAAATGAAATATAAGAAATAAATAGATAAGTGTAACACACCTTCCCATACTCTATGACAGACAGAAGGTTGTATCCTCTTTGGGCCACGTATGTCTTGAAAATCTCAGTGTGCAATCCTTCGCTACAGCAGTAATCTGATATTAAGAGTTTCCCGCCTGGTTTCAACCAACTCTAAATTCACAAGAAACAAGAAACATTCCAACGCCTGTTATGTTAGTATGCACAATGCAAAGCCTCCTTTGAGCTTTGGTGGAATATCTTAAGCTTAATACAAATGAATATTTTTATATAATTTAAAATCAATTATGATTTGTTTATCCTTCACATAATTCATCATATCCCTCTTTTTTGACTGGTTTCAACCAACTCTAAATTCACAAGAAACAAGAAACATTCAAATGCCTGTTATGTTGTATGCACAATGCAAAGCCTCCTTTGAGCTTTGGTGGAATATCTTAAGCTTAATACAAATGAATATTTTTATATAATTTAAAATCTATTATGATTTGTTTATCCTTCACATAATTCATCATATCCCTCTTTTTATGACTATTTTCTTCATATCAGTACCTATCAATTAGCTTAAGTAGTTTGAACTAATCAGGAAGTCTCAGTTCATATTTTGCTATAGGGACTCTCAAGCTTCTTGTCAAAAATATCAATCTCAGAATAGGGTGGGGCCAGTATCAGTTGTGGAATGTCTGCTTTGGATCATATGTACATAAAGGCTTGGTCTCACTGTAGTGAACAGGCTTAGCTGATGAGTTGCGGAGAATTTCGGAGAGGACAACTTTTTTTCGCTTTCTGTTCACCTTTGTGGGCTTTGAATGAATGAATGTGATGCGCACAAGTAAAAAACAAAAACAAAGTGAACAGCGCGGATGAACACTGATACTTAACGAAAGTGTTCAGGAGAAAACACACACAGAAAGCGTACAAATACGGATATATATGGACAAGACGGATGTATTGCAGGCAGAACATGAATGAGAAGCTGACCAATACGGAGGTATAAATGCAGGATTCAGTGAATATCAGCGGACACAGTCAGGACACATTCAGGATGAGATACGAAGAAAGCCTTCGCATTCAGGACGCAATTAGTATGTGTAGCGAAGCCAGTGCGAACTGGCCATCCGCATCTCTTCTGCACAAAATTTTCAACATGTACAAAAGGTTTTGCGAATGAAGAGAGCCTAAGGCTTACATGTGCGTACTGCTCCAAACTCTAAAAGACTTTAGAATGAGATAGGAGAAAGAGTTTGAGTTATGTAGATGTCCGAACTCATTGCGAAGAGCAAAATTTTCCACTCCGCTTTCATCCGCTTTGCCTGTCAGCTACAGTGAGACTGCAGCTTAAGGAGTATGGATTATATGGATAAAGGATATGGATTATATGGAGTATGACCATGCTTATTCACTGAGACTACAGTGCCGGCATATTATATGGTTATGTGAGAGCATAAGGAAGTGTCCATAAAAAGGTAATATTTGTACAGCGCTGATTCCAATACATACGCTGTTATTACATGTGAATATTTTACTTTGTGTCGATTTACCTCTAAAAAAAGCTTGTTATGGACATGACCTCCTAGTACTCACTGATTATGATCAATACTTGTAGAGCCAGGTATAAATTCTGGATCTGCTATGGAGAATACTACCAATTGAGGTATATCAGGCATTATAATCTATCCATGACGTCACTTTTCAAAATGAGTTTACATAAAGTATCTTTGCTTGTATTGGTTGTTTTTTGTTTGTTTGGGATTTACATAAATATCAACATTATTTTAGTCATTTCGTGATGAGACCTACTTGTAGCAGATATAGTGCTGCCTCACTGAATTGTCATGTCGCAGGTCCTTGGCATGACAACCCACCCGGTCACAGATATAAAATGACAACGGGTTAACCCTTTGGCATGGGCCTCAGATCATGTGTGAAATTGTATCATGAATGATGAGACCTACTTGTAGCAGATATAGTGATGCCACACTGAATTATCATGTTACAGGTCCTTGACATGACAACCCACCCGGTCACAGATATACAAAGACAACGGGTTAACCCTTTGGCACAGGCCTCAGCTCATGTGGGAAATTGTATCATGAAATTGCATTAATCTCGGCACGGCCGGGGATCGAACCCATAACTTTTGGATCAAAATAGAGGAACTGGTTCTAATCAGCTTGCGCTCCGGCAAACTACACACCTCATGGCCTGAGTCACTAGGAGTATTATATTAAACCTGATATTCCCTTTATTGTGTTATAGCACTAACAAGTCAAACAAATCAGACAACAAGAAAGAAAACAACATTACCATAAATGACTTGAATAGTGTTTGCTTGTCATTGATATGCAAGATGGTATCTCTACTGTATATTACATCAAAACTCTCAGCAGGGTACTGTCTTCTGGTAACATCAGCCAACTCAAACTCCACCTGAAAGCCATTTTACCAATACAGATATTATATCAATGAACAGTTATTGTCAGAAAAGTAACTCCTGTTTAGATATCCAGTTCTTGACATCAACATGGAAATACTGAGTTATGTGAGCCAATAGAAATATTTCAATCATGCTCATATCAATCAAAGGAACTATTTCTATATCGTGCTAATATAAATCAAATGAACTATTTAAATTTCATGCTTTTGTTAAAAAAGGAACTATTTTCAATATCATGCTTATGTAAATAAAAGGAACTATTTTCAATATCATGCTTGTGTAAATAAATGGAACTATTTTCAATATCATGCTTGTGTAAATAAAAGGAACTATTTTCAATATCATGCTTGTGTAGATAAAAGGAATTATTTAAATTTCATCCTTGTGTAAATAAAAGGAACTATTTTCAATATCATGCTTGTGTAAATAAAAGGAACTATTTTCAATATCATGCTTGTGTAAATAAAAGGAATTATTTTCAATATCATGCTTGTGTAAATAAAAGGAACTATTATCAATATCATGCTTGTGTAAATAAAAAGAATTATTTTCAATATCATGCTTGTGTAAATAAAAGGAACTATTTCAATATCACGCTGATATCGAAATATCAGCGTAACGTGTGAAAAAGTAGGGTAGGTAGGAAGGGATTTTTTTTTGTGGAGGCATGAAGAGACAACCTGTGTTAACCAGATTAGAATAGCTTATACTGGAGTGGATTAGATTAGAATAGCTTATACTGCAGTGGATTAGATTAGAATAGCTTATACTGGAGTGGATTAGATGAGAATAGCTTATACTGGAGAGGATTAGATTAGAATAGCTTATACTGGAGTGGATAAGATTAGAATAGCTTATACTGGAGTGGATTGGATTAAAATACCTTATACTGGAATGGATTAGATTAGAATAGCTTATACTGGAGTGGATTAGATTAGAATAGCTTATACTGGAGTGGATTGGATTAAAATAGCTTATACTGGAGAGGACTAGATTAGAATAGTTTATACTAGAGTGGATTAGATTAGAATAGCTTATACTGGAGTGGATTGGATTAAAATAGTTTATATTGGAGTGGATTAGAATAGAATAGCTTATAATGGAGTGGATTAGATTAGAATAGCTTATACTGGAGTGGATTGGATTAGAATAGCTTATACTGGAGTGGATTAGATGAGAATAGCTTATACTAGAATGGATTAGATTAGAATAACTTATACTGGAGTGGATTAGATTAGAATAGCTTATACTGGAGTGGATTAGATTAGAATAGCTTATACTGGAGTGGATTAGATTAGAATAGCTTATACTGGAGTGGATTAGATTAGAATAGCTTATACTGGAGTGGATTGGATTAAAATAGTTTATATTGGAGTGGATTAGATTAGAATAGCTTATACTGCAGTGGATTGGATTAAAATAGTTTATATTGGAGTGGATTAGATTAGAATAGCTTATACTGGAGTGGATTGGATTAAAATAGTTTATATTGGAGTGGATTAGATTAGAATAGCTTATACTGCAGTGGATTGGATTAAAATAGTTTATATTGGAGTGGATTAGAATAGAATAGCTTATAATGGAGTGGATTAGATTAGAATAGCTTATACTGGAGTGGATTGGATTAGAATAGCTTATACTGGAGTGGATTAGATGAGAATAGCTTATACTAGAATGGATTAGATAAGGATAGCTTATACTGGAGTGGATTAGATGAGAATAGCTTATACTGGAGTGGATTACATTAGAATAGCTTATATTGGAGTGGATTAGAATAGAATAGCTTAAACTGGAGTGGATTAGATTAGAATAGCTTATACTGGAGAGGATTAGATTAGAATAGTTTATACTAGAGTGGATTAGATTAGAATAGCTTATACTGGAGTGGATTGGATTAAAATAGTTTATATTGGAGTGGATTAGAATAGAATAGCTTATAATGGAGTGGATTATATTAGAATAGCTTATACTGGAGTGGATTGGATTAGAATAGCTTATACTGGAGTGGATTAGATGAGAATAGCTTATACTAGAATGGATTAGATTAGAATAGCTTATACTGGAGTGGATTAGATTAGAATAGCTTATACTGGAGTGGATTAGATTAGAATAGCTTATACTGGAGTGGATTAGATTAGAATAGCTTATACTGGAGTGGATTAGATTAGAATAGCTTATACTGGAGTGGATTAGATTAGAATAGCTTATACTGGAGTGGATTAGATTAAAAAAGCTTATACTGGAGAGGATTAGATTAGAATAGCTTATACTGGAGTGGATTATATTAGAATAGCTTATACTGGAGTGGATTAGATGAGAATAGCTTATACTGGAGTGGATTAGATTAGAATAGCTTATACTGGAGTGGATTAGATTAGAATAGCTTATACTGGAGTGGATTGGATTAGAATAGCTTAAACTGGAGTGGATTAGATTAGAATAGCTTATACTGGAGTGGATTAGATTAGAATAGCTTATACTGGAGTGGATTAGATTAGAATAGCTTATACTGGAGTGGATTAGATTAGCTTATACTGGAGAGGATTATATTAGAATAGCTTATACTGGAGTGGATTAGCTTAGAATAGCTTATACTGGAGTGGATTAGATTAGAATAGCTTATACTGGAGTGGATTAGATTAGAATAGTTTGGCTTATTGCATTCGGCGCGTAGTGCGCGTTCATGCGCGTTGTGTCAGTTATGAGTATTGGTATTTTTGGGGGCTTTTGGGATCAAAATGTTTGAATAGAAATGTTTGTATGTACATACTAGATAACATTAAACTTGAATTTAAATCATAAAACCCAACCATTTGCAAGTTTTTAAAATGACACTTCACTGAATTTGGCGGGAATCAGCTTTTGTATATTGGCATGTCCAGAAATGGATATTGAAGGGGGTGTTCAATTTAACAAATTTCACAATTTATATCATTTGGCATTTCTTCTTCTTATAGGACTTTGAATGATATTTGTGAACACAAATATGCCAAAAAAATAATAAATACTTGTACAGAAAAGATACTGTTGTGTACCCCATTTTAACAAATGTAAAACCCTGGACATGCCACTGATGCCTTTCACACACTGTCCTTCTGTGACGTCACACTGATACAAGTCTCTCTGTGTTGAACGCGCCATTTATCAAACGCGCAACGTGCCGAATGCAATAAGCCGAATAGTTTACGTCTGCATTTTGAGATAAGACCTTGAAGAAGAATAATTATCTATTTAATTTTTGGAAACGCAGCTCTTAATTACATTCAATGTTCACATTGATACATTATAAATGATATTTTGATACATTATAAATGATATATTGGGTCATTTTCCACCCATACATACATTCATTTCTTGTCTGTATGGAATATTTGTTGTCATTTGCATTAGCAACCAAAGAAGAATGACCACCTAACCGCGCAGACGACACTCAAAGTTTTCGCGCGGTTCAGTTGGCGCCAAAACCGTGAGAGCCCACTTTGTGCCGATTTCAGCTTGAGCAGTGGCGAGAGCAGCGTCCGGGCCAAGAACTAATGCACATTAAAACTGATACAGTATAATGCCAATTAAAAACACTGACCTTGAGATTGTTGAGGTCATTGGCCCTTTCCATTGCAATATTGATCATGTTTGAGGAGAGATCTATCCCAATAACGTTCACTCCATACTTCTGTGATGTAAAAACAAAACAAAAAAATCATATTGATAAGGCGATTTGTCCCACAAGGACTATACATATATATTGCCTTATTCCCATGATTAAATAGACTGACCTATTTCAGTCGCTAAACAGAGTGGACTCTTGTATTACCTATTCTTATAGTATAACTTATTCCCTTGTCCAAAGTGGTTTGAGATTTATCAACTTTTAATATTTAATGCACACATAGTTTATATTCAAAATGTGTACAGTTTCAATATATATGAGGATATTTTCAATTTTAAAATATTTATATTGGCTTGACAGATATAAACACATAGGTTATGAAAGTATTACCACAGAAGAAATGCTAATCTGGGGTGGCAAGAGTAATAGGTTGAGTAGGTGAAATGGCCTATTCTGATAGCTCTGCAAAATGACCTTTTTCAATGGCTCTGCAAAATGACTTTTTTCAATGGCTTTCCAGAATGACCCTATTCTCATGCCTCTGCAGAAAAGGGCCTAAGATCCTGACAAAGGGCATAAGACCCTGACAAAGGGCATAAGGCCCTGACAAATGGCATAAGACCCTGACAAAGGGCATAAGACCCTAACAAAGGACATAAAGTCCTGACAAAGGGTATAAGGCCCTGACAAAGTGATTCTTTTTACCTCTGTCATGTAGAATGCACTCCCTCCTATTCCACATCCGACGTCAAGGACGACCTGACCCGCCTTCAGGCCTAGCATCGAGACAAACTCCTGAAATATACACATCAAAATATATCTCATTTCTGACATAATTGAAAGCGACAAAATAATGAAAGAATGGGTTAAATCATTAACTTTTGACCCCAGCATTTCATTAAGCATATTGAATTACCATGGTTATAAATTTTATTAATTTAGTATGTAGATACACTAGTCCAGACAAAAATTGGTTAGTCCAGCCAAACAACAAAATTTAGATAGCATAGTCCCTTAGGGGTTAAAGCCAGAGTTGTAGCAGTAGTTGTCCAAAACTTACCCTTGCCTTACATTGATCCATTTTATTCCCAAAGTTAAAGGCCCAAATCTATGTTCAGAGAGGTGTACTGTGACACAAACTACTATTTCAATGTGCCCATTTATTTTTAATCATATTTGATATAATAGGTTGACAGGTGTGTGGTGCAAGTTTTTATTCCTTTAGTTTATATACAGCTGTACTATGTATAGAAACATGGCTGAGATCAAACTTATACTTCTCAGTTGTTTTGCAGACAGCCCGAGATACAATGGATTAAAATTAACCTGACTGTGAGACATGAAATGACAGTGAGACATGAAATGACTGTGAGACAGAAAGTGATTGTGAGACATGAAATGACTGTGAGACAGAAAGTGACTGTGAGACAAAAAGTGACTGTCAGACATAAAGTGACTGTCAGACAGAAAGTGACTGTCAGACAGAAAGTGACTGTCAGACAGAAAGTGACTGTCAGACAGAAAGTGACTGTCAGACAGAAAGTGATTGTGAGACATGAAATGACTGTGAGACAGAAAGTGACTGTGAGACAAAAAGTGACTGTCAGACAGAAAGTGACTGTCAGACAGAAAGTGACTGTCAGACAGAAAGTGACTGTCAGACAGAAAGTGACTGTCAGACATAAAGTGACTGTCAGACATAAAGTGACTGTCAGACATGAAATGACTGTGCGACAGAAAGTGACTGTGAGACAGAAAGTGACTGTGAGACATAAAGTGACTGTGAGACAGAAAGTGACTGTGAGACATAAAGTGACTGTCAGACATAAAGTGACTGTCAGACAGAAAGTGACTGTCAGACAGAAAGTGACTGCCAGACATAAAGTGACTGTCAGACATAAAGTGACTGTCAGACATAAAGTGACTGTCAGACATAAAGTGACTGTCAGACAGAAAGTGACTGTCAGACAGAAAGTGACTGTCAGACAGAAAGTGACTGTCAGACAGAAAGTGACTGTCAGACAGAAAGTGACTGTCAGACAGAAAGTGACTGTGATGTGCCAAGCAGCCGATCATACGTCATTTGCATATGATGATGAGCTGTTGCATGGGTATATAACAACACCACATGGGTTATCCAGTAGATTTAGACAAGACCAAGAGAGAAGATCCAGCTCTGCTGTGAGCGACCAGAATGACGCGATTTGACCAGATTGGTTCAGATTTACTGCACAGATTGGTTCAGAACTCTCCCACCCCTGTAAATAAGACCCCATTGTTCATTGTACATTGGCCTCTGCAGTAGATATTGATGGGTATAGATAGGTACATTGGTCCATGTAGTCACAAGTTACTGCTAGCTGAGAAGCCGAGATCCGGCACCAATAGACAACACAGAGCTCTGTCATTGGAATATAAAGTAACAAACCTTTGTCGTCTCTTTTCCACCAGTGCTGACAAAATGTTTGCCAAATATCTTTTCATATCTCAGAATTCCATTTTTTGAATATTGTTGGTTATCTAGAAACTGTTGAAATGTTTTATAGCCATTGTTGAAAATTGCAGCATCCTCCACTTTGTTATATAACCAGCAGATCTGGTTCCGGTTCTGCTTTACCTGAACAAAAAAACCAGAACTAATGTCGCAAAATTTTAGCTTAGGCTGTAAACGATTGGGTCCGGCAAGTTAGCCCGGGTTATCCCTTTTCTCCATGATTGAGCCGGCGGGTTCCAGTGGCGGAAGGCGGCGGATGCCGACCTCTGCCTTGTGAATACCCTGGCGACGAATTCGGCAGGACAAAATGGAGGATCCGGCGATCTGCCGCTCTCGCCGCCGGCTAGACGGCGGGTACCAATCGTGTACAGCCATAGATACAAATTTGAATTTGAGAATTGAGAACAGTAATCAAAAGATATGTGTCTTATCATGCCTTCCATACTAAGACTTCTTTATCATATCAGTCCCTGCCACCAAAGATAAAAAGGTTCACACAAGATCGGCCGCACATCATGATTATTCAAAATATTCTGTGGAATCAGTGGAGAATAAATAAATATTGATCTACATTATTCTTTGTTCTAGCAGCAGAACTGATTAATCAGTTTATGGGTCAGACACCTGATATATATATATATATATATATATATATATATATTCTTCATTTCCCAAAAAAAGCAATATAATTAATTGTATGTGCTCTGACGTATTTGGTATTTGTCTTCTGTGTCGAGTTATTAGATCTTAAAATATGCTCTATGTTTGCAAATATCGTTTAATTCAATATGCTTGACAAGCATATCACTCGTATCACACCCAAATAGATTTAGCAATGGAACTAAAATTAAGTTGGCTTTGAGGCCAACCCTGAGCATGTTATTTCATGTATTAGTCCATGTGTATTAATTTATGTATTAATTCTATGATTCAACCAGACCGATAGAGGGCACAAGTAGCAACACACCCCGTGTAATTGTATTATTACCTCAATGTAAGCCTTGATAGGCCGAGACAACACGACTTCGAACCTGGTGGTCACGTGACCCTTGGACGTGGATACCGAGTTGACGAAATCTTGATATTCTTCCGGACTTCTGTATTTCGTTGGATTAAAGTTCCTTGAATGGTTGCCTGAAATTTAATTCGATGAATAACATTTTTTCTTCTTTTTCTTTTTACTTTATTTTGTAAATTATCTTAAATGTCCATTGAATTTGGTTTGTCACATAATCACATAATGATATGGTGTAGAATCACTGTGAACGGTGACAATGTTGGTCTAATTATTTATAACTCTAATTAGATTTATTCATTGCCTGATTGCTGAAAGCAAGACTCCCTGAAGAAGAGGGTTCCCCGGGGTCGTAACCATGACAACATCTTGGAAAGCACATTCCTGACTTCTTCATCATCCATGTACATGAACAACCAATTACTAAAGATGATGTCCACACTGAAATTAAGTCATATCAGTCTGATAGAGAAATATTCCGGATGAACACTTTTCAGTTGGTATATGTATAACTTCACTAATGCTTCTTAGCTCGATTCTTGGCTGTGCCGAGATAACATTCATGTTATAATTCGACCTAAGGGCTAATCTGTAAATCTGTAAATCTTTGAACTTGTAAATCTGTGAATCTGTAAATCTGTGAATCTGTTAATATGTGAATCTGTAAATATGTGAATCTATGAGTCTGTAAATCTGTAAACATGTGAATCTGTGAATCCGTAAATCTGTGAATCTGTAAATATGTGAATCTATGAATCTGTAAATATGTGAATCTGTAAATATGTGAATCTATAAATCTGTAAATCTGGGAATCTGTTAATATGTGAATCTGTAAATCTATGAATCTGTAAATATGTGAATATGTGAATCTGTAATTCTTCCTCATTGAAATGGCAATTCAGTGTGGCAGCCCTAAAGCTGCTATAAACAGGTCTCGTCATGATATGACTTTGTCAACGTTGAAGCCTGAGTTACTCTTGTACAAAATGAATAATACTGTTTTAGTAATCGTCTATGATTTTTTATCATCTGGATTTTATTTTTGACAATCAAATTCAATAAGTATTTCAACTCTGTGAATAACAAGAGTATTGACTAGTGATCACCAGCAATCTGCCTTGTGTTCTGTGAATTTACCTGTTTGGTTCAATGTCAAATTTCAAAACATCCTGGCAGACAAATGTGATGTTTTTGTGGTGTCCATTTAACTCTTTGTTTTTAAGTATGAAGTTTTCCATGAAGTCTAAAGCTGTGACATGCCGAGCCCCCTCCTTTGCGAGATGGCCTGTATATCGTCTGTAAAGATAAAAAAAAAAAGTCAGAAACTGCATTTTACAGAATTTATTTCACAATGCTGCCTCCTGCTGCCAACTTGAAATTATTTATGCATAAGTGAATTGTGAAGCTTGGCTCACGGTGGTAAAAATGTTGATTGACACGTCAATATTATATTTCAATCAATTTATTCAAACATAACTATATTTCTATTCTTTTGAAGATTACAAAACTGATGACATTTTTTTCTCTGTACGTGCATTTGTTGCCAAAACTTATACACTTCATTTCATACAAAACGCTCGCAGGCATTATGTGTGGCACAGAAGACACATGGTGACACTTTCAGCCTACTTACCCTATTCCTGCTTTCATTGTCATTATCATTGTCATTATCATTACCATTATCATCTTCTTTCTGCCAGGCCCTTTCAGCCTACTTACCCTATTCCGGCTTTCATTGTCATTGTCATTATCATTGTCATTATCATTATCATTATCATCCTCTTTCTGCCAGGTCCTTTCAGCCTACTTACCCTTTTCCGGCTTTCATTGTCATTGTCATTATCATTGTCATTATCATTATCATTATCATCTTCTTTCTGCCAGGCCCTTTCGGCCTACTTACCCTATTCCGGCTCCGAGTTCCAGTACATCTTTGCCTTTGACATCTGGCAGTAGGTTCATTATTTCTTTGACCTCCATCACCCCGAGAATCTCTGCACTGTCATCAAGCATCATCTCCTCCACACTAGCCTCCACAGAGTGCTCACCCCAGTAAGTCGCCATAATATCCCGAGAGTCTGAGAGGTCATCAAACATAGAAAGTTAATTACCCATAGAGGGTCATCACATATAGAGGGTCATAATAGATAGAGGGTCATTACACATACAGGGTCATTACTCAAAGAGGGTCATTAAACATGGTGGGTCATTACACATAATGGTCCATTATACATAGAGGGTCATAACAAATAGAGGGTCATAACAAATAGAGGGTCATCACACATAGAAGGTCATTACACATAGAGGGTCATTACACATAGAGGGTCATTACACATAGTAGGTCATTAAACATAGAGGGTCATCACACATAGAAGGTCATCACACATAGAAGGTCATTACACATAGAGGGTCAACACACATAGAGGGACATTAAATATAGAAGGTCATCACACATAGAAGGTCATCACATAAACAAGGTCATCACACATAGAAGCTCATTACACATAGAGGGTCAACACACATTGAGGGACATTTAACATAGAAGGTCATCACACATAGAAGGTCATCACACATAGAAGGTCATCGCATATAGAAGGTCATCACACATAGAAGGTTATTACACATAGAGCGTCAACACACAGAGAGGGTCATCACACATAGAGGTCATCATACATAAAGGTCATCACACATAGAGGTCATCACACATAAAGGTCATCACACATAAAGGTCATCACACATAGAGGTCATCACACATAAAGGTCATCACACATAAAGGTCATCACACATAGAGGGTCATCAAACATAGAGGTCATCACATATAGAGGGTCATTATAGATAGAGGGTCATTACACATACAGGGTCATTACTCAAAGAGGGTCATTAAACATGGTGGGTCATTACACATAATGGTCCATTATACATAGAGGGTCATAACAAATAGAGGTTCATCACACATAGAAGGTCAATACACATAAATGGTCATTAAACATAGAGGGTCATTATAGATAGAGGGTCATCACACATAGAAGGTCATCACATATAGAAGGTCATCACACATAGAAGGTCATCACATATAGAAGGTCATCACATATAGTGGGTCATCACACAGAGAAGGTCATCACACATAGAGGGTCATCACACATAGAAGGTCATTACACATAGAGGGTCAACACACATTGAGGGTCATCACACAAAGAGGGTCATTATAGATAGAGGGTCATCACACATATAAGGTCATCACATATAGAAGGTCATCACACATAGAAGGTCATCACATATAGAAGGTCATTACATATAGAGGGTCATCACACAGAGAAGGTCATCACACAAAGAAGGTCAACACACATAGAGGGTCATCACACATAGAGGGTCATCACATATAAAAGGTTATTACACATATAGAGGGTCATCACATATAGAAGGTCATTACGTATAGTAGGTCATCACATATAGAAGGTCATCACACATAGAGGGTCATTACACATAGAGGGTCCTTACACATAGAGGGTCATTACACATAGAGGGTCATTACATATAGAGGGTCATCACAAATAAAAGGTCATTACACATAGAGGGTCATTACACATAGAGGGTCATTACAAACAGAGGGTCATCACATAGAGAGGTCATCACACATAGAAGGTCATCACACATAGAGGTCATCACACATAAAGGTCATCACACATAAAAGGTTATTACACATAGAGGGTCATCACATATAGAAGGTCATTACGTATAGAGGGTCATCACACATAGAGGTTCATCACATATAGAAGGTCATCACATATAGAAGGTCATCACACATAGAGGGTCATTACATATAGAGGGTCATTACACAGAGGGTCATTACACAGAGGGTCATTACACAGAGGGTCATTACACAGAGGGTCATTACACAGAGGGTCATTACACAGAGGGTCATTACACAGAGGGCCATTACACACAGAGGGTCATCACACATAGAAGGTCATCACACACAGAGGGTCATCACACATAGAAGGTCATCACACATAGAGGGCATTACACAGAGGGTCATTACACACAGAAGGTCATCACACATAGAAGGTCATTACACATAGAGGGTCATTACACATAGGGTCATCACACACAGAGGGTCATCACACATAGAAGGTCATCACACATAGTAGGTCATCACATATAGAAGGTCATCACACATAGAAGTTCATCACATATAGAAGGTCATCACATATAGAAGGTCATCACACAGAGAAGGTCATCACACATAGAAGGTCATTACACATAGAGGGTCAACACACATAGAGGGACATCACACCTAGAAGGTCATCACACATAGAAGGTCATTACACAGAGGGTCATCACACATAGAGGGTCATTACACAGAGGGTCATTACACAGAGGGTCATTACACAGAGGGCCATTACACAGAGGGTCATTACACAGAGGGCCATTACACACAGAGGGTCATCACACATAGAAGGTCATCACACACAGAGGGTCATCACACATAGAGGGTCATTACACAGAGGGTCATTACACACAGAAGGTCATCACACATAGAAGGTCATTACACATAGAGGGTCATTACACATAGGGTCATCACACACAGAGGGTCATCACACATAGAAGGTCATCACACATAGTAGGTCATCACATATAGAAGGTCATCACACATAGAAGGTCATCACATATAGAAGGTCATCACATATAGAAGGTCATCACACAGAGAAGGTCATCACACAAAGAAGGTCATTACACATAGAGGGTCAACACACATAGAGGGACATCACACCTAGAAGGTCATCACACATAGAAGGTCATTACACAGAGGGTCATCACACATAGAGGGTCATTACACAGAGGGTCATCACACATAGAAGGTCATCACACATACAGAGTCATCACACATAGAAGGTCATCACATATAGAAGGTCATCACACATACAGGGTCATTACACAGAGGGTCATTGCACATAGAGGGTCATTACACAGAGGGTCATTGCACATAGAGGGTCATTACACAGAGGGTCATTACACATACAGAAACATTTCACATATAAACGATCACATTTAGTGGCATGTTTAAGTAAAATGATAGACCGTGGATTGTAATTATGTTATTGTTCTGTCTATCTGTTAATGCAAAGGAAAGATTCCCAGTTACTCTTCAAAAAATAGTAGGGTATTAAGTCCCAGTGACAGGTTGTATCTGACCTGATATAGTCCAAACAGTGCTGAAAAGAAATGAAAGGCACATCAACCGCTAAGGTCATTTAGTGCCTAAAATGCTAAAAATAAAACTATATTTTGACTAGACAATTAATGATAAATAACTAGATTGACTAGATAAATAATTAATGATTATAATTCATCTAGATTGACTAGATAAATAATCAATAATGCAGAGAAGGTTATTAATACATAGTCATCACAGAGAATATATATATATATATATATATATATATATATAGTATTGTCCAGTATCCTTTCTTGTCTACCATCCTCTCAAGTTTAATATCCTATTTTCCCATGGACTCATGGATCCCATTATGACTAGGGGTCCTGTTCTTTTCCTATTGTCCTGTCTTGTCAAGAACTCTACCATGCTAGTTGTCCTATGTTCTTTCCGAATCTCAAATAAATAACCAAAACCATATATCATCCATGTTTACCTCAATATAAAACTATTCAAATAACTATCAATATAATGCTGAAACTCTTGTTCATTGCTCACAAGCACCAATAAATAATTAGCATATAAATCGTTACCTTGAGAATTGTATCCAGGTATTTAAACTTTTGACCCACAAATGCTATCTGCAGATGAACCTTGCCCTCGTCTTATCTTTTAACGGTGTCTGTACATTAAGATCTATTTTATTATACCATTAATTAGGTCAGATGTTGGTAATACTTAATAATGATATCGTTATAACGTAATGATCGCAAGTAATACTGTCTATATATTAGGTTATACTTTGCTTTTACCATTAAATTAAGATTTTAAAGGTAAATGCAAATAAAGCAACCTACACCCACTTATAAAACCCTCAAATAACCATAACCTGACATATTAATAATTACCATATTATACACATGGGGGCGGGTCTGGTTCCATATTGGGTGGGGGGATGTGGGTGGGGAGGGTGGGTCCCAATTAGCTAGCTGGATCCCAATAATTGAATAATTATCTTTGTGTGTAAATCTGTGACTGGGTATCCTCTCTATATCCACTCTATATCCATTCTATATCCACTCTATATACCCTCTATATCCACTCTATGTCCACTCTATATCCACTCTATATCCACTCTATATCCACTCTATATCCACTCTATATCCACTCTATATCCCCTCTATATCCATTCTATATCCACTCTATATCCACTCTTTATCCATTCTATATCCACTCTATATCCACTCTATATCCACTCTATGTCCACTCTATATCCACTCTTTATCCACTCTATATCCACTCTATATCCACTATATATCCACTCTATATCCACTCTTTATCCACTCTTTATCCCCTCTATATACACACTATATCCACTCTATATACACACTATATCCACTCTATATCCACTCTATGTCCACTCTATATCCACTCTATATCCACTCTATGTCCACTCTATATCCACTCTATATCCACTCTGTATTTATTCTATATCCACTCTATGTTTTCTCAATATCCACTCTATATCCACTCTTTTTCAACTCTATATTCCCTCTTTATCCCCTCTATATCCACTTTATATCCACTCTATATCCACTCTTTATCCACTCTATATCCACTCTATCTCCACTCTATCTCCACTCTATATTCACTCTATGTGTGAAATCGTATCATGATCGAACCCACGACCATTGGACCACCACAGAGGAACTGGTGCTAATAAGCCGACGCTCTAACCAACTGTGCCACGGCACATGGCCACCAGAGATACATGTTAGCTACACTATAGACTATTAAAACAATGTAGCTACATTATAGACTATTAAAACAATATAGCTACACTATAGACTATTAAAACAATTTAGCTACATTATAGACCATTAAAACAATATAGCTACACTATAGACTATTAAAACAATGTAGCTACATTATAGACTATTAAAACAATATAGCTACACTATAAACTATTAAAACAATATAGCTACACTATAGACCATTAAAACAATATAGCTACACATTAGACTATTAAAACAATATAGCTACACATTAGACTATTAAAACAATATAGCTACACTATAGACTATTAAAACAATATAGCTACACTATAGATTATTAAAACAATATAGCTACACTATAGACTATTAAAACAATATAGCTACACTATAGACTATTAAAACAATATAGCTACACTATAGACTATTAAAACAATATAGCTTCACATTAGACTATTAAAACAATATAGCTACACTATAGACTATTAAAACAATATAGCTACACTATAGATTATTAAAACAATATAGCTACACTATAGACTTTTAAAACAATGTAGCTACATTATAGACTATTAAGACAATATAGCTACACTATAAACTATTAAAACAATATAGCTACACTATAGACCATTAAAACAATATAGCTACACTATAGACTATTAAAATCATACTCTTATGGCGTCATTTTACCTTTCAGTGCCTCTATGATGACACTCCACATAAAAATGACGCCAAGAAAGGAGTTTGCTTTCATTAGGGGCCTATATATTAAGGTCTTGTTCAAATAGGTTTAACAGACAATGATGGGGATGCATATTTCAAAAAATGTATAGACATGAAAGACATTAATAAAGTACATTTATTACCAATATGTGAATTTTAACCCCTAAAGGACTAGACTCTCTAAACTTTGTTGATTGGCAGGACTAACCAATTTTTTTCTGGACTAGTGTATCTATATACTAAATTGATGAAATTTATAACCATGGTTATTCAGTATGCTCAATGAATGCACTATGTAACAAAGTTGCTGCCCAAGAGAATGTTACAAAATGACGTCATTGAGCCAGAACAATGGGGACGTCAACGTCCCTCCGGTGGTGGACGTTGCCGTCCTTCCCGTCCGTTAGGGGTTAAATGTTTTTTTTCAAAATCGGTGCTTAATCTCTTTAAAGCGCAAGTGAAAAGTCCAGGGTTCGAATCTCAGTAGGGAGAAGTACTTTGGTCAGCTGTAGTGGATAAGTTGCTACCGTGTTGCTTGCCAATCCCCCCCTGTTCTCCTTGACTAGTTATCAATGATCGTGGGTCTTAAATCTCCTGTCACTCTTTTAAATGGGTGACAGGGGACTATATGGTTCACTTATTCAGTCAACGTCATCGTAATGTAGAATGCTATTACTCAGTTTGTTTCTAGGTATGCTAAGTCACTCCAACAAATCTCCACAAAAATATCTTGTCAAAGAAATGATGGATATCATTAAAAAATCATTTTCTGGTGATTAAATTATTAAGATTTTCCCTCAAATATTCAGATGTAACGAATCCATTGAACTATTAAGTGATTCTTATATTGTATGTCAATACTTGAAACATACAGATGAGAATACAAAGGTTTTAACATTTACCTTGTAAATGATTTCCCTCTGTGTAACCGTTTAAATGGATTCCATTGCTTATTTCCATGATGAGTTTTGAAAGCTCTTTGAAATTCTGTCATTTGACAGCCAATGCAATGTATTCTGTTGCTTATATTGCTTAATACATGACCCATGGACTTTGTTTCCATTCTCCAAGTCATCTGATGTTATTTGTGGCATCATTGTATTTTTCCATCATGTTTGTTTATCTCATCTTTTTCAATTCCTTACTTTTCCACTGCAACAAAAGTTTCCATACACGCAAATAGTATATTCGCACTTATCATATCTTAACTAGGCATGATAAGAGGAGCAAATCACACTTGTACATACAGGGGGACAAAATAGAGACTCACTCATGACACGAGAGACACAATAGGTCCTGGAATATATGTAACTTAGGGATACATGATTGGTTAAGTCTCATTACTGATCAGAAGATGGAAAACAGATTAATCCATATTAGTTACAGAGGGACACAGAAAAGATATGTTCACGTAAGTGAAAGGGGACACACAGTATATCAAGCCATATTAGTGACAGGGGGACACACAGTATATCAAGCCACATTAGTGACAGGGGGACACACAGTATATCAAGCCACATTAGTGACAGTGGGACACACAGTATATCAAGCCACATTAGTGACAGGAGATCACAGTATATCAAGCCACATTAGTGACAGGGGGACACACAGTATATCAATCCACATTAGTGACAGAGGGACACACAGTATATCAAGCCACATTAGTGACAGGGGGACACAGTATATCAAGTCACATTAGTGACAGAGGGACACACAGTGTATCAAGCCACATTAGTGACAGGGAGACACACAGTATATCAAGCCACATTAGTGACAGGGGGACACACAGTATATCAAGCCACATTAGTGACAGGGGGACACACAGCGTATCAAGCCACATTATTGACAGGGGGACACACAGCGTATCAAGCCACATTATTGACAGGGGGACACACACTATATCAAGCCACATTAGTGACAGGAGGACACACAAGAGATCAAGCCACAAGAGATCAAGCCACAAGAGATCAAGCCACAAGAGATCAAGCCAAAAGAGATCAAGTCACAAGAGATCAAGCCACAGGAGATCAAGCCACAGGAGATCAAGCCACAAAGGATCAAATCATAGGGGATCAAGCCACAAGGGATTAAGCCACAAAGGATCAAGCCACAACAGATCAAGCCATAACAGATCACGCCACAACAGATCAAGCCACAACAGATCAAGCCACAACAGATCAAGCCACAACAGATCAAGCCACAACAGATCAAGCCACAACAGATCAGGCCGCAACGATCAAGCCGCAACAGATCAAGCCGCAACAGATCAAGCCGCAACAGATCAAGCCACAACAGATCAAGCCACAACAGATCAAGCCACAACAGATCAAGCCACAACAGATCAAGCCACAACAGATCAAGCCACAACAGATCAAGCCACAACAGATCAAGCCACAACAGATCAAGCCACAACAGATCAAGCCACAACAGATCAAGCCACAACAGATCAAGCCACAACAGATCAAGCCACAACAGATCAAGCCACAACAGATCAAGCCACAACAGATCAAGCCACAACAGATCAAGCCACAACATATCAAGCCACAACAGATCAAGCCACAACAGATCAAGCCACAACAGATCAAGCCACAACAGATCAAGCCACAACAGATCAAGCCACAACAGATCAAGCCACAACAGATCAAGCCACAACAGATCAAGCCACAACAGATCAAGCCACAACAGATCAAGCCACAACAGATCAAGCCACAACAGATCAAGCCACAACAGATCAAGCCACAACAGATCAAGCCACAACAGATTAAGCCACAACAGATCAAGCCACAACAGATCAAGCCACAGCAGATCAAGCCACAGCAGATCAAGCCACAGCAGATCAAGCCACAGCAGATCAAGCCACAGCAGATCAAGCCACAGCAGATCAAGCCACAACAGATCAAGCCACAACAGATCAAGCCACAACAGATCAAGCCACAACAGATCAAGCCACAACAGATCAAGCCACAACAGATCAAGCCACAGGAAACCAAGCCACAAGGGATCAAGTTACAGGGGATCAAGTCACAGGGGATCAAGTCACAGGGGATTAAGCCCAACAGATCAAGCCACAACAGATCAAGCCACAACAGATCAAGCACAAACAGATCAAGCCACAACAGATCAAGCCACAACAGATCAAGCCACAACAGATCAAGCCACAGGAAACCAAGCCACAAGGGATCAAGTTACAGGGGATCAAGTCACAGGGGATCAAGTCACAGGGGATTAAGCCCAACAGATCAAGCCACAACAGATCAAGCCACAACAGATCAAGCACAAACAGATCAAGCCACAACAGATCAAGCCACAACAGATCAAGCCACAACAGATCAAGCCACAACAGATCAAGCCACAACAGATCAAGCCACAACAGATCAAGCCACAACAGATCAAGCCACAACAGATCAAGCCACAACAGATCAAGCCACAACAGATCAAGCCACAACAGATCAAGCCCGAGGGTCCTCATTCTTAAAAGCAAAATATCAGTAGAACCAATATATAGCATTATAATTTTAAAATGTTAAAATATACGAATCAGTAATTGGTTGATATTAATGATGGTTCTTGATTGGCACTTGAAACATGTCATCAAAACTTTGAAAACAATGTTTCATAGGGGAGATAAAACAAAGTTAAATAGGGCTTAGCAGCAAAATCTTTCCCGGGATACTTCAAGACAAAAACATAAAGAGCAGAATTAAAGACGTTCAGCTCAAAATGTTACCCTCCAAAATAGGACTTCTTTATCATCAGTTCATGCTACCAAAGATAAAAAAGGTGTGCATGTCATTACAGAGCATAAAATCTTCCTTGAGAAGTGATTGGTGACGCGATACATAACTATTTACAGGTCATGACCTGAGATAGGTCTATTCTGATCACATGCTACTTTGGTGGGCGTGACTCACAGGCGTGACTGGTGTTCCATAACCACGCTGTATAGGCTCTGAGTGCCCACGAGACAAAAGTGGAGTGGCCAACATATCAAATCAAATCAAATCAAATCAAGAATTTCGAACAACATCATAGCAGGGCAATGGCAGCAAAGATATAAGTAGTAAGAACAACTGGTGTCGTACAGAATATTCAAAATCATTTGCCAAGTAAATCAGTATCCATAACAAATAAGGGAATTTGATCAGGCATCAGATTCAAGCCTACTTCATGGAAATCCATTCTTTATTTCCTCATATATTTATCATTATAATCCAACGAACACATGGATAATGTATCTCAGCTCAGTTTCAAATTGGATCTGTTTCTGAATGATTAATATCAGAGTATTTTATCAGATATTTCAGGACAGTTGTGACCATAACAATTTATGGTCACAACCTAAGGTGTGACTACAATTATTACTAACTATATCCTTGAAAACAGGCTGAAGAGGGTACGGGCCGTGCCACAGTTGGTTAGAGCGCCAGCTTATCAGCACCAATTCCTCTGTGGTGATCCAAAGGTCGTGGGTTCAATTCCCAGCCGTGCCGATATTGAATTCATGATACAATTTCCCATATGAGCTGAGGCCCGTGCCTAAAGGGTTAACCTGCTGGCCTTGTATATCTGTGACAGGGTGGGTTGTCATGTCAAGGAACTGCGACATGACAATTCAGTGAGACAGCACTATATCTGCTACAAGTAGGTCTCATCACGAAATGACTGAAATAATGTTGAAAGTGATGTAAATCCCCAAACAAACAAAGCAAAATAACAGACAGAAGTCCGAGGTTCTGGAGTTGGCAGTTTGACCCCAAAGGGACATGGCATATTACATATCTTTTGTAGTTTTTAGCCCACAGTAATGTTATATAAATGGTTATGAATAAACCAGAAAAGTCTTTACGGCACCAACTTATAGACACAGAATATCAGAATTGGTACACAAAGCCAGGAAATAACAACACGTGGTACACCTTAGTATTAAAACGAGGCGCCGATGCATTTGAATACACAGATTTTAGGCTGAAGTGTAGGCGAGACATATATTCTCAAAATAGAATTTTGTATTTTTCTCAACTAAATTGCAAGAAAAATCATAATATGGAAACGCCCACCTTTTATTTATACAATAATAAACATATAAATTGGAACTGTACCCACCCCTCAAAAAAATAAATAAATAAACAAAATATATAAAAAATAAATGTGTAACATTTCAGTGTCTCAAACTGATTTGCAACGTCAAGTTAAAATGGATGGCTGGGACTTTCCTCCTCAAACTATTCCATTATACATTTGAGCTTATCTTGTATCAGAGTCGTATAAAGTACTTTGTTTTTCATCCGATATATAGATATGGTAATTTCCACGCTGATATCCATTAAACGTGCGCTTTGATATCACAATAGTGAGAGTATCAAAGTTATTCTGTCTTGAACAACCAGATGAGGTCCTCGTTAAATAAATGTTATAGTCCATAAAATAAGTGGATAGCTCAGGTTTAAAACGATAATTATACCCCAGGCAGGAGGAATGTTTGTCAGATGAGTTATACGAGATGATAGACAGGAACATTATATATTAGATACATGGTTCTATGTGAGGAACACTACATGTTGAATGCAAAGTTTCTAGATACTAGATGAGAAATATAAACAGGTTAGATGAATAGATCCTAGATACTAGATGAGAAATATAATATGTTAAATGAATAGATCCTAGATACTAGATGAGAAATATAAACAGGTAAGATGAACAGATCCTAGATACTAGATGAGAAATATAATATGTTAAATGAATAGATCCTAGATACTAGATGAGAAATATAATATGTTAAATGAATAGATACTAGATGAGAAATATAATATGTTAAATGAATAGATCTTAGATACTAGATGAGAAATATAAACAGGTTAGATGAACAGATCCTAGATACTAGATGAGAAATTTTAACAGGTTAGATGAACAGATCCTAGATACTAGATGAGAAATATAAACAGGTTAGATGAACAGATCCTAGATACTAGATGAGAAATATAATATGTTAAATGAATAGATCCTAGATACTAGATGGGATATAAACCGGTTAGATGAATAGATCTTAGATACTAGAAAAAAAATATAATATGTTAAATGAATAGATCCTAGATACTAGAAGAAAAATATAAACAGGTTTGATGAATAGATCTTAGATACTAGATAAGAAATATAATATGTTAAATGAATAGATCCTAAATATTAGATGAGAAATATAACAGGTTAGATGAATAGATCTTAGATACTAGATAAGAACTATACTATGTTAAATGAATAGATCCTAGATATTAGATACGAAATATAACATGTTAAATGAATAGATCCTAGATACTAGATGAGAAATATAACAGGTTAGATGAATAGATTGTAGATACTAGATAAGAAATATAAACAGGTTAGATGAATAGATCTTAGATACTAGATAAGAAATATAATATGTTAAATGAATAGATCCTAGATACTAGATAAGAAATTTAACATGTTAAATGAATAGATCCTAGATACTAGATACGAAATATAACAGGTTAGATGAATAGATTGTAGATACTAGATAAGAAATATAAACAGGTTAGATGAATAGATCATAGATACTAGATAAGAAATATAACATGTTAAATGAATAGATCCTAGATACTAGATGAGAAATATAAACAGGTTAGATGAATAGATCTTAGATACTAGATAAGAAATATAACATGTTAAATGAATAGATCCTAGATACTAGATGAGAAATATAAACAGGTTAGATGAATAGATCGTAGATACTAGATGAGAAATATAATTTGCTAATTGAATAGATCGTAGATACTAGATGAGAAATATAACAGGTTAGATGAATAAATTGTAGATATTAGATGAGAAAAATAAGCAGGTTAGATGAATAGATCCTAGATACTAGATGAGAAATATAATATGTTAATTGAATAAATTCTAGATACTAGATGAGACATATAAACAGGTTAGATGAATAGATCGTAGATACTAGATGAAACATATAAACATGTTAGATGAATAGATTGTAGATACTAGATGAGAAATTTAACAGATTAGATGAATAGATTGTAGATATTAGATGAGAAATATAAACAGGTTAGATGAATAGATCCTAGATACTAGATGAGAAATATAAACATATATAATTTTTTTTTGGCAAAACGTTGTCACGTTGTTTGGACTCGTTACTCATATGTCCAGGTTGTTCTCAGCTCTTTTCTAAGACGTTCCAAAGATATTGTTAAAAAAATTTAAAAAGAAAAGTCACAACTTTGCTATAGACTCAGCTCGTTGCCTGATCATTGTGACCAAACATCTGTGTAACGTCACAACTACGTGAATCACGTTAGCACCACGTCAAGTAAAAGTTCCTCACTCGATCAAAAAAAAGCATCCATCGCGTTGGCATTTTCTCCAGCGTTTTGGTGTATTTTTTATACAACATCAAGATTTTTACAAACGGCTACTCGTACCACACGTTACATTACTGTGTGACAGTACCATGAGACACTGACATACATCAGAGAGACAGGTACAGAGAAAGGTGAGAGACTGACATACATCAGAGAGACAGGTACAGAGACAGGTGAGAGACTGACATACATCAGAGAGACAGGTACAGAGACAGGTGAGACACTGATATATATCAGAGAGACAGGTACAGAGACAGGTGAGACACTGACATACATCAGAGAGACAGGTACAGAGACAGGTGAGACACTGACATACATTAGAGAGGCAGGTAAAGAGACAGGTGAGAGACTGACATACATCAGAGAGACAGGTACAGAGACAGGTGAGACACTGACATACATCAGAGAGACAGGTACAGAGACAGATGAGACACTGACATACATATGGGAGACAGGTACAGAGACAGGTGAGACACTGACATACATCAGAGAGACAAGTACAGAGACAGGAGAGAGAGACTGACATACATCAGAGAGGCAGGTACAGAGACAGGTGAGAGAGACTGACATACATCAGAGAGGCAGGTACAGAGACAGGAGAGAGAGACTGACATACATCAGAGAGGCAGGTACAGAGACAGGTGAGAGAGACTGACATACATCAGAGAGGCAGGTACAGAGACAGGTGAGACACTGACATACATCAGAGAGACAGGTACAGAGACAGGAGAGAGAGACTGACATACATCAGAGAGGCAGGTACAGAGACAGGTGAGAGACTGACATACATCAGAGAGACAGGTACAAAGACAGGAGAGACACTGACATACATCAGAGAGACAGGTACAGAGACAGGTGAGAGACTGACATACATATGGGAGACAGGTACAGAGACAGGTGAGACACTGACATACATCAGAGAGACAAGTACAGAGACAGGAGAGAGAGACTGACATACATCAGAGGGACAGGTACAGAGACAGGAGAGAGAGACTGACAAACATCAGAGAGGCAGGTACAGAGACAGGTGAGACACTGACATACATCAGAGAGACAGGTACAGAGACAGGTGAGAGACTGACATACATCAGAGAGACAGGTACAGAGACAGGTGAAGACTGACATACATCAGAGAGACAGGTACAGAGACAGGTGAGAGACTGACATCAGAGAGACAGGTAGAGACAGGTGAGACACTGACATACATCAGAGAGACAGGTACAGAGACAGGTGAGAGACTGACATACATCAGAGAGACAGGTACAAAGACAGGTGAAGACTGACATACATCAGAGAGACAGGTAGATAGACAGGTGAGAGACTGCCATCAGAGAGACAGGTACAGAGACAGGTGAGACACTGACATACATCAGAGAGACAGGTAGAGACAGGTGAGAGACTGACATACATCAGAGAGACAGGTACAAAGACAGGTGAAGACTGACATACATCAGAGAGACAGGTAGAGAGACAGGTGAGAGACTGACATACATCAGAGAGACAGGTAGAGACAGGTGAGAGACTGACATACATCAGAGAGACAGGTACAAAGACAGGTGAAGACTGACATACATCAGAGAGACAGGTAGAGAGACAGGTGAGAGACTGACATCAGAGAGACAGGTGAGAGACTGACATACATCAGAGAGACAGGTAGAGACAGGTGAGACACTGACATTCATCAGAGAGACAGGTAGAGAGACAGGTGAGAAAGAGTACACTGACTTGACCTTGCACAGTAGGTAGTCTGACAGAAAGGAAAGGACAGTCAACAACCACACAATAGATCTGATCTTGGATTATTGCCACCTCATTAAACAAATATCTCAGATCTTAGATATGCTTTATAGCGATGAAGGGGGCAATGTTGAGAACATATATGAGAGAATAAACTCTCAAAAATTCACCCAGGGGTGTCAGTGTATTATCTTTAATACACACTGAGAACATGCTATTCATATATTATAACCTGTCACCCCTAAAATAGTTCACTCTTTCGGGGTGATATATAGCAAGTTGGACTCTTCCATTAGATCTCAGAGTTGTCTATTTCATTGCACTGGTTTATAAAAGTGGAATACATATTTTATTTTAAAAAACAGAAACCATTTCATTTGGTCATATTGTCCTTAATGAAACTATAAAACATGAAACAATATATTTCTTTCAAAGTAGCCAGGTTAAATTTTTAATACTTCACACTGAACAAACCAGGCTGAAGAATATGAGCTAGTGAAATCTAGGTTCTTTCATGGGACAATGTATTTGTGTATGGCATTATTGGTGACATTCATTACATACAGAGGGATATTTGGTTTGGTAATGACAATGTTTGGCTACTACATTTCACCTCTTGAAATTCTTTGCTCATAAATTAAATGTCTTTAAATAATTCAGGCAAGAGAATTGGAAAAAACCATCCCATTTTAGAAATTGTCAAGATTTTCTTGACGATATAACGTTTAATCTGATTAGAAGCTTGAGCAAACATGTATCACAATTAATCTACATCCAGTAGTCATCAATTAGATGTTAACAACATTTAGATATATTAAATCAATATTTCACAAATCATCCTGTTTTGTCTCTTCAGATAGGTATATATCTAAAGGTTCAACATGTTACTACATACCAATGAAGGTGAGTGATCACAAAAGAAAGTGAGTAAAATCAAACCCAAGGTTTATATATATATATATATATATATATATATATATATAAATATATATATATATATATATATATATATATATATATATATATATATATATATATATATATATATATATATATAAAATAAATATATGTTGTACTGACTGCTGAGTTGTGCAAAGAACCTTCACCTGTCACTAAAGCCAGCCACAGTCACATACACACGTACACACACCCAATGCCCTCCACATTAATGTGTACATATTAATGTGCAAAGAAAAAATCTGAAGAGCTAGGTGTTTAGCTGGAAGCTTTAAGAGATGACAGATTGAAGAGAACCGATGGATAATAAGTCTTGAGGTGTGTTATCGTTTCCTTTTATCTATGTTTATGATTTCTCTTTTAATATTCTTTGATTCAATTTTTTGCAGTTTAGTAATGTGGTTTACCTGCATTCCTAGATAGACCTTGATCCTTCTCAAAGTCAAACAACAAATAACACAAAAATCTAAACGATTCAATTTAGGACAGAATACTAATGTCTTTTACCTGTACACCTGAATAAACTGAGATCCTTCTCAATACCAAATAACAAAGAACACAAATGTCTGAATAATTCAAACATGATGTGTAATATACTATGCAATATAAGATGTCAGGAATGATGTTTTATATTAAAAAATACAATTTATCTACTCTTATTTTTTAATTTTTTTTACAGAGTTTTTAAAAATCAAGAAGATGACAATAGATATGGATAACGTAACAGCTGGCACCACTATTTCAGATGTCTCAGCAGTCAGTATGGAGTCTACCACTCTGATTTCTTCATATATTAGTACCTGGTTCATCATTGATTCGCTTGCCCGGTCCATTATCTGTTTATTGATCGCTTTTCTGAATGTATTAACTATCTGTTCTATTTTGAGGTTTAAGGCTTTACATAACACCACTGGGACGTACATGTTGTCTTTGGCAGTGGCGGACTTCTCTTTGAGTCCAGCCGTGGTGCCCTTCTTATTTTTGAGGTTCATAGAACATGACACTTGGGTGAGGGCGACCACTGTTATATTGCTGTGCCTCCAGTGCTACTCGGTCACCGTTAGCCTGATCACACTGGTAGCCATCGCCGTGGATAGATATGTCGCCATCACAAACCCTCTATCCTATAAGCAATGGATGACTAAAAGGAAAACCAGAATAGTCTGTGCATGTATCTGGGGCTATGCGACCATTGGTCTTGTGATCTTGTGTTATTTTCTTGTCCAATCTGACATCACAACTCTTAGGCAAACGCCAACCATAGCGGCCACCGTTCCAAGAGTGGTTTCAATCGTGTTAGTTGACTTCCAAATCGCTGGATCCATCTGTGTAAGCATCGTGCTATATTCCAAGATGTATTTTGCATTATGGCAAAGGTCAAAGAAGGTCATTGGGCTAAATCAAGGTCAAGGTCACTCTGATAGCACCAATAATCAGATACGGACTCGACGGGTAACTAAGATGATGTTCATTGTTCTGCTTAGCCTTATTATGTGCTGGACCCCATACATCATTAGTATTGGATTCTTCAAGAAACTAATACAGTCTGAAGTGCAATGGGCTGTGTATTTTTACCGACTCAGCATCCTCGTTGTCTTCTCCAACTCCTTCCTTAACCCTCTGATCTATGCTGTCCAAAACCACGAGTTCAGAAAAGCTTTTGGTATCTTGTTGAATATAAAAATAGAAAAAGAGACATCTAGGAACATACATCTTAACAATTCCACTGTTTCACTGTTTCTGGCAATGATTGAGTGTTTCATATAATGAAAGGACAATTGCTTTTTTATATTCTGATGTGTGGATGTTGAATGGTCCATTCTAAGATGTTCCTACCAGTTTAACTAAAACACCGTCAATTTTACAAAATTGTGATTTTCACATGATGTATTTGTGATGTAATGTGTGCACTGTATTTAGTGATCTGTACACTGTGTTTACTAACCTGCACAATGTATATTCAGCAACATGTACATTCTATTTACTAGCCTGCACACTGTATTTAATGACCTTTAAAATATATTTATTAATCCGTACATTATATTTACTAACCTGTACAATGCATTAATCTCTATATACACTGGATTGTATTTCGTAGTCGGCACACTGTATTAATTAGTTTTTAATTAGACCCCTACAATTTTACCTGAAGTGTACTAATCGTCTTTATGTCATCTCTGTATATACCACATTATAAATTAATATTTTGCAGGTTCGGCCTAAGTATCTCGCATGTTAATAGAAATATCAAATAAATTGCATATCAAATTCTCTTAAACTCTTATTTTTCAAGTCGTCTTCAATCTCATTCCAATACATTTTCCTGAAGAAATGATCCATTATAAACATAACATAAGGTAAAATATAATATCATATGGTGCCATGTAATACACCTGTCACATATTTTTTATTATAATGTTGATACATACACTGCAGATACACCTGTTTTGCATCATCCAATCCAAAAGGCTTAATGAAAAAAGAATACCTCACATCCGCAGTGCATAATTGATGAATTTAGTGTTTTGTGGTCACCGAAAACAAATGATAGTCATAATGACTAACTTGTAGTGTTAGACACTTTGGTCCTGAGATGAATACTTGGGTAGTCAAATATTATATTGATGACCTAAGTAGTCTGGGCATGAGTGGTCACAGTGACTACCAATGATTACTTCAGGTAGTCATAAGGTAGTCATAAAGACAATGTGCAGGAAAGTATATACTGACAACCTGCTTGGAGTCATAATGACCATTTCCATGCCATTATGACTTCCATTGATCAAGCACTAATTGCCTCTTGACCAATTATGGGTCAATGGCAGTCATAGTGATAAAGTGTATATATTGTCATACATCAGCTGCCTTATTTAATTTATTATTCTGAAATAAAGACAAAGATATAATTAAGCTCACTATCAACATCTTATTTAATAAATTATGAACTGTCACACACATTTTTTATGAACACTCTCAGCATAAAATATAATTTTGGTTTGTTTCTTTCCTTTTGTTGTGGTAAAAGGAGTTTAAAGTGTTTATTGTGTTTGCCTGTTTGTTTGGGGTTTTACATCAATTTCAACATTATTACAGTCATTTTGCGATGCGATGAGACGTACTTGTGGTAGATATAGTGCTGCCTCACTGAATTGTCATGTCGCAGGTCCAGACAGTTTAACAAGGACATTAGGTTAAACCTTTAGGCACGAGCTTCATCTCATATGGGATAATGTATGAGTTCAATCTTGGCATGGCCGGAGATCAAACCAAAGATTGTAAAAGGAGTTGTATTATGCAACAGTCAGCACATACATTTTCTGTGAACATCCTCAGCATAAAATATAATTTCAGTTTGTTTCTTTCCTTTTGCTATGGTAACATAATTAGCTTCCAGTTTGTGAAAAGTTTGATTTACTTTTTCTTGGTTAACATTTTCACTTTATTTAATAACACTTCACAGGTACTTTCTTTATCTTTAGACCATAATCATTTTAAAAAACATCTGAACCCTTGTTCCAAATCAATTGCAGACTGAGATACCCTCATATTTGAGAATTATAGTTTCTGCTGTTTTACCAATCTATGGTCACTTTGTCATGATGGGAGCAACATTCAGCCCAACTATCGGTCATGGCATCTCTCCTTTTGTACAGTGTTAGACCCATAAGTCTGGCAACTTTGTCCATGTCTTTATTCATTCAACAGTGACAGCAGCTGTCAACCACACTATAGGCTGTTCTGTCTTTTCATCTTTACCCTCATGCTGTGATGGCTGATATTTTGCATTCTCATGTTTGTTTTTTTCAAACTCATTGCCTTTGTTTTCTTGGGGGCAAATTTATTTCTGTTCTGCAGCACAATGTCCAATGTATTTTATTTACATTTTCTGAAATTGTATAATTTAGATTTGAGATCAGGATCCAAAGTGCCTAACAATTAATATTAAGGCAAGAACATGTGAGTGCAGTGTTCAGGCTGACAGATCTCTCAAGTTGGTTCTGGTGGAAGGATCTCAAGAGTCCGAAGGACGAGTGAGATCCTTCCACCAGAACCAACGAGAGAGATCTGTCAGCCTGAACACTGCACGAACCTATGTTCTTGACTTTATCTCATACTTAACTCCTACAGATAGGTATGAGATAAAGGTTTTGGTTTGATGTCCAATCTATTTAAAGCAAAACAGAGAGGAAAACATTGCAGCATGTTGGGACCTATGTTGTGTGTGTCAAACAACATAAACAATGCCACGCCCCCTTTTTAATGACGTCACACTGACGTCACAATGACGTCATTATAACATATAATTTATTATGTTATGACGCCATTGAGAGGTGGGCATAGTGCCACTCTATATTGTGAGATCCTTCCACCAGAACCAACGTGAGAGATCTGGCAGCCTGAACACTGCACAAACCTATGTTCTTGACTTTATCTCATACTTAACTCCTGCAGATTGGTATGAGATAAAGTTTTGGTTTGATGTCCAATCTATTTAAAGCAAAACTGTGTGGAAAATATTGCATGGACCTATGTACTGACCTATGTTGTGTGTGTCAAACAACATAAACAATGCCATGCCCCCTTTTTAATGACGTCACACTCAATGACGTCATTGCCACATATATTTTACTATGTAATGACGTCATTGAGAGGTGGGCATTGAGATCCTTCCACCAGAACCAACTTGAGAGATATCTGTCAGCCTGAACACTGCACTCACATGTTCATTTCTTAAGATCTGTACTTTTTACAATGTTAACACTGGTCTGGTATATAAACCATCTGCGGTAGATAAATATGAGATAAAGTCAAGAGCATGGGTTCATGCAGTGTTCAGCCTGACAGATCTCTTTTGTTGGTTCTGGTGGAAGGATCTCAGTCGTCATTTGGACCAAGGATGATTTGCAAAAGTAGTTCGGCAGAGGGGTGATCTGCGAAAGTAGTTCGGCAGAGGGGTGATCTGCGAAAGTAGTTCGGCAGAGGGGTGATCTGCAAAAGAATATCTCATAGGTGCAGAACACTCTCTTGAAGCACAAAGTATGAGATAATCAACATTATTCACTCATAAATGAATGTCCATGAAGGTATCATTATAATGAATTGATAAAATAGAAACATTTATGGTAGCCTAGGTAGTCATTTGACTACATTGGTGTTTGGTTGCCATGGTCGCTATAGATAAACAAAATTATCAAATTGCCATCATAGTGACACAGGTAGTCATCATGACTACCTATGCACATGAGATGCAATGATTACTAAGCTGAACACATTTCATCTAATTTCACCATTAATTCAGTAAAATATAAGTAAATACTGCCTGTGCTTTGTGCCTCTGAAGAACACATTTTTTTTTGGTTCTAGCTAGGGAAGTCATGGCAAGAGCGTGATATATGAAATACCCAAATACTGATAACTGTCTGAAGCTCTCGGGCTTAATGGCGCGCCAAAGTCTGTACAAGTGGCAGTCATGAGACTGAGTGTCGTGGATCTTTTAGGCAAGTGGATTCTGCGCCCCTAGCAATTTCTGGGCCGTTATAAAGGAAGACGTCTGAATACTAATGAGCCTTACAAGTTGTTAATAGTATTTTAAAGTCGATCCTTGCATGAACAGGGAGCCAGTGTAGGTCCCTTAGTTTTCCTGATATATGCATTTTGGAGATATTGGAGCTTTTTTATATCAGATCTAGGAAGACCCACCAATAGTCCATTACCATAGTCCAAGGTAGATGTGACAAAAGCATGGGTAAGTGTGATAGCAGTCTTCTTGTCTAGTAATGACGTCATTGAGAGGTGGGCATTGAGATCCTTCCACCAGAACCAACTTGAGAGATATCTGTCAGCCTGAACACTGCACTCACATGTTCATTTCTTAAGATCTGTACTTTTTACAATGTTAACACTGGTCTGGTATATAAACCATCTGCGGTAGATAAATATGAGATAAAGTCAAGAGCATGGGTTCATGCAGTGTTCAGCCTGACAGATCTCTTTTGTTGGTTCTGGTGGAAGGATCTCAGTCGTCATTTGGACCAAGGATGATTTGCAAAAGTAGTTCGGCAGAGGGGTGATCTGCGAAAGTAGTTCGGCAGAGGGGTGATCTGCGAAAGTAGTTCGGCAGAGGGGTGATCTGCAAAAGAATATCTCATAGGTGCAGAACACTCTCTTGAAGCACAAAGTATGAGATAATCAACATTATTCACTCATAAATGAATATCCATGAAGGTATCATTATAATGAATTGATAAAATAGAAACATTTATGGTAGCCTAGGTAGTCATTTGACTACATTGGTGTTTGGTTGCCATGGTCGCTATAGATAAACAAAATTATCAAATTGCCATCATAGTGACACAGGTAGTCATCATGACTACCTATGCACATGAGATGCAATGATTACTAAGCTGAACACATTTCATCTAATTTCACCATTAATTCAGTAAAATATAAGTAAATACTGCCTGTGCTTTGTGCCTCTGAAGAACACATTTTTAAGGGTCTGGATGCCTATCGTTAACTTAATGATTTACACAGATTACATCACAAACATTTTACAAACTGTCAAAATGGCTGACCTCTGACCTCTGACCTCTGGGCATGCTCAGTGCAGACATTCAGTTAGTTCATACTTCAAATACCTCAGGCAGTCATAGATACAACTTTAAGTAGTCATTATGACTGTCATGTCACATTTTCATAAATGCTTAAAAACGTTAAATATACAACAATTAAGCTTGCTAGAAACTTATTGCATAAAATAGGGATACAATTCACTGATTATGATAAAATACGCCCCTTTAATTTAATTGAAGTGTATAAACTAGTCATAGAGAGGACCTAATTCATCGTTATGATGACCCAATATTCACAGTGACTACATCTCAGTATCTACATAGTTCACTACCTCTTTTTGTTTTCAGTGTATTTAGTATGATCCTTGTAATGTATGGTTCATCTACTGCGTAGTTTTTGTACACAACACAATATTACCAATCAAATATCAATCCTATTTTTCACAATTTCTATTTTATCTCAGATGAAACCAGTCATACCAGATTCTCTATCACGTGCCCTGCCATCCCTTTCTGAGTATAACTAGGATCACCATATAAACAATATTTTGGATTGCAACAGCAAATACTAAATTGCCAGTGACCTTCCTTAGAGCATACCATTAAGTGTGCGGCCCCTGAGATATTTTGATGCAATTTTCAACCAATATTTCCCTTGCTGTACGTTAATAGACTGAATCTTGGTGGAAATTGATCAGTTTATGACTGTGAGGACTTGATTCTGTATTGTCTTTTGAAGCGAGACACGGTGGTCACGAGTTTGCTCGATACCCACAGCTGTTCAGTTTATGGACGTTACGTCCTCGGGTTCCTATTTTGTACCACTGATTTGGACTGGGTATCCCTTCCATATCTATAACTGATTTGGACTGGGTATCCCTTCCATATCTATAACTGATTTGGACTAGGTATCCCTTCCTATATCTAATGTTGGTATTGTTTGTGGACTGGGTGTTCCTTCCATAAAGCATTATATATATCTACGGTTCGTGGACTCCTTATGACATGAAAGGCGCCACCTTACTCTCGCGATCTACACTACTCCTACTGAAACAAGGAGATCTATGTCTGAGATCTAATGACGGTTCTTACCTATCTGTCCCTAAGACTCGTTTGAAAACTGTTGGTGATATCGCGTTTTCATCCATCAGCCCTAGACATTGGAATTCCCTCCCTACTGACATTAGGATTAGTTAAGTTAATCAGAAAGACAAGGAGACACATCAATCTCGGATTATTAAAGTTTAGGATTGAACACTAAATGCCTTTATAGATTTACTGTTACGTACGGATTGTGCCTACGGGGACATGTGCGGGGATATGTGATCTACTCGCTGGCTAAGTGAGCAGGGGCCTAACCTAGCTGCCTAACTCTAACTATCTGCTGGGAGATAAGAAGGACTGCAGACTCAGTGTATACAATGCACAATGTATCTTTTTCCGGTGCTCGTATACACTACAGTCTAGCTAGGGAAGTCATGGCAAGAGCGTGATATATGAAATACCCAAATACTGATAACTGTCTGAAGCTCTCGGGCTTAATGGCGCGCCAAAGTCTGTACAAGTGGCAGTCATGAGACTGAGTGTCGTGGATCTTTTAGGCAAGTGGATTCTGCGCCCCTAGCAATTTCTGGGCCGTTATAAAGGAAGACGTCTGAATACTAATGAGCCTTACAAGTTGTTAATAGTATTTTAAAGTCGATCCTTGCATGAACAGGGAGCCAGTGTAGGTCCCTTAGTTTTCCTGATATATGCATTTTGGAGATATTGGAGCTTTTTTATATCAGATCTAGGAAGACCCACCAATAGTCCATTACCATAGTCCAAGGTAGATGTGACAAAAGCATGGGTAAGTGTGATAGCAGTCTTCTTGTCTAGATATTATCTGACAGCTGCCAAGTTCCTGATATGGTAATACCCCTTTTTACACATGTTCCTTATCTGTTCTTTCATATTCATGTTACAGTCAAATGTGATACCAAGGTCAGTGACCTTGTCGACAGGTAAGATGACCTCATCACCCACTTTAACGGTAAGATGTGAGACGCTGTCCGACAAATTAAAGAATCTGTCAGAACAGACAAGCATTTCAGTTTTTCCATCATTAAGTTTCATCTTATTTGATACAAGAAATGCTCTGAATTCATTTATACATTCCTCAAGAGTATTAACACGAAGGGCAGTTTGTGAACCTGAGGTATGGTCTATTGGAATGTAGATCTGCTTGTCATCTGTATATATGTGATAATCTAGGCCATATTTTGCGAGGATGTCAGTTAAAGGAGACATGTAGATAGTGAATAGGATGGGACCTAGGACTGATGGGTGAGGGATTAATTGATCAGTCACTGCTCTTTCAGTTAACTTAGACACATAACTAAGGTTTGAGACGGGTCTATAATTTCTTTCAATATGTTCCAGGCCCATTTTCTTAAGAAGCGGGGTAATAATTGCAATTTTCATATTATCAGGGACAATGGAGGATACAAGTGATTTGTTTATGATAGCAGTGATGATTGGTAAGAAGTGGGTGATTAGGTCTAATATTAGCCATTATTGGCATGGGATCAAGGTCACATGATTTATTTGAAGCTTTTCTTATCAATTTAAGAACATCAATTCATGAAAGTGGTGTAAACTTGTCCAGGCTAGTACAGGGCGTCGGATTGTTATTGTTTGTAGTGCCACCTGGTGTTGATTTTTGGTCCAGTTCATTTCGTATGTTCACAATTTTGTCAAGAAAGAAATTATTGAATTTCTCTGCTTGCAGAGAGTCATTTATTAAAGGAGGCATGGTGTGTCTTTTTTTCTTGTGCATGACTGAATCTATGACTCTAAATAGTTTTTTGGGGTTATTCTTATTCATTTCAACCAAGTTAGAGATTTCAACCAAGTTAGCACGTTTGCACTCATTAACCTCTCTGCTCTCTACCAGATATCACGATTGTCTATACTTATCCTACATTACGATGTAAAATATTTAGGTCATATGTTACAAATGGGTCATATCATGAAATGACTTACTCTGCATGGCGAGGTAGAGTAACACACTACCTCTGCCACAATTGGCATGACATTGTCTCAACCTATTCCACATGATTGCATAATCAACATACAGGTGCGCAATTGGTGGGCTAATAATAATAATAATAAAATATATATAGTGCTGATACCAGATAAATCTGTTCATAGCGCTTCAGTAAGGACATGTGTCCTGAAGAGTTCAGCCTACTGTTAAAGAGATCAAATGAGGTGCAGGTCCTGAGGTCAGTCGGGAGGTCATTCCATAACTTGGGACCAATAGCCGAATATGCCCTGTCACCTATCGTTCTCAGGTGGGTTTTGGGAAAACAGAGGTAAGTGCTATTGTTTGATCGTTGGCATCTCTTGCCCGCTTTTACTTGTAGGAGGTCAAAGAGTTAAGGGGGCACCTTACCATTTAGGGCCTTCCAAGCCATTAGGATAATCTTGAATTCAATTCTAACTTGTACAGGGAGCCAGTGTAGTTCTCTCAAATTTGCTGATATATGATAAAATTTTCTGAATTTTCCCACAACATTCCCATAGTCCAAGGTGGATGTCATAAGCGCATTAGTTAAAGTTATGGCAGTTTTCTAGTCAATGCACATTTTCTAAACCATGTCCAATTGATCCAACAGAAGACTATGCCAAATTAAATTGAATTAAATTAGTTCATAAAACATAGATTAGAAACTCATGGATGAAATGTTGGCCAGTGTAGATGTTACACTGGTCATGTGGTGGCTGCAGCCAGATGATCAGTCGATGGGCCACGGTCTGTGACACAGTTGGTTAGAGCGTCAGCTTATTAGCCCCTGTTCCTTTGTGATGATTCAAAGGTTGTGTGTTCGATCAGCACCATATCTGCTACAAGTAGGTCTCACCACGAAATGACTGAAATAATGTTGAAAGTGATGTAAAACACTAAACAAACACACATCATCTGTTCATGTGGTGATCCTACAAATGATTATATGCCTACATAAATATTCATTGACATACACAACTATGATTATGATACATTCATTTACAAATATAAATTTATTCACATTAATTTTGATACGTAGAATATCTTTCATATTAGTAAAGATTAAAATTCAATATCACAACAGATCTATAGAAATCAGGGCAAATTTTTAAAAAGATTTCAGATGCATTTCATGGTCGGAGAGAAGTCTCAACAGCACCTCTTGAATGATCACACTCCAGTTTGTCAACATTTTTCTCAAAGTTTTTATTGAGGTTTGCTTACTGGGAAGGTCATGATTTCAGTTATCCATTATTAGGAACATGGCACGGCTCTGACATGGCTCAGTTGGTAAGACCTATCTCCTATGATGACACATTTTGCAGAGTTTTAGGGAAGGGCATGAAACATTTGTTATCATAAGCAGCATGACAGCATTGCTAAAAAGTGTCCAGTTAGTCGACAATGTATTTTTATATTACACCATTGGAACTGAATTGATATAAATCGTTTATTCTGAATGCTTTTTATTGTGAATAATATATAATATATGAAACTTACATTGCCATGTTTTATGTGCGAATAAAGATATTATTATTATTATTATTATTATTATTATTATTATTATTATTATTATTATTATTATTATTATTATTATTATTATTATTATTACTACTACTACTACTACTACTACTACTACTACTACTACTCCTACTACTATTATTATTATTATTATTATTATAAAAAGGAGATTTCTGTATAATTAGTTTGAAGTTATGATTTTCGAAAATATGTTATTATTGTCTTAGGTGAAAGTGAATATTGACAATGTGGATGTATACATACAAGCCATGCAATTAAACAGTAATTGGTAGTAGTATAAGATCTTATTCTTCCCTTTACCTAAAATATGATATAGGTGGTCAAATGATCATTTCCTTCAGGAGTATCATTTCCATCAGTGATGCATGATTTATTTCAAGAAGCTTGTTAAAAGGTAAGCTGATAGTTAATTCATGACAACAAATGCTGGGTGACTATAACTAAAAAGTCCTTGTGCACTTGAAGTAAATGTGCCAAATATTCTTAAATTCTAAATGAAATGAAAGTAATTATGCGTGCTAAACAGCAAATACATGAGAAATGAAGGAAAATGTAGAATGATGTTTTAACAAGCCTTTCAGCAACAGGTGGTTGACTTTCAAACCTTATAACTACTGGGAATGTAACACTGAGTGGTAGTCAAACTCACCACCTCTTTTCCTCCACTTATATAACGAACAAAGGCACAGGTGCATTATACTACCAATTTTTCTGGTGGGGCCATTTAAATACATGAATAAAAGACATTAAACATATTAGCTACAAAATGAGAACATGTGGTCTAATTTACCACTTACAAAAACCCCAATCCTTAATAATGTTTATAAAATAAATTTGTACTAAAAACAGTGATTCCAAAACGAAATTCAGTATTTTTAACCCCTAAGGCACAAGGCTATCTTAATTTGTTGATTGATTGGACTACCCAATTCTTTTTCTGAACTAGTGTATCCACATACTTAATTGATCAAATTTATAACCATTCAATATGCCCAATCAAGTGCTGGGGTTAAAAAGTTCCTGATCCACTCAATCTGACGTCATTATCATGATTAAATTGTAACAAAGTTGCTGTCCAAGAGAATGTTACAAAATTACATCATTGAACCAGAACAATGGGGACGTCAACGTCCCTTCTGTCCCTTACCGGTGGTGGGCATTGCCGTCCTTCCCTATCATTCGGGATTAATTATGTCATTTCATTGCAGGATCCGGAGAATACAGTATCATGACATTTTGTTTAAATGAATTTGAGCAAACTATCATAGAACTCTTAAATATGTTGAAAGTGGTAAAACAATAAATGATATTATGCAATACCCTGAATAGAAGTATTCTGACCTGTTTAGTAATGCCTCAGTCACAACTGCCGTGGAGTTTATCAGCAACAATCTAAGATATGCCGTAGCTGTTGTCACATTATTGAAGGGCACCACACGGCACGTGCGAGATTGACTGGCACAGACGTCTGCAGGATGTCTTAACGACGTCTGTTCCATGATACAGACGTCTGCAGGATGTCTTTAAGACGTCTGGTTAAGCTTTAAAAAAAAGTTAATCCTATTTTCACCACACGATGCCACCGGCAGCCCTAAGATAATCTGCCGATGTGCCTGCGGGACCCTGCCGTGCACTTTAAGATGATATTTGCTGATAATGCCTCTGTCACATTTGCACCGGGCACCGGCCGGGAAGTAAGAATCGGCCGACTTCACAATCTGCCGGGCGCCGGGGAGTTTATAGGCAACAATCTGAGAGATGCTGTAGCTGTGGTCACATTATTAAAGGGCACCGCACGGCACGTGCAAGACTGAATAGCACAGACGTCTGTAGGATATCTTAAAGACGTCTAGATCATTGACAGACGTCTGTAGGATATCCTAAAGACGTCTGTTTCATTTGACAGACGTCTGAAAGACATCCTAAAGACGTCTATGATATATCGCAGGGAGCCTGTGGGATCATCTGACGATGGTCTATGAACACTTGAAATAATTATAATCCTATTTTCACCACACGATGCCACTGGCAGCCCTAAGATAATCTGCCGATGTCCCTGCGGGACCCTGCCGGGACCCTGCCGTGCACTTTAATATGATATTTGCTGATAAGACATCGGGGAAACGCCGGCAACTTTTATGTTGCAGCTAAAATTTCCGCTGACCCGGCTGACGTCTTAAAGATGCCCAATTATGGCCGATGATCTCCCGGTGCCGCACGGCAATCTGAAATGCCTGCCGATTTTGTAAAAAATACCCATCGGCCGGGCATCTTTACTGAAATTGGCGCAAATGTGACTGAGGCATAAGACATCAGGGAATTGCCGGCAACTGTTATGTTGCAGCTAAAAGTTCCCAATGACCCGGCCGAAGTCTTAAAGATGCCCAATTGTGGCCGATGATCTTCCGGTGCCCGTATGGCCATCTGAACTGCCGGCCGATTTTGTAAAAAATACACATCAGCCGGGCATCTTTACTGAAATCGGCGCAAATGTGACTGAGGCATAAGATAGACAATTGACTGCAGTTTTCGAATTTGGCCGGTCTTCGGAGGGGGAATTACTATTACCTGTGGGCCAAATGTCAAGTATTTCTATTTGTTTGGTGGAAAGCGAAATGGCAAATATTTATATGTTACCAAGAAGTTACATGTAGATGATGCCACTCATACTGCATAACAGCTATATGATGCCACTTGTACCGCACAGCAGCTACATGATGCCACTTTTACCGCATAGCAGCTACATGATACCACTTATACTGCTACAATAATATATATATATATATATATATATATATATATGGCGCAAATAGATAGATGATAGATAGATGATAGATAGATAGATAGATAGATAGATAGATAGATAGATAGATAGATAGATAGATAGATAGATAGATAGATAGATAGATAGATAGATAGATAGATAGATAGATAGATAGATAGATAGATAGATAGATAGATAGATAGATAGATAGATAGATAGATAGATAGATAGATAGATAGATAGATAGATAGATAGATAGATAGATAGATAGATAGATAGATAGATAGATAGATAGATAGATAGATAGATAGATATAGACAGTCAACCATCGTTTATCCAACACTCTCCGTTGCACAAAATTATGTCGGATTAATGGGATTGTCGGTCGTTTGAAAACTTGTTAAACTGATACATATGGATGGCCAAACATCTGACAGAGACTAGGCAGTGGGTAAAACTATGGTATATTCAATATGTAACACATGTCATATATATATAATGTTTTATAGATATTATATAATTTTTAAAGACTTTTTCAGCAGTATGATGTTCTGCAGGTTCTGATGCCTATGGCTAAAGTATGCATGAGTTTTGCCCTTAAAATTGATCATAAAGTCTGAATTCATGTGATTTTAAAATAATATCATCACAGAAGTATCTACAGTATCAAACAATATATGGAAATCTTGCAAACCATGTTATATCAGCAAATCCCAATACATGCAGGTTGTTATTCGCCTTTAGGATGAAGCAAGTTTCAACTAACTATGTCCTATTTTAACATGACTTTAAGCTGATTCTTCCCCTGGCGATTTTCTCTTAACCCCTTAAGCCTTACCTAAAACGGCAACAGGCTTTGGCACAGTTGGTTAGAACACCAACTTATTAGCACCAGTTCCTCTGCTGTGATCCAAGGTCATGGGCTCAATCTCCAGTCGTGCCGAGATTGAATTCATGATAAAATTTCTCATATAATCCGAGGCATGTTAAGTTATTGTGTGTGTCAAACCAGCATAAACCTCAGATTAACATATGGGACAAATAAATTACTAGTATGTATCAAATCTAATTTATCATATGTCAGCTTTAAAAGGCAGAAATATTATGTTCAAATATGAAGAAATAATTGATTCACTCACTATAAAATATCAGGCTTTAATCAAATGGTCAGTTATTATGAGTGTGAAGTTCATCTGATAGTGATATTCAAAGAAGATTTTAGATGAAAGTTGTGTTTATATCATATACATATATATATTGATGGAAGGAATGTGTGTAGACATTAAACATGTGTTTCAATATTATGAAAAGAACGATTTGTATCATTCCAATCATGATCATTGTTAGTATAATGATAAGAATGACAAATGAAATATCTAATCTACAGGTGTATTTGAAACCTTTAAAAATATCAATGGAGAAAACATGGCATATAGTACTGTTACAAAGAATACAAAGTTGTATTTTAAGTAACATAGGAGCTACTTTAATCAACACAGAACAAGACAAAACAAACTGTATGAGAAATAAATTTAAAATACCAACTGTCAATCCAATTCATTATATTGGTGACAAAACACACCGAACTGAATGTTTTGGGAAACTGACATTTCCCCCTGAGGATTTCATTGACGATTATTATTCTTCAATCTTCATTGCTCAAGTAGATTGGGTTATTAAAGTACCACATCACTTTGCAATTAACCTGACATTTTTGGATGTGAATATAAGGCAGAGAGGTATCAAGACATGTGCCTTTGAAGCAATTGATGTTATTGCCAACAAAATGTCAAGAATACTGTTGCTTTGTGGTTCTATAAAATTACACTCTTTTTATTATGAGGGAAACATACTTACCATAAGTATAAGGAGGTTTATCAAAGGATCTTCATTTAAATCTCTTTTTCAAATAATAGATAAGTACCTAGTCAGTTGTGTTCATTGTAAATCTTATAAATCTTTTCCTTCACTATTCTTTCTTAATTCCGCTTTTAGCCTTTACAGATTGTCACATTTTCAAAGTTTTTTTTGGAGAGTTTCTGTGAAGCATTACAAGAAAATACAGATATCTATTCAACATAAACATATGCCAAATCAAACATTGATTTTTGTTTATGATGGACCCAGTGACTCCTCTTGCATTCTGTATCAATCAAACCTACATAATAAAACAACAGGTCACACAGAGCTGGAAACTGCTATGTTTGCATTTCTTGTGGTGATTTGGTCACAAAGACATTTCAAAGATATTTCAGAATTTGGGAGAAAACAAACTCAGAATAAAACAGGAACATTTGTATCATATATGGCTCACAAGACCTATACTAATTTTGTATCTATTCATGAATCTCTAAATATCACATTTCCAAGCTTAGCATGGTGTTATGGTAACTACACTAATATCTCTACCCAGTGTGTCTATGAATTTCAAGCTCCTGCAGGCAATTACATTCAAATTTTATTCAAAGATCAACTGTTTTCAGGGTTGAGCAGTCTGTATTGTGTCAATGGTGGGCTGTTTTTGTACAATATACAAGATAGGGTCACATCCCACATACTAAGTCTCTGTGGGCAGGATATTCTCCATGACTTCCCAAGTGAATTCCCCCGGAAACTGTCAGTTGTCAGTTCCGGTCACTCCCTAATTGTTGTATTTGCTTTACAAAAACAATACATATCATTCATAAATATCACAATTACTGTCAAAATAACTAAATGTAGGGGATTATATGCACAAAATGTCTTTCTTTCACCATATGATAATAAAATCAGAGGAAACGTGTTATATCTTGAAGAAATTGAATGTGTTCAGCTACATTCATTCCAGGGAACTGATGAGATCCCAGGACTCGGTGGATCTGATGCCCTGAGCTATAATAAATTTCATCTAAAATGTAGTAGAAACATCTCCTGTGAATCACTTTTGAGAGGTTTTAAAGTTGAAATCATATCAACATGTTCATTTCTATCAAGCCATTTCTCACATTTGTATCATTCTATATCACTCAATGAAAAAAATTGGTTTTACACAGCACAGATGGCACAATATCTTAGTTTTAATGTAAGAACATTCTTCAAGCGTTTATTTCTTTATATAGAAAAATTTAATATTGCATTTGTACATTTGGTAAAATGTGAAATGCCATGTAAGATAATAATGAACCATTTACATTTCCCCTTCAATAGAGATTCAAAATGTAATATATGCAAATTTTATTATATAGCAAGCCCACAAGTAATATATCTCAGTCTGTCTGGATCCTGTGTTGAATTTGCCCCATTATCATCAAATAGAAGTTACTCTTTTAACCTAGTATCATATGAGGTATTTCCAGGTAGATTAGTTCACCGTTTCACACTTGAAGGGAATATAACAGGACCTTTTATGATTCATAATAACCCTCACAAAGACGAAACTAAATTCACGATACATCCCAATCAAATAATCTCTATTCATGAACACCCAAGAAACCAAATCTTGAAAAAGTGTCAGTCCAAACGTGTAATAATGACATCTGTACTTCACAAAATAGTGTTATCAAGTGGGTCTGGGAAGGCTTTGAATACAGTATCTTCAGGTCAGCCCTAGTATCATGGATGACAGCAGAGGGCGCCTGTGCATCCCAGGGAGGACATTTGATTAGCCTGCACAGTGAAGAGGAATCCAGGGTGCTGAGGGAAGCCACTCACAATATAGTGATTGAAAAAAGCAATGAGAAAGTCAATGAAAATCGTCATCTTTTTTACATAGGGATATATAATAGGGTAAGTAGTGTTTAATTACAGAAGAGTGACATGAAATATCTCAATTTTGTCTAAGATGTTGTGAAATGATGAAAAATATCAAATTTGATTTTTGCAAACAACTGGAATCGTACTGCTGTCAGACATGATATTAGTAATGTCCAAAAAGTTGATGCTGACATCTCAACTAAACACATCCACATCAAAAACATTGCTGCTAGTGCACAGTGTTAAGAAAGCAATACTACTGACACCAAATATACAGTATCAGCAGTGTGTTGAAGGGAAGATCAAGAAATATGATCATATATGTGGGAAAGGAATTGCCCTTTTCCTGATATGTGCCAGAAGTCCCATCAAGATCCTTCTTGCCACCTGGGCATGGTTGTATCAATAGGGACCAGGTCCAATAAGGGGGTCCAAATTGGGGGTTGGATCTCAAAATTGACCCCAAAGTATGGATCATCAAGTTAAACACCAAAATTAGTGTTTACAGATTTCAAGGTCGGACACTAAAATTTTACATCAAAGACATATCCAAGAACTGTATTTATAAGTATGTAAAGATGACAATTATAAAAATAAGAGTGAATCAATGAAAATAAATTTCAGCAGTTAAAATCAGTGTTCTATAACCCCAAACCTAAAATTGCTCCTTTGCAACTGGACCCTTCATATAATAATTTGAGGTCCAACACTAATTTAAATGATATTAGGACTTGTGCTTTGGCTTATGTCTTCAAGTCTAGACTAGGCCATGGGACGTGGCGTAGTTGGTTAGAGCGCCAGCTTATTAGCACCAGTTCCTCTGTGATGATCCAAAGGTCGTGGGTTCGAACCCCGGCCGTGCCGAGATTGAACTCATGACACAATTTCCCACATGAGCTGAGGCCCGTGCTTAAAGGGTTAACCCATTGTCCTTGTAAATCTGTGACCGGGTGGGTTGTCATGTCAAGGACCTGCGACATGACAATTCAGTGAGGCAGCACTATATCTACTACAAGTAGGTCTCATCACGAAATGAATGAAATAATATTAAAAGTGATGGAAAACCCCAAACAAACAAACAAACAAACTGCCTATGTCACTATGATGTCTAGACATCCTACACATCCTTCCAGGAGACATTACCCTGAATAGAGCTTTGAACAACCACTCTTTAGTAACACCCCAAAATTAATTTTATCTTCAGTATTGTTATTGCCATTGTTATTTTAAAATTAATTCACACCTCTTGGCCATAAAACTGTCAGCAGCTGTCAACAAAGCTGGTGAATCTCAGATTTCTGACCACGAAGGTCATGCAATGCATGCCATGGGGTCAAATGAATGTACATAATGCCAGATGCTTTAGTTTGTAAATCCTCCAAAATCATTATAATATAACAAGCACCATTATATGTGCATTTGACAACATTGGTTCAAATATTTCTCTGCAAATTTTAATGATAATTTAATTCTAATTCTAAATTGTAGAATTTTAGTCTGAAGTGGACAGATGGTACAACACCAATAATAATATTTTTTTTTAATAATTTAATTCTAATTTTAAATTGTAGAATTTTAATCTGAAGTGGACAGATGGTACAACACCAATGATAATATTTTTTTTTAATAATTTAATTCTAATTTTAAATTGTAGAATTTTAATCTGAAGTGGACAGATGGTACAACACCAAATTATTTTCAATGGAATGAAGGACTTTATGGAAAGGGTAAATTCAATTTACACATTTCAAATTTTAGGAAATGGAACAACATGATAAATCCGAGATTGATCAAAGAAATGATGTGTACTGTCATTGTTTATTATGATCCTTATCAACCTCATTGGGAACATGTACCCTGCAATGATACTTCAATAACCCCATTTTATATATGCAAACAAAAAATAGAACATGCAGATTCAAACAAAACAAATGTAAAGAACAACTCTGTGTGTGTTCCTTCATCATTTTTGATTGACACTGAATGTTTTATTCTTCTTCCTGGATTACTGGCTGGGACAAAACACATCAAAAACAATTCTGAGACACATCATAATGTTATTTTATTTTCTAAAAGAAAACAACATGTTTTAACATTGGTGAAGATACTGGTCAATTATAAATTTCATAACTTCAATATACTTATACAAAACTATTCATTATGTATTGTGGCAAAAAAGTCGCCTTTCTCATGCCAGGATCCTAACTGGAGTCTGAAATTTGTTGGACATTGTCAAGCACACACCTCATCTTACAGTTTCATTCATGTATCACATGAAGGTGTTGCACATTGCTTAAGGGGTCAATATAAATGTCATGATCAGAGCTGTATCTTACAGAAACAAATATGTGATGGTGTAAGTGATTGTTCTTCTGGAGAAGATGAAACAAGCTGCTGGTGTTTAAAAGATCGTTTGAAGGTGATTGACTATGTATACTGTAGTACCCGTTGCAAAGCTAAAACATGTGCATGTCCAGACATGCATTTTCAGTGTGAGGAAGGTGGATGCATATCATATTACTATGTTTGCAATGGGAGAAAAGATTGTAAATGTGGATCAGATGAGTTTTGTCAGAATGTCTTAACAAAAGGGGCTCATGGAAATGTAACTCTTCCATTGGCCAATGACCTTATTGCTGAAATATCACATGATCAATATAATGTGTGTGAACCTGGCTATTTGCCCTGTCTTTATAGTTATCCACAATGCTTTCCATTCACATCAGTTTGCATTTTTGATCTTGATAAATTTGGTCACCTCATGTTTTGCAGAAATGCTGGTCATTTAAAATATTGTCAGGATGTAAGTTGCACCAACACATTTAAATGTCCAAATTCCTACTGCATCCCATTCAGAAGAGTTTGTGATGGTGTCTCGGATTGCTCCTATGGAGAGGATGAGTTAGAATGTACACATCAGGATTGTGCAGGAATGTTGAGATGTAGGGTACAAATAAATGGTCCCATTGTCTGTATTCATTCTTCTGAGGTTTGTGATGGTACCCCTCAGTGTTCTAATGGAGAAGATGAGCATGTGTGTAATGTAGGACCTTGCCCGTTACAATGTAGATGTTTAGATTATTCTATTAACTGTGATATGGCAAATCGCACCTCCTTACCAAAAGACATTCCTTCACATATAAAGTACCTCTCTTTTGCCTTCAATAGAATAATTTTCAACATCTCATACATATTTCCTGATATAATATATGTTGACTTCTCGAACAATGAATTGAAAACTTTTTGTCAAAGCAATCCAAAAATAATTGGGTTTAGTAATACGCATCATTTGATTTTGAACTACAACAAAATAATGTTTTTAGAACCATTATGTTTCCAAACTTTCAATTATCTTGCTACATTGCAATTAAGAGGTAACCTGTTAGTTAAGCTCTCTGATAATTATGGCATTGGTACTTTACAATCATTGGATATTTCACATAATGAAATAAATTATATTGATATCCAATTTTTTTATGAGATGCCAAATATGGAAATGATTGATATAAGAAATAATGTTTTATCAAATATTGGAGCAGAAGCCTTTCAGTATTTGGGAATGATTCCTAATTTAAAAGTTGAAGATACTAGATTTTGCTGCTTACGCATAGACTTGACAGTTTGTAAAAAAATAGATGAAGCTCAATTGTTCTGCAGTTATGATCTTATTAGTAGTTTTACAGTAAAGCATATTATGTGGTGGTCTAACATTTTAGGTATTTTTTTCAATCTATTTAGCTTGTTGTATCAATGTAGAAAACGACATGATAACTTGGAACAAATATTTGTCTTGAACTTGACACTTTCAGATATATTGTGTTGCATATACTTGTTACTAATCGCAATTTCAGACCTAAATTTTCACGGGCATTTCTTTATAAACTTGCCAAAATGGTTTAACAGCAAGACATGCATTACTGCAGCATTTGTTTTTTCCCTCTCTTTCATCTCTTCTGCTTCATGGATGAATATGATTACATTAATACGATATCTCAGAATAACCAGTTTTGGAATTATTAAATCAAATGTGACAACCTTCAAGCTTATCACATATTTAATCTGGATATTTACAATAGCACTTTCACAATACCCCTTGACTGCACGTTTCTTCTATGGAAAAGACAGTAATGCTTCTAACACACTTTGCTTAACCTTTATTCAAACTGGAAATTTGCCATATATGATCTTTTTCACTTCATTCATTAATATATTTATCATTTTGTCTTTTTTGTTTATATTGATACTATATATCCTGATTTATAGAACAGTTGTAGACTCACAAGAACAATTAAACAAATTCAAACAAAAAAAGAATAAGGCGAAGAGAAATTCAAGATATCAATATTTAATTTTTAAGATACAATTGATTATATTTTTAAACATTGTGAGGTGGTGCCCAATATGTGTTATATCTATTCTGACAGCATTAGGCCACATATTGCCAGGATCTGTCACAACCAATGCCATAATATTGGTTGTCATGCCTCTTCATGCACTGCTAAATCCATTTATTTATACAATAAAAACAAGACATGCCATGAAATATCTAAGGAAGCACCTCAGGTTCACTTCAAGAGACAAACACATATGAATATTGCAGGTACATTTGATTGAAACTGAGATTATATAAAGCTCAATACATGAAATGTTATTTAAGACAACATTAAAGATTGTAATTATGTTCCTTGATTTAACTTTCATGGCTTTATTTTTTTAATATATCTTATCATTTTACAATTATCAGTTGATCTTTGTATTTTCCAAACCCATATCTCCACCCCCATATAAAGAGCTAGGGTTTTCTTGGCCGATTTTCTGGAGTCTATTGCTAGTCTATCACTACTAGTCCAGACAAAATATGAAATGACCCAGAACAAATTAGAACAGAAACCATTTTGGTGTTATTTGTCTCAGAATGTTACCCAGATGAACATATAAAAAGTCTACCAAAATCAACTTAGTGGAACACCAACTAATTTGCATAAATTCAAAATGGCCGCCTCTCATTGACGTTTCATCCCATACATTCATGTTTTTCGTATGATTAAAGGTTCCCTGCACACTGAAATAACATTATGTCCTTGCTGTTGGTGTAAAGCAGTTATTTTATGGCCATGATAATGAAATAAATAGCTTATGTAGTGCTTATTGTAATGTATTTCATACGATGCCAGCATCATTCTGCTATGAAATACATTGTATAGAGAAAGAGAGAGAAAAGAAGAGTATGCATTAATACCAGTTAGAACAAAGGACTTTGACAGAAGTGTTGTCATTATTTGTGAACAGCATGATGAAGACTTGGCCAAAACTGTCAAAGCTAGAATATAATTTGTTAATGACCTACAGGCTGCCAATACTGTCAACCATCAGGTATGCAGCACCAATTTCTGCACAGGCAAGTCAATTCCTCACAAATTCCAAATAGGTGACAAGCAGAAAAATCACTTATAGGGAGGCCAAACATGAAACAGACTGTTCCTGTATGGTGCTGGGGTCATATGTAGGCCCTAATCCACTCTCCAAATGGAATCTTCAAGCAGACCAATGATGAGTTTCAATAGGTTCTCTTGCAAAGATGGACTTTGTCATCAGACTATTACCTGACACTTTCAAATCATGAGATTTTGGGCTGTCAGTTTCAAATTAATTTGAGCGATGCACTAAACCCTCTTACCAACACTTATTTCCAAATTAGTCATCAAGTTCTTCGACCTTTAGTTCAACAAATACTTAAACCATTTTCTTACAGTAGCCCACCATCCTACCACCACTAAATATTTGCTCTTCAAAAAACATTTTGTGACTTGGCTATACATAATATTCTGCAGATCAGTTATCAGATCATCGGCTTTGAACTTTCTATGTGGTAACTTAAGTTTGAGAAAAGGTGGGGCTAAGCCTCCTTATGCATAATACACTCCCAGAGCAGTCTCCAAGCTTAAGCAGACTAATGATTTGTTTCAGTTGGTTTTCTTGCAAAATGGAGAATGTCTTCAGATTGCTACCTGAGACTGTCAAGTCTAAGCTTTTGGATCATAAGTTTTATTTTGAGTGATGCATTAAACTTTGACTGAAGCACCCCCCTCTTCCTACCCCTATGGATGACATTATGACATTGCCACTTGAGTGTGAAATTTATCCAGCCTGTGATCAGATGTCTTATCCTGATGCCGAATGTTCATTTCTGCCAGACTCAGTGGTCCTCTTGCTTCAGATATATCATTAAAAGAGCTAATGCAAAGGTTAAAGTAGCATCAGTTGGCCAAGCATTGGTTCAAGCAGCTCATCCAAGTGTAGTAGTGGTTCCATTGCAGCTAGGTCTTGGTATCCAACTGCACCATCATTTGGCATCAAAATTCCTTAAAGCATTCATGAAATAACAGAGGTCACAGGCAATTGTTCTGAGGTTTGGGGTATGCTTAAATGACATGTGGCCACAAAAATGTGATACAAGCAAGCAATCTCACAAAATCAACCAAAATACTCCAAACATGGATATTGTGTTTTGCTGAAAGTGCCAAACACTGGCTCTACTCTTTTGACCAACAGGTGGTGACATGTATACAAGCATGTGACAGGCCACGGGCCGTGGCGCAGTTGGTTAGGGCGCCAGCTTATTAACACCAGTTCCTCTGTGGTGATCCAAAGGTTGTGGGTTCGAACCCAGGCCGTGCCGAGATTGAACTCATGACACAATTTCCCACATGAGCTGAGGCCCGTGCCTAAAGGGTTAACCCGTTGTCCTTGTAAATCTGTGACCGTGTGAGTTGTCATGTCAAGGACCTGCGACATGACAATTCAGTGAGGCAGCACTATATCTGCTACAAGTAGGTCTCATCACGAAATGACTGAAATAATGTTGAAAGTGATGTAAAGCCCCAAACAAACAAATTCACTGCATGTGGATAATGCAGAGGAGTCTGCAAAAATTGATCATGATGAAAATAATACTTGTTAACCTCGGTTCAGTATGGTAATGTGTACAATCTGGAACTAGTTATCAGACAAATTTTATGGTACTATTTGGTGTTAGTGATTAGTAGTAAATCCAGCTTTTACTTTGAAGCAGTCAAAGCTGCTAGTACAATCCTAGGAAATTAATTAATCTAATTATTTGGCAAAGAACAAAAGAAAAAAACAGAAGAATAACAAAACAAATAAAAGAAAAATAATATAAATGTCATACCAAACACAAATGTTACTTTCCAACCCACTATGTGGGACCGGGATCGAGGTGTCATACCATAGATTTTTTACAAATGGTACTTTCACATTTTTTAGTGATGGAAGGTGATTTTTTGATGAGACTAAAAACCAAGGTCTCATGTACCTGAACATCTATGCCAAGCAGCAGGATAAAGATCTGTCCCACTTTTTGAGGAGAGCAGGGAATTGCCTCCCTGTGAGTGTGTGGACTCACACACAAGGAGTGTCTTCAATATGATCACCACTAATAGTTATCCAACGTTTGCAATGATGTCCAAATTTCAGTTGTATATGGGTCGTTAAACACAATCTTTTTAAAAATTCTAATTGTAAATAATTGTTCTCTATCCTTTAGGATAACTTGTTTTTGTAGAATAATATGTGTTGTAGAGGATATCCCAGAAAAGGTGTAAAGCAGACAGATATAATCAGAATACAAGCAAAGTGCAATTTTCGACTTATTTTTCTACTTTTATCAGTAATTTTTGAGAAGAAGAATACAAAACATGGGTATTAGCTATTTGAAAAGTTTTACAATGGATTTCTCATGGCCAAAAACATAAAATACACTCTAAGATTACTCAAATATGTCAAATAGGAGTCAAGCTATATAATTTTTAAGATTTGCCCTGCCATGTGGTGGCCATTTTGGATTTATCTAAATTATGCATTGTTCCACTACTTGGATTTTGGTAGACTTTTACTATGTTATTCTCTAGGCTCTTCTGAGACATTTTCTATCAGTTCCATTTCTGTTCTAATTTGCTCCAGGTTAGGCCATTTTTTGGCAACTATCAAGGTATGGATCTTCAATCCCTAAGGGATGATATTAAATCCCTTGCAGGTCGAAATTTGACATGGGAACATCTATCCCGACATGACATGGTGGATTTCTATGATAAGGAGCTCACATCACTCATGGATAAACATATTCCCTTACAGAATGCAAGAAGTCAGAAGTCAGAATCTCATATATTTTACCAAGTTATCACATTATTACAAATTTAAATAAATGTTCAAGAAACAAAATAGTTAACATTGATAAACTAGGTCAGGGGTACACCCACACTGACACACACATACATACACACATACATGCATATATACACATACACATATAAATATTTTTTTTAAAGAGTGATGGCAAATATGTAGGTAATATAATTAATTGGATATGATAAATGATATGGAAGTTAGCTAAAGTGGTGGACATTCAGCATCTATGGCGCAGTTGGTTAGAGCGCCAGCTTATAAGCACCAGTTCCTCTGTGGTGATCAAAAGGTCGTGGGTTCGAACCCCGGCCGTGCCGAGATTGAACTCATGATTCAATTTCCCATATGAGCTGAGGCTCGTGCCTAAAGGGTTAACCCGTTGTCCTTGTAAATCTGTGACCGGGTGAGTTGTCATGTCAAGGACCTGCGACATGACAATTCAGTGAGGCAGCACTATATCTGCTACAAGTAGGTCTCATCACGAAATGACTGAAATAATGTTGAAAGTGATGTAAAACCCCAAACAAACAAACAAACAAATCAGCATCTATGAATTGTTACAAATATAACAATTTTCAATTGTACATAAGACTTGTACATAAGACTCCAAAATACATTGTATTACTGTATACCGAGAAAAATTCGCGCCTAGTTATTTTCGCGCCATCGCCATTTTCGACAGGTTCGCGCCGTTTTATTTTCGCGAATTTTGGATTTCTAGTACATAATATTATCACAAATTACGCTTTGCAGGTCGAGAACAGAACAAACAAAAAATTTCGAAACACTTTGTTTTGACTTTGTTCTCACTGATTCCAATTATCAGCGTTCACAGTTTTGCATTTCGTCATTGTTTCCACTGCTTTGAGTCGTGTCTTCCCTTTTTGGCAGAAATGCTTTCACACGTGAATCGATCTTAATTGCGTTTTAAATGATAAATAAAGGTATATACATAATATTATCACAAATTATGCTTTGCAGGTCGAGAACAGAACAAAACCAGTCATTATTGCGCAATACATTAACTATCGTTTTCGCGCTAAAAACAAGAGCCTCTTCCCGTCACTTCCGCCTTTCAAAATTGCGACCACGTGTTGCAATTTAATTTGTGATAATATTGGGTAAATACCTTTATATATCATTTAAAACATATTATTTCGAAATGCTTTGTTTTGACTTTGTTCTCACTGATTTCAATTATCAGCGTTCACAGTTTTGCATTTCGTCTTTGTTTCCACTTCTTTGAGTCGTGTCTTCCCTGTTGACAGAAATGCTTTCACACGTGGATCGATTTTAATTGCGTTTTAAATGATAAATAAAGGTATTTACCCAATATTATCACAAATTATGCTTCGCAGGTCGAAAATTTATCCAAGAAGTAAAACGTAAATATCATGTACGTGACGTCGCGGTAATTCACGTCTGCAACACAAGGAGAAGCCAGGGATCCATCATTGCGCAATATATTAATATTTCAATGCGTGTTGATAGACTCCAATTGTTTTCACGCCAAAAATAAGAGCTTGTCCCCGTCACTCCCGCTTTTTAACATGACGACCTCGTATTGCGTAATGCATCTTCAATTTCGCGTCCATTTAATTTCGCGAATGACGTCCTGGCGCGAATTAACGCGAAAATAAAAAGGTCGCGAAAATTTGTCTGTATACAGTATATACCTTTCAAAACCATGTAGTGTACATGGAGCATTATTAATAGTTTCAGCTATCTCAAGTCTCAAACATAACCTGGTATACAATTTTGTTCTTACCTGATGAATTTTAATATGAGCTCTGGTATTATGACCATGTATATCAATATTAGTTATAATTGGCAAATTCTGCAGATAGTGTGGCAGTTTTTCTTGAGTAAATTCATAATAACACTTAATCAGGTGCAACTTGAAGATATCTTGTACTTTTAATAGCTTGAGATATTTGAATAGAGGTTCATTGTGAGCATTATATTTACTAAGGCTTTGGATAAGAAGAACCTTATTCTGTAGTTTGACAATCTGTCCATATTTTAAGCCCCATGCATGTATTCCATAATTAAGGTAGACAAGATGAGAGAGTTATATATTTTAACTAAAGCTTTGGTTGGTAGAGTATGTTTTCATTTGTTTATGATACCATTATTATTAATATGACTTTTCCAATTCATATTTTCAGTAAGGACTATGCCAAACAAATCAAAATCTGTCACTTTTTCGATTCTTATATTTTCAATTTTTATATCTAGTTGTTCTATCTGTTTCTGTACAGAATGAAATATTATATATTTAGTTTTACCTATATTGAGTGACAATTTATTTAACTTTAACCATTGATTAATTTTATTTACCTCAATTTATTATCTGGCTTAATGACAGTCCTGATGATATATTAGAAATAATTCTAAGGGTTCCATTTAAAAATGTGTCATCAGCATAAATTATGAAATCAAAAGCATTACTAGCATGGGCTATATTGGTAATATATATGATAGATAATAAAGGGCCTAATATTGAACCCTGTGGAACACCTGTTTTTGTTTCTAAAATGTCTGATTTAATTCCATTAAATTCAACATAAAGTTTCCTACTGCGCGGGTAACTTTTCATTAGATTAAAAGCAGGTCCTTTAATTCCATAAAGACTGGGGCTGGGGATCAGGTACCAGCATGACACGACCCCCCAGCCTGCAGTGACGCAGCATTACCATTAGCTTTGGCAGAATGTTCAATAGGCTTTCTCAGTCAGCATTCTTTATTTCAGTTAGCATAGGTTCTATGATACCATTAGCTTTTAATTAGCAGAATGTTCAATAGGCTTTCTCAGTCAGCATTCTTTATTTCAGTTAGCATAGGTTTCATGATACCATTAGCTTTAGCAGAATATTCAATAGCCTTTCTAATACCAGGTCCTCTCATTGCACTATTTTCGTCCTCGAAATGTGTGCGCACTTTTGATTGGTCGAGACACGTGGTGACATCATTGTATGAGCCAGTTAGATTTATCGTAATGTAAATTTGGCAGGGAAGGAGTAGATCCAAACGGAGAATTTGATTTTCTCCATCGTCCAGGGGGCGAAGCATCGTTTTGATGTCAATGTTTTATTTTTAAAATACACTTGCATTGATGAACAATAGATAGATAGATTTCCGGATCATGTCCTTTAGAATTTGTCTCCAGATATTGACTCTCAATGGTGATGAAATACTGATAAGAGATTAGACTTGGCTTTGTACAACACTGATAAACCACTGAATATTGAGAAATCAATAAATTATTGACTATAATTATTTACTGATATATTTACACAAAGCTTGTTTTATTGTACTGTTGACACAATAATGTAGAGATGGGGTTATATTGTTAAAAATTACGATCTTCACCACAATTGAATTGGATCAACATTTGGGTAAAATGTTTAATTTCAGCTGTGCGAAATGTTGGATACTAGTGGAAGGTATGATTCTCTTGTTTTGGACTTTCTGACTTTTTGGGACTTGAGTTTATGGTTGAGAATGTACACCTGTGCTTTTGAAATCTATGCAGTAGAAGAAGAAACTATTCTTTTTTCTTTTATTATAAGTACATGAATCATCCCAAAAACTACTTTTACAATTATAGATATGTGTGGGCTTTGAAATTTATTTGGTTCTAAAATATAATAAATATATAAATGAATCATTAAAACAAGTATTGTACAGTATATCATAAAATATAATGATATATATAGTAAAAATAATAATTATATTATAGGTTCATTTTCACCAAAATGGGCATTTTTTTTATCTGTTTTCAGTGTTTATCACGGCCATGTTGATGCTGGCAGGATCACATGCGTTGTCATGGCAACCCCCGAGGGCACCCAGATATTTTGAGAAAGGTGCAGTCTGAAAAAAAAAACGCTAACATTCATAATATTTCACATATCACTATCTATACTACCTTACATTCTATTTAAAAATTCATTGATTTCTATTTTACCAGCAAAAATATATATATATATATATATATATATATATATATATATATATATATATATATATATATATATATATATATATATATATATATATATATATATATTTATATATATATATTTCTATTTATATTCAAATTTATATTTAAATTTATATTTATATTTATATTTATATTTACAGGTGAAATAACAACAATATTTTCACCAGGAGACTATGATTTTCACCATATATGGTACACAGTTCAAGATCGCACCAACTTCATTTTCCACGTCAAATCATGTAGATCTGCTATCCTTGCCACATCCTACAGACTGGTAAGTGAAAATATACTACAGATTAGTAAGTGAACATATCATAAGTAAGTGTCCATATCCTACAGACTAGTAAGTGTCCATAACTTACAGACTAGTAAGTGTCCATATCCTACAGACTAGTAAGTGTCCATATCCTACAGACTAGTAAGTGTCCATATCCTACAGACTAGTAAGTGTCCATATTCTACAGACTAGTAAGTGTCCATATCCTACAGACTAGTAAGTGTCCATATTCTACAGACTAGTAAGTGTCCATATCCTACAGACTAGTAAGTGTCCATATCCTACAGACTAGTAAGTGTCCATATCCGACAGACTAGTAAGTGTCCATATTCTACAGACTAGTAAGTGTCCATATCCTACAGACTAGTAAGTGTCCATATCTTACAGACTAGTAAGTGTCCATATCCTACAGACAAGTAAGTGTCCATATCCTACAAACTAGTAAGTGTCCATATCCTACAAACTAGTAAGTGTCCATATCCTACAGAGTAGTAAGTGAACATATCCCACAGACTAGAAAGTGAACATATCCTACAGACTAGTAAGTGAACATATCCTACAGACTAGTTAGTGTCCTTATCCTGCAGACTAGTAAGTGTCCATATCCTACAAACTAGTAAGTGTCCATATCCTACAGACTAGTAAGTGTCCATATCCTACAGACTAGTAAATGTACATATCCTACATACTAGTAAGTGTCCATATCCTACAGACTAGTAAGTGTCCATATCCTGCAGACTAGTAAGTGTCCATATCCTACAGACTAGTAAGTGTCCATATCCTACAGACTAGTAAGTGTCCATATCCTACAGACTAGTAAGTGTCCATATCCTACAGACTAGTAAGTGTCCATATCCTACAGACTAGTAAGGGTCCATATCCTACAGACTAGTAAGCGTCGATATCCTACAGACTAGTAAGTGTCCATATCCTACAAACTAGTAAGTGTCCATATCCTACAGACTAGTAAGCGTCCATATCCTACAGACTAGTAAGTGTCCATATCCTACAGACTAGTTAGTGAACATATCCTACAGACTGGTAAGTGTCCATATCCCACAGACTAGTAAATGTACATATCCTACAGACTAGTATGTGAGCATATCCTACATACTAGTAAGTGAACATATCCTACAGACTAGTAAGTGTCCATATTCTACAGACTAGTAAGTGAACATATCCTACAGACTAGTAAGTGAACATATCCTAAAGACTAGTAAGCATCCATATCCTACAGACTAGTAAGTTAACATATCCTACAGACTGGTAAGTGTCCATATCCCACAGACTAGTAAATGTACATATCCTACAGACTAGTATGTGAGCATATCCCACAGACTAGTAAGTGTCCATATCCTACAGACTAGTAAGTGTCCATATCCTAGAGACTGGTAAGTGTCCATATCCTACAGACTAGTAAGTGTCCATATCCTACAGACTAGTAAGCGTCCATATCCCACAGACTAGTAAGCGTCCATATCCTACAGACTAGTAAGTTAACATATCCTACAGACTATATCCGTCCTACATTTGTCCTACATACTAGAAAGTATACATGTCCTATATTTGTCCTACACACTAGAAAGTACCTATATATTCAATATAAATTCGTAGTACCTTCATCTTGGTGTTTTTCCATACATCAAGTAGTTCCCTTATGGCTATTTACTATATATATATATCAATAGGTATCTTTAAACTTACTTCTTTGAGAAAGATCCTGTATTTCAAAGATGCCATTCTAATTTATACCTGATAAAGGTAACCTCAAAACAAAAACATTGTTTCACTATTTTCTTTAGGAATTGGTGGATGAATTTTCTCACGAGATCGTGATTGGGGCTGATGATAATCAGCGTTCCTACATCCGGGTTCCAGGCTCGGACGCAGACGCTGTGTCAGCCATCACTCCAAACATACTGCATTGTCATGAGTTCAGGCAGTTTTGGATTCAATGGAAGGGACACATTTTTGGTGTGTTAAAGATATTGCAATTTATACGTCCATAAGTGGATATTAAGAACTAAAAAAATCATTTACAACATTTACAAGTTTTAGCTAATTACTGATGCAGAAAGGAAAATATATCTATATTGATTTTATGATGTGGCTTCACTTTTTTAGAATTAGGACAGGGCCCACTAATTGGTCAACAGATAATTCTCCAATATCATGAAGTAAACTGGACGAAAGGAGTATATACGTTAAGTCTTACAAGTGGGATCAAAAGTGCTGCCATCTGGGAGGTACAAGAAAACTCTGGTAAGTGCTGCCATCTTGTGTATGTTGGAATAGTGAAATAGTGAAGTTAATTGCTTTATTTGGATATGGGGGAAGAAGAAATTATGTTTTAGTAATGTCACCCATATAAAAACCAAAAACTCGGACGCGGCACATAAATGATTCATTTGCAATTCCTTTATATGCCTACCAAAACTCATTTTCTCTATATCAACCAGATAGTGTTTCAGAAATAATATTTATGAACTGCATGCATTGAAATTAGAATCTGCGTGATTGTAATTTTTACAGGAGACTTGCTATACATAAATACACCTTACAGTTTCGCTTACAAAGATATATGGAAATCAGTATCAGAAAAGGTAGGTTGTGTTTGTGAATTGAAAAAAATTACTTATTAACTTATATTATCTATCAATGATGGTTTACATTTATGATGCTTAAACTTAAATGCATGTGAAGCACACACAGGTTGTCAATGTTAACATGTATCTCTCAACATGTATCTCTCAATATGAGTCAAATATGATATTTCAAGTGTTAACCCTAATTTCAATATCTATTGTAAGTAGGGTTGAACAATAACGTTATGTTCTTACCTTTATAGATTTCTTATTTGGTTTCTGATATTTTTAATATGAAATTGATATTTTTAAAGGTGTTTATAAACCTGCGCCTGCGATCATGTTCGGATGCACATATTTTATTGTCATCAGAGATGGGTGGGACTTCCGGTTCCGTGTATGACATCATACTTGGGTTGGACGATAATACAAGAAGTGTGATACGAACAGGTAAGTTGTTTAGCATTAACTTTAACAGTACAATAAATTAAATTGTCATAAGCCTATCATATTGATACAAGGCAGCAGTGTTTCATCACGATATGACTGAAATAATGTGGAAAGTGATGTAAAACCCCAAACAAACAAACACACAAAGCTAGAGGTAACCTTCCATTTTACCTGTCCTAAATTATGATGAAAGTGTTTTTATCAAACCTTGCCTTGTTTGTTTGTTTGTTTGTTTGTTTGTTTGGGGTTGTACATCACTTTCAACATTATTTCAGTCATTTCGTGATGAGACCTACTTGTAGCAGATATAGTGCTGCCTCACTGAATTGTCATGTCGCAGGTCCTTGACATGACAACTCACACGGTCACAGATTTACAAGGACAATGGGTTAACCCTTTAGGCACGGGCCTCAGCTCATGTGGGAAATTGTTTCATGAGTTCAATCCCGGCACGGCCGGGGTTCGAACCCACGACCTTTGGATCACCACAGAGGAACTGGTGCTAATAAGCTGGCACTCTAACCAACTGCGTCACGGCCCTTGGCCCGTTACCTCTAGCAACTGATATCTGATATGTTGAAAGGTGACAAGGATAACATTTTCGTGACAGGAAAAACCATGTATTTTTATAACCTATGTTGCAGACACTTGAGGCTTTGTATTTTTACGTAAATAACGTATGAATTAAACGTGGGAATTAAACGTGTGAATTAAATGTTTGAATTAAAACTCTTGATAGAGGATATTGCTCCCAGTTGTTTATGTGGCAGTCAAATTTGAATTTCTTGCAACTTAACCATGAAAGTTGAGGCACACAAAAGAAAAAAATACAAAAGTTGTTTTAGAATAGTTTTAAAATATCTCAAAAATAATATATATATATATATAAAGTAAAAATATATATAAAACATGTGTGTGTGTGATATAAATATGTCATTTCTAATTTATCAAAAGAGATTTGAGGTAACTTCCAACCCATCTTGGATTCACTACTTTCGCAGTTTGGCTATTACTGTCTGATTTTGCCACCAATGCAAGTAACTTATATGAAACCTGTGTGGGGGATTATATAAGCCAAAGGTACGAGTGCATTCACACGTATTGTGTTGTTGTCAAAGTCATTTATGGTAGAGCAAGTCAAGCCGTGAAAGGTGGCAATAAACTATTTAAGGTGGCAATAAACTATTTAAGGTGGCAATAAACTATTTAAGGTGGCAATAAACTATTTAAGGTGGCAATAAACTATTTAAGGTGGCAATAAACTATGCCTCAAAATATCTTAAGTACCTAGATACATAATGTAGCATTGCTTTCAATAGTGCAGTGTTAATTCCTTGTTAATTCCTTTTTGGTTATTTTATTTTCTCCATCAGAGGCAGCGGGGACCGGGGACTATGCGACGGTTGTGGAATATTTTGGCGACACTGTGTCTTGTCTTGAGCATCGTCACTTCTGGGTGGAGTGGATGGATGGAATCATTAGGGTAAAATAATCTCAGATTCTCTACGATGTGACATTAAGTATGAAGACTTGAACTGGCAAAATTAACCGATTTTGGAGGAGGCGCCGATCGTGAGAGAAACATCTATATTTGTATCATTTAATCAAATATTTATCATTTCTCAAAGCAAATGATTAACATTTTACACATATAAACTACCCAACTGAAAAATTGCTCAATATGCTGCTTGTCATGTACTGTATCAATGTTGCTCACTGTTTGTCTACTGTATCAATGACTACTCAGTTTGTCTACTGTATCAATGTTGCTCAGTTTGTCTACTGTATCAATTTCACTCACTGTTTGTCTACTGTATCAATGTCACTCACTGTTTGTTTATTGTATCAATGTCGCTCACTGTTTATCTACTGTATCATTGTCGCTCAGTTTGTCTACTGTACCAATGTCGCTCACTGTTTGTCTACTGTCACTCACTGTCTGTCTATCGTATCAATGTCACTCACTGTTTGTCTACTGTATCAATGTCACTCACTGTTTGTTTATTGTATCAATGTCGCTCACTGTTTGTCTACTGTATCAATGTCACTCACTGTTTGTCTACTGTATCAATGTCGCTCACTGTTTGTCTACAGTATCAATGTCGCTCACTGTTTGTCTACTGTATCAATGTCGCTCAGTTTGTCTACTGTATCGATGCCGCTCACTGTTTGTCTACTGTATCAATGTCACTCACTGTGTGTCTACTGTATCAATGTCACTCACTGTTTGTCTACTGTATCAATGTCACTCACTGTTTGTCTATTGTATCAATGTCACTCACTTTTTGTCTACTGTATCAATGTCGCTCACTGTTTGTCTACTGTATCAATGTCGCTCACTGTTTGTCTATTGTATCAATGTCACTCACTGTTTGTTTATTTTATCAATGTCGCTCACTGTTTGTCTACCATTACAATGTCGCTCACTGTTTGTCTACTGTATCAATGTCGCTCACTGTTTGTCTACTGTATCAATGTCACTAATTGTTTGTCTATTGTATCAATGTCACTCACTGTTTGTCTACTGTATCAATGTCGCTTGATATATTTACAGTAAATCATTTAGATTACAAATGTACATGGAATTATACAGATAATGTTAGTCTTGAATTATTCAATATTATATTTTTTCCCAATAACTAACAGGTTGGGCGTGGTCAGAAGGTCACGTCAGATGTTCTGATGGCTTATGCAGACCCAGATGGCATAGACATAAGATATGTGAGCGTAACCAGCACATACCATGAAGGGGTCCACTGGATATTTGAGGACAGTTTAGGTACCAATCTGAGAAAAAGTCCTTGGTTACACTCTATAAATGTTATACCGTCATTTAATGCGAATGAAGATTTCTGATATGAATAACAAGGCAACTCTACTACAAATAATAAATACTCCCAATGACTACTCCCAATGACTACTCCCAATGACTACGCCCAATGACTACTCACAATGACTACTCACAATGACTACTCACAATGACTACTCACAATGACTACTCACAATGACTACTCACAATGACTACTCATAGTGACCACTCACAGTGACCACTCCCAATGACTACTCACAATGATTACTCACAATGACTACTCACAATAACTACTCACAATGACTACTCACAATGACTACTCACAATGACTACTCACAATGACTACTCACAATGACTACTCCCAATCACTACTCACAATGACTACTCACAATGACTACTCACAATGACTACTCACAATGACTACTCCCAATAACTACTCACAATGATTACTCACAATGACTACTCACAATAACTACTCACAATGACTACTCACAATGACTACTCACAATGACTACTCACAATGACTACTCACAATGATTACTCCCAATGACTACTCCCAATGACTACTCACAATGACTTCTCACAATGACTACTCACAACGACTATTCACAATGACTATTCACAATGACTACTCACAATGACTATTCACAATGACTACTCACAGTGACTACTCACAGTGACTACTCACAGTGACCACTCCAAATAACTACTCACAATGATTACTCACAATGACTACTCACAATAACTACTCCCAATGATTACTCACAATTACTAGTCACAATTACTACTCACAGTGTCCACTCCCAATACCTACTCCCAATTATTACTCACAATGATTGCTCACAGTGACTACTCACAATGACTAATCACAACGACTATTCACAATGCCCACTCACAACGACTACTTGCAATGACTTCTCACATTGACTACTCACAATGATTGCTCACAATGACCTGTCAACATATTGAAATCTCATTAAGACATAATAACCAATATAATTACAAATAAAAAATCCGAGAACTAGCCATTGAAAATGAGAATTTGGATTTGAAGTAAAACGATTTGCCTGGCTTTTGCAGAGACCAGCACAGACATCCTAACTGTGCAGCCTGAGTCTACAGCTTATGAGGATATCCGCATCGTGGCGCCCCAGCAGGAATTCTTCTATTTTATGGTCACCGCCTGCTCTGATGCCAGGATTCTACTCACACATACTGAGGTCTCATGTGATATGCTTTACCATACTAATCACACAGCCCAAACATGATTAATATCATTTATATCTTATCATCCAATCATCTCATGTTTGCTGACAGTTTATGTTATAAATTTTAGGGTGAGGATCATGGCAAGTCATATGAAGTAATTCTTGGTTATGGCGATAATAAGGAATCTGGCATAAAACACTTCATGGATACAGATTACCTTGTATCTGCTCAAACGGCAGATATACTGTCCTGCGAAGAAGGGAGAGATTTCTGGATAAGTTGGCATAATGGCACTCTGAAGGTGAATACTATGGCATAATGGCACTCTGAAGGTCAATACTATGACATAATGGCACCCTAAAGGTGAATAATATGGCATAATGGCATCCTAAAGGTGAATATCAGGGCATAATGGCACTCTAAAGGTGAATACTATGGCATAATGGCACTCTAAAGGTGAATACTATGGCATAATGGCACTCTGAAGGTGAATGCTATGGCATAATGGCACTCTAAAGGTGAATACTATGGCATAATGGCACTCTAAAGGTGAATACTATGGCATAATGGCACTCTAAAGGTGAATACTATGGCATAATGGCACTCTAAAGGTGAATACTATGGCATAATGGCACTCTAAAGGTGAATACTATGGCATAATGACACTCTGAAGGTGAATATTAAAGCATAATGGCACTCTGAAGGTGAATACTATGGCATAATGGCACTCTGAAGGTGAATATTATGGCATAATGGCACCCTAAAGGTGAATACTATGGCATAATGACACTCTGAAGGTGAATATTATGGCATAATGGCACCCTAAAGGTGAATACTATGGCATAATGGTACTCTGAAGGTCAATATTATGGCACAATGGCACTCTAAAGGTGAATACTATGGCATAATGGCACCCTAAAGGTGAATATTATGGCATAATGGCATCCTAAAGGTGAATATTATGGCATAATGGCACCCTAAAGGTGAATATTATGGCATAATGGCACTCTAAAGGTGAATACTATGGCATAATGGCACTCTAAAGGTGAATGCTATGGCACAATGGCACTCTGAAGGTGAATACTATGGCATAATGGTACTCTGAAGGTCAATATTATGGCACAATGGCACTCTGAAGGTGAATACTATGGCATAATGGCACCCTAAAGGTGAATATTATGGCATAATGGCATCCTAAAGGTGAATATTATGGCATAATGGCACTCTAAAGGTGAATACTATGGCATAATGGCACACTAAAGGTCAATACTATGGCATAATGGCACTCTGAAGGTGAATATTATGGCATAATGGCACTCTGAAGATGAATACTATGGCATAATGGCACACTAAAGGTCAATACTATGGCATAATGGCACTCTAAAGGTGAATACTATGGCATAATGGCACTCTGAAGGTGAATACTATGGCATAATGGTACTCTAAAGGTCAATACTATGACATAATGGTACTTTGAAGGTGAATACTATGGCATAATGGCACCCCAAAGGTGAATACTATGGCATAATGGCACTCTAAAGGTGAATGCTATGGCATAATGGTACTTTGAAGGTGAATACTATGGCATAATGGCACTCTGAAGGTGAATACTATCGCATAATGGTACTCTAAAGGTCAATACTATGGCATAATGGTACTTTGAAGGTGAATATTATGACATAATGGCACCCTAAAGGTGAATACTATGGCATAATGGCACTCTGAAGGTGAATGCTATGGCATAATGGCACCCTAAAGGTCAATACTATGGCATAATGGCACTCTAAAGGTGAATATTATGGCATAATGGCACTCTAAAGGTGAATACTATGGCATAATGGCACTCTGAAGGTGAATACTATGGCATAATGGCACTCTAAAGGTGAATATTATGACATAATGACACTCTAAAGGTCAATACTATGGCATAGTGGCACTCTAAAGTTGAATACTATGGCATAATGGCACTCTGAAGTTGAATACTATGGCATAATGGCATCGTAAAGGTCAATAATATGACATAATGGCACTCTAAAGGTCAATACTATGACATAATGGTACTCTAAAAGGTCAATATTATGGTGAAGTGGCACCCTTAATGTCAATACTATGGTAAAATGGAACTCTAAAGGTGAATATATCGATATGGTGGCACTCTAAAGGGGTTGAAGCCTTATTTTTAAAAATATACAGATGTTTTTGGTTTCAGTTCAGCGTGGGTGTGAAGAATATTATATATTCTCAACAGTAATTGTTTTTGATACATGTCTATATCTATACAGGTTGGTAAAGGCAGGATATATGATTACTATCTAATACTCTCCACACTGGTTGACCTAGATCTGGATGTGACCTACATATCCTTTGCCTCCGATGGCAGAGGCGAGTGGAATATCAAAGATACTGTGGGCAAGTATTTCTATTTTATGTATAACTTTATGATTATCTCAAGAAGGTTTCTAAAAAAACGATTTAGCTTGTTAAGGTTGTTCAGTTTGTTAATACCCTTTAGAGAGTTGTATAATAATGATAATTATCAATAATATGAAAAGGAATCATAAAGTCATTAATTAATTCATATGCAACATCCGCTGCACCAATTGGCTTGGTCTTGGGCTCATTGGAAAGAAATAAATGAAATATTAAGAAATGTGGAAGGGACATCGCATACATTCCTTATATGAGTCAAAATAGCCAAAATCTAGTACTCGTATTTCAGGCATGACAGAGGGTGGAGATAAACAAAGGTAATAGCAGTATTCCATGCTTGGTCAGTTTGTTTGTTTGTTTGGGGTTGTACATCACTTTCAACATTATTTCAGTCATTTCGTGATGAGACCTACTTGTAGCAGATATAGTGCTGCCTCACTGAATTGTCATGTCGCAGGTCCTTGACATGACAACTCACCCGGTCACAGATTTACAAGGACAACGAGTTAACCCTTTAGGCACGGTCCTCAGCTCATGTAGGAAATTGTATCATGAGTTCAATCCTGGCACGGCCGGAGTTCGAGCCCACGACCTTTGGATCACCACTGAGGAACTGGTGCTAATAAGCTGGCGCTCTAACCAACTGCGCCACGGCCCGTGGCCCATGGTTGGTCAGCTGATCATATTAACATTATGCGACGTTACCATGAAATAATTTTCCTACATGACGACATTATTACATTTTCCTGACTGACGTCACAATGACAAACGTCACTATGACAACATTATCCTGCTTTCAATGTCAAGAGGTTTCCAAGCAATGTTATTTTATGACTCTATGAAAGGCGTGTGTATATCCTAGCCTCATACAACTGTGTCTGTCTTGAATTTTCCCTCTCTGCTCTCCCGTAGTTTTAGCTGGTCCGTGGATCCTTTCTTCAAGATGGGAGGGAAATTTCAGATTGACATCATACATTGACACGCCAATGTCAGCGCTATTGCATGTTTGTTATGCAATCTTTATATAAGTATATTGCAATCTTAAATAATGTCACCATTTCGAGGGCAAAACTGAGAAAAACAACGATGTATGGCAGAGGCGACAATGCCCCAAACAAACTGTCGCCACTGTTCTGGATGTGCCCTATGCTAGACTATGCAGTCCAATATATATAGGACTATCAAGGACATCTCGTTGCAATGGGTTTGTGCAGCGGGCGAATAATGTCACTATTATGGAGGGTTTGCTCTGATTGGTTGACATAAATATAGAACAGGGAAACCTTGAACAACAACCACAAGTTCCAGTGACGTGTGACCGGAATTCCGGGCAAAGGCTTACGGGCACCTGCGAGCTGGTTTACTGTCCATATATATGGACATGTTATTAATGTCTAGCCCTATGCAAAGAATTGGGTCAAAAACGATCGTAGCACTGTGAAAACGCAGCGGATACGGTAAAACAGAAAACGAAAATTGTCAAGTCAGTGCCATTGCAAGTTGAATTGTCTTTCTACTCCAATTTCTGAAAAAAAAAACTCTTATATTATATAAAGAAGTGTTTTCCCCAATATTCCATATATTGTCTCTTTATGACTATTTGAAAGATTTATTCACTTCATACTCTGTTTTCTTATGTGCCTATTCACATGATGTTGTTGACCTTTTTGTTGTTGATGTTGTTGACTTTCTTGCTGACCTTCTTGCTGACCTTCTTGCTGACCTTCTTGCTGGCATTCTTGCTGACCTTCTTGCTGGCATTCTTGCTGACCTTCTTGCTGACCTTCTTGCTTACCTTCTAATTTTGCTGATTTTCTTCCTTACATTCTTGCTGTCCTTCCAGCAGCTAACAGAACTCCTCAGCACTTGTAGTGTGGAAGATCTGTAAATATTTCTAAGAAAAAAAAGAATAGGATTGGCTTTCGGTTTATGCCAGAACCAATTTTTGAACCGTCCTTACCACCAGAAAGGCTCTAAATGGCAAGGCGCCACCTTACCTGCAGGATCTGCTTTGAACTCTGGAACTCAAATAAAAACAATAGGGGATTATGGGCCTCGCTCATAGCCCCTAAACTGTGGAATGATAGGATTAGTGTATCAATAAATGTCATTTCTATAAGAAACCCTTAAGCGTCATTATCCCTAACGGACGGGAAGAACGGCAACGTCCACCAACGGTAACGGATGGGAGGGATGTTGACGTCCCCATTATTCTGGCTTGATGACATCATTTGTAACATTCCCTTGGGCTGCAACTTTGTTACAATGTAATCATGATAATGACGTCAGACTGTGTGGATCATGAACTTTTGACCCCGGCTCTTCATTAAGCACATTGAATAACTATGGTTATATATTTTGTCAATTAAGTGTGTAGATACACTAGTCAAAAAAAAAATTGGTTAGTCCAGCCAATCAACATTATTTAGCCTATTCCCTTAGGGGTTAAGCGTCATTACCCCTAACAGACGGGAAGGACGGCAACGTCCACCACCGGCAATGGACGGGAGGGACGTTGACATCCCCATTGTTCTGACTTGATGACGTCATTTGTAACATTCTGAAAGGATGCAACTTGTTGTACGTCAGACTGCCGTAATCATGTACATTTGACCCCAGCTCTTCATTAAGCACATTGAATAACTATTAATTTAGTATGTAGATACACTAGTCCAGAAAAAAAATTGGTTAGTCCTGCCAATTAACAAAATGTAGATAGCCTAGTCCATCACGGGTTAAGATACACTACTTTGAACAGGGCTATGAAAGGACACTGTCCAGCATCAGCACTTTGAAATATTATTCTTATTTTGTTACTAATATTATTTATTTACAGGAGACCACCTGTATTTGTATGTCGACCCCATGAAAATGACAAGTGAGAAAGTATGGAGAACTCTTCACACGAAAAATGATATTGTCTTCAGTGTCAAGGTGAGTTATGATTCCTTTTTTAACTTTGATAGTTGTCTCTGCGGCATACACCATATTATCAGCATATTTGTCTTTCAAAAGATTGGTGGATGATCACAAAGTGCATAATTGGTTTTGTTAATAGGCTTGCAGTAACGCCAATGTGATCCTAGCGCCATCTAGTGTTGTGGAGGATCAGCAGTGGCACGTTGAGGTCGGCTTTGGTTTGGAAGATAATACGAAAATAGACATCAACGCAGTGAAAGGCGATGATATCCAACATGTAAATGGCGTAGTGCTAGAAAACATACTAAACTGCACACAAGACAAGGAATATTGGATCAGGTAAGACTATTCCTACCTATATCAGGTATACCTACCATTATTTTCCTACCTATATCAGGTATACCTACCTTTGTTTCCTACCTGGGTTAGGTATACCTACCTTTGTTTCCTACCTGGGTTAGGTATACCTATCTTTGTTTCCTACCTGGGTTAGGTATGCCTACCTTTGTTTTCTACCTATATCAGGTATACCTACCTTTGTTTCCTACCTGGGTTAGGTATACCTACCTTTGTTTTCTACCTATATCAGGTATACCTACCTTTGTTTCCTACCTGGGTTAGGTATACCTACCTTTGTTTCCTACCTGAGTTAGGTATACCTACCTTTGTTTCCTACCTGGGTTAGGTATACCTACCTTTGTTTCCTACCTGAGTTAGGTTTATCTACCTTTGTTTCCTACCTGAGTTAGGTACACCTACCTTTGTTTCCTACCTGAGTTAGGTATACCTACCTTTGTTTCCTACCTGGGTTAGGTATACCTACCTTTGTTTCCTACCTGAGTTAGGTTTATCTACCTTTGTTTCCTACCTGAGTTAGGTATACCTACCTTTGTTTCCTACCTGAGTTAGGTATACCTACCTTTGTTTCCTACCTGAGTTAGGTTTATCTACCTTTGTTTCCTTCCTGGGTTAGGTATACCTACCTTTGTTTTCTACCTATATCAGGTATACCTACCTTTGTTTTCTACCTGGGTTAGGTATGCCTACCTTTGTTTTCTACCTATATCAGGTATACCTACCTTTGTTTCCTACCTGGGTTAGGTATACCTACCTTTGTTTCCTACCTGAGTTAGGTTTATCTACCTTTGTTTCCTTCCTGGGTTAGGTATACCTACCTTTGTTTTCTACCTATATCAGGTATACCTACCTTTGTTTCCTACCTGGGTTAGGTATGCCTACCTTTGTTTTCTACCTATATCAGGTATACCTACCTTTGTTTCCTACCTGGGTTAGGTATACCTACCTTTGTTTTCTACCTATATCAGGTATACCTACCTTTGTTTCCTACCTGGGTTAGGTATACCTACCTTTGTTTCCTACCTGAGTTAGGTATACCTACCTTTGTTTCCTACCTGGGTTAGGTATACCTACCTTTGTTTCCTACATGAGTTAGGTTTATCTACCTTTGTTTCCTACCTGGGTTAGGTATACCTACCTTTGTTTCCTACATGAGTTAGGTTTATCTACCTTTGTTTCCTTCCTGGGTTAGGTATACCTATCTTTGTTTCCTACCTGGATCAGGTATACCTACCTTTGTTTCCTACCTGGGTTAGGTATACCTACCTTTGTTTCCTACATGAGTTAGGTTTATCTACCTTTGTTTCCTTCCTGGGTTAGGTATACCTATCTTTGTTTCCTACCTGGGTTAGGTATACCTACCTTTGTTTCCTACATGAGTTAGGTTTATCTACCTTTGTTTTCTACCTGGGGTAGGTATACCTACCTTTGTTTCCTACCTGGATCAGGTATACCTACCTTTGTTCTAACTTGGATCAGGTATACCTACTATGGTTTCCTACCTGGATCAGGTATACCTACTATGGTTTCCTACCTGGGTTAGGTATACCTACCTTTGTTTCTAACTTGGATCAGGTATACCTACTATGGTTTCCTACCTGGATCAGGTATACCTACCATGGTTTCCTACCTAGATCAGGTATACCTGTCATAGTTTCTCACATGAGCTCGGTGTCAACAAGTAAGTAGAATTTGAATTTTAAGCAAATATTTTTTTAGCAAATAATAGCATATGTATATTACTACTGATAGATAACTGACAATACTTTCAAAACATCTTCAATGTGCTATCCACTACCTCTTCAGCTCAAATTTGCACTAAAAAAACTAAAAATATTTGATATGTTTGTTTGAGATAATAGAATTGTGTACCCTGTTTCTACATATGAGGTGCCACGGGCCGTGGCGCAGTTGGTTAGAGTGCCAGCTTATTAGCACCAGTTCCTCTGTGGTGATCCAAAGGTCGTGGGTTCGAACCCCGGCCGTGCTGGGATGGAACTCATGATACAATTTCCCACATGAGCTGAGGCCCGTGCCTAAAGGGTTAACCCGTTGTCCTTGTAAATCTGTGACCGGGTGGGTTGTCATGTCAAGGACCTGCGACATGACAATTCAGTGAGGCAGCACTATATCTGCTACAAGTAGGTCTCATCACGAAATGACTGAAATAATGTTGAAAGTGATGGAAAACCCCAAACAAACAAACAAACAAATCTACATATGAGAGTATGAGAGTAATGAAAAGGTTATTCCTGGGACAAATTTGAAGACCTATGGAGAGGCTTTTTATTACTATTCCTATTGTTATAGTTGGTATGGAAGCGTTATTGACGTCGGGAGAGGTCCAATCAGTGGCCAGCAAAGAATTGTGAGCGGGATATATTCTAACATACATCCATTCAGAGGGGTGAACTTTGGAATGAAGGAAGGAACCACAGGTGTTGGAGAGTTTCATATGAGAGAGAACACAGGTTAGTTTAACATCGTAGACATTGTGTTTTTGGCAACAACATTTTTCAGTAGATATTTCATCTCGGACAGCATCTCCGTATATAATCGTCTTTTATGCAGACATTTCGGTTATGAAAGGTCATTTAAATAAATAGAATTTAATAGCAATTTTGCTGGAAGTGGATTGAGAGAAAGACATTTCTGGTCTCTTCTTAATGAGCTTTGAACATTCACGGCCAGTTTTTATCAGTTTCAATAATTGATGGAAACTGGGGACGTTTTGGTCATTATATTTATAAATATTTTGTTTGCAAGATCTGTAAAGATCCTTAATTTATTTTGTAACACATGAAAGAATCAGCAAAAGTACTGAGATTCTTGTTTTATAATACATGTGTGAAAGCACATATATATTTTTCAAAATATGAAAAAAAAAAAAATTTGAAACTAGTTTTGAAATAGAAAGGTACAACATCAAAACATATTCTTTTTCTTTCAGGTGATGTTCTTTATTACAGGACCGGGGTGGATGAGGTGCGATACGCTAATTGGCTGATGATGTACCCCTTTGTGACGTCAGTGACATTTGATGTTGTGACGTGCAGTGATGTGCACGTCATTCTGGCGTCAGATATATATGACCTGGAATCAAGCCTAGTGGAGATTGTAATCTCTGGATGGAACAATACAAAATCTGGCATAAGGTAGGACTTTATATAAAGGATATCAAATCCTGAAATTTCTGAATAGTTTTGATTAAATATTGATTACTTTTATTATATTTTCCTCATTAAAATACATCATAGCCTCTTGGGAAACTGACAGACTGACAACTTTCAGCCATCTTGGATGCACTACTGTCCCAGCTTGGTTACCATTATCAAATATTATTTTGTCTGAAAGAAAATACCTGTAAATACACTTCCAAATACACAATATTCATATTTCTGATCACCTAGGCAATTGCAAATCTGCGAGGACATTGCACAGAAACCTGCGAAGGTAGTAAGAAATACTTTTGTACCACTAAAGAAACTTAATGATAATCGAATAACAATTGGCTCTGGTAACGTCCAAAGCATCTCGGGCATGGTCGATAATAAGAGGATCAAGAGAGAACTGGAGAGGGGCTCCCTCAAGTTTCATTCGTTCCCTCGTCTCGGACGCTCCAGAGGAGGTTTAGGACTACTGCATCGGGTTGAGTTACCCTTTCTTACCAACAAATTAAACCCACCTTCCGTAGCCACAATGGAACTTATGGAGTCTTCCATACTAATCAAGGGTAAAAAGCTAACCTTTGTTGTTATCTACAGACCTTAGCCTTCAGATGCTAACAGATACACCTATTCTGAGTTCTATGATGAACTTACCCAGCTAATAGCCCAGCTATGATGAACTTACTCAGCTAGTAGCCCACTATGGTTCTTTCAAACATGATGTCATTTTCCAAGTCGACTATAATTTCCATGTAAACAAACCTGACAAACCCGATGTTAGGAAATTCAATGACATATTGTCAACCTTTGACATGACAGTGGATCAAGGAACCCACTCACAAGCTAGGAAACACCGTTGATCTAATCATCGCCTTCAAAGGAAATAAGTCGGTAACTAGTCACCTAGTTGATGAATATATTTCGGATCATAAAATGATCAGCCTCTGACTTGGGATTGTCCCCCCTAAACCCTCTAGAAATCAATCAGGTACAGGAACTACAGGGGCTTTGATATAAATTCCCTCAACTGTCACTTACACAGATGACAACATATCACTGCATACCATGGTTGACTTTTATGACAAGGGGCGCATATCACTCATGGATAAGCACGCCCCTATAAAACCGAGAATGTCTCTCAACGCAAGCCGGTACCTTGGATGAACGAACAACTAAAAAGTGAAAGGTCTCTTAAAAGGAGGCTGGAG